>CM057455.1:351187500-351897500 GCA_016271365.2 Neoceratodus forsteri
TGGGCAAGAATGACATCATACAGTGCCGCTGCTAGTAGCACTGTGGCCTGGCATGGACATTGACAAACTGCATATACTGAGGGGATGAAAGGCTGATCCAGCTCAGTGAGAGGAAAGAGAAATACGGCCTACTTGTCAGAGAGGCCTACTGGAGGGCCTGGCAATCTGTTACCTGCAGGCCCCTGTAATGCATGGGTAGATACTGCCATAGCCCACTGCATCTCCGCTCTTGGATTCTGTAACAGTAGGTAAAAAGAAGTTGGTGACAGGTGCCCCACTGTATGGGGGCAGTCCTAACAGCCCAAGGTAAGATGGAACATAATGTAGGTTTTCAGGTCCTGCTGGGCAGAGGTATAGGTACTTATGTCCAATACATCCAACCCCATGAATTCCTAGTTGGGAGAAAGGCACTCAGGTTTCTAAGAGCCCCGGATTTATCATGGGCAGCTGTGAGCCTCACTGACTCATTCCCAGGGTTGTAATAATTTGACTTATCGGATGGTACAGAGCACATCTCATCAGCCTGTCTGGGTACATCTGGTATGTTGTTTAGACTATACCAGGCTGAATTGGTAGCAATCTCCAGTGCAGTACTGTGGAAAGAAAAGGGAGAATCTGGCAGCGCCAGAGTCTAACACGATCCTTTTAGTGGATTTTGTGCCCCAAAACAAAGCCCATGGCAGCTGGCATCTGCTGCAGCATGGCATAAAGGAGGGATGCCCTGATGCAGGAGGATACAGTGCAGCTGGTGCCATATACAGATTGGCTGCCCTTAGCCTAAGCTCCTTCCTAGGCAGCAACCTCTGCCATTATGAGGGCAGAATGGGATTTCCACTTGTTATCCCTATTGGAACAGGGATGGGGGACCCAGCCGGCAACGGTGGTGGTGGCCGCTGAATAGGTTTGTTCTGCAATATGACCAAGTGTGGCAGTGGCAGTGTAGAAATGAAGTAAGACACCATCGACAAGAAGTGAGGAGGCAGGCTTGACAATAGGTCTTAGAGAGGATGAAAGGGGCACTGCCTGAGTTTTGATGCCACTGTAAGACAGTGGTCATGATCGCACTAGTTGATGTCAGAGATAGAAGCCCCACCGCCATCAGCAACTTACTGCCTGAGATAGGCCAAGTACCACCAAAGCCAATCTCCGACCGTGCTACCTGGCGATGGTCAAAAGGGCCAGAAGTTGATGGGGGAATACCCAGCAACAACAGGCAACATACTGGCCATATAGGCGCAGCAGTGCTGAAGCCAGTCCCCAACCTTGGTGTGTGAGAGATGGTCGGGGAGGCTGCTAGTCGACAGTGGGTATGACCCGACGACACCTGCAACAGACCAGCCATACAGGTGTGGTATGCAACAAGACGAAGGAGGACAGTATTTTCCAGAAAAAAAAGATTTTTTAGGACCAGAGGTCACAATATGAAATTGGAGTGGGGTAGGTTCAGGGGTAACGTGAGGAAGTTCTTCACAGAAAGGGTGATGGGCGACTGGAAGAGCCTCCCAGCGGAGGTGGCTGAGGCAAAGACAGTCACAGGCTTTAAGTGTGCATGGGATAAACACATGGTTATCTCAGATAACAGATGGGGGTGGACGCCGACCCTCCCTAGTAGTGGCTTGGGTAGCACTATTAGGGGGGATTTTATAGGCAGACTAGGTGGGCCAAGAGGTCCTTATCTGCTGACAGAATCTATTTCAGGAGCCAGGCCCTGACCTTGATGCTTGAGCGATGGTTGGGGGGGGGGGGGCCTGTAAGTCGACAGCAGGCGGTTACCCGGCGACACCAACATACCGTCCCTACAGGTCCGGTAGTGCCAAACCCTAACCTCAACTTTGGTGTATAGGAGATGGTCAGGGTGGAAGTTGTCACTGCCACCAAGGCAGATAGCTGGGTAGGAAAGTCAGAGCAGTGACCCTGATCTTCGGAGGGGAGGGGGAGTGTGCGATGAAGGTTAAAGAAAGTCGACAAACGCAATTTAATCAGCAGTAAAGACAGTGCAGTATTGCCCAATAGTGAGGAGGTAACATTTCCTATAGTGGGTCCAACAAATATGGTTGACGGTGGGAAAAGAACTGAGAAGAGGAGGGGCCATCCACGTTTATGTAGACACCGATGGCATGACATTGCCATGGGCGGCCCTCGACTGACTACTTGCAAATGTTTCCATGGGGTCTTAGTGCTGACGTGGGTATAATTTCAAAGGTGTGACCTGATGAAAGAGATATCCTAGAAGATTTGCTTTTAGCCTGCACCTCACTAGGACACATAAAATTCTTGGGTCCCTTGAATATCCTCATAAAGATGCAGGATTGTAAAACAATGATGGCAACCAGATGCTTCACATCTGAAAGCCAAATAATTTCACCCATTTTATTATTAGGAACTTCAACATCTACAAAAAGGACACACATGCTTATATACACATATGATAAAGACAGACGCCCATAAAATAAACAAATATTTTTTATTAGCTTCTATTATTATACAAATAGTGACAAAGGTAACTTACCAGTGAACTATTCCCTTAGGGTTACTAAAGTTACAGAGATCAAGATATCATGTGAGAGTCCAGAGGCAATCAGTGCCCCCTCTCTTGCTACTAGAGGATAAAACATGTCCCTTCAGCTCTAATATGTCCCCTCAGCTCTCATCACTACATTCTTAGAGTCCTAGAGCTCATGGCGCAGGGGACACGAACACTGATTTATGGTGCCCGAAAGTCATAAAGTTTATTGATTTATCTATTTAAAGTTTTGTTTGTTTTTACCAGAAGAGCATACTGAGCCACAAACAACCAGTTTCCAAATGTGTCCGGGGGAGGGGACACAGGAATAATACAGAATGGAACACAAAAATTAGGTGCAAAAATTAAGTGCTGGCAAGATACAAAACTACTGTATACAGTCGTGGCCAAAAATATTGGCACCCTTGCAGTTTCTTCTAATAATGCACCATTCCTTCCAGAAAATTGTTGAAATTAAAAAATATTTTGGTATCCACATATGTATTTCTTTGGTTTGCAGTGGAATAAAACACAAAAAGCAGAAAAATTTACTAAGTCTTAGCTTATTTCACACAGAAATCCTTAAATGGCCCGGACAAAATTATTGGCACCTTTTAGAAGTAGTTAGAAATAATTAGATTTCAAGCGGGTGATTTTCCTTCACTTTGGAATTGAACTCACCTGTGGTGAGTTGCAGGTGCCTGCAATATAAATCACTCATTCAACCAGTTTGAATAGAGAAAAGGACTCATTCTCCTGTTTTGTGTCACTGTGTGTACCGCAATGAGCATGGAGAAAAGAAAGACAGCCAGAGAATTGTCTGAGGAGGTCAGACATAAGATTGTAACCAAGTATGGACAATCTCAATGCTACAAATCAATCTCCAGAGACCTTGATGTTCCTGTTTCCACCGTACGTAATGTTATCAGGATGTTTAAGGCCCATGGCACTGTAGCCAACCTCCCTGGACGTGGCCGCAAGAGAAAACTTGATCGAAGATTGCAGTGCAGGATTGTTCGAATGGTGGAGAAAGCACCTCGATCAACTGCCAAACAGATTCAAGCTGACCTTCAGACAAGGTAGGACAGTTTAAACTCACACCATCCGTCACCAACTCAGTGAAAGGGGGTTATATGGTAGTAGGCCCAGGAGGACCCCACTGCTGAGAGAGAGAGAGAGAGAGAGAGAGAGAGACATAAGAAAGCCGACTGGGGTTTGCCAAAACACACCTGAACAAGCCAAAATCATTCTGGGAGAATGTCCTGTGGACAGATGAGACCAAATTAGAGCTTTCTGGTAAAGCACATCATCTCTATGTTTACAGAAAACAAAATGAAGCCTTCAAAGAAAAGAACACCTTCCCTACAGTCAAACATGGAAGAGGTTCAGTGATGTTTTGGGGTTGCTGTGCTGCCTCTGGCACTGGGTGCCTTGAACGGTGTGCATGGCATCATGAAATCTGGAGATTACCAGGCCATTTTGGAGCGCAATGTTGAACCCAGTGTCAGAAAGCTGGGTCTCCACTGAAGGTCATGGGTCTTCCAGCAGGACAATGACCCCAAACACACTTCAAAAAGCACCCAGGAATGGTTCAAGACAAGATGCTGGACTGTTCTGAAGTGGCCAGCAATGAGTCCAGATCTAAATCCCATTGAAAACCTGTGGAGAGATCTGAAAACAGCAGTTGGGAGAAGGCACCCTTCAAATCTGGGAGAACAGGAGCAGTCTGCACAAGAAGAGTGGGCCAAACTGCCAGTAGAGGTGTGCAGGAAGCTCATCCATGGCTATAGGAAGCAGTTGATTGCAGTTATTTTGACCAAAGGCTGTGCTACCAAATATTAAGTCTAGGGTGTCAATAATTTTGTCAATGCCATTTCTTTTCATTTTCTGATTTAAAGGATATATTAAATTCTGAATCAAAAACAAAGGTTCTGTAATATTAACAGAGAAATAAAGAATTGTGGAGACCAAATACTGTACTGTTGTTAATTTCAACTTATATTTAGAGGAAATTGTGAGTTACTTGAAAAAGTGCAAGGGCGCCAATATTTTTGGCCACGACTGTATATGAGGTGGACAGCTGTGCACAGGAATACACCGGCAGAAACATAACAGTGGTTATACAAAATGATATATCCCAGGCAAGGAATGCTAGTGGTAATGGAATTGGTTATACAAGAAAATGTATACCAGATACTCTGTGCGAAAAAAAGTCAACATTATTCAATTCAAGTTTATTGCAGCAAAAGCTCCATTGAGCAGGTTCATTCATAAGGAGGTCCTCATCACTTAAAGGGAAACGTCCACATGCCAAAAACAGCAGCATTCAGTCCCTAGCAGTAATACTATGAAAATTGCAACAGTAATGGTGAAAAATGAAGTATTGCCTTATATTTTAAAGTTTAAATATTTAGCCTGTTACTCCTCCATTTTGTCACCTGTTTGACCCCTGGTAATCTCTGGTGATCCCCACAGTTCAGGAAGTGACCTTCAGTACAGGGAGCCTAATTGCAGTAGCGAGTGCTACTATAGTATTGATGATCCAGCCATACAGTTTCAAGCTACTGTCCAAAATTTCAGCAGTAAAACAAACAACCGAGTGCGTCTCAGCAATGTAGCATACCTGTCATAAAGATTCAAAACAAGAGAAATTTGAGACATTTCATACAGATAAGCTATACAGTTACAAAACACCAAGTTTTGAAATGACTGACAACCTCAAGGTGGAGACTCACTTAGCATACCAAGTAGTGGATCAAGCCCATTTGACAATTACCCTAATTTAATATAAAAAAATTAACAATGCAAGGAGCCAAATCCCCTTCTCATGTTATGAAAACTGAAATCACCAGAAAACCGCCCGAATTAAAAATCATAATACAGCGATAGTTCAGTCACCAAAACAGCCCTCCCTTACATAAAAAGTCCCAATTTTACATCCAAGACCACGGAAAATAACACTGCTCAAATAACCATCTCAAAATATAGATGGTTAAAATACTAGGGTGCACAGATTTACTTAACCACTTAAGACTGTCAAATTAATAGTCCAGTTAGGCAGTTCCAGTTTACAGATTTCAATGTATGAAACCAAAATACTGCTGAGTGCGTCCCACGGTGTGGTATACCCATCACGAAGATCCAAAATAAAATATCCATGAGATGGCAAGCTTTGCAGACTGTTTCACAGATTGCGTAGACTGTCAGCAATATTTTACACGTATGAATACATTTGGGTAACAGCAATATTAGAATTAATATATTATAATGGAATTGGGGGTTGGATCTGTACTTTGTAATACAGCTTTGTGGCTGTAATAGTAAGTGTCCGAGGCAAGTGTTACGTCTTTTAGGGCACTAAGTACTTGTTTTTTTTCCAGGTGTCATGAAGCCTGTGGTAATGACTTCCCATTTTTGGAAGGATATATTTGTTCTTAGCGCCCCCCTCCCAAACACACACACACACACACACACGAACACACTTCTCTTTTACTATTAGCAGTTTTTTAATTTAAATTAAAAATGTACAGATGCGGACTCACCAGTGACCTGTACAAGGGCAGTATAACCTCCTCTCTCCTACTACTGATCCCCCTAGGTATGCATCCCAGCATCTTCAGGGTTTTAAATAATTGATTAGCAGTTTTTTTCTTGGGACAATGTTAACTGTATAGAAAGTATTTATATAAGTTTTCTAGAAGTGTTATGTTTGTTAAACACAGTGAGGCAAGTGCTATGCATTTTCACAATGTTTTATCACTTTTATGAGCAAAACGCTAATCAATTTTTTTAGTTAAATAAATCCCTGATCTTGTTTGCCTTTGCTGCTGCTTTCTTGCACTGCGTGGAGTGCTTTCTTCTTTTCCTCTGATGCAAATACTCAGACCCACCAAGGTAGTACTCTGTCCTGAGATTCTTGGCTCCAATATGCATAACTTTGCATTTCTTGGCATTGAAGCCAAGCTGCCAGATCTTGGACCACCTTCCCAGCTTTTCCAGATCTTCCTGTAGGTCCCGTATCCCTTCAGCTGTGTCCACACTCCCACAGAGCTTGGTGACATCCGCGAACAGGCACATTTTTCCCTTAATGCCATCCCCAGTGTCATTGATGAAGACATTGAACAACACCTGCCCCAGCACAGAGCCCTGTGGGACCTCACTGGTTACCTCTCTAGTACCAGATAACTGTCCCCCCACAACCACCCTCTGGGTTCTGTCCCTCAGCCAGTTTTCCACCCATCTGGCCATCTTTTCCCCAGCCCCAAGATCCACCAGCTTCCTGATCAACCTTTCGTGTGGCACAGAGTCAAAGGCCTTGCTGAAATCAAGATAGAGGATGACTCCGCTGGCCCCTGTCTACTGTCTTAGTAGCGTAGTCGAAGAAGTCAATCAGAGTCATTTGACACGATCCCCCCATGAACCCATGCTGCTTCGCATCCTGGAGACCATGCTCCTCTAGATATTCTACCAATCTTTCCTTTAGTATGATTTCCATGAGCTTGCCCAGAATGGAAGTCAGACTGACTGGTGTGTAATTCCCTGGGTCATCCTTAGGACCGTTTCTGTGGAGGGGGACTACATGTGCTGTTCTCCAGTCCTGTGGTACTATGCCTGTCTCTAATGAACTGTTAAACAGGTTTGCCAGTGGCCCTGCCAGCTCCTTTATTACCCTTGGATGCATTCTATCCAGACCTGGTGATTTGTACACCTTTAATGCCAGCAGCCTCTCCCTTACTCTATCCTTCTCTATCACTACAGCTGTGTTCCCCTCCCTCCCTGCTCCTCTTTTTCCCCCTGAAGGCACTGGTCCGTCCATCCTCCCTGGTGAAGATGGAACAGAAGTATTCATTTAGTATCTCTACTTTCCCCCCATTATCCTCCACCCACTCCACCCCTTTCCTAAGCCCAACAATCCCTTCCTTCCTGTCCCTTTTCTCACTTATATAGCGAAAGAAAGCCTTCTCCCCCTTCTTAATTCCATCAGCTATCTGCAGCTCCTTGTGCCTTTGCTTGCCAGACTTCCTTACTTGCCTCACTAGCCAACCTTAGGTAATTTTCCCTATCCACCTCTTTTGGTCTTCATGAATTTTTTGATTTTTTTTTTTTTTTATTTATTATGCTTTTTCTGCTGCCAGTCGCCCGGTACCTCGGCGCGGTCACAGACCTTCTGCTTCCACTCTCATATTGGCCGCAGTTCCCTGATACCTCCTGGCTTACCCCCCAGGGCAGGGTGGCAGCACTGGCCCTATAGTGCCGCAACCGACGGGATAGGTCAGGGAGCCGGCCTGAGAGCTAATTGAAGCCAAGGGCAGGCTTCATCAAGGGCAGTTGGCAGCATTTTTCCCCACTGTATGGGGCAGGGATGTGCAAATGATGACCAGCGTCCACCCAGCCCCCCCGAGTGAATTGGTGTCGGTGTGCTAGGTACACCCAGCCTCCGCGACGTGTCAGTGTTACGCTGAACACTCTACCCCTTCCCCCCTGGAGAAGGAGAGCAGTCATCTGACACTCGATCCTTCTCCCCCCTTGGCCAGCCCTCTGATGTACTGGGTCCGTTTCCGAACCCGGGTCACCAGCATCGCAGGAAGGCAACCTGCCCCTGCGCCAGTGGGCTGGCATGGTCTTCCTGAATCTTCTATAGGCCAACCTCTTTTCCTTTACTGCCTAGGCAATCCCAGAACTGAACCAGCTGGGTGCTTTGGCCCTTGTGTTCTTATCCCTTAACCCTACACACTCATCTGTGGCAACCAGTATTCCTCCTTAATGATGGACCACCTTTGGTCCACCCCCATATCTGCTTTGATGCCTGCCAGATGGCTCCTTAGCACTTCACCCATTTTCCTAAAGTCTTCCCTCCTGAAATCCAAGGTTTTGGTCTTAGTTGGGATGCTTTCTCTGCCCATACCCAACTGGAACCACACTGTGCAATGGTCACTTCCACCCAGTGGCTCCCTGACCATCATTTCCTGTACATGCTCCCCATTTGTGAGCACCAGATGAAGAACTGCCTCAGCTCTTGTTGGTTCAGTGATGCCCTGAGTCAGGAACCCACTTTGCAGTCCTTCCAGGATCACCTGACTCCTACCACATGTTGTGGAGGGTATGCTCCAGTCCACCTTGAGCAGGTTGGAGTCCCCCACAATTACCACCTCTCCTTTCCCCGCAGCTTTCAATATTTGTGAGTTCAGTTCCCTGTCCCTCTCCTCATCCTGACTGGTTGGTCTATAAACCACCCCAACCTCACCTTTCTCCCTCTATTGGACCTTAACTGAACCCATAATGCCTCCACCTCCCTCCTCCACCTCCTCCCTTGTGCAAGTCATTCCCTCCCTGATATAAAATGCCACCCCTCCCCCCTTCCCGACTACCCTGTCCCTCCTGTATAGTTTACATCCAGGGATTGCAAGGTCCCAGTCATGGTGTGATCTTGCCCAAGACTCGGTTACTGCAGCTATGTCCATCCTCCTGTCTGCTTCATCAGTGCTTGCAGTCCATATGGGATATAGCGCTTGGAACCTTGCAACTTCTACTTCCGGAAACAACGATCAAAACTATCTCTCAAAGAGCTGCGACTCTGCTCCTTGAAACTCCTGCTCCTCCTCCTTCTCATCTCAGACAGCGTCCATCCTAATCCTGGCCCTAGAAGCTCAGGCCACACACAAACTCCAGGTGCCCTTATCCTTGTAACCATTAATATCTGCAGCCTACTACCAAAGCTGGATGCACTCCAAGCCTTCATATGCAAACACAACCCTGACATCCTTGCAGTGGTGGAAACTTGGCTGACACCTAAAGTTCCTGACTCAGCAGTAACAATACAGGGCTACAATGTCCACAGGCTGGACCGGATATCCAAAAAAGGCAGTGGTTGTGCAATCTATATCAAAGACTCCCAGTCTTGGCACCCTGTAGCAACTCCATCACTTTCTGCCTCGGCCCAGATTCTGCCAGTAAAAATTGTCCTAGGTCCCAACCATAAAGCCCTGACTATTGTCTCCGTATACATCCCCCACAGGGACCCTAAACATGGATTCAACAACGTCCTAAACTTTATCAACTCTCATCCTCCCAAAGCTGAACTTATTCTACTAGGGGATTTCAACATAAACTGGTTAGCATTGAGCGCCAGTGCCTATAAAGACTCCATCTCAGCTGCTAACCTCACGCAAATGGTAAACTCCCCCTTTAGGATTAACTACAAGACTGGCACCAGTACCCTCTTGGATTGGGTCCTCACCACTCATCCTACAAGGATTTCTCGTACGACCATTCTCCCAGACTCTCTCAGTGACCACTCCCCAGTCATGTGTACATGGTCTAACAAATTCCTTAAGCCCCCTCCCAAAGTTATCGCTAGCAGAGTCCTTCCTCGTTGAAAACTTCCACATCTCAAACAACACCTGCTTCTACAAGACTGGCTACCCATCTATGAAGCAACAGATATTAACTTGGCTCTTGATCACTTCATCTCAATTTTCAACAAAGCCTGCGACCTCTTTGCCCCTGCTAAAAGGTGCAAAACAAAATCTCTCTCTAACCCATGGGTCACTGCGTCTCTTCTCTCACAGCTGAAACTAAGGGATCACCTCTGGGCAGTTGCCAGGGCCACTGGCAAACAACTGGACATCCAAAATTACAAACAAGCATGAAATGCCTGCACAAAAGCCATACGGCTAATGAAATCCACCTATTACAAGACTCTCTCACCAATACATGGGGAAATGGTCGTGCTTTCTGGGACAATATCAAAGATGTCACAGGGGAAGCAGCCAAAAACCTCTCCGGCCATGTTAATGGTTGATGGATCCTCAACCCTTGACCCCAAGGTGATCGCAAACATCTTTAACACGGCTTTTTCAGACCTTAGTGCTGTTCTACCCCATGACTTTTTCGAAAACAGGGCCTACTCCCCAAATACCTCAGCCCCTCAGTCTAATCATCCCCTCTTCTACTTCAGGGAGGTAAGGCTGAATGAAGCTCACCGCTTTATTACTGCAGCTATCTCTAAATCTAGATCTAGTAGTGACACCCTGGACCTTAAACTTCTTTTGCTCACCCTCGATAAGGTAATTCATCCATTAACAAAAATCCTAACCTCTCTCTCAGCTGTGGAAAATTCCCGGACCTATGGAAAACAGCCACCACGACACCCATCCATAAAAGTGGGGACAAGACGAATCACTCAAATTATCGCCCTATCTCCATACTGCCCCCACTCTCTAAGGCACTCGAGTGCATGGTGGCTGATCAACTTACCGACCACTTGGATAAATACAATATACCTTGTCCACAACAACACGACTCCCGGAAAGGTCACAGCACCACCAAAACTCTTCTTGAGTTCACTGGAGCTTTGCACAAACCTCTTGGCAACGGCCTTCTCACAGGGGCCGCTTTCGACCTCTCCAAGGCCTTCAATACAGTACACCATGGACTACTAATACACCAACTACTGAATGCCGGGCTATCATCTGACTCTTTCTCTGGTTTAAAAGCTACTTAGAAAACCGGTCACAGAGAGTAAAATTGCAGATGCTCTTTCTAACACCCTGCCTGTTCTCGGTGTCCCACAGGATCCATACTGGGCCCCCTCCTTTTTAGCCTTTACTTAAACTCCCTCCCTTACCACTGCTCTGAGCAGATCATACTATATGCCGATGATGCTTTTGTATTCTCCACTCACAAAGATCCTGCAACTCTTCAACACAACCTTCAACTTGGTTTCAGTTCTGTAGAGATATGGTTTCTTAGTCATAAACTGGTCCTCAATGACAAGAAAACCAAATCTATGTTCTTCTGCAGCTCTCATAACCCACACAAGCTACACCATTTGGCTATCTCCACCACCCAGGGGAACACTCTAGATCAGGTGGGGTCCTTCAAATACTTAGGGATACAACTTGACCCTAATCTCTCCTATGGACTTCATGTAGATAATGTAGCTAGAGCTGCTAATACACGCTTGGTCTCCTCTACAAACACAGACCACACCTCACCAGAAGCTTTGAAGGTTGCAGTCCTGAGCTCTGTGATCTCTGTAATAGACTATGGTCTCATCATTTATGGCTTGGCCACAACCACAACCCTTAGACGCCTCTCAATTGCCTTAAATAAAGTATGTCGGCTCATCACTGGTGCTCACCGTCTCACCCACACATGTAACCTGTACACGCAAACTGGCTGGCTCCAACTATCAAACCACATAAAGTTTCTCACCTGCTCCATGGTGAAAAAAAATCTACCTTGGCCTTGCACCTTCTGGGGTCTCAACTCTGTTACAACACCGAATGAACAAATGGTGCCTTAGGAGATCCACGCTACAGCTACTGAAAGTCCCTCACTGTCGCACTTCACAGGGACAACGCTCTTTTGCTTATTGAGCGCCACTCTGGTTCAATGGCCTCAGCCCAACCATCTCCTCTGCTCCAACAATTGGTACGTTTAAAACTAGGCTCCGGGACTATCTCACTACCAACAGCTCCTGTGACTGCCCAACTTAACCTTGTTTCTCCACTTCCCTTTCTGCTCTAGTTGTCCCCCCCTCCCCTCCTCACTGGATTCTACCATCACATCTTGGTATACCCAATGCTGCACTTTTCACCCTCTCCACCCTTCCTACATTCCTTCTCCCCCCCTTCCTCTCCCTATGACTCTGGCACTTCTTATCTTTTGTCTATTTTCTCTGACAAATGGCACTGGCTGCCTTGTTACAATGCTACCCTTGAATTGTATTAATCTGTACTCTGTTTGCAATGTCCACATTGTTGTAATGTCTGTCTTGATGCTCCCCATAATTTGTATTTCTCTGACGTGGAACTTTTGTAAAAGAACCAAGGCTCAAAGGTATTTGTAATCCTAGACTTGATAAATAAATAAATAAGTGTGCGACCGTGGAAGAGTTTAAAAAGGCCCTCAAGACCTATATATGGTAAAAGATTAATTTTAATTAATTTATTGTGATGGAGCTCAGATTTAGTATAGTATAAATTATTTATGGATTTGTGTTTACTATTTATTGTTTTAAATTATTGTTAGGCGCCTTGGTTTAAGAAAGGCACCATATAAATAAAGTTTAATTTCATTTAATTTGCTAATAGTGCCTGCAGGTCATCCATCTTGTTTCCAAGACTCCACGCATTCAGAGACACCACCCTCCACCTAGAATCTAACCTTCTTTCTCTTCCCTCTATTCTTCTATTCACATTTATCCCCTCTGTGTGCACCCCTCCACGTACCCTTGTTATGTGTTCCTCACCCCCTCCACCCTTTGCTAACTGTGTTCTTGCCCCTTCCACCTCCTCCCTCCAGACCACTTCCATCACTGTGTGTGGGGGTGGGGGAGGTTCACTGACCTCCTCCTCTCAGTCTGTGGCCATGCACGCCCGCTGCCCCCCCCCCAGTAGTTTAAATTAAGTGTAGTAGTTATGTATTCCCCCAGTTTGTCCCAGAGTACCCTCAAACCCTCCCTACTGAGGTGAAGCCTGTCTGGTGAAAAGAGTGCTTTGTTTGACCAGGTCTCCCAGTCCCCAATTCAGATAAACATCTCCTCCCTGCATCACTTCCTCAGCCAGTCATTAAAATCCTCTATTCTTTTCCTGGCTGTGCTGGCTCTTGGTACTGGTATCACCTCTGAGAAGGCCAGCAAATGTCCTTCCTCCCTAACTCTCTGAACCTACTTTGCACTACCTCAACCTCTTCCCCAGCTAGGTCACTGGTTCCCAAATGTATAACTAAATTAGGTTTTCCTCCAGCCTCCCTTACTATTTCCCTTATTTTTGGGCCCACCTTCCCCACTGTCATCCCTGGCATTCAGCACACCTTCCTGCTTGCATTTCAGTCCCCTTTCCTTCCCCCATGAATACCCCTAATCATGGAGTCCCCTATGATTGCTACCCTTCCACCCCCTGCACCCGTGCTCCCCGTCCTTCCTTTCTTACCTTTGGTACTAGCTGCTTCCCCACCTAACTGCCCCCTCTGCACCCTGGTGAACTTATGTCCACATTCACAATTTATCCCCTTAACTGTTTTTCCATCTCCCACTCTACCCGCCCCCCCCTTCTGACTACCTCTTCTGATTACATCCAGTTACATACTACCTAAAAATGTTTTGTGGCCAAAGTTTTGAAGAAGTTGACTGAGACGGTGCTAGTGAGCTTGAATTAAATGAACAGGGGCTGCCAAGAGAGGCAGGCGATCAGTTGTTACATGGGATTCAGGACCCCCCAAAAAAAAAAAAAAAAAGACAGTATAGCCTGCATTTCTAGTTTTTGTGATCCAACCGAGTTTCCAACATTCCAGTAATCTGAATATTTTGTTTTCCACAATTTGGTCCACTTTGCTGACAAATACCACAGAACAGCATTCTAGCCCAAGTGCATTGTGAACACCAAACAATGGGGTTTACCATATAGGCAGAACAAATAAATATGGAACTATGATAGGATTAGGGATAAAAGCTCTAATGATATTACCAAAAGTTGTGTCAAACAAAAAGCCAGTGAGCCAAGGCAAGCAACATACCGGATTCAACGGTGGCCGAGATCTGATAAAATCCAGGATTACTTCATGAGCTCTCTTTTTTAACCTGGGAGGTATATCCCCTCCAACCTGTGGCAGAAGGACAAGAAACAGAGAACATTTTAACTGTGGCTTGTACCCAGTACTTTAACACATATCATAGGGTCATAATAGAAGTTTTTTTAGACAGTCTTGAAAGCAAAATAGACTAGTCATTGCTAAGACCCTCCCTGTAAGCTTTGACCTTTTCAGAAAAAATGACAAAAACAGATAATTTAAAAACAATCACAACCCTCTTTCAAAACAAAAACAAGTTTAACTTGCTAAACCAGTTTTAAAAGCTGATAATGAATTGGTGTCTTGTTATTAAATTAAATGTTGTCTCATGTGATTACTGAAATGCACCCATACCCATACATTATTATGTAAAACAAGATATAAAATATGTATGTTAACATATGGATGGCACTCTCCCACAGGCGACATCCAAACCCTATAATACCATCACTGTGACGTCAGGATAACATCATTGATCCATTTCACATCAATGGTATTACAAGACTGAACATTCTAAAAAGTCATTGTACGCAGCGTGAGTGGACTTTTACTATAACTGGCATTTGTAATGTACAGTAAAAGAATTCTTCATAAAACAAAAATACCTGGATCCATATATAATTTAAAAGAAAAAGAAGCTACCCAAAAACCTGGCTAGACTTCCATCTAGCAGTTCTAGGAAACATCAAAAAATTGCTCAAGCTTTGCCCTTGTGATGATGATGATGATGATGATGATGTCACCAGAACCTCTCAATGTATCCATAAACAAAGGGAAATACTGTAGATATTGCGTCAATTTGTGTGCTACTAATGGAACAAAGGGTTGCCTTGAACACACACTGAAAAAATGAAAATAACGTTGAAAATTTCATTTGCCTACCCCAACCACAGTGGCTGTACCTTGGCCCTGTAGTAACTGTTTCAGAGGAGTGATGCTGGCAGTTCATTCCGAGAGGTGAGAGACTCCCCTCTGAGGCATACAACTCCTGTCGCATTTCTGGCTAGTGGGAAGAGACCAGTACCCACTAAGAAGACTGACAAGACCATCAAGAAGCTCAAAAATCAGTTTTGTCGCTTTTTTAATTAAAAGAATTTAGTACTCCTACAAGCAGCAATCTGCATGTTATCGGTTCCACTGTCTCTGTATTCAACAACGTTCTTTAAAAAGCAGTTTGCAATTTCCTTTTACATCTGAATTGTTTTTCCATTTTACTCTAGCCAACAGATGGCAGTACAAGCTGTGATACGTAGAACAGCAACTGATTGATCGATTGTTAACTGGGTGGGTACACTGATCCCCGAGCACAGTTCTCAGACACAACCCAAGCCATAAAGATGGCACAAACAAGCTAAAGAATAAGTACACGAGACACAGGGCATATTACGTTGTTACAATACATTAACTGATATAAAACAGAAGACACAGAAAGTGCACAATTGAGTGAAAATGATATCTGCAAACCAATTGTTGTAGTTCATAGAGTCTTGTAGATCGCGCAATGCCCACGATATCATCATCCTAACAAAACAAACCCAGAGTCATTGGGCACCCCAGGTGTTGCAGCAAGATGAGGGGGGAGACAGCAGATGCCTCACCCATGGAACAGAGTCATCTTATCCTGGGGGGAGGGCATTTATAGGTAATGGTAGCAGTGAGAGATCTTGCAGATGGATTTAAATTAGGGGTGTGATCCCAGGGTCCATCCTGAGGTATATAGGCTGTTCCACAAGACTCAGAGCAGCAGCAGAGAAGGACCTCAGGCCCCTACACATGGTAACTTCTGGGCATTCTAACAGTGGGATGGAGGAGGACCAGAGGCTTCTATGGCAGGCCTTTATCCCAAGTAGGAGAAAGAGGGGATGACAGCTCATGTTCCCTGATGGATCTGTCAATGAGGCAGTCTAGGAGGTAATGCAGGTGGGCCTGAAGGGGAAGCCAGCCTAGGGCCTGGAGCGGGGCCAGTGATGGGTGGAGTAAGGGGTCATTAGGGCTAACCTATAGATGCCGTTATACATCTTGTTGAGTCTGGGCAGGCAGGAGAATGAGGTTTGCATGTAAATGAGTGAACAGTAGTCCGGGAGGGGGCGCAAGGTGCCCTTGGCAATGGCAAGCCTTACTTCAAGGGTCATGAAATCCTTGAGCCTAAAGTCAACTCCTAATCTCTGATTCATGTGCCGGACCAGGAGTCCGATGTGGTCAGAGAATGTCAGGGAGGGGTCACCATCAGGGGGACACAGTGTGTAGAGGGGGTAGCATTACCTGCCCATCTAGCTAGCCTAGGTTTCAACCCAAGTGGCATGGCTTTAGTCTTCTGAGCATTTGCCGAGAGTCCACTGGCAAAGAATCCTTTTTGGGCAGTAGTAAACTTTTTCTTGAGTGTACAGGATGGATTACCCGGGGTCTTTGCACTACAGTAGAGGATATGGTTTTTGTTGTACAGCAGTGAGTTGCACATGATGCTTTCCTTGGTTACGGAATAGGTGGGACAGGGAAACAACATGGTCCAAGTATGGTGCATAACCTTCAAAATATGCTTGGATAGCTTTCGAAGCCCTACGTGGCTTGGTACCAGCCTACTTAAAAGACCTTCTAATTACTTTCCTCCCACTTCGCTCACTCCTATCTTCAGATGTGGACTTGGACAAAGTCCCCAATTCTCAGCTCTGTCAATCTAGGGACAGAGCATTTTATGTGGTGGCGCCCACTCTATGAAATGCTTTGCCATATTAGATCTGCCGACTTAGCAGAGGCCTTTAAATATAGTTTGAAAACTTATTTGCCAAAGCCTTCCTTGAATTTTAATTTTTTATTTGTATGTCGCCTGTTCAATTGTTTCATCTGTAGTTTTGTTGTAGCCGGTTGCTTTAATTCGACCCCCTAGTGTTGACCACTTGGATGCAGTTCAAAAGGTAGTCACGCAACCATACTGTGGTCACGATGAAGCACCCAATGCTGCTCAGCATACCTAGCAGGATGATATGGCCCACCAAGTCAAAGGACTTGGTGGTATCCACAAAGATAGCAACAGTATGCCTTTCATCCATGCCTCTAAAAACGTGTGGTGATGCAATCCAGTGCAACGATGTGCTGTGGCCCTTCCTAAAGCCATGTTGTTAGGGAGAGAGGAGGTTGAGCTTGGACACAAGGTCTAAGATTTGCTGAAAAACAACCTTTGAGGATTTTGCTCAGGTGGGAGAGGATAGAGATGGGGCAATAACTGTCAATGAGAGTAGGTTCGCCAGACTTGAAAATGGTGATGGCTCTGTCTTTATTTCAGATAGTGGATATGGAGTAAGAGATAAGTCAAATACTGTAACCGGGTGGGGTGGAAATAACGTAAGCTACAAGTTTTTGATATCTCTGGCTAAGGCTGTTGCTGCCGGCACTGCATTTTGTTGGGAAGGGTCATGAGGAGCTTATGAATTTCTTGGTGGGAGATGGCCTTAAAATGAAAGGGTGGAACACTAGGGTTGTTGGTGACCTGGCCAAAAGGATCATTGGTGGAGTCCTTGTGGAAAGTTTAACAAGGTAGTCAGACAGACCCATGAATCTGGTATTAAGGGCTTCAGCCACTTTGGATGAGTCAGTTACAGTTCCTGCCCCAGCTTCTAGTTTTATGGCATGCTCTTTGGTCCCAGGTGTGATTAGGGAATTCACTGCTGAGCAGAAATTTTGAGGGCTGCCAAGGTCCCAGGTTTGAAAGTTTTTGAAGTACTCGGCTCTCTTTTTTGCAGAGGCTATGCAGGCATCTGTATTCGTTCCAGTGAAAGAGGGAACCTTTATGTGCAGCCCATTTAACAACCCTCTCCATACTTTAGTGGAAATCTTTGGAGAACCATCTCAATTTCACCCTGCACTCTCTAGGTGGTTTGTGAGGAAACCCAGGGCTGAGTCAACATCAGGCAACATGTGCAGGACTAGCTAACTGACCGCCCTTATATCAAAGAAGAGGTGAGGAGCATTATATTTTGAGAAATCTCTGAAGGACAAAAATATGGGAGGAGGGCAGGTTAGAGGACCAGACACAGAAAATTGGGGAATGGTCACTGATGGAGTAAGACAGAACTCCTGCAAGAAGGAATCTATCTTCTTGATTAGTCAGTATCCAGTCTAGGAAGGAATAGTTCAAGGACTGGATGTTTTGGGGATTTGGAGTGGTAATGAGTTGGGTAAGACTTAACTGTTTAAAGAGATTTACCAGTCTCAGTTGGTGCACCCAATATATGTGGGTGCCTTACCTCAGGAACATACTGTAACTGCAGAGATGCCCTCAAATAATCCACAGGCTAAAACGCTGTAATGCTCGTAAAATTAAGTATATCGGGTGCCCATTTCCTGGTCTTAAGTGCCGCCTCCATGCTCAGCCAGGTTATGACACGATGCTAGGGAGAGCGTAGGTGTGCTCTCCATTATAGTCAATGGGCAGGTTTTATCATTTTTTATAATGTAAAGGTCACTTGGGTAATACGTAGCACGGGTCAACTAACAAGGGCCCGATGCTGACTGCGTACAGTTCCAAATGTGTAGCTCAATGAAAAAGATATCCTTGAAGATATACTATAGTCTTTGGGATGGCTAGCATTTTCTCGAATAGGCTAAGAAATTTCTGTTGGTTTACCCCCACTTCCAAATATAAATGACTAAATGGTGAAATGTACAAATTTAAACTTTTACTGTCATGTGTTAGAATGCGAAAAATTTTGTACGTTTTATGTGACTGTATTATATAGATTGTCTTGATTCAAAATAATAAAATATCAATTTAAAAAGCGAATGAGGCCAGCCCAGTGGCGTTGAGGGCTAAGGCACTGGACACCTTACCTCGTACCATGCCGGTGACCCAGATTCGGAAACAAGCCCGGGGAGCCAGGGGCGGCCAGAGAGGAGAAGGATTGAGTGCCCCATGGCTGCTGTCCTCTCCGGGGTTCAGATCTCACTGCAATACCGCCATCTAGGGGAGCCCAGGTGGAAGGTGCAGTAGTTGGGGATAGCATCTAATGGAATGGGCAGATGTCGACAGGGGGTGGAGTGGGAGGCATGTCTCAGCACGCCTCCTAGCTCATTGGCCCCCATTGCACGCCGACAGCTAGGGGAACAAGGAAAAAACCCTAGGTCTCTCCTAGGAGAAGATACCTCTCTCTGCACGCGTCTCTGGTTCGAAGCGGCAGATCCCGCTGTACCGAATCCATGACAGTATGCTGGTTCTGAGGACGTAAGAAGGGGGGTGGTCCCTCCTCACCCCGTCCGGGGGGTTATCCGGGTACCTAGGCTAGTGGAACAATAGATACTCTAGGGACAGACCGCAATGACCAGTGAGGGTGCAGAGAAGGGGATGTCAGAGAGTGGAGAGAGAAGGCAGTTGGGAGTACAAACATAAGGTTAAAAAAAAAAAAAAAAAAAAAGAGAATGAAAGTTTTCCGAATCAACTCAAGTTAAGAACTTAGGCCCAGATATTCAAAAGGGTTGCACATGGGCGCCCAACAGTGTTGTGCCATGCGCAGCTACTGTCGCCCGGCACGATATTCAAAGGAAAAGTCACAGACAAATCCTGATGCGCTGGAGCAATATCAGTAACGTATGCAGGCACATGGGGGGTATGCCCATGCATAACCTGCACAGCCTGATATTCAGCCCGGGATGTGCAGAGCCATGCATGCGCAACCCCTACCTGCACCAGCACAAAATTACACCAAAAAAAAAAAAAAAAAAAGGAACAACTGATGCGCACTCAAATGGTGAGCTGCCGCATTGCAGGGCGCAACACGGCAGCTGCCACCTGTGGGTGGCCACCAGAGTTCCGGCTGCACCTGGCGGTGCCCCCCATGCTGATCGCGGGCACTTGTACAAAAAAGAATAATCCGTCCTATATCCCTGGTGGTCCAGTGGACCGCTATCTGCCCAATCGCAGGCATCTGTGTATAAAATTAAAACGATCCAATATCCCTGGTGGTCCAGTGGACCTCTATCTGTCCGATCATGGGCATCTGTGTAAACAAATAAAATGATCCAATATCTCTGGTAGTCTAGTGGACCTCTATCTGCCCGATCGCGGGCATACAGTATGTATAAGAATAAAATGATCCAATATCCCTGGTGGTCCAGTAGACCTCTATCTGCCCGATCGCGGGCATATGTATATGAATAAAATGATCCAACATCCCTGGTGGTCCAGTGGACCTCTATCTGCCCGATCGTGGGCATATGTATAAGAATAATAAATGATCCAATATCCCTGGTGGACTGACTTCATCTGCCGACATAGTATATGTATAAGAATAAATGATCAATATTTTGGTGGTCTAGTGACCCTGAGTTTCCTACCGCCACTTCCAGGTTGCCGGCAGTGCCTCACTCATTTCCGCCCTGCCGGTTGACACCTCGGAGGACTGCAGCCCGTGTTGTGCATTGAGCTAATGGGCGTCAGCTTCATACTATATATTTCTGGTGATGGTGAATGAATCATCTACATATCTAGAACATGTAGTAGGTAGGGGCTGCATGCCCATTGGCTCATGCTGGAACCAGTGGGCGGCAGCCCTTACCAAGGTGTCCAGTCGGCGGGGCAGGTGGTAGGTGCTGCTGCCCGCCGCTGACCGGGGAGCGGGCGTGGGGCCCAGTGGGCAGGTGGGGGGTACCACTAGACCACCAGGGATATTGATCGCTTTATTCTTATACATATGTCCGCGATCGGGCAGATAGAGGTCCACTGGACCACCAGGGATATTGGATCGTTTTATTCTTATACATATGCCCATGATCGGGCAGATAGAGGTCCACTGGACCACCAGGGATATTGGATCGTTTTATTTGTTTACACAGATGCCTGCGATCGGGCAAACGGCGGTCCACTGGATCGCCAGGGATATTGGCCAGCATAGTTATTTTTATATATACAAATGCCCATGATCGGGCTTCAGGGGGCGCCAGTCCCCAACGGCTGCTGCCTGGCAGGCTGCCAGGCACAAGTCATCAGGGATCGGCACACCTGCATGCAAATGGAGCCATAATGACATGCAAATGGCCCCATGTGCTCCTTGCATACATTATGTCCCCATTTGCATGTTAAGTTTTGAATATCGCGGTTGCTGTGCATGGCGCAATGGAACTTGCGCTAGTGCATCCCCATGCTCCACTCTGGCCACTTGCGCTGGCGCAGTGCCACTGTGCAATGCACACTGGGGCTGGCCAGGGTGCGATATTCAAAGCTGCTGAGCCATGGCGCAGCTCCGTTGAATATCGTCCATTCCACATCCCTGCGCAGCGAAGTTACGCTGCGCCCAAGCTTGCGCCACAGCCTGGCGCAGTTTGAATATCTGGGCCTTGAGGTTTAAAAAAATAAATAGCTCAGGTAAAGAACAGACAAAATCTCTTCTTAACTTGCCCTCCTTAATACAGTGATAAAGAACTGATTGCTTCTCTCTCGTTTTTTTTGTTTGCACCTTAACTCCCGATAACTAGTTCCACAATCTGATTTGGAAAAACCCTGCAAGTACTTGTCAAACTTGATACTGAAAGGTTTTGCAGTTGACGTTCAATGCTAATAAGTACTCGATGATGCACACGGACTATTGGATTGAGGGTGTAAACTGGACACAACTACTGATAAAAGGGACCTAGGAGTCATTATAAGTGACTCCCTTCAACAATCTAGTCAGTCAATGGCAAAGGGAGGTAGTACTACCTCTATACAAATAACTGGTAAGGCCACACTGGAGTACTGTGCCCAGTTTTGGAGTCACAAGACAGGTTGGAGGTGATAAGACGTAGGATAACAAAAATAATTCATGGCCTACAGAAGAGATCCTACAAGGACTGGCTTAGGGCACTAAACGTGTACTCGCTGGAGGCCAGAAGGGAGAGGGGTGATATGATAGAGACATTCAAGTTCCAGAAAGGAATGAACAAGTTAAACTGGGAGGAACTATTTAACAGGAATAGTGAATCTAGAACAAGGGGACAGGAGTGGAAGCTAGCAGGAGGAAAATTCTGGAGGGGATGTGAGGAAGTCCCTTTTTTCTGTTGTCACAGAAAGAGAGTGGTTGAGCCAAGGAACAGCCTGACAGCTGAGGTCGAGTTCATCAAGGCCATTAACAGCTTCAGGCATGGCTGGAACAAAGTTAAGACCTTAATAGTCATGGGGGTAACAGGAAGGCAGGGAACATGGGGGTGGGTAGCATTGGCACAAACCCTGTATAGACACTAGGTCTCGGTGGTAGGATAGGTTATTATGGGCAGACTAGATGGACCAACAGTCTTGTTCTTTCACCACCATCTAGGTTTATGAAATTCTTGGTGCACCCACAACACAAAGAATTAATTTTTCGTATGTTAGGGAATTAAATAAAATAAGGAACAGAGGAGACTGCCTTATTAGTGCATCAATGAAAAAAATTACCCCACTTGACCGTGGTAGTAAAACCCCTTGATCTCTTTTATAAAAAAGAAATACCTACAAGTTAGCCCTGCAGATCAGCAGTAATGCTGCCATTTGCTACACAGGTGAGCTGGGTTCCGGAATGAACTCTAGCTGCTCATGTATGGCCTGGGGAAGGAGCACTAAGTGATCAAAGAAAGCACACCTTCTTGGGGGTTGATTTCGCCACTTGACTGCCACCCAGTGGAGACCAATTGGCAGTACAGTAGGAGCACTACACAGTGAGAGGGGCCGCTGCCAGATGGCAAGCATTTATTCATGTGCATCACTGTACGCAGGCACGCTTGGGGAGAAGCTCAGAAGCTGGAGGATACAGCCGTGATTTTCTGTTCCACTAGCACTCCGCTCCCTGCCCCGCAGGCCCACACATCATTGTCCAAGGGTCCTGGGCAGGTGGATATCTGGTCCATGACAAAGTCTGTGACAAAGTGAGAAGCGGGTGCAGTAAGAGGAGCTGGGGACAAGAAAAATCTTAATATTCAGGAAACAGGATTTTAGCATTTGGTTTTTGTAATTTCTGTTACTTAGCCCCCTTAACTCCGGCACCATCACCTAGCTTACCACCTCCCCACAAACCTCAATCCTCAGGAGGACTCCCCCACAGAGCCATGGCTCTACCCCCCAGGCAGGGACGAAAAGTGAGAGGGGTCCCCTGGCTCGACCTCTCCCCCGTACTGTACCTTAGAATCTTGTCCGGGTCCATCCTCCAAGGGCCATGGTGCCAGTGGGTGACAGCCACACATCCAGCCCTCTTGCCAGTGTCACGCCTGGGCCAAGCTTTTTCTTGTACACCCCCTCAGAGATGCAATGTGCTCTAACACCAAGGCAAAAGCCAGTGTCCATCACACTCCACCTCCTATGTGCGACGCGGGCATGTTGATCCTCCAGCCACTGCTAGAGGCCGGTCATGCACTGAGCCAGGACTCTCCCCACCCGGAGGAGAGGAGCATTACTGGAATGCTCAAGCCTCCTCCCTCTGGCCGGCACTTGGACAACCTGAGCCTGTTCCCGAACTCAGGTCACTGGCAACATGAGCGGTAGTGCTACTGTTGTGCTGTCGGGCAGGCCAGGATTTCAGTATTTATGAGATCATTTTAAAAATAGGTCATAAAAAGTGCAGATTACCAATCAGAGATAAAAAAAAGAGAATCATTGTTATTGAAAAACAAAATGAGCAGCCGGCACAGTGGCATGGAGGGTTGAGGCATCCATGCCTTCCTGCTGCCATGCTGGAGACCAGAGTTTGGGAACAGACTCAGGTTGCATGGGGGCTTGGCAAAGAGAGAGAAGATTGAGCAACCATAAGACAACTCTTTCCTCAGGGGGGTGCTGTGACTTACCACCTGGAGGAATCTGGGATGGTCACGGCTGATGGGGACAGGGCTGAGAGCCACCCAATCCATCCCGGTAGCTAAACATTACTACAGGAAAAAAAAAAAAAAAGCCAGCCTGCTAGGGCAATGATAGCACTACCACTTGTGGCACTGATGACCCAGGTTGGGGAGGGGGGGAGACAGAGGATTAGCCAGGGGGTGAGGAGGATGGAGCATCCATAGGACTTCTCTCCTCTTCTGGGGGGGGCAATCGTGGAGCCCAGTGTGCATCTCACCCCAGCGGAAGCTAGGAGTAAGACAGTTTGGACTGTCTGCATGGAGGGAGGAGCAGCTGACCGTGAGGTGTGTCATGACATCATTGCACATCCCCTCCCTCCAATGCAACAATGTGGAAAACATTCCGTCTAGCAGGATGATTCTAGTCAGCTGCTAGAACTGCGCCGGACGACTTGGGCCCATAGATGTGAACCAGATCCTATTAGATGGTGAGGGGTTGTGGACCCTGCTGACCACAAGATGAGGGTAAGCCCTGGGGAAGGATGCATTTGGTAAATCCCAGGGCAAGTCGGGACTATGAGGCTGGCTGCTCAGAGGAGGGGGGCTGTCTGAATCTGGGAAGATAACTAGACTTACCAAAAAAAAAAAAAATATGACATGGCCGAATTAAAACAAACATTCTTGTTCAGATACCTGGCTAGCTCAAACCAAAAACACTCTCAAGTTGGAACCTTATCTAACACTTCTGAATAACCCAGACGACAGGAAAGTGTTAACATCATTTAGATTTTGAACTTAGTAGAGTAAACTTTGGCAATTAAGGTACAATAAAATTCCCACTACTAAAATTAACCTTGAACGCAACTGTGATATAGGGGCTATGGACTCACGTAAACACATCTTAACTGCTCTTATGGCTACAAAGTATTCTCACAGATCTATAAAAGACTTCTGATGAATTAGTTCATTGCAGTATTTGCTTAGCATGCATAACGAGGAGGATTCACAAAAGCTAGCTGCTTTTAAACAAAATCTGTGGTTTAAAAGTGCTGAAATATAGCTGAAATAATGGAAAAGGATAACACAAGCTATTGATACAAACTTTAGAATATAAACGCCACTGTAAACTTTTGAAAATTATGTTATTTTTGAGGCATTGATCTTTGGCTCAGATATTTATATATTCCTTTAGGATTTTACAATTATGCGTGTGTTTCCTTTTAGTAACGCTTTAAGTGATTTATGTAGAATTGCTCAAACTGTTAATCAATGCTTCCACTATCTCAGTCTGGTTCTGTAATGCACTGTTTCCTGGGTTACCTAAATTTCCTGTTAACACAGCACCTAGTCTTGAGTCTGGTACCTCTCCTTGTGATCATTTCACCAGTTCTTCCTCAGAGTCGAGACTGGTTACCCATTAAATTTAGGTGCGATTTTAAAGTACTTCTTCTGACTTGTAGAAGCCTTCATGGCCTTTCACCCCAATATCTGTTGGATCTGATCTCTGATTACTACCCAGTTACTTCAGTAAAATCAAATTCTACTTTTCAACGTCACCTAAATACAAACTGAAAACAATTGTGGGAGGTGCTTTTTAGGGCTGTGGGTGGAGCCTACAGCCATTTTGGGATCGATCGTAGCTTAAAAATGGCCTTTTGTGGAACCTTCCATTGGTCGTTTGGAAGTATCCTTTTGAAAGTCCAATGGAGCTTGAAACCCTCCGCCATGATCAGCTGCTATGGAATAACAGCTACACTATTTCGTCTGTTACTTCCGCATTCTGGGGCATGAACTGCACATGCGCAACTCACATGCATGCAGAGTTCTGCTGGCACCATCATGTTGTGAATGGCAAAATGCCATTCACTGCAACTATGCATGCGCGAGTGCCGTGCATGCACAGTTGCATCGCCGCCACCAGCACCAGCAACAAAGAAAACCATCTCACACCCTCCCACTGCTGCTGTCCTCCCCGCTCACTCTGTTCCAGTCTCCACGCTGACATCGTCATTCCCAATCCCCGTGTCGGCATTATGTAGCCCCCCCCACTCATGTGGCACACTGGGAGCCCACCCCAGTGTGCCCAAATAAATTTTTTTCTCCCCTTCTGCCAACATCGGGGTGCTCAATCCCTATGTCAGCATCATGTACCCACCCACCCCCACTCATGTGGCACACTGGGAGCCCATGCCCAAGTGTATGTTTTTATTTTGTTTCCTGTAAATAAAGAAAACCGTCCCCCGTGTATAATTACTTTATTTTTTTTAGATCAGTAAAAAGAAAACTGTCCTTGTCGTCGCCACAGTCCCTGTCCCTCCCCATCCCCACCTCCCACTGAGCACCCCCGCACCACCCCTACCATATACTTACCTCAGAGGTCAGCACTGTCATCTTCTCTGGACCGGAACACGTCTGCACTCTTCAAAGCTGAACCGCAAACTGAAGAATCAAAGGTAAGCAAGCTATAATGGCATTCAACAGGGTTTTCAACTTATGTTGATAAATCAGCCATTTTTTTGGAATTTTGGCCCCAAATTTTCAACATGGGGTTCTTGGCACCCCACCTCATGAAAATTTTCACTGTCATTTTGTTACTCCATCCCGAAAGGTGATTTTGTGGTTGCTGCATGGAACCACCTTTCAGGACTAATTCATGAAATGACAGTGCCACTATTTATGAGATGGGGTCCCAAAAAGCCCAAGTTGCAAATTTGGTGAAAAAATTCCATAAAATGACTGCATTATGAGTGTGCATTGTGCAGTTTCTACACATGCTCTTAACTTTGCCAATTTTTAATATTTTCACTCCACATTTTCAACATTGCCATTTTTGCATACCTCCTTTTTAACGGTACAGCTGTCATTTTTCACATCCTGCCCAAAATGTGTTTTCATACCTGTAGCACAGAGTTGCGCATTCGCTCTGTGAAATCACATTTCGGGACAAGTAAACAAAATGACACTGGCACTCTTTATGAGGAGGGGTCCCAAAATGGCCATGTTGAAAATCTGATGCAACACCTCCAAAAAGTGGCCAAGTTACACCCAGGCATTCAATAATTTCTACGCACATGTGTAGCTTTGGTCACTTGGCAGCTCATCACAGCCCTATCGGCTCTGGCTAGACTTTATTCTTCTAGGGCAATAGTTCTTAGACTTTGTCACAGTGAGCCTCCCCAAATCCATGGAAAAGATTTTGAGCCTCCCCCCAAAATTTTAATAATCTTGGACCTCACCAAAGAAAAATAACATACTGTACTTTGTGCAGTACACCATGAAAAAATTGAAACCCCTCTGAATACTTGGCTCACATTCAGTTATTTGCCTTATACTGATGTGGAGCCTTTGAAAAAGAGCTCCTGTGCTCAAAGGTGTTATCTGAATAACAAATAAATAAAACAAACCAATATTATCATTCAACTTATTGTAATCCCTCCCTCCCCAGGCCAGCCTAGCTGCTCTACTATTTTCATTCTTGCACCATTGTTACCCCTTGTTGCATTACCTTCATGGGTCAGACTACTTTCTGTTTCCTCTCTATATGAAATTACCTTCCTACATACTTTGCCTCTCCCCATCCTTCCCTGCTGCTAAGCAACTTCTCAGGGATTACTTTGCTCCTTCCTGCTATTGCTCTTAGTACTTCTATGCTCAACCCTTGTATTTGGACTGTTCTGCCATCAGTCTACAAATTGATCAATTATCACCACTCATTATTAGTTTACTGTTCATATTTGTTTGCACTATTGTTCATTGTGTATTTCTTGGTTGTTTTGCAGTTATCTTTTGAAATGTGTTCACTCGTACCCTTCCTAGGGTACATCAAAATGAGCCTTGGCTCATTCACCTTCCCTTGCCACCTATTAGTAAATAAATACACTAAATTCACCTACTATTATCCTCTTTTAGTTTGCATAATCTCTTCACACAAAATATATAAAACTCAAAATTTAAATACATTACATTTTCAGACTTGCTTGAGCCTCCCCTAGAACAGGTTGGGGCCTCCCCAGGGAGGCTGGCCTCACCATTTGAGAACCCCTGTTCTAGGGGGCACATTTCATGGAATGCATTACCTATGTCAATGAGAGACTACGTCTATTGAGTTGTTTAAATCACTGTTTAAAACTCGTTTTTCTCTGGCTTTTGAAACTTCTTGGACATGTTTGCATTTGTCCTGTATTTTGTTATTAAAACAAAAAAGTAACACTAAATGCACTCTGAAGGTAGAAAATAGAGTTAGAATCGCCAGGCTGAAAAAGTCAAAGAACATTACAGGACAGTCAGAAATGGAGACACTGATAAACTTACTACCTCCCATTTTACCTCTAGGGATCACACTGTCAATGATCATTCTGTGTCCTTCAGCAGGGTTTCCAGGATGCTGACCAAAGAAAAAGCACAAAAACTATGCTTATCATCCACTTAGGCTCACAGCAGCCCTCTAGTTTAAATGAAAGACATTTTTTTACTAACACGTTTCAGCCACCTTATAGTTTACCACTATAGTCTGTCCCTTTTACCTCATCTTCCCAGTCATATCTTTGCTTTCATGCATGCATGGTAAGTTTGAATATGTGGTATGCCTGCACACACTTCTATTCAGAGTGTGTGCATGTGTAGAGACACACACGGGCATTCTAGGTATGTGCACATATCTATTTTCATTTTCTTCAGATGTCCCTGTCTCCTTCCCCCACCCTGGTCATTTTCTAGCCTTCTTACTATGTCCTATAAATTAGACCCCACTTGAGGACTCGTCAGCTTATTCATTTCTACTAAACCTCTTCATACCCATCCTCACCTTTTTGTTTTCCAGCTTCTATTCTTATAGTAGACATAGCCTATGCAGTCTTCAACACGGTGTTCTACGCTGTCACACAGAAGGCTGATTAAGAAGTTGACCAGCTTAGGAGTGGGGTCCAAATTGTTAGACTGGGTTTGGTACTGGTTAATGGCTAGGAGACAGAGGGTGGTGGTTAAAAGCACAGACACCAAGGATGGGACAGTAATCAGTGGGGTAACAAAGGAATTGGTGCTGGGACCAGTCATCTTCAATATTTTCATTAGGGACACTGCAAAAGAACTGCAGGGAAAGGTATGCCTTTATGAAGATAACACCATGTCTGCAATAGGGTGGACACTTAGGAGGCGGTGTAGAAAGACGTGCAGGGATCTAGGGAAACTTAAGAAGTGCTCAAAGACATGGCACTGGGGTTCAGTTCCAAAAAGAGCAAAATCATGCGTCTAAGTCACAGTAACTCCAGTACTGAGTATAGGATAGAGGGTACTGACAGTCACTAGACAGGAAAGTGACCCTGGAGTTATTATATCAGAGAGCATCAAAGTGGCAGCACAATGCAACAAGGCCATACGGAGGGTTAACGGGATGCTGGAGGCATAGGGAGGGGTATCAACAGGGTGAAGGTGGTGCTGTATCACTCTCTGGCACACCTCCACCTGGGGACTGTGTCCAGTTCTGGGGAGCGCAGCTCAGAAGGACAGAGACAGACTGGAGGCAGTCCAGAGGAGGACAACCAAAATGGGGCAAGGGTTGCAAGAGAAGTCCTATGAGGAGAAACTGAGGGATTGCAACATCTACACCCTGGGGGGAGAAAAGAGCAAGAGGTGACATGATCGAGACCTGCAAGTACCTTACTGGGTTGAACAGGGTAGAGGAAGAGAACCTTTTCCAAATGAGGATGAGTTCCATGTCTAGGAAGCAGGCATTGAAGCTGGAGGTTGGGGGGGAAGGGGAGTTCAGGAGGGATGAGAGGAAATATTTCTTCACTGAAAGGGAAGTGGATGCGTGGAACAGACTGCCAGCTGAAGTGGTGGAGGGATGCAAGCCTGACTGGGATAAACACAGGGATATATTAGAATATGGGCAAGGAAGGGGAGGGTTGCCATATATACCATATAGGGTCTGTGGAGGTAGAATAGGCAGGGAACACTTGGGCAGACTGGGTGGGATAGGTGGGCCTTTTCTGCCAACAGAGTATATGTTTTTATGTTGACCTTGCCATCATCACTTTTTCTCACAGAGTCTCCCTCTATTTTCTTTCCATATTCCCTCCCTCCTTCATTTCCCCTTACCTCTCCACTAACTTTGCCTTTTTCTCTTTATAGACTATTCCTTAAAAAAGACCTATGGTCAAAACATCAATTCTAACGCTAGTTTCTATTTTCAGAGTGTGTGTAATACTACTTTTGTTTTTCTGTTCTAGAATTTTGTAAATGCTTGTTAAATGTATTTACGTGTATCTTGTTATATTTATAAACTGGTTTTCCTGTAATTTTGTACTGTCATGTGCATCACTGTACAGCACTTCCAGCCTTTTCTGGGAAAAGCGCGTTATAAAGAAACTGGGTTAATTCTACTGTATAGATGTATTTCATTTGTAAAAGATAATAATGGCCTTATGGTCACATAATAAAGTTTACCCTACTAAAAATGCTTGAAATGTATGGAACATATAAAGCTATATACCCTGAGCACCTGCTCCCTGGTGAAACCCTCCTTGACAACTAAAGTAAAATGAGCAGGTACTGGTCCAGAGCCTACTGTCATGTCCAGGAAAGCTCTGGGAATTTTCCTATTTAGACTCAGTTCATCTTATATTTAATATAGTTTCAGTATTTATCTCCCCTGCATTCCTCATTACTCAGGAAATTTACCTGAAAACCAGATCTTTGTCCCTCAGACATCATCTGCCAGAAAGACAAAGCTAGGGACATCCTTTGCCTGGACCCAACACATCTGGATTATGGGGAAGGGTGGTATCTGGAAAGGAATTTTAATATTTCATAAATGTTCTGTATTCATCTTCCTTTACTGTTTATGACTAATAGACTTGGCCTAAAAATGGAACTTTGCTAGCTGGACTTCCACTGCTACTTGTCTACACATGAAATCATCCTCAATTTACGGCATCACATCTGTTGCCATGGGAACGACTGTATTGCCATAAACAGAGATTTAACAAAACTGCATGCACAGCAAGCAGCAGGAACATGTGAAGCCCACAGGGCAAAGATTCTGTTTTCAGACTAATGTCCTTGGTAACAGGAACTGAGGAAAAAGAAATGCAGAATATCCATGAAGCACAGGCTGGACTGTGTTCAAATATTCTAATGCCTGAAGTTTCCCCGGAGGCATCAGTATGTTCAAGAGTAACGTGACAATATTTTTGTTTGACTAGACTTCTCTACATTTACTTGTTTTCTTCAGCTGTTTTGGGATGCCCCCATCGTGGAGAAATCCTACATCAGAGACAATAGGCATTTTAGACTACTGTGGGCCATACTTTGTGGAACACTGCTACACTGTGCAAGATTTCTACCTAATTTCTGCATCAGAGAAACAGCAGACTGTCAGCTGCTTCAGTTTCCACTGTTAGAATTCACAAGCACTTTGTCAGAGAGCAAAGATCAGCTTTCTGGTTGCAGAGAACTCAGTAAGTAATGAAAGTACATGAAGTGCAGGGCCACCTGTACTCAGAGACCATAGGCCCTTTTACACAGATCCTTACTCAGTAGTGCTGCTGTTTCCAACCACTCGCTCTGCTCCATCTGTACCGCTGCCATCTCGTTATACACATGGAAGCCCTGCAGTGGTCTTGTGGCTCTTCTGGCATTTTTTGCAGTCTTTCCAGCCAGCCTAGAGCCTGAGACCTGCCTGCTGGGCTGCATCGGTGTGACTGCTGTGCTCAGATTACGCAGCAGCACCAGGCGATGCAAAACAGGAAAACGTAACAGCAAACCCAGGAAAGCAGCGTCATCGAGGCACAGGTCAGGAAGCATAGGAAGACCAGGAGCAATTTTATTATCAATAACAGTAAGATAAAAAAATAAAAATTGTTCAGTATAACTATTTACAAAGGCAATACAAACAGAGAAAACAAAGACCTTCTTCTGAGGGTTTCTTTTCAATAACAAATCTCAGTCTCTCTCACTCCCCCTAGCAAAAGCATTGCTGCTCTTTTTATAAGACTTTGTCTGGGAAATTGAGACATCCTGTTTTTCTCAAAAGGTTCTTGTCAGTTTCTTTGCAGGTGTAACAAATAGGACAGTGTTCCAAGCTGGCCTCCTGCTGACAGCTCTGCAAAAGGGTTTGCAAAAAAGCCTGAGAGGAGCTCAAACTGCATCTCAGGTTAACCCACTAAATTCCAAATAGCTTTCTGCAGTCATTTCAACAGTATAACTATATGTGTATGCAGTTTCAGACAAAGAGATCCCAGTTTCACACAAAAATTTACAAACATTTTTTATAACCGCAGATATACAAGGGGAAATAAAAGACAAAAACAGCTAATGAAGGCAGAGCGCTAGAGAATCGCGAGACCATCAGAGTGATCAGTTTCTAGGTCTCACGAGAACATTCTGTTGCGCAACCAGACAGACAAGAGACAGAAAAGGAGAGGATGGAATTAACTTTCTGCATAACAAACGGTACACCAGGCCAGCAGACGCTCTCCTCGGCTGCGATGCAGCTCCTCTTTACATGGCAAAAAAGGTAACATTGCAATTGATCTGCACCACTCACAGCAATGCAGAGCAGGACGTGTAAAAGGGCCTCATGGTGCAACTCCTGCTGGCATACCTCTCAACCCCATGCCCCACAAATCAGGGACAAGAGCTTAGAAAAATCAGGGGCAAACGACCAAAATCAGGGCTACAAAATGGTAATGACAGCTCCAGAAGCTGTTACAATACATGGCTTAGAGATTAATGCCTTTTCTGAAGAACTAAGCTGAAACACTAATATCTGACAATTTTAAAATTAAAAACCTGACGCTTCTGTAAGAAAAATGCCAAATTAAGGTGGAGTGTATCATTTTGGGTCAACACTAGGAATGTCCCTGACAATCAGAGACAGTTGAGAGGTATGCCTATTGGTCACATACAGAATTCACTGCAGCTGTGAGCTTCTGCAGGGCTTGTGCTAACCCTGTTCCTGACTCAGCAGGTCTAGCATATTAAGTTATTCTCTGCTCTGAATGTTTATACACAGGTACAAACATGAACATCGAGGTTTTACCCCCATGCTCAGTGTCAATACTCTGCCATCCCTTTTTTCTCAAAGTACTTAACTAGTTTAAGCCTGAAGGTAGAAACGGTGTCGACTGACATTGCTTGTTCTGGAAGCCTATTCCAAATTAATCAATCATTCTGTGAAGTAGTTCTTCCCGATATTTTCTCTTTAATGACATTGAGAGTCTCTTGTCCTCCCATCCTTGTATACAACCTGAAGAGCTGCAGTTGGTAATCTGTTGCAATACTGTCTGAATCTACCACTTTCTTTGGCAATGTGTTCCAAAAATCTATCATTCTTTCTGTGAAATACAATTTCTTGGCATCCTTCCAGACTCTACCTCCTTTAAAGGGGGATGTAAGTGTGCAGGGTCTCAGCCCATGAAAAGCACTTTCAGACTACGTACTGGGCTTAACCTGTAGGTGTCAACAATCCAGAGGATCCTCGTCTAACTCGGTCTCATCTAGTAGTCAGTCTATGCAACTGTGAAATAGACATGGACTGAGTACAGTCACAGAAGATTGCTTTTATTGGGCTCACCACAACCCAAACCAGACAGACCCACTTAAGGTAGCTGGTTCATTCTAGAGTGTCATACAGATGAGGCACACTGATGAGTCCTGGTAGGAAGAAACACGTGTCTGTGTCTTCTGTTGGCACCCTTTGCAGAGTGTGTGAGAGGCCTTTCGGCACCCTGCATTCCTGCTTAATGCTTAACCAGCAAAACATTTTGTGGTGATTTGCATATACAGCCCATGATGCTTTGAACTATGGGGGTAGGTGTGATTTTGTATTTCTGTGAGACAGACAACTGTGATATCACTTTCTTTGTCAATGTTCCATGAAATGGCTGCTGCCGTTATTAAAGACAAGCCCCAAAGACAAGACATGGATATCTCTGGACAGCTGACACCTACAGGTAAACCCAGTACCTTGTTTGAAGAAGTTTTTCAGCAGCATTCAGATAATGAGTGACCCCTACATACCTATATTCCCCTTTAAGGGCCCAGCTATGACCTCTCATTTGCCCATTCAGGTCAGTGGCTGCACTTGATTTGATGGTGTAATTCACTTTACTAGTTTGAAGGCCATCAAATACCCTCAGCCTTTAGAAATATCTTATCCCACTGTGTTAGCCATCTGGGGCATGTTGGTGGAAAGCTGGGAATGCTCAAACTGAAACTGAACTGTACTATACCCAATACAGATGGAGGTTGTTTTACAGTATTAGCCTCCACTATACGTTCAAACCTCAATTCAGTTTTATTAGACACTGTGCTGTAGCTTCATGTCTTTCAAAACTGCAGTTGTAGGAGGAAACAAATAATGGGACCAAACAGGAACTGCAACATTGGATAGACAATCTATGACTGTGCGACTCCAGCACAACAGGCCAAACCAACTTTAAGCACTTGCACCCTGACTGAAATGAATAACAGGGGAATAGTCAGTATGGAGGGTCCCACTCTCAAGTGTGGGGCTATTCCCAATGTGCACCTTGTTTGCCGAAACATTTTGGTTTACTTACTGTTTAATGCAGTATAGCAGATAGTAGCAGACTAATTTTGCTTACTTCTAGGCTGACATCTTCTGTATACTGCAAATCCCAGAACCCCCTGCAGTGGACATCAGAGCAGTATTCCAGGAGTCAGAGATTCAATAGCCAGCAGTGCATGTCAGAGCATTTATAAACTCCGATTAGATGTTTTTCTGGTTCTGCTTTACTCCAGAGGATACGTACACTCTTCTGTGACTGTACTCAGCCCATGGAGGACAGCAAGACCAGCAAACAAAAAAATTATATAAATTCTAAAGATGCACTGTGGGCTAATGAATCTCCCACTGTTGCAATACTGCTCTGATGTCAGCTGCAGGGGACTCTGGGATTTGTAGTTACGGAAGATGTCAGCTTAGAACTAAGCAAAATTAGTCTGATACAATCTACTATACGACGATAAACAGTAAGTAAACCAAAATGGCCCTTGTTGCCAACTGTTCCTCTTGAACTTTTAATGCAGAAACTGCCACTTTTTGTATCTGAAGTAGTTTTTCTTTTCCCTTTCGGAAATTAGAAGATTTTCTATCTGACAGCACAAGAGCACGTTAAGGTATCAAGGCTAGACATTACTAAATCTCCTGGCCCCAATGATGTGCATCCTCATGTATTGAAGGAATTAGCATCTGTTTTAGCCTCCCCTCCTTAAATATTTATTTCAGACTTCCCCTGATTATGGTATAGTACCTCGGGACTGGAAACTAGCTTTAGTGGTCCCTATTTTTAAGAAAGGAGTGAGGACAAAACCAGAAAACTTTAGACCAATTAGCTTAACCTCATTAATGGGCAAGATATTGGAAGGGGTAATTAAAGATCATATCTTAAGGCATTTGGAAGCAAATGGTATGGTAGACCAATCACAGCACGAGTTCACCAAGTCCAGGTCCTGTCAGTCAAACTTATTGGCCTTTTATAAAAATGTAAACAGGGAATTGGATATGGGAAATCCAGCTGATGTGATATACTTGGACTTTGAGAAAGCCTTTGATAAATTACCCCATATCGAGTTACTAAAATTACTTGAAGAGATTAATCTGAACCCTAACATCTGTAACTGGGTATCAGCATGGCTACAAGGGAGACAACAGAGGGTATCCATTAAGGGAACTTTTTCAAACTGGTCTAAAATTACCAGTGGTGTCCCCCAGGGTTCCTTTTTGGGACCTTGTCTGTTCAATATTTTTATAGCCTCCCTGCAATCAGACAAGTAAGGTTTTGCTATATAAGTCTGCCAATGATTGTAGGTTAGAAGCAGCTGTGAATACACAACATGAAGTGCTGAAATTACAGAAGGTTTTGGACAAAATTTCAGATTGGACCATTACTAATCAACTAGTGTTGAATGTTGTGAAATGTGAAGTAATGCACATGGGAAAAACAAACAAATTTAATAACTACACACTTGCTAACCTACCACTCACTAGTACTATCGAAGAAAAAGATTTAGGGGTAATTTTCGGTCCAGATTTTAAGCTCAGCATACATTGTAGATCCCAGACAAAGAAAGACACTCAAAACTTAAACTGTATTCTGCGTTATATTGCTAGCAGGGAAGCCAAAGTTCTAATTCCACTTTATATAGCCCTTGTCAGACCTCATTTGCAGTATGCCATCCAGGTATGGTCTCCTCAAAATAGGGAGGACGTTATTAAAATTGAATCTGTTCAGAGGAGATTCACAAAAGCCATTCAGGGGATGAAAGAACTATCTTATCCAGACAGACTAGTGTCTCTTAATCTGTATTCCTTATGCTATAGGAAGTTTAGGGGAGATATGTGCCTTTTGTATAAGATAATTGGAGACGGCAGCTATTGCACTGAATTTAGAATCTATCTAAGAACAGATGAGCATGGTAGCAGAAGGCACAACAAACAACTGATGCAATCTAAATGGAGACACAATATAAGAAAGGACTGGTATAGCCAGAGGGTGGTTACTCCATGGAATGCTCTACCTCGGGCAATAATTAATAGTGGAAGTATGAATCAGTTTAAGAATAGTTGGATCTGCATTATGGTGAAAAGAAATTTCAGTTTTGAGGTATGATACAAATAGGCAAGCTTTATGGACGCAAGTCTACTTGCTTGTAAACATCTATGAAATCTATGTGATGTATGGAACACTACATGGAGGTTGACATATTTTGTTCTATTTGCCTTTAGACCTTATCAGCGATGTGACCTCACTGACTGACATCAGGCAAAGTCAGGCCACTCGCCTGCTACCATACAGATCACCAATGTTGTCACAATACATGTAATCACAATGCTGTTGCAGTATGAGGGGGAACAGTACCAGAAATGTCAGTTTCTAGGGAGAGTGCATCACACCCAATACATACTAACATACTAAAATGCCAGCAGAATAGGCCTAACGGTCTTTCGTGTCTGCTCGTTTGGTCAGCCCCCACCCTGGGTGCTGACCTTGCTGTCCCCCTCGCCTTCTCCGATTTCTCCCTTCCCAGTTCCGGATATTCTTGCTGCATTGGATTTTGCTTCCTGAACCCTTCCCTGTACCTGTCCCACCCCTCTTGAACCCTCCACTGTCTCTGCCTCCACCAGCCCCTAGGTAGTGCATTCCATGGCTCCACCACCTCTCAGTGAAGTAGCACCTCCTCCTTTCTCCCTGAATCTTCCCTCCAGCTTCCACCCATGCCCTCTAGTGGCCCCTTCCTCCTTCCTTCAAGCACCTGACTGTTCCTCCCTATTTACCCTCTTCATGTATCTGAAGACCTCTATCACATCCCCGGTCCCTTCTCTCTTCCAATGTGTACATATTTAGGTCTTGAGCCTCTCCTCATAGGTCCTGTCCCCCAAGCCCCAAATCATTTTGGTTGCCCTCCTCTGGACCCTCTCTAGGAGGTTAATGTCCCTCTTAAGTGTGGCCTCCAAAACTGCACGCAGTACTCCAGGTGCGGCCTCACCAAGCAGTTATACAGAGGGGGTATCACTTCCCTCCTTCTGGAGGTGATTCCCCTAGTGATGCATCCCAGCATCCTGTTGGCCTTGGCTGCTGCCCTCCTACAAGTCTCAGAGTTGTTCATCTTGACATCCACCACCACCCCCGGTCCCTCTCAGCCATTGAGACTTGTAGTATTTCTAATTCTGTCAGTTAGAAACATAGAGACATAGAATTTGATGGCAGATAAGGACCGCTTGGCCCACCCAGTCTGCCCATTTCCCTACCTAATGGATAAGCTGCAAATCCTAGTTAACCAGCAGCCTACTTCTTTCTACCCCCAACCCCCTAGAATTGCCTTATGGCTGTCCCATGCATGCTTGAATTCAACCACTATTTTGGACTCCACAACCTCCTCCAGAAGGCTGTTCCATGCATCTACAACCCTCTATGAAAAAATACTTCCTTAAATTACCTCTGAGCCGCCCCCCTTCTATCTTCAAATTGTGCCCCTTGTTCTTGCACATCTCTTTTTCTGAAAGATGCTACCTCTTGGACTTTGTTGATTCCCTTGAGGTACTTGAAAGTTTCTTCATGTCCCCCCCTCTCCCTCCTTTCCTCGAGGCTATACATATTAAGCTCCTTTAGTCTCTCTTCATTCGTCTTCCGGTGCAGATCCTGCACCATTTTAGTTGCCCTCCTCTGGACAGCTTCCATCTCGTCTATGTCCTTGCGGAGACTGCATCTCTGGAACTGCACACAGTACTCCAGATGGGGTCTCACCAGCTGTCTGTACAGAGGGATAACAACTTCCTGTTTCCTACTGGTGATGCCTCTCCCTATGCATCCCAGTATCCCCCCAGCCCTCCTTACTGCCCTCTCACATTGCTTGCCCACCTTTAAGTCATCTGATACGACTACCCCCAGGTCCCTTTCCATTTTTGTTGTTATTAGTATCTCAGCCCCCATTGTGTACTCTTCCCCTGGGTTTTTGTTTCCCAGGTGCATTACCTTGCACTTCTTAGCATTAAATTTAAGCTGCCATACATTTGACCATTCCTCTAACCTTGCCAAGTTCCTTCTCATCCTTTCCACCCCACCTTGTGCATCAACTCTGTTGCAGATCTTTGTGTCATCTGCAAAGAGACATACTTTTCCTTCCAGTCCCTCTGCAATGTCGCTTACAAAGACACTGAAGAGGACCGGTCCTAATACTGAAACCTGCGGCACTCTGTGTCCTATTCTCCAGCCAATTCTTTACCCAGGCTATCATCTTGGGACCCACTCCCAGACTGGCTAACTTGTATACTAATCTTTTGTGTGGGACTGAGTCAAATGCCTTGCTAAAGTCTAGGTAGACCACGTCCACAACCCCTCCCTGATCTACTACTTTGGTCACCCAGTCAAATAAATCTATTAGATTAGTCTGGCATGACCTTCTTGCTGTGAATCCATGCTGCTTTGGGTCCTGTGCCCCTCTGACCTCTAGGTACTCAACATTTCTTTCCTTCAGAAGTGATTCCATCATTTTCCCTATCACTGAGGCTAAACTAACAGGTCTGTAGTTTCCTGCTTCTGCCCTGCTCCCACTTTTGTGAAGAGGAATCACATCTGCTCTCCTCCAGTCCTCAGGTACCACCCCATCCTCCCATGATTTGTTAAAGAGGGTAGTCAGTGGTGTCACTAATTCTACCCTTAGTTCTTTTAGAATTCTGGGATGAATCCCATCAGGCCCCATTGCTTTGTCCACCTTCAGGTTTAAGAGTTCTTTCAGAACCCTTTCTTCTGTAAATGGGCTGGTATCAACTTCTGTATTCAGAGTGTTTCTATTGTTTATTTTAGGTACCTCCTCTTCATTTGTAAATACTGAGCAAAATATTTGTTTAGTATCTCTGCCTTTCACCGTCACCCTCTGCCCACCCCTCCTCTTTATTAAGCCTCACTATCCCTCCCTAGTCTTCCTTCGCTCCCTGATGTACCTAAAAAAGGTTTTATCCCCCTTCTTAACTGAGTTGGCCATCTTTTCCTCAGTTCGGGCCTTTGCTGTTCTGACTGTCTTCCCAGCTTCCTTTTGCTTTAACTGATACAATTCTCTGTCCTGCTCCTTCTGTGATTCCTTGTACTTTCTGGATGCTTTCTTTTTCTCTTGAACCTTCACTGCCACCTCCTTTGAGTACCACAGCGGTTTCTTACATCGTTTTGTTTGCTTCACACAAAGGCTTGTTACCTCTGCGATGGCAGTTTTTATTATTCCATTGTTCTTCCACCCCTCCCTCCTGCCCATTTGCTAGTGCATTCCTTAGGCACTCACCCATTTTGGCTAAGTCAGCCCTCCTAAAACCATCTTATTAGCATAAGGACAAAGAAAATACTTCCGAAATAAAAACTAACAACTGGCTACATCTACTGTTTTTAGCCCTGCCAGCCCTTTTCTGAACCTCATTACTACAAACTGAAAATTTAGGGAACCAGGTAATGCACGGAGGGCATAATTGCTGGATAATGGCCCAAGTGTAAGGTGCTCCAATTCACCTCATGCCTCAGTTCTCACAGCATGCTGTTATTCTATTAGCAACTAAGGAAAGAAAAGCTGACCTTGTAGAAGTGTACATACTACTAGTGCCACAGTTAGGACCCTGCTGCTGCTGTCCAACTCCTGTCATGTCTTACTGAGCCCAAGCCCACTATCTAAGTGCTCTACGAGGCCAACTAATTAAACCGAAAATTAAAGCTTTTCCTGGCTACGGACTCTCACACAACAGATCTAACAGTTAATGAAAGATTCGTGCTTATTTTGAGGAAAGGCCACTGAGCAGCAAGTGCCAGTTAAAGACATCCTCTGTCTAAAAACAGACACAATTATAAAATACAACACAAAAACACAGCTGTAGACACATTATGCTCATCTGTCGGACAGTTACAGTCATTCAAACAAGACATTAAAAAAAGAACCAGCCACAGCAGTGGCAGATTGTGGATTTAAAATTGCTTTCGGCAGATTTACAGCAAGATGAGGAGGAGGTAGTCAGGTTCTTAGGTAATGGGTTGCGACATTTAACAGATCTATAAATGTAGAACTTTGTCATCTTGTAATCTAGAGAAAAGTGTCTCTGTGGAAAGACAGCTGGAAAACAGTGGAACTTAAATTCTTGTTCGACGTTGTTCCAACAGCACAAAGAGTACCTCCTGTCCATATGCTACTGATTATTGCCATTCTTATGGGGTCTAATTAAACCCACCCAAGTTTCCTGCCTTGAGGCTCCCACAAGTCAAAAACTGAAACGCATACAATAGCTCTCTATATCATTGCAGCGTGCCCTGTATAAACAGCCCCGAAGCACACTTAAAAGCAAAAACATACAACTGTGTGGAAGGATTAGAACAACAATAAATAAGGATCTTGGCAGCTTTTATGTCTGTCAATCCTTTGATACATAATACGTTCTAGGCCTACGGAGCAGTAAAACATTAAAAAGCTACCATACAGGTTGGCGCCAGTCGGCTCATATTTACATATACTCTAATCCTTCCTAATTGTTAGTATCCGTCTTTAAAGACAGCAGCACTGGACAACCTTCCATAGCCCAGCTGTTGACTGAACTAAGGTAACATCTAGCAGAGCCATCAAACCGAGAGGGACAGTAACCCCTCCAGCGGTCCTTTAAAACAATAATGGAGTGTGGGACGTGGCACTATTTTTAACACAGAATTTAACTGCATTTTAAATGAAAATAGCTACTGTATTTCCCCATTTTGAGGCTGCGGGTTCTACTGCATTTTATTCAGTCTCCGCTTCAAAATGTCTACAATTATTAGCAACAGCTGAATCGGTCCTTAATTCTGTGCCAGCTGCCTCTTTGCCAGCATGTCAGCATGCAAATCGATTCAGATTCCACTTTATTTACATGCTTTTCTGTACTTTAGTAGTGCTGCTGATCTCCCTATGTTAAACGGCTATCTCTGCTGTTTGGACTGCCATGCTGGCTCCAAGTGGGCTAACACCCACTGCACAATCACTCTGCTCTCTGCTGACCTCCCAACAAAGCATTACACAGGATGTAGCAGCATGGTGGTGAGGCCACAATTCAGGGGTATCTACTATTACGAAGCCTAAATCCAGCCCCAACTAAAGGTGGCTACAAAGTGAGGGTGGCCTTAAAACAGGGAAATATGGTAACATTACAAACTGTAAAACACAAATATTGATAAAATAGTGCAGCAGGCTGGCTCAGTAGCATCAACTTAATTTCGACCCCTGTATTTTCCATCTAGAAACTGAGATAAGCTCTCAAACCAAACATGTTAAAAATAACAAACACAGGAAACACATGCAGTCCATCCTCCAATAGCGATTCCAAACCAAAATAAACACAATGCTATAATGTGCTAAGGCACTGTAAACTATACTGTAGTAATAGTAGTGTTATAGTTGATGAAACAAGATAAGTGAGTGCCTCACATAAATCAGGATGAAAAATATTCAGTTGCGTAAGGCAGATCTCGAGCCAGCAAAACCTCAGTAAATAAACAAGGCTCGGGGGGGTGGGGTGCTAGAGAGCCATCTTCCAGGTTGGAAGCACTCCTGCAAGCTCTCTCACGACGTGGCAAACTTGTTAAAAATCAGAAATTTAAGGCAGTTTTACTGACAACTAACTACAGAACTCGATACAGCAAGTTATTCTGAATTGACAGTTATTTTATTTATGATTAGTATTTACACCTTTGAGCCGGGGGGCTCTTTTACAAAGGTTTTAAGTCTGTTTAACACAGGACAATACATATGGTACAGGTAAGTTCACACAGACAACAAGACAGTAATAAACAGAGAGCCAGATCATTGTCAGTTACAAAGTGCAAGAGGCATAGAGCAGCATGACAATAGGTGCGGTACAAAGCTTGTTAGGTACAGTACATAGCTTAATTAAGAACACTTGAAGTACACAAGTGCAAGGTAGAGAGCAGCAAGATATGTGGTACAGTGGGTGGTGTAATGCTTGTTTAGGTACACGTATGTTAAATAGGTGCTAATTATAAAGCAGCAGCATAGTAGTAGCTGTAAAACTCTTACAGTAGTAGGAACAGTACATTCCATATAGATGCGGACCAGGTAGTGTGCATTCCATTACCAGGTAGGTTGACTTAGGAGTAGCAGAAGGAGAGATTTGTTAGGGGCACTGGTGGCTGACTCTGTAATGGGAGTGGTGGCAGCCAGAGACGGCTTTGTCAGGAGGAAGGGTAGCTGATGGGACAGCGATGAGCCGTGGGGGAGATGGGGATCTAGGTGCAAGCTTGGGAGGGGGTCATCTGTGTGGTTGAGCAAGGAGCCGACTGTGGCTAGGTGTGGCAATCACAGTTATTTGCTTGGGATGGGAGAATACGGAGATCTCTTTTAAAGGAGCCCAGCTTTCTGGTGTTGATGAGGGTGGCAGGGAGGTTATTTAGCCACTGAGGTCCTCAGTAGGATAGCGATCTCTGGGCAATAGCGGTGAGCTTAAATGGGACTGGGAGTGCTCCCTTGGCTGCGTTTCTCATTTTTGAGGATCGGGCATGTTGGAGGATGCTTGCCGTGGATTCGGGGGCGAGTCCTAGGAGGACCTTTTTACCAAGCAGGCAAGCTTGGTATCTAGCCCTAAGATGAAGCAGAAGCCACCCAATATCAGTGTAGATACCACACTTACCATGGGAAGACCAAAAGCACAACAACAGGGGCTGCCAAAAGATCCACCAACGCATTTCAACAAGGCCGCATGGTCCCTCAAGTGGTAGTGGAGCCAGCAATCCAGTAACACTGGAGAAATCACCTTGACAAGCTATCAAAAATCAAGAAGACCCGGCCGGCCCGGTGGCGCTTAGGGTTGAGGCACTGGAAGCCACACCTCACTCTGTGCCGGCGACCTGGGTTCGGGAACGGACTCGGGTTGCTGGGGGTCGGCGGGGCGAAGGAGGATTGAGCATCCCAACGGATGCTCTCCTCCTTCAGGGGTGGGATACCAGGGGTGCTGCATGCACCAGACACTCCTGAAGCCGGTGGAAGCATGAGCTTTCGGGGCATTGGCGACTCTGCTTCATGGAGTCGGGGAGAGGGGACGCTGTTAGGTGCTTGACTGACGGCATGCATCAGCACGTCGCAGAGTCTGGACATATGTCCTTCATGCCAGCATCCTAGGGGTTGGGAGAAAAATTGGGGAAAAATATATAAAATACACCGGCCCTACGAGCAAGATGAAACCGGGGATGGGGATGCCTTGGGGGGATTGTCCTGGTGGACAGAGTAGGAGGACGTATGAGGCCTCCTCAAAGCCGTGGGAACCTGGCAAATGGGAAAAAAAAAAATCGAGAAGACCCTACAGAAAACAGAACACCATGACACTGCCATACTGCAGCTCACGGGGGTCTGTAGCTGAACTGGACAAACTGGTAGTGTCTACTCTTGCAGACGTTGCCTCCCTAACTAAAAACAATGGCCAACTCCAAGGATGCATGGAGACGCTTGAGAATGAAATGTGGGCCGGAAACATATATATAGTAGGGATCCCTAAGGTGTTGAGGGGACGTCCCTGCTATCCTTCTTGCTGGACTGGCTTACGGGAAAGCTTCAACTGGATGAAGGATTTTCATGGAATGTACTTAGTAAAGCTTACAGAGTTAATTCGAGGGTCTGTCCAGCCAACATCAATCAGCCACGCACCATACTATTGGAATCTAGGGGATCGGAGATCCACGTTGCAGTGATTCAAGCAGTAAGAGCAGCATACCCTTTAGAGCTCATTGGTGCAGATGTTTTAAGTTCTACCCCTGACCTTTCTTACCAGACCCGTGCCAAAAGGAAGAGTTCTGATGCGGTGAGACATCGACTCTGAGGTTTAGGAATTATTCATTCCTTCTTACTGCCTGCATGACTGAGTAGTATACGGCAGGGAATTGTGGCAGTTTACAAATCCACAGGAAGCAGGCCGCTACATGGAGAAGGCCAAACAGGAGTCTGCAGTATGCTGTGTACCCTCCAAACCCCAGAGCTCTGATTTGGAAAATACCTGAACTGAGTCTAATGAAACATGAGGATTCAGGTCTGGACTATATAGCAGGGGTCCCTGTTCTCGGATGTAACCTTCTGTTTTGGTTTGAAGGGAGCATAATTGTAAACCTCCCTTACACTAGTTATAAATGTTTTGGGAGGTATAGTTGAAGGGAATCTCATAGTTAAAAGTACTAGATATAATCTTTGTTGCAGGTATGCCACGCGGTTGTTGCAGGCAGGATGCCGATAGAAATTCTCTGGGCCCAGAACACACCTTTAGACTGGCCCCCCCCCCACCCTCCCATCCCCTCATAAGACATATATAAAATCAATAAAGAGGACATTTATATTTAAATAATAATGACCCCCCCCCGGAAGCTCAGTGCATGGCAAGCATTACGCAAAGCAGGATACACATCAGGGACATGAAAGGGGCTTTTCCCCGGTTTTTCTTTCCCTCGCATCACACTCCAGCGTAGTAGCCATCCTGGTGCTGGTGGCCTCAGTCAGACACCACAGCTAACCCTAGGAAGAGCAAAATATGTGTGGCCTAACACAGGGGTCACTCACTATGGTGTTTGTGGACGTTGTAGTGAGATTTTCTCCCTAGCTGTAAAACACTGCCCACAGCAGCATTGTTTCCAATCCCACCCTTCCCCCCTATCCCATGTGCTCAAGCCCTGTTTGGATCACTCACTGACATGAAAAAGGGTGATGTGCTTCCACTTGGCAAACAGGCACTGAGGCACTCCCTGGGCTAGTCTCTTAAATTAACCACACACACACATTCTGCACTCAAGCCAGGACAGGAGGAGGAGGAGGAGGAGAACGCTCACTTTGTACCTCAGAGAATGGTGATTTTTAAAAGGTGACGTACAAACAGTTCAAAACAAACAACTGTCTGTCTTCAGCAGAAGGGCAGACAGCAAGGAGAACCAGGGATAAATGACAACCAAGGAAGGGGCTGGAGTAGAACAGTGAAGCAGTCTAGGGAGGTCAAATCATGGAAAGCCATGTGTGCAAATGCCAGGAGCCTTAGCAACAAGATGGAAGATCTGGAGGCTGTCATGGTACAGTCAGACCTGAACATTGTGGCCATCACTGAAACCTGGTGAATGATAACCATGACTGGGAGATGGCCATACCTGGCTACAACATATTCAGAAGAGACAGAGCAGGCAGGAAGGAGGAGGAGTGGCACTGTATGTGAAAAATGACATAAGGGCCACAGATCCAGGAGGAACAAAATGGGGAGAGATACTGTGGGTTAAGCTGGAAAGGAAAATGGGGCCAGCCATCCGCACAGGTGTGGTCTATAGACCACCAGCCCAGGAGGAAGAAACAGATAGGAGTTGATGCTAGCCATCCAAAGGATGGCAGACAAGGGTGAGGTAGTACTGGTTGGAGACTTCAATATACCAGATGTGGACTGGAGCATCCCAGCAGCAGCATCAACTAGGAGCAGATTTATCCTGGACTCCTTCAGGGTGCCTTCCTCAAGCAACTGGTCATGGAACCAACTTGGCAGAAGGCAATACTGGACCTTGTGCTCACAAACAGGGACAGTGTGATGGGGTAACAGTGGGGAGCACCTGGGTAACAGTGACCACCAGTTATTGTGGTTTGAAATCACAGAAAGAGCAGAACCAAACCACACAAAAACACGTATCCTGGATTTTAGGGGGGCAGACTTTGGGAAAATGGGGAGATGCTTGAAAGAGGCATTAAGGGAATGGGACAGGAATCAGGGATTGAGGAACAGTGGGCAGTATTTAAAATGGGGATTATAAGAACAACAGAATTATGCATTAAGCAGGTTAGCAAGAGGAAAAGAAAGAGGAGACCATTATGGTTTCCAAAGAGGTAGCAAAGAAAGTGAAAGCCAAAAGACTGCATTCAGGCAATACAAAAGACACAGGCAGAAGGGGATAGGGAGAAGTACCAGGAGAAACAAAGGAGGCAGGGGAAGTCAGTAGGAAGCCAAAGCTCAGACAGAAGACACATTGCAAAATCAGTGGTTAAAGGGGACAAAACCTTTTACAGGTACATAAGTGAAAAAGAAGGTCAAAGGAGGGATAGTTAGACTGAAGGGGAGGATGGGAGCAGCGTGGAGGATGACAACAGTAAAGCTGACATATTGAACAGGTATTTCTGCTCAGTCTTTACTAAGGAAGGGGGTAATGGGTCTGAAGGAGTACAAGGGTGAGAATGGTGCAGAAATGGACACAAGTCCCTTTACACGGAAAGAGGTCCTGAAGGAACTGGAAGTAATAAGAGTTGACAAAGCAATGGGGCCAGATGGGGTGCACCCAGGGTCCTTAAAGATCTAAGAGAGGTGGTGGCTGAACCTCTGGCTATCCTGTTCAGCCAATCACTGGAAACAGGGAGGTACCCAAAGACTGGAGGACAGCAGATGTAGTCCCTTATACAAAAGTGGGAACAAAGAGGAAGCAGGGAACTACAGACCAGTCAGCCTCACCTCGGTAGTGGGAAAGATCATGGAAGCACTACTGAAGGAGAGATTGGTGGAACATCTGGTTGTCAATGGACTACAGGACCCAAGGCAGCATGGTTTCACCAGGGGAGGTCATGTCAGACCAACCTCATTGAATTTTTGACTGGGTGACTAGGGAGGTGGATCAGGGAGGGCAGTGGACATGGCCTATCTGGACTTCAGCAAGGCCTTTGACACTGTGCCACATAGAAGACTATTACACAAACTGGGAATATGGGTGTGGGCAGGACAGTAGTGTGGTGGGTAGGTAACTGGCTGGGTTGCAGACACTAGAGGGTAGTGGTAAATGACTGTCGCTCCACAGAGGAGAAGAGTGACCAGTGGGGTACCACAGGGATCAGTGCTGGGACCGGGTCCTATTCAACATCTTCATCAGTGACATTGCAGGATATAGAGGCAGAATTTCACTGTTAGCTGATGACACAAAGCTCTGTAACAGAGTAGACACACCAGAGGTGTAGACAGAATGAGAAGGGACCTGCAGAAACTTGAAGAATGGTCAAGGGTTTGGCAGTTGAAATTCAATGCAAAGAAGTGCAAGATAATGCATATAGGGCACAAAACCCTGGCACAATATATCAGTTGGGGGTGAGGATAAGCATGCACCAAGCAGGAAAGGGATCTTGGGGTTGTCATCTCTGATGACCTCAAGGTAGGAAACAGTGTGACAAGGCATCAGGTAAAGCAAATAGGATGCTGGGATGTATAGGCAGGGGCATCACCAGCAGGAAAAGGGAGGTCATAATTCCGCTATACAAGACACTAGTGAGGCCCCACCTGGAGTACAGTGTACAGTTCTGGAGACCATACCACGTAAGGACATAGACAGGGTAGAGAAGGTTCAGAGGAGGGCAACAAAGATGGTGCATGGGTTGCATCACAAATCCTATGAAGACAGGTTGAAGGAACTGAACATGTACTCCCTGGAGGAGAGGAGGGAGAGAGGGGATATGATAGAGACATACAAGTATCTTACAGGGAGGAACAGGGTGCAGGAAAACACTATTTTTAAGCGAAAAAGATGTTTCAGGACTAGAGGGCATGGGATGAAGTTGGAGGGAGGACGATTCAGAGGAAACATGAGAAGAATTTCTTCACAGAGCAGGTGGTGGACAAGTGGAACACCCTGCCAGAGGAAGTGGTGGGGGCTGAAACAATCACGGGATTTAAGAATGCATGGGATAGACATAAAGGAATTCTAGAGGTCAGGGGTAAGGGGAAATAGACTTCTAGGAAAACAAACTGAACTTACAAGCTCAAATGGGCAGACTAGGTGGGCCATAGGCCCTTATCTGCCGACACTGTCTATGTATCTATGTCTACACACCACTCACTGCAGTTTGGTAAAAAAACAAAACAAAACAAAAAAAAAAACAGGTTACTCACCTGTAACAGTTATTCTAGGAGTGGTATATGTTGTTCATCCACACATCTTGGCATGTCCTTTCCCCTTTAAGATCAGATGAAGATGATGACCTGCAAGGGCACAAGTTCCGACTTGGCCTCACTGACTAGGAGGCCAAGGTCGATGCAGGTCTGGAGGGCCAGGTCCCTGGACCTCTCCACCTCCTGCCTGGAAGGACCTACTATAAGACAATTTCTCTGACCCCTTGATGCCGAAGATGGGCCATCACCACTGCAATGCATTTGGGAAGACCCTTGGGGCCAATGACAGGTCGAACGGCATGGCTTGGAACTCAGAGTATTCCCTCGGCTCAGAAGTGGAGGACCCTTCAGTGGGACGGATGGATTGCGACATGAAGGAACAGGTCCTGCAGATCCAGGGAGCAAAACTACATGTTTTGCTCAAGAGATGGTATGATCTGGAACAGGGTTACCATCCTGAAGGTGCAAGACCTGAGCAACTTGTTCAGGTCGTGCAGATCTAGAATGGGACACCTGCCCTCTCCATCCGTTTTGGAACCAGGAAGTACCTGGAAACAAACCCTGGGTTGACAGGGGGATCCACAACTCTGACCACCACCTCCATGTGGAGAAGTTGGGTAATGTTGTCTCGGAGAACTGATTAGTGTACACGGATACCTTCCCTTGGCACACGGGCTCGGCTTGGTGGGTACTGCTTGAATTCCAGAGGCAGACCCTGGCTGACCACTTCCAAAACCCACCTGTCTGTGGTAACAGTGGACCAGGCGGAAAGGAAGTGATGGAGTCAGCCCCCCCCCCCCCAAGGGAGGACCCAGAGGAGGAGTGACTGGCATGGGGGTGGTTCCCCCCCCCATCCTGTCACTGTGCAGGATTGGAGGAAGAGGATCTAGCCGAGGGACCACTGGGACCCTGCCCTCTGGGCTTTCAGGCTGCCAAGGCCCCTGACTTGGGCCAAGGGTGCCAAGACGGCCTGCTGCCCAGACTGGTACTGGGCCAGCTTAGCCGCAGGGGCGGAAGACTGAAAGGGCTTACACTTCTGCTTTTTGGAACCCTGAGATTCCTTCTGGGCAGAAGCAACAGAGTCCAAAGTGGCACTGGACTTCTCTATGCATTGTAGGTGACCATCGACCCCAAGACCGAACAAGTTGGTGCCCAAGAAGGGTGCGGTCTGGTGTAAGAGTGACCGACAGCCTGTGGGGAAGGACCTTAGCAGACCGAGACTCCTTGACCGGAGCCCCCGAGGAAGGCTGTTTAGGTGGCATCTCCACCATTATCGGTGGAGAGGCCGGTTTCAGCCAGGCCAGAAGGGCCTTCATCAGTTCCGCAGGCGGAGGGACGGTGTCGACCGGCTCTGGAGGTGAGGGCGTCTGCCTAGCAGGCGACAACCATGTGATGGCCGGTATGGAAGCCGGGGTCGACTTTGGACCAGCTAACACCAACTGTTGCCACATCAGATCCTCATAGCATCAGCGCAGCTTACGCCGAAGCCTCTCCTCTTCCAAGGAGAATGAAGACGAATAGCGTCTGCGCCGCTTTTTGGAATTCCCAGAGTCACGTTTATGAGTTTTCTTCGACCTTTCAGATGAAGATGGCAGAGACCTTAACCTTCACCACCAGGGGGACCGATGGGGGTGCTCAGAGGGAGCCGGGGAAATCCACGGCTCCTCCAGGTCATGGTCAGGGACCGTAAGGAGGTTCCCAGCAGGCTGGGTCTCCTCCTCAGTGGGTCCAGGCAGGACCGGACTCCTGAATAAGGAGTTGTAAGCCTCATCAAGTGACAACGGGTCGATGATAATTTTGACTGGGTCATCGTCCCGTGTCTTTGCCGGCTGGCCCAACAGGGGAACCATGAAGCCAGCAGCCAAGGCCGCAGTTTCGACCAAAGTCAAAACCGGAGATTCCAAGGAACGAGAACGTTCTCGATCCCAAGAATGACAGTGAGTCTTCTCCTTTTCTCTCAACATCTTCTATTCTTTTTCCCTTTTACAGGAATGAGAGCTGTGCAATGCCAATGAGCCCTCCCCCTTGGTCAGGATAGACTGGCACAACTCCTTGAAGGAGCCTGTAAAGATGGAGCCCAGTTTCAGCACGACAAAGACTGAGGCTGAAGAGGACTGATCAGCAGCCCGAGCCGACTCCTCCTCAAAGGCCTTCATCTGTTCAAGTTGCTCAGCAGACCCCGCAGTCACGGTGACCACCCAAACAGCTTCCTTGGATTTGAGCGGCGGGTTCCGTTTTTCTGGACAGTCAAGCTGCAATCAGGCAAGATGATCGTGGAGCACATTCGGTTGAAAGGAGCGACAGAAATCGCAGGCCTGGGTGTCGTGCTCGGAACCCAGGCAATAAATGCATGTGGCACGCGGGTTGGTGCGTGACATCTTCTGCCCGCAGGGGCACCGATGGAACCCAGGTGAGGACTTTTCCTCCAACGTGGTCGCAGTTGAAGATCGTTGCAGAAAAACTCTTACGAGTTTAAGTTTAGGTAGTCCGAAGATTTGAGTGCCAGGGCCTACTCAATGCAGGAGCGGTAAGGAGGGAACCTGCTTCTTCCAGTGGAAAGGAAGATCTGGGGTCATGGGGTGGAGCCAAGGGATATACCACCCAGGTGGGTGGGAGGGGCAGCTTAAAGACTTTGGCTGATCTTAAGGGGGAAAGGACATGCCAACACGTGTGGTTAGAACAACATATCCGCATCCCTAGAAAGATAGTTGCTGCTGCTTTGCTTCTCAATTTAAATGATGAGTATAGTATAATGAAGTAGTACCTACCGTTGTCCCTAGGCTAGCTAGCCCGCCCAGGCCCTGCAGCTGCAGGAATGAGGAATCCTCCTCCAGCAACCTCCAGAGTCTGTCCGACCTTGTCCTCCTCTTCCAGTTCAACAACTTCCAAGTGGGAGTCCCAGTCAGTCGGTCCAATCGAATAGAAAGAAGTAAAAGTAAGCTGAACTTAATAAAGTTAGTCTGTGAGTGACTGACTTTAATTTAAAGCAGATTCTGAATGCTGAGCAGCCGAAGCGAGAACTGAAGTCCCAACGACGTCAATGGACCGTCTTGGATGTTTTCCTCTAGTTCTCCTTGCTTCTCGAATCTCCAGCCAGGTCGGGGAATAGTGCCACACATGAGTAGTGATGATGACAGAGTGAGCAGCAGTGTGCGCAAGTCATGACCTGATGTAGCGCGGTGGCTGTGGCCGATCATGACCTGACCTCCGGCCCCCAGAGTGACCTCTGCTCTCCTGACCTGATCCATGGCAAATTTGTCTGATAGGATCAAGAAGAAGTACTGGAGAGTGGACTGGAGAAGAAAAAATTACTTACTCTTCCAAGGGAATCTTACTGTATTCTGACAAATGCAGTATGGTCTCACCATAGGACTGCCCCGGAGCCTAAATGGTTAATAGAACCTATGCAAATAGTGGAATGCTAGGCTTGAGTTCGGTTTTCAAACTACTGTCCCTGGTTGCACTTTCTGCAACCTTCAAATTCTTACAAAGCATGCCTAAGCTAAAAACAAACTACCTAAACTATTCTAAAATAAAAATCAACCCCTCTTCAGACCAACACCCCTTTCAAACAACAGGGGCATCTAAGACTCAGGTCACAGTTGCCCAGGAAAACATCAACTATGCCAACAGGTTTGCCATAGGATAGGGACAACTGAAATGCAGTGCCCACTTGGTTCTAGTACGGAAGGTAGGGTGGGAGTTCAGAATACAGTATGATTCCCTTGGAAGAAACAAGATTACTATAGTAAGTAATATTTTTTTCAAGCCCCAGGAAGTATTACTGTATTCTGACAAATGTAGAGGACCCAATCATTACCTTAGGAAGTGGGCAGAAAACCCATTTCGCAAACAGGCTCTGCAGTACTGTTGTGCCAAACCTGGCATCACTTCTGGCCTGGGTATCCATGCAGTAATGCTTGGTGAATGTGTGAACAGTTTTCCAGGTAGCTGCTTTACATATTTCCAGCAAAGGAATGTCTCTTGAGGCTGCTATGAAAGCAGCTGTTCCCCTAGTACAGTGGGCCTTAAGACCCACTGGAGGCTGTTTGCCCACTTCGTCATAACAAAACTGGATACAGGCAACAATCCACTATGCAATGGACCATTTTGTGGCTGGTTTGCCTTTTCCCACTTCCCCATAGGTCAAGAAGAGTTGGGCACTGTCCCCCTTGTGACCCTTTGTGTGGTCCAGGTAAGTATCTGATCGCTCTCTTAACATCTAGGCTATACAGCCTACATTCCTCTGAAGCAGAATGGTCAGTTAGACTGGCAGTGTAATGGACTGATTAAGGCAGAAATCACTGCACCCCATCTGTAGAGCTTATCCAGGAAATGTTAACTGCTAAAAAGCTACTATGTCTTACCTCTTAAACGTAACTGCTGAAAAACTACTGTGTATTATGTTCTTCGCTGTCTAGTGTAATGTACCTGTGCTGTATGCTACCCCATGTATTATTCCATGTATTTCCCCAGGTCGCCCCTGAAAAAGGGACCTTCGGGGCCCAGCGGGCTTACCCAGTTATCAAAATTTAATAAATAAAAAATTAGATACCACCTTGGGGAGAAATTTCCTGTTAGTCCTGAGGACAACCTTGTCCCTGTGGAATGCAATGTAGTTAGTCTTCACGGATAAAGCCTGTAGCTCGCTAATCCTCCTGGCTTAGGTAACTGCCACCAGGAACACCGTTTTCCAGGTCACATACTTGAGATCTGCCAAGGACATAGGCTCGAAAGGTGGCTGCATAAGTTGTGCAATGCAAATACTGAGATTCCACACTGGGGTGGGATACCTGTGTGGGGGATGCAAATGCAGCAGCCCCTTGAAGAACTTTCTGAATACTGGGTTTGAAGCCAGGGATGATTCCTTGCCTGCTGACAGATAAGCAGAGACAGCTGCCAAATGCACTTTCAGAGTGGATGGTGTTAGACCAAGGGAATGAAGGTGGGTCAGGTAATCCAAGACCACTGGCAAGGCCGCCTGAGTGTGATCCATATTTTTACTCTGGCACCAAATGGAGAATCTTTTCCACTTGGATGTGTAGGTCTTCCTAGTGGAGGGTTTTCTAGAAACCCTGAGGACCTCCATGACCCCTTCCAAGAGGTGTAAGTTAGCATACTCTAGGTCCTCAACAGCCAAGCCTTGAGCCTGAGGGACTGGAGGTTGGGGTATAGTATCCTGCCCTGGGAGGAGGTCAGTAAGTTGTGTTTCCCGGGGAGGCTGATCGGCATGGCCACAGACAGGGCTAGAATCAGGGAGTACCAGGGCTGCCCAGCCCAGTCTGGAGCAATGAGGATCATTGTCACTGACTGGGATCTGAGCTTGTTCAGGACCCTTAGCAACAGTGGAAATGGAGGCATACAGGAACTTTCCTGTCCAATCCAATAGTAGTGCATCCAGAGGGACTGTGCCTCTCACAGGAGGTCTGCATCAAAACTGGGGTAGCTGGTTGTTGTCAGGGGCTGCAAAGAGGTCTACCTTTGGAGTGCCCCACCTTTTGAAGACAATCTGCAGAACCTGCTTGTTTAGAGACAACTCATGGTGGTTCTGGTTTATTCTGCTGAGAGCATCTGCCAGGACATTGTCCTTGCCTGGCAGATGGACTGCTGAAAGGGAAATCCCAAGGGAGTATGCCAGAGTCCAAATTTTCATGGCCTCTGTGCACAGCGGGGTTGACCTTGTGCCTCCTTGATTATGTAGTACATAGTGGCTGTGTTGTCTGTTCTCACCTGTACCACTTGTCCCTGCAGTATACTGGTGAAGGACTGGATCCCCAGGAAGACCGCGCTGAGCTCTAGCAGATTTATATGCAACAGTGACTCCTGCTTGAGCCATGTGCCATGAGCAGTGTGCTCCCCCAGGTGTGCTCCCATCCCAAAAGGGAAGCATCTGTTAACACCAAGGAGGGATTTACTTGTAGGAATGGTACACCCTGTCTGAGGTTGTCCCTTTCCAGCCACCACTGTAGTGCCCAAAGGAGTGTCCCTGAGACTGGCACCAGTTTTGACAGTGAGTCCCTTTTTTGGAGCCAGTGCAACTTGAGATGAAACAATGTCTCATTTGAAACCTGGCCCTTGACACTGCTGCTGTGGAAGCTGCCATGTGACCCAGCAACTGCAGAAAGTGCCTTGCAGGCCTTAGGCTGTGCAGTTTGAAGGTACCTGCCAACTGTATCAGACTGTCCACTCTTGTCTGTGGAAGGAATGCCCTCCCTCTTACAGTGTCCAGTTCGGCTCCTATGAATTGCAGGAGCTGTACTGGCTCCAACACAGACTTTTTCAGGTTGACTAGGAACCCTAGTGTAACCCCTAGGTGGCACTACCCCAAGGGCTACTACCCCTGCCTGCTTGACTAAGTGCAGGTTGAGGGGCCTGGGTACTGAAAATGGGTGCCTCCACCCGGAGGACAGGGTTGGTGTTAGCGTAGCTGACCTGGGTACAACCCTCTGGGACACTGTTACCCCCCTCTTTACCCTCTAGTGGCCTAAATAATGTTCTAAACACACAATTGCCACAACCCCCAAACAGCAGGTGTACCACCACACTTGCTGCACTTACCACCAGGGCTGATTCCACCAGCTTGGCCTTGGAAACCCCCTGTGAAATAAGGTTAGACACAGCAGGCAATAGGAATCCAGTGCTATTAGTACAGAGATGCACCAGAAACAGTTTAAATGCAAAAAGATTCAGATCGGATTTATTCAGGGGGAATGAACAAGGAAGGGGCATAATCAGGTTGATTGGTTTAAGTACTGATTCAATCAGGCTACAAGGCATGCACTTTAGAGTCCCTCAACACAGTCACACACACACTCTGCGCACCCAGCTGGTGAGGTAGGCTAGCCTGATGCATTGCTCGGGGTAGGCCGGCATTGCAGATAGCCAGAAAGGTGGAAAGAAATCGCCATGCACAGTAACCCACAATTTGTAATCCAGAGCCAGTTGGCTCAGTTTGTGATAATCAAGCAAAACAATTAAATCAGATGGCACACTTTGAGTTGTTGTTGCAGGTAGCTACCCTGGTGTTTACTCACGCTACCCAGTACAGGACACAGGATGGATGAAATGGAGACTGCAGGCTGACTTGCTGGTTTGCCAGGAGAAGCAGAGCCCACACGATTCACCGTGGTGTCGTTCCTGTCTGTGATGTTGAGCACGGGGCTGATCCCCAGGCAGGTCTCTCGTCGATGTTCTTCTCTGTGGTGTAAGCAGCTGGCTGGGCCAAGGTGGCAGGGCCCAGGCCAGGTGAACAATTCGGATGGCAGTCCGGTAGTGCAGGATGCAGCTTCCAGCAAGCGTGACACAATCAGGCAGTGGGGAACCAAATTGCATCCCACTAACAGCATTCAGCACACTTATAGTAAAGAAAAGAAACAGTGCCACAGTTCAGATGGCAGTCTGGTTGCAATATACAGTGTCTGCGCAAACCGACACGCCGCAGTAGTCTCAGGTCCTGACAGGCCGATTGCACCAAGGCAAATTTTTGGTCCCCTTCAGGAAGATTCAGTTAGTCACAATTCAGGATTCTGGTCACAGCATAGCAACTTCGGAGAAAGTCCAAATTCTCTTTGGCTCAGAAAGATTTCCTCCAAGGGAAGATGAGGCAGGCAGGCCAAACACAGCCTTCCCACCAGTTTCCCGCGCTACTACGCAGGGGCAGCTGCTTGAATCACTTGAGCTGTTTACTCTACAAACTCCTTAACTCCAGACTGACTCTTTGCGTGCCATGCCCATTAATCAGGGCACAATGAAGTGGCTCGGAGACATAGTCCGAAATAAGGCTTCTCTTATCTCTCCATGCGGGAGAGCTGAAGGCAGGCAGGCCAGACTCCGCCTTCCCGCCAAGTCTCCACGTTACCCTATGGGTCTGGAGCTGCTCACTCTTCCAGCTCCAACTCACTTCTGCCCCTCTGCTGCAGGCAGCTTGGAGATTTCCCCCTGACCCAAATGGTTCGACTGGCTGATCCATCTGTCTGTCACCGCTAGAGCTCCCCCTCCAGGTCCATTTAGGCACCAAAGTGTAAAAGCTACAATTCCTACAGAAATTTGCTCCCACAAGACCCCTGGGGACAGGCTCCATTTTAGAGTTCCCACAGGTACTGATTGGTGCTGACTGGCAGGTCAAAACCAAAATGGTGGTGCAATACAGAAAGTCCATGCTGCAAAGAAGGCAGGTTAGACAAACTACAATACTACTGCTATTACAGCAGACAATCAGCATACAGTTACAGATCCCAAAAAAGCTCCCTCTGCGCAAATAGCGATGGCAAAATGGAGCGATAACACTGCAGCCCGGACGGGACTTGAGCCTGAAACTACTCTGCCCCTACCCAGATTAATTTTACACCACAAAATAAGCAGCTCTTAAAGAGACAGGCACAGAGGCTAACAGGGCACTCACATGCAAACACTTTTAAATCACTAGGACACGGAACACCAGCCTGGCAGTGGGCATTTAGGCACACCCAAGGAAGGTTTTCAGGAACCCCCATTTGTAGGGGGGTTACACTAGTGATTGCAGAACATCCTGAGTGACTGTCAGGGCCTTCCTGACCTGTTGTGGTAATTGTACTATGACTAGCCAGTCGTCCAGGCAGGGGAACACTGCTATGCCTTGTCTCCTTAGGTGTGCCACCACCACAGCTAAGCACTTTGTGAACACCTTTGGAGCAGAACTCAGTGGCCTGATAGCAGTCTGAATCAGAGATATTTTCTGTGGGACTACCTGATGGGAACGTGGAAGTAAGCATCCTTTAAGGTCCAGAGATGCCAGCCAATCCCCTTGCCTTAAGAGTTGGGAGGATTGTTGCCAGAATCACCATTTTGAACTTTGGTTTCGACAAATGTCTTTAGGTGCCAGAGATCCAGTATGGGTCGCTACTCCCCAGTTTTCTTTGTTGTGAGGAAGTATCGTGAGTAAATGCCTTTTCCCCTTTGTTCCTAGGGAACTGGCTCCACTGCCTTTTGAGACAGGAGGTTGGATACTTCCCCCTCCAACAGGGTTGTTTCTGATGGGGTAGAGGGTCTGAAGACCCTTGCCCTCAGCTTTAGCATGAACTTGAAGCGGAGAGCTAGGCCCTGGCCCACTACCTCCAAGACCCACTTGTCTGTGGTAATGGATTGCCATTCTTGGAGGTGGTGGGCCAGCCTGCCCCCTACTGGGGTTGAGAAGGTGACCCGAGCAGACACCTCAGGGTGTCTGCTTGGCCTGGGCTGCTGCCTGGGTGCTGGGGCTAGTACGGCTGCTGCCTCTCCTGCCCCCGAAATATCCCCTCTGCTGTTGATACTAGGGAAAAGCTTGAGGCTGAAAGAATGGCCTATAATGAGACCTACCTCTACCACCCCTAGCTGGGTGCTTCTGGGGTGTAGATGCCCTTTCTTTGGCAGCAGCACATTTGTAGGCAGTTTTGTAATCATCCATTTTCTTCATGTAAGCCTCTGTTTGCTCCCCAAACAGAGATGTAGGCTCACATGGAAAATCCAAAGCCTTTGAGTGTGTGTCTTGTGTCAGGTTAGTAGTTCTTAGCCAAACAAACCTCCTGAGTGACAATGAAGCAGCCATCTGTCTGGCAGCAGTGTCATTGTTGTCTACTGCCATCCTGAACTGGGCCTTAGATGCTTCTATGCTCCTTTTTGCAACCTCCTCTAAATCAGCTGCCATGGGGGCTGAGACAGACTATCATCTCCAGAACAGTATTACATAGTGTCTTCTGGTATCTCGCAACATAAGCCATTATAGGAAGCTTGCCTGATAACCAGAGAGTACCCCAGGTAAACTTTCTTAGCTATGGAATCTATTTTTCTGGAGTCCTTGTCTGAAGGGTGTGATGCCAAGGATATGCCAGCCTTATCACAAGCTGCAGCCTGCACCACCTCTTCATGACTTGGGTACCCAAAAAGGAATTCTGCTCTTCTTTAGCTACCTAATATTTTTTGTCCAGCTTTCTATCAACTGGTGGCACAGAAGTGGGTGTCTGCAATATCTTATTTACCTGTTTTTTTCAAGGACTTGTGGATGGACAATAGTAGTCTTTTGGGACTGGGACATCCATCTTCTCCATATAGTCCTGTTCTTCCCTGAGCGACAGTACAAAATAGCACAGGCCCTATGCCCAATATTGAGTCCTAGACACAGCCACGTTCCCCCAGTAGAATAATCACCCACAACCTCACCTGTCTGTGACCTATGATCCTTAAAAGTAAACAATGTTGATATTGTGTGATACTATAAAGTATGGGTCTTGAGCAGGGTCTAGGTCACTGCTGTTGCCTAGATGGGCAATAACACTAGAAACAGACTAACTGTCCACTGGCAGAGGACCAACCCAACAGAGGGAATTGGGGGGAGACAGGGTTCTTCCCTCCCAGAGATAAGGGAGCCCAGAAATGATGGTCACATCACGGGGTGCAAGATGGGTACTCACACCGGGGGCATCCTAGCCACTGGGAATTGACATTAATTGGAGAGGCTGATCTTCATCAACCACTAACCAGCAACCTAGCCAAAGTAAGATCATCTATCAATGCCCCACCAGGCAACACATCACAACCAGAATGGATGTGGTTGCTCAGACTACTTTTCACTACTTCCTCTTCGACTTGCTGCACTGACCTCAGGGTGGACGCCTAACTAAGGAAAGGGCCCAGGTCACTACCTGGGACCCATCCCTACTAGTAGCAACAAGCTGCTACGGGGCCCCACGGTCCACCATTACTATCCCCCACAAGGGGTCAACACCAGCTCCTAAACAGGGGAGGCAAAATGCCTCCCCCTACCTTGGAAGTGCACGGAGCACTAGGCTCCACCCTGGGCATAGTCATGCCAACCTGTGGAGGCAGGAGAGATGACTACTTGGGAACAGTAAAAGACAATAATAGTGGCCAAAGGAGCCTAACCCATGCCGACCTACAGACTGCACTGTATATTTTTTAGAAACTATGTTTGTCAATGATATCTATGTATATAGTTCTACGTAAACGTTTAACTGTCAATCTCTCTCTCTCTCTCTCTCTCTCTCTCATCCTGCACCCTGACACACACTTATCTCAGACACTGAAGACCTTGACCCAAGCTACCATAGGTGCCCCCCCCATCATACTATCAATGGATAAATCATCCTTAGTCATTTCCCTTAATATTAATGGGATACGTAATCCCATTAAAAGAAAACGTTTACTCCAAAGGCTGAAGAGGGACCAACTGGAGGTTGTGTTCCTACAGGAGACACACCTACCAGAGGTGGAGCATCTTAAATTAAAACATATGGGCTTCCAGACACTCATCTCAGCTTCACACAGCACAGGCAACAGGAGGGGAGTAGCCATTTTAATACCCAGAGGAATCCCTTTTACTCTACAAGATACAATAGTCGACCCGGAGGGCAACTATGTCATCGCAACAGGGCTCCTGTACAACGCCCCAGTGACACTGTCATCCCTATATATCCCCCAGGGTCCAAAAAAGGTATGGAGCAGAGATTTCTAAATCACGTACTCCCAGTAATGAAACGCCAGCTCATTATGGGGGGAGACCTCAATGCCACTGTCCCCAGCATTTGACACCACAGACCCGAAGCAGCATCGTCTTACCCCAATCCAAAAATACTTTAAACACACCTTGCCCAACCTGGGGCTTGTAGACTTGTGGAGACACTACTTTCCAACAGGACGGAAGTACACCCCATTTGCACCTCACACAGGAACTGCCTCCAGATCGGATTACCTTTTCACAACTGTGGAACACCTAGATGCAGTGGTAGACATCGAACATAGAACCACCATTCTCTCAGACCATTCGGCCATATATGCCAAATTCCCCCGAAAGAAGCCAAAACGTAACACCACTTGACGACTAAACCTCGCTCACCTCCGAGACACAGAGCTTAAACAACATATACTAGAAGCCATCCCACGCATAGATAGCGACAACCAAGACCCTACCATATCGGCCACAATCATATGGGACACAATCAAAATGGTCCTTAGGGGAGAGATAATCGCGTATTCGCCAAAAAAGAAAAGAGAAAGGGAAAAAATTGAGGGGGAGTTGCAGGAAATGCTGCACACATTGCAGACCTTTGTATGCCACAGAGACACCAGTGTACTATCCCAGCTTAAACAAACTAAGCAAAAATTGCAAAAATATCAAGACCAAAGAATTGAACAGCAATTGGCATACCTAAAACTCACCTGCTATGGAGGAGGACCACGCAGAGCATGCAACCTTGCACAGAAATTGCGAGTTTCACGAACCCAGGCATATGTCACCCAGCTACGAGACCCAAACGTAGGAAGACTCTTACATAGGCCAACAGAAATTAGGGAAGCGCTTGCAGGATACTACCATCAGCTATACACTGCAGATCCTACCCCTGCCCCGCAGGCAATTCAAATGTTCTTTGGTAACCTACCCCTCCCCAAACTTACCACTGAGCAGGGGCAAAATCTACTAATCCTGATCACACATATGGAAATAGAAGTGGCCCTTAAAGCCTCCAAAACCCAGAAAGCCCCAGGCCCAGACGACTACCCAGTTGAGTTTTATAAAAACTTTGCAAAACCTCTCCTTCCACACTTAATACAAGCACTCCATGAGGTGCAGGAAGGAGACCAGGCGCCACCCTCGTGGAAATATGCAGTTATCTCAGCAATACTTAAACCGCATAAGGACCCTAAACTATCAACCTCCTACCGCCCCATCTTGATGCTTATCTGCGACTACAAATTATTCATGTCAGTTATGTCAAGGGGACTGGAGAACTTATTCCCACAATTAATGGACCCAGACCAAGTAGGCCTTGTGCGTTAAAGGCAGGCCCACGATAGTGTCAGACGTAACCTGACTTTAATAGAATATGCAACCCAAAGACACATCCCCCTGGCACTATTAAGCCTGGATGCGGAAAAAGCCTTCGATAGGATGTCATGGCCCTATCTATGGAACACAAGATTGTCCCTAATAAGATTCGGGTTCCCAGGTGAGTTCAAACAAACACTCTAAACTATATATACATCCCATCAAGGGCCAACCTGAAGTTAGATGGATCTCTGTCAGAGGAATTTCCTCTGCCCAGGGGAACAAGGCAGGGATGCGCGCTGTCACCCTTACTCTTCACAATTTACCTGGAGCCATTAGCAATAGCAGTGAGACAGGACCATAAGATAGAGGGGCTCCCAATTGGGGGTAGACAAAATAAGATATCACTATTCGCAGATGATATCTTGCTCACCCTTCCAAACCCAGAAAAATCTATCCCCGAGATCTGGAACCTCCTGAGGAGCTTCGGAGAAGTCTCAGGATACAAATTAAATGACCAAAAAACCGAAGTTCTCCTATATAATTTTACACCAACCCTCTCCCTTAAAACAACATTTAAATTCTGATGGAATCGTATGGCCATTAAATACTTCGGCATTAAACTTAAAAAAAAATCTCAAAGTGTTAGAATTATCAAATTATGAACCCCTCACACAGCAACTAATAGAAGATGTCACAAGGTGGACCCAGCTAACATTGGGTCTCTTCAATAGAATAGAAGCAGTTCAACAAAATATACTGCCCCGCATCCTATATCTCTTAGGAGACATTACCAATAATGCCCGGCAGACCATACTGTCAGGCATGGGATAGACAGATATCTCGCTTTATCTGGCAAGGCTGACCGCCCAGAATTAGACTCTCGGTCATGCAGCTCCCAAGAGATAAAGGGGGAGTGAATCTCCCAAACCTCCAACAATATGCCTTAGCCTCGTACCTTTGTATAGTTTCCCAGTGGCTAGCCACACCTTATCAACCCCACTGGAAACACGTTGAACAAACACTAAATAACATACAAGATGTCAGCCCATTTCTCTTTGTGAATCTGCGAATGTGTCAGCCTTACACCAGATTCTCTTACTATACAGCAGAAACTTTCCATCAATGGATGCATGTCATGTCCACTTACCTAACCCCAGCTGAACAGTGCTACATCAAAGATATGGTGACAAACTCAGTTTTCCCACCAAACAAAACAGATGGAGCCCTAAAGAAATAGTAGAAATATGGGATTAGCTATACATACCAACTGCTGGGCAATACCGGAATACTTCCGTTTGTTTCCCTGCAAGCCACCTACAAGCTCCCCCAAAACCAATTCTACAAATACAACTTAGGTCATACTGCAACTCAAGGAGGAAGCATTAATACACATAAAAGAAACTCCATCCCAAATAAAATAAATAACCCAAGCATCAATACAAGGAAGTATCCTACCTCACCCTGTAAGTCATATATATATATATATATATATATATATATATATATATATATATATATATATATATATATATATATAAATAAACACTACAGGCTACCCCAAGGGACTCCACTGAAACAACACTTAATAAATGGAATGCGGAGCGGATCCGTCTAAACCCCTCAATGAAAAATGCAGACAAAAAAATCCTGAAATATAAAAATACAGATGCACCAAAATCCTGACTCATTGAAATCCAGAAATCAGTCAGTGGAAGGACACAAACTACACTAAACAGGTATCACGATCACAGAGTTACATATTAACTGAGTGACTAATGTACTTCTACTGCTCTGGTTTCTCTCCCCCCTCCACACAAATGATACATTGGCCAGCCACACTGAACAACGATAACATGCCAAACTGGTAAAAAGAAAGAAAAAAGTCTAACTGCTTTTTAAAATGAAGTTATTGCTCACAAAGGCACTTTCCCCTCGCCCGCTCGCTTAACGAATGACACATACCAACCACAAGACAAGGCACCACAGCTGAAACTTCCAAATACTGACTGACGCAGTCTCATCTAACCCTTGTGTCTTACCCTGTGCACAATAGCAAAGGCGAATGCACTGCCACCTTACAAAATGACATTTTTCTTTTCCCAATTTTAGGTCTAGTCCGGTCCCCCAGCCACACGCCACTCTCCTGCTGCCATTCTCACTAACCATGCTAACTACTGCACTAACAGGTACCATCCCACTTCTCTTTGTCCCATGCCATCTTCAACTTAAATAAAAAAAATCATTTTACCAGTGAAATGAAGAGAAACAGTGAATGACTGCCCAAATTGCTTACACAAACTTACAAGTCCCCTGGTGCTGTCGCTCCAGCCACTCAGTTAGTATGTAAAATCCAATGTACTCAGTGGTCATGATCAGATTTAATGCTAAGAAGTGCAAAGTAATGCACCTGGGAAACAAAAACCCAGGGGAAGAGTACACAATGCGGGGTGAGATACTAACCCAATCTCTGCAAGGACATAGACAAGATGGAAGCTGTCCAGAGGAGGGCAACTAAAATAGTGCAGGGTCTGCACCGGAAAACATATGAAGAGAGACTAAAGGAGCTTAATATGTATAGCCTCGAGGAAAGGAGGGAGAGGGGGGACATGATAGAAATGTTCAAGTACCTCAAGGGAATCAACAAAGTCCAGGAGGGTAGCATCTTTCAAAAAAAGAGGTGTGCAAGAACAAGGGGGCACAATCTGAAGATAGAGGGGGCGGCTCAGAGGTAATGTAAGGAAGTATTTTTTCACAGAGAGGGTTGTGGATGCATGGAATGGCCTTCCGGAGGAGGTTGTGGAGTCAAAAACAGAGGCTGAATTCAAGCATGCATGGGACAGCCGTAAGGCAATTTAAGGGGGTGGGGGTAGAAAGAAGTAGGCTGCTGGTTAACTAGGATCTGCAGCTTATCCATTAGGTAGGGAAATGGGCAGACTGGGTGGGCCAAGTGGTCCTTATCTGCCATCAAATTCTATGTTTCTCTGCACCCACTGTATTTGAAATAAAAAAATAAATAAAATGGCAAGTAACAGCCAAGGTCTGGACACACAAAAACACAATGCTGAAAACAACGCAGGCGGTACTTCTGTATTCGGGATTAGAGGCAGTCGGTGAAAATATGATTCGGGAATTTGCCAACGGTCTTTTCTTGGTCGGGCTTTTTGTGGGTGGGATTTAGTACCTAACCCAATGCAGAACTAGACACTCGGATAAACTTAGACACTTGGCATAAATACACCCTACCCTCCTACAAAGTGGTGGCGGCTACATGCTGGAGAGAATACGCATGGAAATGTAGGCCAAGATATTTCTGTACACCAGTAGTTATAGCTAAATACTCATCCCCAACCACAGGAGAATGCTGGAAACAGTGCGGCCACCCCTTAGCAAGCTTGACGCATATTTTATGGGAATGCCCAGCCATACAACAGTACTGGTGGGAAATATCCCCAAAAAATAGAATCCATCTTTGAGGCCCCAGGAATGGTTACGCCAACATTAGCCCTAATAGCCATCCACCAGCACACACTGACACTGCTTCTTATACTAGCAGCAAAGAAGCCATCACCCGATTATGGCACACAACAAAAGTGCCTACTAAGGAGATCGGAAGGGGAATCGTCCAGGATTTATATTCAATGGAGAGGCTCTCAGCAAAAATACAAGATAGAACCCTGGCCTTTGAGACACGTGGAGAAAATGGGTCCTACATCAGACACTTATTTGGACTTTGTCCCCTATGACAAGGCCGGCCCCCACCCTGTTGAATCGAGAGACACAACTAAAAATCAATAGTTATATCCTCAAAGGGAGAGAGAGAGAGAGAGACCATGTATCTAAATAGTTCGAATGTTTTTCTACCAGTATGTTATGTTGTTTCTATGTATTCTTAGATTTTTCAATACAAAGAACCCACTTTGGAAAACATTCCATACAGGATAGCAATATACTCAGTATGTGCTAACAAACTTGCTTACCTTTTAGGATCGCTGCCGACAGTGACCATCCCCCCCACCCCAAGGTTAAGTAAGTGCACAACAGAATTAGTCCTACCTGGATCCCCTAACTCTTAAGTACAACACACCTACCATCTGAACCCTATAACCAGAACCCAGAAGGTATGTAAGTTACTGTTTGTAAAACTCTTAAGAGCAGAAAGGAAAGCTTCATAGGCAAGGTAATCCACCTGTGCATGGAGGATAGGTAAACCTTTACAGCTACCTATCTGACAAGACAGCCCATCAACAGGGCAATAAAACACAAACGGGAATAAAGCATAACCTAAATGCCAACCGGGAGGGGACGGGATGAAGGCAATGAACTGGCTGGCCATTAAACCCCAATCCCAGGAACAGCAAAGAGTGACACAGTGGAAAATACAGGCAGAGTTACTGAATCAAATTTCTATTTAATTAGCAAGTTATGAATCGCCACTGGAAGTCCTTTCAATGCAGATATTTGAATTAAGGGGAAAGCGAAGGGAACCCCCTCGCTCAGCTATCAATAAAAAGACTCATGCATCTATAGATCTGATAAAATATTATAGTAATGTCATGTAAGTCTGTTGAAAGATAATCTGTCCGAAACCTGTAATGTGATTGAAATGTAACCAGAAACTGATGTTCTTACATTAAGTACACCTGTTACTGTTCTCTGTAAAAACAATAAAAAATTGAAAATATAAAAAAAAGAAAGCATAGGAAAACCAGGAGCAGTTTAAAAAATTTGTAAATAGCGTTCGATTATTAACAGCAAAATAAAATATAAAAATTGTTCGGTATAACTATCTACGATGGCAGCACAAACATAGAAAGCAGAGTCCTTCATCTGAATTTTTCTCCTCAATTTCCAGTCTCAGTCTCTCCCTCTTGCAAAACATTGCAGCTCTTTTTATAACAAGTCTTGGCAGGGAGTTGGATTTTTTTTTTTTTTTTTTTAAATTATTATATTTATGGTAGTTTTTCCCCATCGGTTTTCTGCCCTGCCAGGACTGGCCTGGCACTGGGCTGTGTGTGCGTGTGGAGGCACGCACACCGTGGTGCAAGCTCAAGCCCCTTCCACCCTCCTGATCTTGCCGCCCCCTCCACTTCCCACCAGACCTCCACCTGGTGGGAGCAGAACTATGGGAGGGCGACAACTCACCTCCACCACCCTCAGGAGAGGAGAGCAGCCTACTGGCTTCGCTCAATCCTGACCCCCCCCCCCAAACACTGGCACCCTGATGATCCGAGGTTGTTCCCGAACCCGGGTTGCTGGCATTGCACGAGGTAAGGTGTCCAGCCTCAACCCTCTGCACCACCGGGCCGGCCTGCAGGGAGCTCGTTAAGAGAATATTTTGCTTCTCACATAGTGTTCTTCTCAGTTTCAGCAGGTACAGCAAAAAGAACATTGTGACCCAGAACTGATCTCTTGCTGACAGCTCTGGAAATATTTTTCAAACCAGCATCTTGGGTTAACCCCTTGAACTCCAGTTTTTGTAATCATTTCAACAGTATAACTATATATAGTTTTAAACAAAGGGATCCCAGTATCAGTGATATTTACATACGAATATGCCAGTAGAAAAAGGCCATTTGGTCTAGCACGACTGCTCGTATTGCAGGGTCCACAGCTTGAGCTACTGTCCCTGCCCTCCCTCCCCACTCCTCCCATTCTCCTTACCCAGGATCCTTACTTTAACCCATGCTTATCCTAGCCTCTCTTAAAGCTGTCCACTGTCTTCAACGAGATGACCTCTTCCGGCAGTGCATTCCAAATGTCCGCCACCCTCTCTGTGAAGAAGTGCTTCCTGACCTCCTCCTAACCCTCCCACCCTCCAGCTTAAGACTGTGCCCCCTCATGTTATGGCTTCCACTCATCTTAAAGAGACTCTCCTTATCAACCTTATTTATCCCTTTCACATAAAGATCCACATATATTTTTATACCTGCAGATATGCAAGGGGGAAGAAAAGACAGAAATAGCAAGGGAAGGCAGAGCAATAGTGAGAGGTGGAGAACTGTGAAACCGGAGTGATCAGTTCCTAGGTCTCACAAGAAAATTTGGTTGTGCAACCACACAGAGAAGAGACAGAAAAGGAAAGGATAGAACAGACCCTTGTGTTTAAACTCTTTCTGCATAACAAATGAGGCAGGGCCTTATTCAACTCAGTCACATACCCCCTCCTTAAGAGGGAACCTGTTTTACAAAAACTGGTTTCCAAAACGTTCTATGAATTCGCTTCTAACATTAGCATATAAATTTTACAGTTCTGCGCATATGCAGTATAGCATACAGAGAAGTTTCACCTCACAATTTTTGTTTTTTCAATCTTTGGAATATTCAATTCCTGATCCATATCTTGACAGAAAATCAGCATTGTCTTCAAAAAGGGGAGGTTACACACTCAACCTTAAACTCTCCTCAATAGCAAAAAAATCATACAAAACTTCTGCTTTCCAATTTCAAAATATGGCTCTTATTTTCTCAGTTAATGTGATGTTTCAGAACTTAAGTGTTCCTTCTTCAGACAACTGAGCCTTTGTTAAATCCATTTTGGTTCTTTAAATATTTATATTTCCATAATGCTCAAAAGCATAAAATTTTGTTCTGTCAATACAAGCACATATAGGAGAGTTTATAAATAACTTATTCTAACTTCTGCTCGTTTAACTTCATGTAAATGTAGAAAAATAAATAGAGAAACAGACCAAGCAGGGGAAACTAACCTGCAAAACAATTTTCACACTTAGTGTTCTGTTGACATCAGGGGAAAAAATGGCCGGCCTGGATATGTGTGTGTGTGTGTGTGTGGGGGGGGGGGAGGCATTTTTAGTCCTCAATACTCTCAAATATCCCTTTTCCCTGATAATTCCCACATCTGAAAAGACAAAGTATATAATTCAAATTATAATATTACTTTTTAGTTTTCCAAGGATGTACACAGCTTTTCAAATATTTACCTTGAAGCACAAGACCTGTGGCTTCCAGAAAAGAAAAAATTATTCTCAGTAAAAAGTTCCAAGTTTGAATTTAACTGGATGCCCCCATGTAAAGGAAAAAAATTAGCTTCATAAAGACATAAGAAAACTAGAAAGTATGAAGGAACAAGAGGTACGATTAGACTGGCATGCAGTCACACTGGTAGAGTACACAAAACAAAGAATCCATAGCGGACTTAGAGTCCTAATAGATTATAAAACTGGTAAGATTTATTCTTGGAAGAAATCAGAATACTAGACCAATATACTGTATATGATTTGGAAGGAACAGGGACATCGTTAGTGACATCAGACTCAGACACAAGAGTCAAAACATAAGGGAAATAAAACCAGGAGACCTCATTATGGGTGGAACAGAAAGAACAACTATTATTACAGACCTAATAGGAGATTTTTTACACCTTATTGAGAACAATGGTCATATAGTGACAAAGATTATTATGCCATACATAGACCTTAACCCTGGCAAAGGGATTCTTAGAGAATTTTCAGAGACATGGATATGCCTGGGCTGTCCAATATAAGGCCCAGAGAAAGAGATAGAGGAGGTGGAGACAGGGCAATGGAGAGGGAAAGAGAAAAAGAGAGAGAGAAAAAGTCAGAAAAAGAGAAAAAGTACACGACACAAGATCCAGAGTCAATCAAATCTAGTGGTGTACAATTTGCCTGACTGAATTATAACAGATACAGAATTACAGGTCCTTAATAAGGGGTTATCCTACAGTATCACTCAGAAATTAAATCCATTTGAGTTAAAACTAGATCTTAAGAAGTTCTTTAGGAAACTAAGACTTATACACTTTTTGGTCTAAAAGAAACGGACATTTCGAATCGTATAGAACAAGAAAATAGATACCTTTTAAAAAAAGCCTTGGGTACAAAATCTGACTTTGACCCAATTAACTTTACACCACCATATGTATCTACGTACATAGAAATGGTTAATAAAGAAGTACAGAAGATCATGGAAGAAAGTGAAAAGAAAATTCTGAAGTATAATTTGAGCAAAAAGAAAAGTCAGCTATGGAAGATTTATTTATTTATATATTAGCTTTTGTTGACCAGGTAAGTGCATTAGGCAATTAGACCTGCCTATTTTCAAGCACGACCTGGGAGAGTACAGAACACCAAGTTACAAAGTAGAGAGCAAAATGGTAGTAATAGTACATGTGGCAGGCAGGACCCCATGCAGGAAGGTCAGAATACAACAGCAATCCACTTGTACAGGAAGACACCCATGCAGGAGTGTAACTAGAAGAAAAACATGTCAGCAAATACCAGCACAGGACACCAACACAGCAAGGTCAGGCAAAATAGCATACATATAAACATAGGACACTTGGAGTAAGTGAGAGAACGGCAGTAGGAAGTAGTATCGGAAGCAAATGATTCAACCATATTAATAAATCCAGCTGATAAAGGAAGGGCTATATTTATCCAAAATCTTAAAGATCATCAAGACAAATGTTTTCAGCAATTGAATGGTACAGCCACATATGAGAAAATTCCAAGAATTCCATTTATTAAGTTATAGCAACAAATTGAAGTTTTAGAAGAAGTCACAGATATAGGTATTACAGAAATGTGGTTACAAGAAGAATTATCCACAAAGTATCCTAAAATACCTTTATTTTACTGTTTCCTGAAAATACATAAAAATCTCACTAAGCCTCCTTGGAGACCTTTTATTTCTGGAATTGGATCTATTACAGAACCCCTTTCTATTTCGTAGACAATATTGTTAGAACGGAGACCCCCCCCTCTGTGCTTGCCCTACCCCTCAAACATGTAACCCCTGCCTACCACTTAAGGTCTAGTGCTGCCCAGGTCCGGCTGGTCCCAAGGACATGCTCCCTCACTGGTGACCGGGCCTTCTCTGTCTATGCGCCTCGACCTTGGAACTCCCTTCCCGCCCTTGTTTGTGCCTCCCCCTCCCACCCTTGCTTCAAAACATCTCTATGGAACCTTCTCAAAGCGACTTCTACCTGTCTATGTGCCGCATAGACCCAGAGTAGTCTCTCCCTCAACCCCGACCCCTCCGCCCCTGTGTGTTTGTGTGCTGTCTCCAGCCACCGCTTTTCTGACACTCTGGCCTTAAGCACTTTCTGCCCGTCCTTTAGAGAGGCGCTCCCTTACATATCAGCACCCACTCTAGCTGCACTTTGATGCCCCCACTTTCCCTCAGGTCAAGCAATTTGTATTGTCTGTACTTTCTGTTTTGTGGGAGTTGTCACCGCCATGTTGTCACCTGCTGTTTCTGCCCCTCAGTACTAATTTTGCATCTTGCTGGCGCACTGCCAATGCTCTGCATTGTTGTTCCTGTTGATTTTTTACCTCCCCATGCTACTTATGTGCCCTGTTGATGTACTACCTACTTTACTGTATAATTTTGCCATGTGTACTGTTGCTGTCCCACCCACTAGTATGTGGGCTTGTATGTTACCCTGACTCTGTATTTTCGTATCTCTTGTACCCTGGAACCACCGGTATGTGGGCCTGTATGTTACCTTTACATTGTATAATGTGTCTCATGTACTCTAACCTCCCGGGTCGCACCTGAAAATAGGCACTTGTTGTCTAGTGTGCTTGCCTGGTTAACAAAAACAAATAAATAAATTTATGTAGATCATTGTTGAAAAACTCTAGTACCAGAGATGTGGTCTTTTCTCAAAGATAGTAAAGACTGTATACAGATACTAAATAACTTGAATCAAATCCATGATGATTTGGGAGAGTGTATACTTGCGACAATGGATGTCAAAAGTCTACATACCAGTATACCCCATGATAGAGGAACTGAAGCCTTGTAATATTTTTTAGTCAAAAAATACACCAGAACACTGCATACTAAGCTCATTTTGAGACTAACAGAGATCATTCTAAAAAAACAACTACTTTGGGTTTGAGAATAAGTTTTTTCTCCAGAAGACCGGTACATCGATGGGGCCACACTGACATCCACCTATGCTAATTTATATATGGCAAGGTTTGAAGAACAGTATATACAGTCTGAGACTAACATTTATAAATCCAACCTTAAACTTTATAAACATTTTATTGATGATATTTTGATCATTTGGAGAGGAAATACACAAGCTTTAGAATCTTTTTCTTAAGTATCTAGAAGAGGTAACACCACCACCTTCTTTCACACTTACATGAGACACACAGCAACTTGCATTTTTAGATCTTATGCTTGTGAAAGAAATTGGGAGAATTATAACTGATCCATATCACAAAGAATATATCCAGAAATACATTATTACATGCCAAACGTTTTCACCCTCAAAATTTAAAAGACAGTATTCCATATGGGCAGATATTGCGAGTTAAAAGAAACAGTGGGACCAATACTAGATATGAAAAAAACATTACAGATCTTACAGAAAGATTTGAAGAAAGGGGCTGCAGGAAGGAAACATTAATCCAGGCTAGATTAAAATGGGACTTGAAAGAAAGAGAAGATTTATTACAAGATAAAGACATCAGTATGACTGCAACAGATAGAACTGTCATGTCTACTCAGTTTTCTGAATATTTTGGAAAGATTAAAAATATCATAAATAAGAACTGGAATATACTTCAAGCCACAGAAACTGGATCTCTTATTTTCTCCCAGAAACCAATAATTACTGCGAAAAAAATAATGACACTAAGGAATAAACTGGTAAAAACCCAACACTGGACGCCAGAACAACCACTTCATATGTGGGTTCTTTACTTGTGGTAACTGTGTGCATTGTAATAGTGGAATTAAGACCAAATATGTAAAAAAAACACATGTACAGATAGAAAAAATGACATCAGAAGTTTCATCACATGTAATTCTGACTATGTCATTTACTGCATTGTGTGTCCCTGTACTATGTAGGAGATACTACAACATCCCTGAAACAAAGAATCAGTGAACACAAGAGCTGTATCAGAAGAGGGGATCTCAGATCACCATTAGCGAGACACTTTATGGAATGTAAACACCAAATCTCATCCTTGAGATTTTTTTGGACTGGAGCAAGTACATGAGCCAAAGAGAGGTGGCAGCAGAGAGTCCATTCTTCTAAAAAGAGAAGCATGGTGGATTTTTACATTAAGGACCCATAAAAAGGAATATGGTTCGAATGAAAATCTGATTTGGACTACTTTTGATTAATAACAGTACTGCTCTCGTAAAGGACCTCTCCTCTATATGCTGTTGTGTTGATTGTGTATTCTGCTGTTGCAATTACACTGTGCCTTTTATTTATATTGTATCTTATTTCATGTGTACAATGTGATTACATTTCTACCTGTTATCCTTTCCAATTTGTGCTTCTTGAGACTTCCTCTTTCAGCCCTCTCCCAAACCCACTCTCCCTCCTCGTCTCTTCTCCCTTTTTCTCCCCCCTCCCTTCTTGTCCCTTTTATTTCCCTTTCAATCCTCATATTTAGCCACGCTCCCTAGTTTTAAATGCTCCCTTCTGTCCACATTCCCATTTCATCTCCCTGCTCTTCCCCAGCCCTATCTGAGTGCATCTAAGCTGTAATGGCATGTGAAGACGAAGGGAGCCACTCACTGATTGTTTAGCATCAAGTGGTTTTCTCTTTGAACCGGGCCACACAGGGTGACGTCACATTGGGACGTAAGCACGCTTCTTGCATGCACACACCCTTTGACCCGGCCCCTTCATTTACCTTCAGCTAGAAGGTGCACATTATAGCGAGTCAGTCTTGGCGCTCTGTTGAATGGCGGCAGATGTTTTTCCTCGGTGGATATTTTTTCTCGGTGGAGCTTTTCTACACTAAAACACTTCAGTTTGAATTAAGAGAGCGGTAAGACACTGTTCACGCACAAAGAGACCTTAAAGATAATTACTCTGTAATTTCAACTATTTCTGTTAAATGAGCATCTGTTTATGAAGCTGTTTTTTTCTTTACATAGGTGGCATCCAGTTAAATTCAAACTTGGAACTTTTTACTGAGAATAACTTTTCTTTTCTGGAAGCCACAGGTCTTGTGCTTCAAGGTAAATATCTGAAAAGCTGTGTAAATCCTTGGAAAACTAAAAAGTAAAAATGAAAAGTAATATTATAAGTTGAATATATGTATATATATATATATATATATATATAGTCTTTTCAGGCACTTGAGGAATTATACGGAAAATAGATATTTGAGAAAGAGACACTAAAAGTGCCCCCAACACACAACAACAGGCTGGCCATTTTTCCCTGAGGTCAACAGAACACTATAAGTGTAAAAACTGTTTTGCAGGTTAGTTCCCCCTGCTTGGTCTATTTCTCTATTTATTTTTCTACATTTACATGAAGTTAAAAGAGCAGAAGTTAGAATAAGTTATTTGTAAAACTCTCCTATATGTGCTTGTATTCACAGAATAAGATGTTATGCTACTGAGCATTATGGAAATATAAATATTTAAAGAACCAAAATGGATTTAACAAAGGCTCAGTTGTCTGAAGAAGGAACACTTCAGTTCTGAAATGTCACATTAACTGAGAAAATAAAAGAGCCATATTTTGAAATTGGAATTCAAAAGTTTTGTATGATTTTACTATTGAGGAGAGTTTAATGTTCAGGGGGTAACCCCCCCCTTAAAGACATTTCTTGGATTCTGCCCTCCCACTCCCTTCGCTACATTTAATTTTAAATCATTAAAAATTTAAAAGGGAACCTTGGGAGACATTAAGTGGAAGGAGAGAGAAAATCAGCATTGACATTCTCTTTCCCAGATTTGTGCATCACTTTAAATTTAAATGGCTGTAGTGCCAGGTACCACCTGTGATTCTAGAATTTTTACCCTTCATTTGGTTAAGCCAACAGAGAGGATTGTGATCTGTTACAAGTACAAAGTCAGCTCCTAGTAATTAAAACTTAAGGGACTCCATGGCTCACTTTGCCGCAAGGCACTCCTTTTTAATGGTGGTGTGCCTTTTCTCTCTGTCGTGCAACTTCCTACCGATATATAGAATAGGATGTTCTTTCCCATCTATATGCATCTCGCCTCAGAGGCCAGAAGATCAGAAGATTGTGGGTTCTAGCCCCATGCCAGGAACTTGGGATAAACTCCAGTACTGACACTGTAGTGCAGTATGAGAGGGGTGCTGCACTCCTGAGGTGCCATCAAGGTCCGTCTGCCTGTTCTAGTACAGTAGTTGTTCAGGTGGACATTAACAATCCCATTACACTACTCAAAAAGAGGAAGGGAATGTCCCTGGTGTTCTGGCCAAATTTCTGCCATTCATGAAAAATATTACCAACAACTTAACCTGATTCAGTATGTCAGTTTGCATCTGTGTATACCCCTTCCCCTCAGGACGAGGCTGAAAATAGGCAGAACAGCCTAGCCCTTCTTTCCTGGTCAACAAAAACTAAATAAATAAAACTTGAGTGGTGACATTCAAAGATGGAAGCTCGAGTTATTTTTATGCATTAAGAAAAATGAAATGGCGTTTCTTAAAACAAAACACAAAGTGAGATACTATGTTAAATTTACTGGCTGGGCCATTTCAGTGGTATCCCATCACACTACCATCTGGGAGACCCCTGGGGTTTGCATGCAGTCGCAGAAGCCCCAGACATTGGGGTCTGAGCTCATCACAGAGGGGAGGTGCTCTGCTCTTGGGGAGGGAGAAGGCTGGAAGCAGGCCACCTCACATACATATACACAATGCCTGCTGGCCAAGAATGATGCTGACATCAGCTGTGAAGACAGCCCTCCCCAGCCCTTCTGAATGGAGTAATGCTGTAGCCATGAAGACTGCATCATCAGGTGAGGGGGACAATGGAACAAACAGGGAGAATATTACCCCCAAAAAATAAAATCAATTCCCATATGGGGTTAAAAGTATTTTATCTGTCATCTACAATGTGTATGGGTTAATGCCACTATTCTTTTGTGTTTGCATTCAACTCTTCCCTTTGTACCAGATATTACATGTTTTCTGTTACTGCCTTTTTGTTCTCTGTTGTGTAAATAAAATCTAAATATATATACAAAAGAAAGTATTTTATAAAGGGGCAAGATAACTGGTTGGAGCAGCAGAGGCTCACACTATTCCTCCTTCTTCTGGAGACTGGGTGCAAATCCAGCCTGGGCTACAACAAAAATGTGTTTGCAGAATTCAGCTCAGAACCTTGAGAAAGTGGTCTACAGAACCAGACTAACAAACAAATGGGCTCTGTCAAATGGCCAGAGTGTCTCTCCTCCACCCTAAACTTGGGCTAAGGTAAACAGATTGAGCAGTGTACAAAGCTGCTCCGAGCCTGCAACACAGCTACACAGTGATGCAGGAAGTTACTGCAGTGGATCAGTGTGGAACGAGAAGAATCAGGTGCCGAGCAGAGCACTGGCCCACTACCCCTCTGCATACTGTAGACCCAACTACTGATGGTTTGCAACTCCAGAAAAGGCAAGTTGGACAAGGAAATACTGAAGCTGGTACTGCACAGAAACAAGAGGGTTTGCTGAGCCAACATATACAGTTAGCTTGCAGTTAAAACACACAGGTTACATAGGTTAAAAAAAAACAAAAGTTAATTTTAATGGACTTAGAAAATAAAGTTCAAAACTGTTTCCCCTGGGAGGTCTTTTCTTAGGACCGAGCTGTGAAGGAAAAACTAAGCATATGTGGGGGAAGCTCCATAAGCGATGCTTAATTTTTCCATTACATGTTAGATTCCAGAAGCAGACCTCATTGTCAAATCTTCAATCTTCATTCTTCTTTCAGCATTTTATTTTCTATTTTCAGCATGCATTCAGGATAGCCCTCATGTTCTAGAGCTGTGTAGGTTTGTTTAGTACCTCTAAGATAAAAACTACAACACTGTCTGTAACAGTACCAGTGGCCAGGAAAACCTTTTTTGACTCACCATGACCTTTCTAAGCGTGTAGCGCTTGGATCGAATATCATCCATTAGCATCTCATAGGGGGTGAGCTCGTACTCAATGGGCAGAGGGTTATACTGGCGCTCCTGCACTTTCTTCAGTTTCACGCCATTTCTCAAATCCCGCATCACCTGCGTCCAGAACCGGGCCTAGAAACAGACAAAAGGTTCAGAGTGTGCATCCACATACCAGAGAAGGCACTACAGCTGCTTAACAAGTACCGTCTAAAGCAGGCAGCACTGAACTGTGTAATGTCATAGGATGCTGCTCAGTGCTGTGCAACTTACTACAGTTATGGAGACAAGTTAATATGTCGCACTTCCCAGAAACAGAAGTTACAATTACAAAATGGAATCAACTGTCCTTAAAGAACCACTGATGCCAAAAGTGTTGCACTGCAGAATCCAAATAAGCATACTCCCAGTAAATCCCATACCAAAAACTAGATTTTTACTTTACTTAGTTTTAAAGTTATTAGCCATTTTGTAACTTTGATTGCACTACCTGTGCTATAAAAGGAGGTGTCAGTAAAGAGCTGCTGATGATGTCATGTAGGGAGCTCAAAGTCTAGTAATGACTGTCAGCAGGCTTATAAGACCCATTTCTCCAAAGTTGTAAAGATCATGTGCAATGGTTTTCACAAGTAAAACAGATAGCACCAGTCAGTAAACATTGCTATAAATACTATATACGTTCCAAATTTTGTAATAAAGTTGATAACATTGTATTATTTAATGCTGTTTTTGTGTGGTCCATTTCACAAGGGTTCCTGGATACTAAGTCAGCATGCCTCCAGACTGCTGAAGCCAGGTAGAGTGCTACTAATTTTACTGCCATTTGCCATTGTCTGCAATGTTTTAATAGGGGCCTTATATGTGTTAATTCCTACTAGGGGAGGAAGTGTTAGTTCTGGTAAAATGATCATTGTAATTTAGAGTAGAACATAGATGAGTCTGCCCAACCCCATTAACAAGGAGATGGGATAATTGTTTTAAATTGTCATTCTTAGAAGTTGCCTCAGTTGACTGATAGGTGTGAATGAGCTCAGTCTTTCATCAGAAACTTATTCAGTCTGCAAACCTCACAGTGTGCTATGATCCAGCATTCAGCAAAAGGACCTCAATAAAAAGGCATCCAGACAAAATATTATCAATTTTGTTACAAAGCCTGAAACACAAAGACCCTGTCCACACTATGCCTCTAATGTTACAGAGTGCCCAAACCGTTACTGTAACGGTTTGCGTTTACACCTGTAACGTTACAGAAGGCGTTTTCATAACAGTTATTGAAACCACATATGAGGTGGTTTCAACAACGGTTATGAAACCAGTCCCACTCGGGTAACGCTACCGCGTCGTGGTGGACGGGCGCACGGCTTCTCGCAGGGCCCGTAGCACAGCACGAGCTGCATTGTGGATTGCCGCAGTAACGGTCACCCGTTCCTGAGGTGTGGACTGGTGGTACCAGTTTCATACCAGTCACCGCTGCAGTGTGGACACACTGCACTGCTCCCCGGGTGTAACAGTTTCTGTCCGTTACGGGGTCTGAGCGGTGTATTGTGGACGGGGCCAAAGTTTTTAAAGCAATGTTTACTAACTCATGCTGCCTGTTTTACTTATGAAAATCATTGCACATGATCTTTACAGCTTTAGAGAAACAGGTCCTATAAGATTGCTGATATGGAAGAATAGACGAAGGTCCCTAGATGACATCAGCTGCAGCTCTTCACTGGAACAGGCTTTCTTTGAACAGGTAGTGCGTGAATCAGGGTTACAAAATGGCTAATAACTTTAAAATGAAGTAACATAGAAATCTACCTTTTGGTATGAGATTTACTGTGGATATGCTTATTCTAATTCTGCAATGTAGCACTTTTAGCCAGATGGCGTCAGCAGCTCTTTAAAGAAAGTACCATTCTCAACCTTTCATCACCTAAATATCAGAGAGAATGCTTACAGCTGTATTAATCCTCAGAAGACTTAATTTTCTGAAGGAGTTCGATACCTTATATCCTGGGATATTTATATTAAAAGACTGATAAAGAAGTTAGATGACCTAGGGATGGGGATAAAGAGTATTTTATTTATGTATTTAAAAGTTTGGTAAACACAGAAACCTAGACTTTGATGGAAGATAAGGACCGCTTGGCCAACCTAGTCTGCCCATTTCCCTACCTATTGGATAAGCTGCAGATCCTAGTCAACCAACAGCCTACTTCCTCCTACCCCCCCCCACTAGAACTGCCTTATGTCTGTCCCATGCATTCTTGAATTCCTCCACTGTTTCTGACCCCATTACCACCTCAGGAAGGCAGTTCCATGTGTCCACACCCTCTCTGTGAAAAAAATACGTCCTCACGTTGCCCCTGAGCCATCCCCTCGTTATCTTCAAATTGTGCCCCCTTGTTCTTGCACACCTCTTTTTCTGAAAGATGCTTCCCTCTTGCATTTTGTTGATTCCCTTGAGGTACTTAAAAGTTTCTATCATGTCCCCCCTCTCCCTCCTTTCCTCAAGGGTATACACATTAAGCTCCTTTAGTCTCTTTGTATGGCTTCTGGTGCAGACCCTGCACCATTCTAGTTGCCCTCCTCTGGACCTCCTCCATCCTATCTATGTCCTTGCGGAGATGGGGTCTCCAGAACTGCAAGCAGTACTCCAGATGGGGTCTCATCAACTGTCTGTACAGAGGGATAACAACTTGTTTTCTACTGGCGATGCCTTTCCCTATACATCCCAGAATCCCCCCAGCCATCCCTACTGCCTTCTCATATTGCTTGCTAACCTTTAAGTAATCTGATATGACTACCCCCAGGTCCCTTTCTATTTCTGTTGTTGTTACTACCCCCGTGTACTCTTCCTCTGGGTCTTTGTTTCCCAGGTGCATTATTTTGCACTTTTTTGCATTGAATCTAAGCTGTCATACTTCTGATCATTCCTCCAACCAAGTCCCATCTCATCCTTTCCACCCTCCTCTTGTGCATCAACCCAGTTGCAGATCTTTGTCTCTTTGGTAACTGGGAAAGACATACTGAGCAGAGTCTCATTTCCAGGTGTGACCTGGGGGTAGGGGGATGTGGGGGTAGGTAAGCAGGCAGTTACAAACATTGGAAGTGTAATAACAGCAGGTGCAAGTGTGAAAGCTCAGTCGGTAACAATTTAAAACAGTGAATATACACAGGTTGCTCTCATTGCACAAGAGCAGGCAGTGCAAGATCTAGAAGATGAGTTAGGGTGAGATGAGCCCTCCTGTGAGAGAGGGCTGAGGACAGGAGTGGGAGACCATCAGGAAAATAGCTTCTGCCAAGATGGGATATAGCAAACTGAGGAGGGAAAGGAACAGAGGAGTTGGGAGACAACAGGTACACAGACAGGAAGGAGTGAGCCTTAGTAGATGTTTTACTGCTAGTAGGGAGGGGGCTAGATGAAGTGAAGAGGGGAGCAGGTTCCAAAGGGAGGGGAGCCAGTAGAAGAAAGCAGCTTGACCACAGCATGATCGGGGGTGAGGAATAGAGAAGGTGCAGGAGTCCCTTGAGCATAGGAAGTAAGAGGATGGGGTGGAGGGAGGAAAGAAGATAGGTAGGAGGGAAGGGAGCCAAACCAGTATTTGCCAATTAAGACAGAGCAGTGGGACTGGCAACGTAAGAGTACGGGAGAAATGGAAAGGGAGGAAAAGAGGGAACAATGGTGGGTGCAGGGAGGAGAGTTGGAGGCAAAATGACAGAAGGCAATGCAGAGGGTATCAGGTCTTGCAAGGGAGAGGGAACGGCCAAGTTCTACACCACGTCTGCATAGTTGAAAATAGGGAGGATAATTTTGGTTAGCAGGTCCCTGCGGACTTCGGTGGGGAGGCAGTCCTTATTACGGTATAGGATGCCAAGCTTGGGGCGAAGTTTGGAGTGTATGGTGTCAATGTGGACTAAGAAATCTAATTTACTATCAAGCCACATGCAACGGTATTTGAATGTAATGATGACCTTCAGTTGGGTGCCACCCAAGATGCAGAAGACTGGGGAAGGCTAGAGCCTTGCTAGTTTTTGTCTGGTGCCAAAGATCATGAACACAGTTTTTTGGTGGTAACATTGAGCCAATTGGCATGGAACCAGTGCAGCACATTGTGGAAATCACTCTGGAGTGAGAATTTAACTGCAAACATAGAAGGCCCTGATGAGAAAATGACAGTATTGTCAGCGTACATGTGTATATGTGAGGAGACACAGGTGGAGGGGAGATCATCAAGAGAAATGGAAAAAAGTATGGGGCCTAAGATGGAGCTCTGGGGGACACCTGCCACTATCAGCAGGAGGGATAGCATGCCACCCACCTGAACGGACTGTTGATGGTCTGTAGGGTATGAGCAGAGCCACTCTACTGCAGGAGCAGAAAGACCAGCTGAGGTCAGTTTGTTCAGTAGGAAGGGGTGGGATACAGAGACAAAAGTCTCTGCAAGATCAAGGAAAATGGCTGATGTGATATTTCCCTGATCTATCCCAATAAGGATGTAGTCAGTTACATGCAGTAGGGAAGAAATGATTGAGTTTTTTTTTTTTTTTTTATATAGCCAGGCAGGAAAGGAGAGAGAAAAGAAAAGGAGTCTAGAAAGTTGACAAGTCTAGAATAAACTAGGGACTTGAGGGAGGGAAGGAGTGAAATTAGCCTGTAGTTTCCTGGGGGCGGAGGGATCATCCCAACCCCCTGTGAACAGGGAGTTCTTTGCAATTTTCCAGGCATGCAGGGCCACACAGAAGGAGAAGGAGAAGTTCAGGAGGTGAGTGAGCAGGTGGATGATAGCAGGAGTGGATATATGAAGTTTAGGGCCCAGGCCATCAGGGCTATACTTTGAAGGGTTAAGAGATACGAGGGCAAGGAAAACTTCCTGTGGAGAGACAGAAGAAAGCAAAAGTCTTCAGGTGAGATGGGGGGGGGGGATCATTTGAGGACTGACAGGGTAGCGCACAAGTGCTGAAGAATTTGTTACAAACTGAAGCAGCAGCAAGGTGGTCGGAGACCAGTGAGCCATCTGCTTTAGGAGGGGAGGCAGACCGAGTGGGCAGGTCAAATAAGGAGTAGCTCACTTTTCAGAAATTAAAGGGAGACTTTAATTTAGAAGAAGGTTTGGACTTGAAGCAGTGGGCCTTGGCTGTCCGAACTGCCTTAGTACAAGAGTTTCTAAGGGACCTGTAATGTTGGTAGTCAAACATGGAGTGGGAGGTCTTGAAGCAAACCCATGCAAAGTCCCGGGACCTGCACATCTCAATAAGGTCAGATGTGATCCAGGTGTGGTAGAAGCATTTCACTCTGGTCTTTCTAAGGGTGGGCATGTGTGTTCCAGGTATTAGGATGGCAGGGAAAAATGAGAAGGCAGTGTGAATGTCTTTGGCAGAGTATACAGGTGACCAATCTGAGAAAGAAAGGTCCCTTAAGAGGGCATCAGTGTCAAGAGATCAGAGAGGCCTATACCAGATGTATCTGTGGGTGGACTGAGGAGCACACACCTTCCTAACACAGTAGGTTAAGCAGTGATTGCTGAACACATTTGAGAGAATGCCTGCATGATACGATGGGGTGGGAAGACAGCACACAATCCTAGGGGGGTGGCTGGAGGCATGAGGGTTGAGTCTGGAGGGTTCAGTGATTAACTGAGTGAGATTCAGGGACTCACTAGTGTGCAGGATGGGCTTAGAGGTGGGGAAGAGCGAGCGGACACTGAATTCTCTGAGGAGGATGAGTTCACCAGAGGCAGAAAAGGAGACAAGCGAGGAGAGGGAGTTGAGGAGAGAGGAATGAGAGATCTTAGGGGAGGCATATAGAACACTGACAAAGATAGGGAGGGTGGAAAGGAGGGAAAACTTAAGTAGCAGGAGCTTGTGAGAGGCGGGGAGGGCCACCTTGAGAGAGAGATGGAACAGAAGAGGATTTGACGGATGTACATGGCAATTCCTCCACCACGCTCGCCTCTGTCCTGGCAAAAAAGGTGGAAGTCTGGGAGGGCAAGGTGCAAGTCTGGGAATCTAGAGGACAGCCAGGTTTCAGAAATACACAGGATGTCAGGAAAGTATTGGGAGGCCCATATTTTGAGGGAGTCAAGCTTAGGAAGGATGCATCTTGCATTGAAATGGAAGCAGCTAAGGCCTTGAGAAACAGAAGGGGGGGGTGCAGAGGTGCATTCCACGTCACTGGACAGGAGGATAAAAAGGAGAAGAGAAAGTAGAGAGCTTTCCGCCCTTTATACTGAAGGTGAGAGAGAGCCGAGGAGGGGAGTGAAAGGAATGGTGGAGAAACTTGAGGTTTAAGGAGGAGGTATGAAGAAGACCAAGGTGGATATAATGAATAGGAGAGTGGAGATGGAAGAAGGTTGGGGGGAGGGAGGTGGAAAGACAACAGGAAAGGATGAGAAGGAGGGAGACGGATGGGAATGGAAATGAGAGGGAGGGGGAAGAGGGCAAGGGGAACATGAGATGACCTGGGGGTGGAGGGGAAGGGAAGACAGAGGAAAGAGAGATTAGGTAGACAGGTAGCCAGAGCAGCATGGTGCTGGGGTTCCGATAGAAAGGGAAGAAAGAAAAGGGGGGTAGAGGGTGATTTGGTTGAGGTAGTAGTTGACCAGAAATAAGAGATGTGGAACAGGAAAGAAGGCGCGAATAGAACAGGTTAGGAGTAGGAAGTCAAAAGAAACAATGAGTGCGTGAGCACAGATAATTACCTGTTAGAGTAAGCAGCTGTGTGTGGGTGTTGGGGGAAGAGACAGGCTTTCAATGCAAGTTAACCCAGCAGATTTGCAGTAAGGGCTGGTACAGTTAATGCAATAAACTAATACTAGAGCACAGGCAACCCTAGCTTGAGAGTAAGCTGACCAAACAAAGCAGGTAGGTAACAGACTTGCATACAAATTGAAACAGCAGGTGAGCAGAGGACCCGTAGCAATGCCTCAAAACACTTGAACAGGTGTGGCAAGAAGACTAGTCTAGACAGGTAACAAAACACGCCTACAGTGGATAATAGAGGATAGTACTATGAAGGTGCAGACTGCTACAAAGCAAACAGCAATAACACTTTGAATATATGTGTACTAACATGACTGTAGTCTGGAGTACTGATGCAGACACAGTTTACAGTAAATCACTGCAGGCAGGAGTAGGTGGGTGTTTAGGGCATCTGTGGGGCAGCATGGCCAGCTAACTGGCTGATTCCAGGCAGACTCCTTGATGTCCTTAGCATATGGTCTTTTGTGTGGACGGGCTGCTTGTGCAAGACTGGTCAAGTAGCGGGGTGTGTGGAGGAATCCCGCCCCTGAAACCACCAATAGTAGGTGGGTAACAAACTGGTGGTGGTGGAGGGGGGGAGACAGAGTAATGGCTGGCAGTGAATACTGGCGGTAACAAGTGGGGTATGGCATGGCGTCGGTGCTTGGGTCGGAGCTTTCCAATATATTCATAAATGGCAGAGAGGATGGCAGTAAGGGTAAAATTTGCCTTTTGGCTGATGACACCAAGCTCTGTTGGAGAGAAGACACTGATGATGGGATCAGGAGATGAAGGAAGACGTGGAAAGACCGAAGGTCTAACTTTTAGGACCCTGTCATGCTGCTCATGGGCACTGTATCAGGTTTTACATTTTCGTCATTTCAGAGACGTTGTTTTAGTCAGGTAATCCCCTGATGATGTACCACAATATGGAAAATGCATTTTACTTGTTCCTTTAAGTGTTTTGTTTTGGGGGACATAATGATCATAAACCTCAGTGGACTGTTTTCCATATGTATCAATCTCAATGGTTGAGAAAATAAAAATAAAGCTAAAAAAAAAGAATCTGCAAGCTGGGATTTAATACCAAGAAAAGCAAGGTTATGCACGTGGGGAATTTGAAGTCAGGCACTGAATATAGCCTGGGGGTGTAAAAATCACAGTGTCTGAAGAGGAGAAAGTCAGTAAGTGAGTGTATATTTCTTGAGTGCTCAATCCCAGGGGCCCTGGGCGCTTTACAAAAGTAGAGATGCAGTGAAACAGACATAAAATAGTAATATACAATAAACAAATATCGACAAATCAACAAAAACTCTAGAACTATAAAACAGCTCAAAGAAACAGCAGTGCTTCAGTAATAAATTATAATGGCCTTCCAGAAGCATCTCTACATAGATGCACCTTCAGATCCTGCTTAAAAACTTCCACCGCAGAGCCTCCTTAAGAGATCTTGGGAGCGAGTTCCAGAGGGCCAGGCCAGCCACCTCGAATACACGATCTCAGAGGTTTTCAACCAGGCCCTCATAACTACTAGGAGTCCCTCGGCAGAGGAGTGGAGTGAGCACACAAGATGGTCAAGAGGTCACTCAGATAGCCAGGGTCTGACCTGTATTGGGCCTAGTAGGTGAGCAAACCCACCTTGAAGGTGATTCTCCACCTCACTAGCAGCCAATGCAAGTCACGAAGGACCAGGGTCACATGGCAGATCCTTTGAAGGCCTGTCAGCAACCTGGCCGCTGTGTTCTGACTAGCTGCATGCAATAGAGAATCCCCCCACTGACCCCGAAGCATAGAGTGTTACAGTAGTCAAGAATAAACGTCACAAAGGCTTGCACCAGTGAGGGCAGGTCTCCAGGCAGATTTAGGGCTTTACTGCAGGTGACATTCCTTAAGTGGTAAAAACCACTCTGGACGCTGGACAACACCAGAGTCTCAAGTTTCAATCCATCAAGGATGATGCCTGGATTTCTCATCCTAGCATTTATTTATTTTTTATTTATTTGAGATTTTTGGATAACACCTTTGAGCCAGGGCTCTTTTATAAAGGTTCCATGTCAGATGATGAGAAAAACAACACAGAGTCAATATACTTAAACAGAACAAGACAAGTCTAGGCAGCCAGAGGCTTTGTCCGATACATTAACTAGTTGGCATTTTCACAACAGGTCACATATTTAATTTAAATTACATGAGGGCAGAGAGAATATTCTGGAGTATGGGCAGGAACAGTTGGAATAAGTCAGAAAGGCAGGAGCAAAGGTGGTAGAGATGAGGTGGGAAGGGGGAAACGGGAGTGAATGAAAGAAGCTGTCAATGGTATAGCGCCCAGGAACAAATCTGTTACCAGCCTGGCAGCAGCCCAATTACCCCGGCAACCAGGCTCAGTTACTAGTACCTCTGTATTGTTGGGGTTGAGTCTTGGCCAGTTTGAGGATAACCAGTCTTGGATGTTGGCCAGACATTTATTTAGCATCTTCATAGTGCCATTTGTCCTGGGAGCAAATGACACATACAGCAGAGCGTCATCTGCATAGCAGTGGAAACCCAAGCTGTAACGTCTAATAATCTCACACAGGGGAATCATGTACACTACAAACAGCATAGGTGGCAGGAGCGAGCCTTGGGGAACTCCACAGGACAGGGGCTTTGGCAGGAGAAGAAATTCCCCATCACTACCCGTTGCGTCCTGTCCATGTTAAAGGACTCAAACCAATTGATGACAGTACAGGTGAGTCCACAAAGAAAGACATTGGGATTGCAACTACCAGTTCCCTGAAGCCCTCTAGGGATTGCAATTACCAGTTCCCTGAAGCCCTCTAGGGATTGCAATTACCAGTTCCCTGAAGCCCTCTAGGCAGCCATGAAGGCAAACAGAATGCTTGGCTTAGTAAGCAGGGGGTTCATGAGCAGACAAAAGGAAGTCATACTGCCCCTGCACAGATCCATGGTACAACCTCACCTGGAGTACTGTACACAGTTCCAGAACTCATACCATAAAAAAGACATTAGGCAACTTGAGACGGTGCAAAGATAAGTCACCAAAATGATTCAAGGTCAGTGGGGGCATTCATACGAGCAGAGGTTAGAGAATTAAGAGAACCTGAATATGCACTCACTAGAAGAAAGGGGGAGGCGGGTACATGATTGAAACCTTTACATTCCTGAAGAGCATTAACAGCAAATATTAAAATAAAATATTCAGAACTTAGTGATCACTGGCAACACGGGTTTGGGACGGACTCAGACGCTGGAGGGTTGGCAGGGGTAGGAGAAGGACCGAGCATCCGGAGGACTGCTCTCCTCTCCTGGGGTGGGCTGGGGAGAGGCCTCACTCTGTAGAGGCTCCTGGCAGAGACCAGGGGCAGTTCAGATGTGGCGCGAGTAAGGGAATCAGATGAAACACAGAAAAATGGCAACTCCACCTACCGGATGCCGGCCGCCCGGACCAGTGCCTCCTTGGAACTCCATGAAGCTGACCGACCTCAGCAGCACCCAGGGCCAATACCATTGGCCACCAGTCCCTTTCTCCTTGGAAGAGGAGGACCCACCCGATGAAGGGTTATGTTGGGTTACCCTGAGGTGGCTGCAATGTGGGGTCGGGATCAGCGTTGGAGTAATGGAGGTGGGAGTCCTTGGCAATTGGCCTGAAGGAGTGGTAGCTGGGGACGCATGGGAGATAAACAAATAATACAAAAAAAAGAACAGTGATAATTACAGACTGAGGGAACACTCCAGACCAATCAGAGCACTCCTTGCCCCTGTGCGAGACACACTTATTCTGTGACGTGTGTCTCATGCACAGCTGCCCTGGAAACAGGCATGTTTGGATAAGGTTTTTAAAAAGATTAATATCTACAGCAAAGCCCGCTTATAAGAACACCCTATTTGCCATTCTTATAAGCAGGGCTACTGCTCCTGACGACTTCTAATTTCATTGCCCCCCCCATCCCTCTTGCTACTGTGCACTGACTCCCATACCCATCTATTTAATTTTCAAGGATCTATATTTGTTGCTTACGCACTGGACATGCTTATATGCTATCACCTTAACTTATTTTGTACCTTATTTTAGCTCTTTCTCAACTTTGGTTTGAAACCTTGCTCATTTATTCTAATGGACCAATAACAGTTGTATTATTCTGTCACTGTCCGTTATTTGGTTTATTTGTTCCCACCTGTATTAATTCATTTTGTACCATGTCACTGCCTTGTCATTACCTGATGTTTCTAATTGTGCACTTTTTCTCTAGTTTAGTTTAGTTTATTAGTCTAGGAATTAATACCTTTGAGCCAGGGCTCTTTTACAAAGGTTCCACGTCACAAAGAACATTTAACAAAGCACGATACACATTACAGGTAAAACCAGACAGGAAAGTTACATCATAAATTTGCTATTAACAGTTTAAGGCAGTAACGTTTTTAAGTTTCATAGAAAAACAAGCTATAACAGGTTCAAGCGAGTAGACAATTTCGAGGTTAAGGAAACTTCCAGGGAGAGGGTGATCATTAGGCGCCAAAAGGAGGCTAGAGAGGAGGGAAAGGTGGTGAGCGGGAGAGTAAGTGAGAGGGGACAGGAAAAAAGGGGGGGAGTGAGTTTGGGTGGGAGACAGGAAGTAGTAGAGGTACCAGAGGGTTCATTAGTCAGGGGAGGAAGAGGCCTCAGATGTGAGGATGGACATGAGGAGTAGTAGTCTTTATCTAGCGCAATCACAGTTGCTAGTGGTGGTGAGGTGGGCATAGAGCATGGATTTGAAAGCTTCAGGCGAGGTTGAGGATAGAGTAGGTGGACTAAGCGCATTGAACCTTGTCGGGGCCCTGTATGCGCGAAAGATCTTTGTCCCTGTGCAGTCCGGCATCTCGGAACCAGGAAAGGTTGGCGTCAGATCTGGTGGAGGGTCGTGAGCCAGGATTCAGTCGGAGTAGGTTTTGAATATATAATGGAGTCAGTCCCAAGATAGATTTTTTTGCCATTGTGCAGGTGAGATAAATAAGACGATTTGATAAGTTCAACCAGCCTGATTCATAGTACAGATCACACGTGTGAGTCAGTCTTTGAGCCCCCGTGAGGAGCCGGCAGGCCTTATTTAGAGTGATTGAGATACGCCTTAGAGCAGTGGAGGTAGCTGAGCCATAAATAATAAGGCCATAGTCAATGATTGAGATTATGGAACTCTGTATAGCTATTCTCAATGCCGCTTGATTTAGAAATTGACGAGTTACGGAATAGTATTCCAAGGCGTTGGTTCACTGTTTTCGCAGTGTTGTCAATGTGGGTTGCAAAGGTGAGCCCTTGGTCAAAAGTGATGCCAAGGTATTTGAAAGTATTTACTTGGTCCAGTGTAATTCCAGAGGTTTGTATGGTGAGTGGAGTATGCCTATTTTTGTTTTGGTGATTGGAGAAGAGCATGGCTTTTGTTTTATTGTGGTTTAGCACAAGTTTACTATCCAGGAACCACCTTCAACACTAGAGAAAGCAAGTTGCAGGCTTTTTTCAGGGAGTTTGGATCCTTGTGGGAAGAGAGAATTACAGCATCATCAGCGTATAAGATTATTTTCTCCTGGCAGATATCTGGAGGGAGTTAAGGAACAGGCTAAAGAGGAGCGGTCCAAGAATTGATCCCGTGGTACACCCGAGAGAACTGGTTTGAAGTCGGAGAGTTCATTAGAGATTTTACAGCCTGTGACCGATTGGACAGGTAACTTTTACCCAAGCACAAGGACCTTTGGCCAGGCCTAGGCTAGAAAGTAGGGAGGTAAGTAGGCCATGATGGACTGTGTCGAAAGCTTTGTAAGATCGATCAAAGACTGCACCTGTTTGGCACCCTTTGTCCAGGGCTGAGTGACTCTCCAGAGAAATCAAGTAAGGCTGTTGTACTATGTCCTTTCCTAGAGCCGTGCTGTTGATTACAGAGTAGACTGTATTTGTCCAGGTAATCAGAGAGTTGGTCTGCCACTCATCTCGTTCAAGTGCTTTGGAGAGGGGAGGGAGTATTGATATTGGTCGATAGTTTCCTGTTGAGGTTTTGTCCCCCCCCCCCCCTTTGTGCACTGGTGTAACTATGGCAGATTTCCATTTGTTGGGAAATTGACTTTGGCAAAGTGACAGATTAAGAATTTTTGCAAGGGGGTGAATTACTTCATCCAGGGTGAGAGACAGGATTTTTAGATCTAGCGTGTCACTACCTGTTCTGGATTTGGAGCAGTCCTTTCTTATGTACTTGTGTGCTTCGTGCACTTTGATTTTCTTGAAGTAAAATTGTGGTTTGTCACGAGGGGCGTTTTGTGATACTAGGCTAGGCACAGGTAAGTCCGAGAAGAAATCTGGGGGGAGGACCCCACTAAGGTCTGTGAATGTCTTATTAAGCGCATCTGCAATAGACTTTGGGTCAAGAGTGGTGGATCCATCAACTTTCATAATGGTAGGTGACGATTTTGATTGTTTACCCATTATGTTTCGGGATGTTGTCCCAAATTCTACTCAGTTTCAACTCTACCGTTTCATATACTGTATTCTTGTTGGTACCTGCTATGTACTCTCCTGGGTCATGCCTAAAAATAGGCAGGTTTTGTCTAGTGCACTTACCCGGTAAACAAAAGCCAAATAAACACATAGACAGCTAGAGAGACACAGACAGAAATAAATGTGGCTGCTGTAATACTAACTTTTTACACTAGGTGGCAGTAGTGTACTGTATGTTTTAAGTGGGTTTTTTTGCAGTTAATTTATCAATTTTGAATAGACAGAAAAACACACACAGTATTACAGCATAGTGACTAGTAAAATACACATTAGGTAAACAGTAAAGAAATGTGCTCTGTGCTTGGTAGCAGTAAAGTAGGGGGGGTAAAGATAAGGTATGAGTTGTAGTTGTGCTTACAGTTAAGGAAAAGTAAAGAAGTAGGACATACAATGATTATACACAGCAAAAAAACATAACCCCATGCTGTGTAATACTAGGAGAAGAAAAAAAGTTTAGAACCTACAGTAACAATTTTAACACATTTTAAATAACAGAGAGATACCATAGAGAATATTAAGCAACAATAATAAATATTAGAATGGTGGACTGATGGTTTATAAAGTACATTAATCCACTAAATCACACAGATTTCAAATAATTTAAATAATCCTGCCAACACAAGTTGTATTTGTGCAGTCGGTCTAAGGCAAGGTAAGAAAGACGTTCCAGAGAGGCAGTTTGGGTTAAGTTTTTAAGGATGTCTGCAATGTTCGGTATTGTAGGGGATTTACAGTGCATTAAGATAAGGTGCTTCACTTGCATAAAAAATATGTTTAACTATCTATGCTGGAATTTGGAAAGTGTATTGTCATCCTGATTCACAATTCCCAGTAAGAAGTATTTAGGATCAAAAGAAATATTGTGGCCTACAATTACAATCTTAGATGCAAGATGGTACCATACTTTATAAATAGGTCTGCATAACCATAAAATGTGTAATAAATCACCACCTGGGGCATTACAGTGCCAACAGTGATTATTTGGTATTAGCCCAAAAACGGTACAGCATTGACGGGGTTCTATACCAAAGGTGGAGAATTTTAAACTGGATAAGAATACTGCGTAAATCCGTAAAGGTACTGTGATAAAAAGTCCAACATTTGTTCCATTGGGTGTCAGTTATAGTATATTGTAAGGTTGCACTCCATTTAGTTTTTGCTACATATGATTGGTCTGGTAAATTGTCTGATATTTTTATATATTCTACTAATTAAATCAGATGAAATGCCAGTCCACAGGGTGACAATTATCAATAAGGGGTTGTCTAGATAATTTTTGTAGTGAAGTTGACAATGCACAGCGAAGCTGTAAAAACTTCCAAAGCTCATGCCTAGGTATGCCCCATTTATTTTGTAATTCAGAAAATGAATTCAGGGTTAGAGAGTTATTAATTAAGACATCACCCAGAAAATATATTCCTCTGTTCTTCCGAGAGAGGGTGGTTATCAAAGTTGATATTACGGTTTCCCCAAATGGGGGTATAGAAAACGGGTAGTATTGGATTTTAGCCATTTATGTAATTTGAACCAATAATAAACTGATGAGCGATAGTGGGATGTTTCCTTAATTTAGAGGTTAAAGTATTATAAATAAAAGTAGTAGGGATATTACCCAGGGTCAGCAAAGATTCCATATCCACCCGTGGGAGGGTTTTGATGTTGGTTTGGTGAACCATCTAATAGTTTGAGAGGCTCGAAAGGCCCATAAATAAGCTAAAAACCAGGGCAAACCAAAACCGCCTCTGGACCAATGGGATCGGAGGTTATTATGACTGAACCTTGGAATACAACCTTCCCAGATAAAGTTGCCTATTAATTTATCTATTTTAGCCAGAAAGGGGGAAGGTGAGATTAGTGGAATATTGGCAAAAAGGTAAAGTATTTTGGGGTTATAGACATTTTAATGGCAGCTATCTTACCAGAGAAAGACAAATTCAGAAGCTTCCATCTGTCTAGAGTCGATTTAATGTGGGATAGTAGAGGGTTGAAGTTCGTTTCCCAAATCCTGTCCAAGTTCAGTAGTATCTTAATGCCTAAATATGTAATACCTTGAAGGGCCCAACAAAATCCTAGGGAGTCATTCATGTTAGGTTTACAGAAGGTATTCAAGGGTAACACTTCAGATTTTTTGTAGTTTATTGCTAACCCAGAAAGTTCAATAAACTTATTAACCCTTCATGCGTGTGTGGCGAGTATACTCGGGGTACTCCTGATGTAACGTGACCGCGGGTGCAGAGTATACGCAGCTTTCACAGGAACCTTCAATTTGCTGCTGGAAAGGTGCTTGTTTTGACAGTGACAGATTAACTGTGACACATGGCCATATGTGACCTGTTGAATGAATGACATGTGGCCATATGTCATGCGACCTAGCCTTTGCAGGGAAGTCTGCAAAAGGCATAGGTTTGAAGCTGCCATGTCAGTTTTCGGCAGCATTTCATGGCGTGAGGAACTTTAACATGGATCTCTGTGTTTTCACAGTGATTGATTTTTTGGCAGTTTTCTACCACTATTCGGGCACTATTACATGTTAAAAAATATATATATATATATCATATTGTTATTGTAACAGTAAGGCAAATAAAAAAAAAAGCTGTTTGAGTTTCTGTCAGCTGTGAGGCTGAATCACGAGGTGGCTGTAGTACTTGTCTGTCACACTGACAGGTTTTGTGTTGCAAAGGGTCCAGAAAGACTATGAGTAAACAGCATCAAAAAAACAGAGAAAAAACAAGTGTGCAGTTTTATTCAGAGCCGTTCTCTCAGGAGCCCATTGCATTCTTGTCAATTTCAGCCACTGTCTCAGTTGTTTCTTTCAGCCACGTGGTGTCACCAGTAATAGCTTATTATACGAGTTGTATACCAAGAACAATTCAGAAAGAGTATCGGACTGCAGCATACTGAATAACCATAAAAAAATAAATGAAAGTGTGGAGTTTTAGTTACAGCCATCAGTCAGTAGTCACAGGAGAGTGCAGTCCCCAACAGCTTTATTATTGCAAGCCTTTTCTAGTAGAACACCAGAAACAGCTTTTTACTTCATATCTCGTGTTACTGAAAAGAGGAGTTTGCAGAATTATTTTGATCTCTCAATGAAGAGCATAAGGAGACAGCAGTCCTGTGTCTGATTGCTAAAAACAATAACATCCACTGGCAGCCTTTCATAAGGGTGAAAAAAACAGTTGTGTATTTACTTTTGAGCTCTCCATCAGTAGGAAGCACCAGGAGACAGCAGTCCTTCTGTAGCTGGCTGCTCAAGCATTTCATACACTAATCATTACATTGCAATAAAAAACAACATCATATTGCAGCCTTTCACAAGGGAGAAAACAGTTTTGTGTTGACTTTTGAGCCCTCCCTCAGTAAAGATCAGCAGGAGATAGTAGTCCTTCTGTACCTGACTGCTTTAGTATTTCAAATTATAATCAGTACATCTGAATAAATCATATAACGTCATATTACTGGCTTTCATAAGGGGAAAAAGAAAAACTGTTTTTGAGCCCTCAGTAAGGGGCACCAGGAGACAGTAGTCCTTCTGTATCTGTTTCAGTATTTCATTAACTCTGTAATACATAACAAATAAATAAAAACAATAAAAAAAAAGAAAACCTCAGAGCTTTGAACAAGTTTATTTGTGTAATTGATTCCACCATGTCCAAAAATTGTTTTTCTATGAGTTATGCTCTCGATGAAATATTTGCGGACAGTGACTCAGCTGGGGTCACAAGTAGTGATTCTGATTCATACTCAGACTCAGACAATGAAGTTGGGGTACCAGACCACAGCCTGTTTTCTAAATATAATACCAGAATCTCAAGTACAACTGGGCGAGGCAGGGCAAACAGCAAAAAAGCATCCAACAGCAGTGCACGGGGTTCAGGCCAATCAAATGAATGTGCTCCAAGGGTAACAGGACAAAGCAGGCTAAATGCAAATCATGAAGTTCCGACAACTGTACGGGGAAGAGGGCAGGCAAAAGCAGCCATCCCAAGGGTAACAGGACGAGGCAGGCCAAATGCAAATAATGAAGTTACTACAACTGTAAGGGGAAGAGGACAGGTAAATGCAGGCACCCCAAAGGTAACAGGACGAGGCAGGGAAAATAACAATAGTTCAGTCATTATTAATGTAATTTGCCAAGGCAGGGGAAATAAAGTTGACAAAGTGCACAATGCGGTAAGGGGTAGGGGCAGGGTAACGAAAGCTTATAATGACAATACAAGTGGTAAGGGCAGAGGCAGGCAAAACAATGAAAGCAGACGAGGCACTGCATGTGTTATGGATCCAGAAATGGCATTTGAGAGCAGGCCAGTAACATCTGTCGAGGTAGAGCAAATCACAGTGCAAGCTTCTGAATCAGACCTTGACATGCAAACTGTAATGCAAGAAATCACAGACAGTGAAAAGAAACTAAGCTCAGGGACTGAATGGGTACAGGAATCCTAAAGCGATGGAGAATCAGCATCAAAAGAGAGGAGGGAGCTAGAAATAGGATACAAGAAGTCTAGGGGTATATCAAGTATGCAAGGTAGAGAATGAGGCCGTGGAAGAGGCAGAGTCAGTGGACAAGACCAGCGAAATCTCGCAACAAATGCTACGGGAGAATTATGTCTGAAATTATATGGCATAAAAGTGAACAGCAGGTAGAACCTTTCGAGTTCACAGGAGCCCCTGGACTTAATGTCCCTCTGACTGATCACCCAACACCACTTGAGTGTTTTAAAATATTCTTCTCAGAGACAGAGCTGGATGGTAGCGACGGCATTATTAAAACTAATCTGTACAGAAAGCATCAGATATGCCGAACAATTTCTGATTAGTGAAACTCAGTCTGAATTCTCACGTACTTCTTCCTGGAAACCAGTCTATCCCTTAGAAATGTATGTCTTCTTACGCATTTTCCTGTTGACTGGGTTGTTGAAAAAACCACAACTGTCAAGATTACTGGTCCACTAACCCATTTCTCACCACACCTGTTGTGCACTCACTTATGAGCAGGGACAGGTTCTTGAACATTCTGAAGTTCCTACATTTTGTGAATAATATATACATGGAATTACCAGACAAACTAAGGAAAATACGAAGAAGGGCAGATGCGATTCCCCTTCACAAAAGTGGGAGCAAGGCAGAAGCAGGAAACTACAGATCTAAGTTTGACCTCAGTGGTAGGAAATATGATGGAATCACTTCTGAAAGAAAGAACTGTTAAGTACCTAGAGGCCAGCGGGGCACAGGACCCAAAGCAGCATGGATTTACAGCAGGAAGGTCATGTCAGACGAATCTAATTGATTTCTTTGACTGGGTGACCAAAGTAATAGACCAGGGAGGGGCTGTGATATGGCCTACCTAGACTTTAGCAAGGCATTTGACAGTCCCGCACAAAAGATTAATAATCAAGTTAGCCAGCCTGGGAGTGGGTTCCAGGGTGGTAGCTTGGGTAGCAAACTGGCTGCACAACCGGATACAGAAGGTAATAGTGAATGGAACACATTCAGAAGAAAGGGGGGTTACTAGTGGAGTACCTCAGGGCTCAGTACTGGGCCCAGTCCTCCAACATCTTTATAGGTGACATTGCAGAGGGTCTGGAGGGAAAGGTATGCCTCTTTGCAGGTGACACAAAGATCTGTAACAGAGTTGATGCACAAGGTGGGGGTAGAAAGGATGAGAAGGGACTTGGCAAGGTTGGAGGTATGGTCAGACATATGGCAACTTAGATTCAATGCAAAGAAGTGCAAAGTAATGCACCTGGGAAACAAAAACCCAGGAGAAGAGTACACAATAGCAGGGGAGGTACTAACAACAACAAAAATGGAAAGGGACTTGGGGGTAGTCATATCAGATGACCTAAAGGTGGGTAAGCAATGTGAGAAGTCAGTAAGGAGAGCCGGTGGATACTGGGATGCATAGGAAGGGGTATCACATGTAGAAAAAGGGAAGTGGTTATCCCTCTGTACAGACAGTTGGTGAGACCCCATCTGGAGTACTGCGTCCAGTTCTGGAGACCCTATCTCTGCAAGGATACAGACAGGATAAAGGCAGTCCAGAGGAGGGCAACAAAAATGGTGCAGGGTCTGCAAGAGAAGCCATATGAGGAGAGACTAAAGGAGCATAATATGTATACCCTTGAGGAAAGAAGGGAGAGGGGGGACATAATAGAAACTTTTAAGTACCTCAGTGGAATCAACAAAGTCCAAGAGTGTAGCATCTTTCAGAAAAAGAGATGCGCAAGAACAAGGGGACACAATTTGAAGATGGGGGGGCAGTTCAGGGGCAATGTGAGGATGTATTTTTTCACAGAGGGTGGTGGACGCATGGAATAGCCTTTCTGAGGATGCTGTGGGGTCTAAAACTATGGGAGAATTCAAGAATGGATGGGACAGACATAAGGCAATTTTTGTTGGGGGGAAGAATAAATAGGCTGTTGGTTAACTAGGATCTGCAGCTTATCCTGTAGGTAGGGAAATGGGCAGACTAGGCAGGCCAAGCGGTCCTTATCTGCCATCAAAGTCTATGTTTCTATGCCACAGTGGCCTCTAGGTCTGCAACCTTGTTGCTCAGACTTTGACCATTTGCACACATGGCTCTCCAGAATTTACTGCCACCTCCCCTCATCTTGCCCATTTGCTGCCCTCTCTTTCCTCCACCGTTTTCTTTCCTCTCACCTTCCCTCTCCTTTCAGGATTCCTATTCATTCTTTTGGGGATTCTTACCCTTGGGATTCCCACTGTTGACCCTGCAAGCATGAGTGGGTGGACAATCTATGTCTTCCAGCCTTAGTCTGCTGCCCCCCCCCCCCCAAGCTAGTTTAAATGCTTACCAATGTAGCATTTCAATTGTTCACTGAGGGTCAATGTTCCCCCTCCTGGATGGATGCAGGCCGTCACCTCTGCACAGGCCTCTATCCCTGCAGGTGGAGCCCCAGTTCCCAATGAATCTGAAACCCTCTTCTCTGCACCATTTCCTCAACCATGCACTGAAGTTCCTGGTGCAGAGACTCCAGTCATCCCCCCTGTCATGGACAGGCAACATCTCCAAGAAAGTAATGGGAGTGGGCAGGACAGTAGTGCGGTGGGTAGGTAATTGGCTGAGTGGCAGGACACAGAGGATGGTGGTAAATGGCTGTCACTCCACAGAGGGAAGAGTGACCAGTAGGGTACCACAGGGATCAGTGCTGGGACTGGTCCTATTCAACATCTTCATCAGTGACATTGCGCAGGACCTAGAAGGCAGAATTTCCCTGTCCGCTGATGGAAGCTCTGTAACAGAGTGGACACACCAGAGGGTGCAGACAGAATGAGGAGGGACCTGCAGGAGCTTGAAGAATGGTCAAGGGTTTGGCAGTTTAAATTCAATGCAAAGAAGTGCAAGATAATGCATATGGGACACAAAAACCCTGGAACAACATATCAGTTGGGGGTGAGGATATAGCATGCACCAAGCAGGGAAGAGATCTTGGGGGTTATCATCTCTGATGATCTCAAGGTAGGGAAACAGTGCTACAAGGTGGCAGGTAAAGTAAATAGGATGCTGGGATGCATAGGCAGGGGTATCACCAGCAGGAAAAGGGAGGTCATAATTCCACTATACAAGACACTAGTGAGGGCCCACCTGGAGTACAGTGTACAGTTCTGGAGACCTTACCTACACAAGGACATAAACAGGGTAGAGAAGGTTCAGAGGAGGGCAACAAAGGTGGTACAGAGATTGCATCACAAGTCCTACAAGGGCAGGCTGAAGGACCTGAATATGTACTCCCTGGAGGAAAGGAGAGGAGGGAGAGAGGGGATATGATAGAGACATACAAGTACCTTACAGGGAAGAACAGGGTGCAGAAATACACTATGTTCCAGTAAAAAAGATGTTCCAGGACTAGAGGGCATTGGATAAAGTTGGAGGGAGGGCGATTCAGAGGAAACATGAGGAAGAACTTCTTTACAGAAAGGGTGGTGGGGCCGGCCCAGTGGCACTGAAGGTTGAGGCGCTGCATGCCACACCTAGTGCTACACTGGTGAGCCGGGTTCGGGCACAGACTCGGGTCGGCTGGGGGGAGGTAGGACTGAGCGTCCCCATGGATGCTCTCCTCGGGGGGGGGGGCGGCTACAGGGCATTGATGCCCACATGCTTTGCCGCCAGTGGAAGCACGGGTGGTCAGGCATAACGGCTCCCTACATGGGGAGTCAGGGTTGGGGAGGGCACTGTGGACGCTCGACAGTGACGAAAAAGTCCTAGAAGAGCTCGCTGAGTTCAGGGTGGACAAGGCAATGGGACCTGATGGCATACATCCCAGGGTACTTAAGGAGCTAAGGGTGGAACTAGATGAGCCATTAGCAGAACTGTTTAGTGAGTCTCTGAGCACAGGAGAGGTCCCAGAAGACTGGAGAAGGGCTAATGTGATCCCACTCCACAAGAGTGGTAGCAGGGAGGCGGGGGAACTACAGACCAGTCAGTCTTACCTCAGTAGTGGGCAAGATTATGGAGGCACTCCTTAAGGAAAGGATAGTGCAACACCTGGAATCCATAGGGGCACGGATCCAAGACAGCATGGGTTTAGAAAGGAAAGTCCTGTCAAACTAATCTCAGATTTCTTTGACTGGGTAACCAGAGTGGTGGACCAAGAGGGAGCAGTTGATGTCGCCTACCTTGACTTCAGCAAAGCTTTTGACACTGTTCCACATAGAAGATTGATAAATAAGCTGGGTAGGCTCGGGTGGTCAGAAGTTGGTCAACTGGGTGGCAAACTGGTTGACGGGCAGAAAACAGAGTGGTGGTGGTAAATTGTATACATTCAGAAGAGATGCAAGTCACAAGTGGGGTACCTCAGGGATCAGTCCTGGGGCCAGTCCTCTTCAATATCTTCATAAGTGACATTGCAGATGGACTAGAGGGTAAAGCTTGTCTGTTTGCAGATGACACCAAGATCTGCAACAGAGTAGATGATCCAGATGGGGTGGGCAGAATGAGAAGAGATCTGGATAAACTAGCAAAATGGTCAGAAGAGTGGCAACTGGGATTTAATGCAAAGAAGTGCATGATCATGCACAAAGGGAACAGAAACCCTGAAGCCACCTATAGGCTGGGAGGGGAGTTGCTGGCACTCACAAAGGAAGAAAGAGACTTAGGCATCATCACCACCGATGACCTGAAATCATCCAAGCAGACCTCTAAAGCAGTAGGTAAGGCTAGGGGGATGTTAGGGTGTATTAGTAGGGGTATCAAGTTGTAAGAGGGAGGTAATAATATCTCTTTACAAGACACTGGTTAGTCCCCATCTGGAGTACTGCGTGCAGTACTGGAGGCCACATTTTCACAAGGACATTAACCAAATTGAGGCAGTCCAGAGAAGGGCAACAAAATGGTGCAGGGACTGCATCAGAAAACATATGAGGACAGATTAATGGAGCTCAATATGCATACCCTTGAGCAAAGGAGGAGAGGTGATATGATCGAAACATTCAAACACCTTAAGGGCATTAACAAGGTGAAAGAGTCTAATATGTTTAAATATAAGAAAAATAGCAGGACAAGAGGACACAGCATGAGATTAGAGGGAGGCCGATTAAGGGGGAATGTGAGGAAATTCTTTTTCACAGAAAGAGTGGTGGACGCATGGAACGGCCTACCTCAGGATGTGGTGGCTATGAATACAGTGCAGGGCTTCAAACAGGCATGGGATAGGCATAAGGAAGCAATACAGATGAGTATGAATAGATAGGCCACTGACAGGGCAAAAGCCGATGACACATTTATAAGGTAGAAAAAGAAATGGGCAGACTGGATGGGCCTTGTGGTTCTTATCTGTCGTCAACCTCTATGTTACTATGTTCTTACTTTAACTTTAACAGTAGTAGGAGAGGGGAGGTTATACTGCCTTTGTACATCTCACTGGTAAGGCCACATCTAGAGTATGGAGTTCAGTACTGATGCCCACACCTCAAAAAGGACATTAACCTGCTGGAGACGGTCCAAAGGAGGGCTACAAAGATGACAGTAGGTCAGCAGGGTAAGGCATACGAGGAGAGGTTGAGGGCACTGAACATGTACTCCCTGGAAGACAGGCGAGAGAGAGGGGACATGACTGAGACCTTAGAGTACTTGAACGGGATAAATAAGATTGATAAGGAGAGTCTCTTTAAGCTGAGTGGAAACCATAGCACTAGGGGGCACAGTCTTAAGCTGGAGGGTGGGAGGTTTAGAAGGGAGGTCAGGAAGCACATTTTCACAGAGAGGGTGGTGGACACTTGGAATGCACTGTCAGAAGAGGTCATCTCGTTGAAGACAGTTAGCAGCTTTAAGAGGCTGGGATAGGCATGGGGAAAAGTAAAGATTATGGGTAGGGAGGATGAGAGGAGTGGGGCGGGAGGGCAGGGACATTAGCTCAAACTGCGGACCCTGCAATACGAGCAGACTTGATACACCAAATGGCCATCTTCTGGCTTCTTTGTATGTTCGTATGTATGTACTACTTAATGCAGAGAGTGGTGGAGAGTTGGAATAAACTGTCAGAGAATATGGTAAGTGAAAATCTGTTGACAGTTTCAAGAGGGGGTAGGATAGGCTGATGAGCAAGCTAGCGTGAGGACGTGTGTCCTTCTCGCTCCGTAAACCACCACATAAAATTACAATAAAAATTAAGATTTAAATCCGGCAACAATCTCAAAACTTGACTTACTGGTTGTCTGATCGGATCATGGATGAATATTCAGCGTCCAGTTCGGGAAAAGGTGCACGAAAGGCGGCGAAAAAATGAAAAAAAAAAAAGCAACCACAGGCCTTGAGGGTGGAAGACACCGGGACTGTATCGGCGGCTGAAGTCAGCGCTCTGGGATGGGAAGTTACTCAGCAAGTCTTAGCGGCCCTGGAACCTAAACTGTCACACACTGCATCTAATTTCGACAAAAAGTTACAAGAGTTGGTGGAGCTACATGCAGCACATACCACTCAACTCGCAGAAATGGAACAGAGAATTTCGGACGTCGAGGATGCCACTGCAGCAGTACCTGACCAGATTGTTACACTGCAAAAAGAACTGGAAGACTTCAGGGACCAATTTGACTATCAGGAAAATTATCAGAGAAGGCTGAATTTGAGAATCTGGGGGCTGCCAGAAGGGTTAGAGGGATCTAATGTTATGGACTTCTGTGCGATTACCTTGCCGGAGATCCTGGGTCTCTCCCCTAAGAATGGCTGTCAAACTCGAACGAGCCCACAGAACTGTTATGCCGAGACCTTCTCCAGATCAGCCACCGAGGCAGATAGTACTATGGTTTCATAACTTCCAAGATAGGGAACTGGTCCTGAAAGCATACCGAAATATGCCTGTGTTACAAGATGAAGGTCATAAGCTTTTTATCACGCAGTATTATTCTGCTCGCTTATTAAAAAAAAAGATGCGCCTTTAATTCAGTTATGGCCCAACTGCGTGAGGCGCGGATAGAATGCTTCATGATTTATCCTGCTACACTGAAAATCAAACATGAAGGTGCCACATATTCATTCTGGGAGGTTTTGAAGGCTGAAAGTTTTGTCAAGGATTTGAAGAAAAAAGTGGGGTGAAAAGATGCTGGGTTCAATACTGTCAATCCTGAGTGGTAGAAGCTAATCTAATATCGAGCCCAAAGGACAGATCGGGTCTAGGCATGGCTAAAGTCTAAGGGACCATTTGTTTTTTGACCATATAGCTATGGGACTATTAACAGCTCAGCCTGAACCTTGGTCTATGTGTTTCTTTGATTACTTAGCTGTGAGATTTTTTAACAGCTCAATTGGGACATTGGTCCGCTTGTTTCCCTTTCTTCTTTTTTTTAATCTTAGATGCCCCTCCTGAGGGGATCAAATTTCTGCTTGGAGACGCCACATGGAGGTATACACGTGGGAATACTTGCATATGTTACTTTATAGAGGGGACTCATGTCTAGAGAAAGCGATAAACCTGATATGAGAGCAATGCTGGCTGAAATCTCTTGTGGTGGGGTACGGGGGTGCATTCTCACTAAGCCATGGGTAGAAAACGTAAAATTTTTGCTAAACACAATTCTTGTTACACATTTTGACAACAGACTATTCAAAAATCTGACTCTGTAGGTGACTGAAGGAAAGGCTGCTGTATTCATTAATGCTAAAACTAAATTTACATAATTTACCTAAATGTTGTTCCAGAGCATTTGAAAACTGTAAAATCAGCCTTACAATTTAAAAAAAAAAAACAAAAAAAACTGTCTTACCTGCTTCCTAAAATGGCCACCAAATGTGTTATGTGATGACATAATTGGAGCCAAAGTCAGAGAGATATATGGCTCTCTATAGTGCTAACTAGTTCTTTTTTCCCTTTGTATATAATTGTTCCACCCAAATGGTCAAAACCATGTGCATTATTTTGTATAATGCACATGTTAGGCTATGGTTCTATTCATTTTGTTTACTTTAACATGCTGAAAATGTGTTGTAATCCAACAGACTTGCTCTGTGGCAAACCACAATGCAGTACAAATCTTGAATAACCTGGTGGTCTAGTTGTTATGGTGGATCCAAGATGCTACAATGGGGGTGCTAGGGTGGTGTGCATGCTTAATATGCACATTTTTATTAAACCTTTATATTTTCTGCTATTATTCTTTTCTAGTACGTTTTTGACAGAACCTACAAATGTAATCCATAGTTTGAATGTAAACATTTTTACAGTCAATAAATCAGACTTCAACAAAGTGAAATGCAACAGCAAGCAAGTACGTTAGTATGTGGGGGGGGGGGTGCAACCACACCCTTCACCACCCCCTAGAGCCACCACTTTTAAAGTTCTTGTGCAGTCCAATGTTAGAGTTCATACTTTCTCGAAACTCAAATATACGCTTGTCTTCTTTTCCATGGGAAATAATAATAAGGAATTAGCATTTATATAGTGGTTTTCATACACATTGTATCCCAAAGTGCTTTACAAGCAATACGAGACTGGTAGAGAAGTGACTGAAAGTGTAGTGGAAGCCATTTCATACATTAATATCCACACACAGCCTTGGACAATTGCATGAACTGGTTTTATGGGAAGGGGAATGTTGGCCAAGACAACAGGGTCAGGTAGTGATCAAGGTGCTGGCAGCCACACATCTCATTTTCACAGTACTCTGCTCATATTTATCTCCTTCTGTCTTCCCCTTCCCTGAATATAGCAGTACCTTGCAAGAGTGGCCTTCTCAGTCCCCCCTCTGGTATTCACTCTTCACTATTCCTCCTCACACCAAAAAACTGGTGAGCTCATCACCCTTCTGCATCATGAATGCAAGTAGTACAGTCCCAGTTTTATTTTGACATATCAAATATAAACACATCTTTCCAGTAAGTCAGGCACATAGCAGCAGGGAACAAGGGGAATGATGGGCTTTCTTGTCCTTAAATGATCTAGGCTACCTTTGATTAGGCACTATTAAATGATGGGTGTGCACATTATTATGCACATCATTTAACAGTGCCTAATCATAGATGGCTTAGATCTTACATGGGTAGGAAAGCCTATTTTCCACTTGTGCCATGCTGCTATCAGCCTGCCTTACCAGAAGATCATGTTTATTATTAATATGTAAATATAACACGGGAGTCTGTACTAAACACATTCATGATGCGGAAGGGTAGTGAACGCACCAGTTTTTGGTGTGGGGAGCAGGTGAGAAGAATGAATGCCAGAGAGGGACTGAAGAGGCAATTCCAGCAGGGTACAGCTATATTCAGGTTAGTTGAAGACATGAAGGAGGACGCTGAGCAGATCACTGTGAGATCTGAAATGTGGGGCTGCCAGCATCGTGAACACTACCTGACTGTGGATGAGAGTAACCGGCGATGACAAATACTCAGAGTGGCAGGGCTGCACCTAAACTGTTACTTGAATTCAGTGTAGGGAGATTACCCTCGGGGTGTTGACGTTTGTTAGGACAGTATTGAGGGAGTTGTGTATAGCTCATTCAAGATTTGGAAGGGTGGTAGCCAGCCAACTCGCATTGTGGAGTAGAGCACAGGAAAGTACTGGAGAACAATTGCTGGGAACTGTCCTATGGGGTTCTGCAGATCACAGGTAAAGGAGCAGACTGATACTGGAAGTCAGGTGGATTTGATCAAGGTATTAGTATGCCTCTCCTGCTAATAATATTGTTATCCATTGTAAGTGCGGCCCTTATGAGAGCATGAACAGCAGTTTTTCTGGTGGGTCATGATGCTTATTGCTTGGCCCTCCAGGAAGACCTAGTTGTTGATTAATGTGGTGGGAAAAAAAACACAACAGGGAACTGTACATACTACCTTCACTGTGCAGAAGGGTGGTGATCCACTCAATGTTTACTGTGGGAGCAGAAGTCAAACATTAAGAATGTGGACTGGAGAGTGATTTGGGAGGCATTTTTAACAGTGCCAGCTGATGATGTGTATCAGTATAGGTGTTCACAACTCTCTGAGGTGCAAGATTACAATCTGTAGTGTGATAATTCTCTTCATGAAACTGCCAACTCATATGCAGCCCCAGGCAGTACTAAGGACAGCGTATGGATGGTGGGGTGTTCAACAGAAGGCAGGCTAGGTGCAGGGGGTTCACATGGAAAAAGAAAGCCTTATCTGTGGATTAACAAGAGAGCATGAGCTCTGGAACTGAACAAGACTGGTTCTTTGCTGTGTGACCCTCAGCAAGTCACTAAACTTCCTTGTGCTCCCAGGCCACACCTGTAAACAAGCTTTCAGCTTAGTGTCTCTCTCCTGGTTAACAAAAAAACAAATTCAGTGCATTATATAACCACTAGATCAGGAATTTGAAGAGTTGTACTGTAATGCAGTTTGCCAAAGAAACAGCTGGATTGCAAACCATTTTCCACAAGTTAAAGTAAACAAAATGAACAAAATCATAGCCTAACGTGTACTGATCAAAATAATCCATGAGTTAATACATGGTGTTGATCATTCTGGTACAACAAATCAAAATAAAGAGGGGAAAGAAAAACTAGTAAGCACTATAGAAATATATGTGGATCTCTGTCTCTGGCTCCGATGATGTCATCACGACTTATCACTTAACACACTTGGCAGACATCTTAGGGAGAAACCAAGGATGTTTTCTGACAGTGAAAGACTGATGTTTACATTTTTCAAAGGCTATGAAACTGCATTTATGTTATTTACATAAATGCAGTTTTAGTATAAACGTAAACAGCAGCCTTTACTTTACCTTTGCTATGAAGTCAGATTTTGGAGTTTGCAGTTTTAAAAAAATGCTTGTTTAGGTACCCTTTAAGTTTGTCATTTTACAGATCCATTTATACTACACTAGAGTTGTATATGCAACATCTATCTGAGAGTCAAGAGTGGACCTGGGTATCTGGTGGGATGCAGGAGCAATTTGATGTCCCCTATGGCTAATACGCCAGAGCTGGTTATAGCTTCATGGAATGTGCGTGGAATGTCTACCCCTGTTAAGTGCACCATGCCGTTGACTGCCTTAAAGAGACAGGCTATGAATGTTGCATTACTGCAAGAAACACACCTTACGAAGTTAGAACATGAGAAATTGAAAAAGAAAGGGTGGGTGGTAAGAGTGCTTTGCGGCATCGTACAACTCTCATAAGAGGGGAGTGGCGATATTACTGCATAAGCAGTTGCAATTCACATCTGAGCAGGAATTGCTGGACCCTGATAACGGCCGGTACATTTTTGTATCTGGCACTCTCTTGGGGGAGTGGATAACATTTGGAAATGTTTACGCACCAGCGGTGCATGACCCAGAGTTTTACAGGTCCATTCTAACTCTCTTAATGGCAGAGCAATTTCCTGTGCTAATACTTGGTGGGGATCTGAACTGCTTGATGAATCCGAAGGTATATCACTCTGAGGGTAAGGGGAGTACTAGAGGGGCCGTCCATAGTTGGCAGGTGGGTATGGCCGACCTCGACCAAATAGACTGCTGGACAGCGGCTAATCCCACCTCGAGAGAATATACCTTCTTCTCTCATCCACACCATACCTGGTCACGACTAGATTATTTATATATCCCACGGTCCTGGTACTCTCGGATGACCCAGGTTAAACATGGTCCTGTTTGTATCTCAGACCATGCAATGGTCCTGATGACAATGTCTCTAAAGGGAGAAAGGGGGGCACCCTGTGCATAGAAATTTCCCAATTACCTATTAGAAAATAAAGGATTTAAGGAATACCTACAGCAGCAATGGCAGCTGTTTGTACAAACTAATTTGGAGTCAGTTACTTCTAGAGCTATCTTCTGGGATTCCGGAAAGGCAGTCATGAGAGGTGCCATTATCAGCTTTGTAGTGCACCATAAGAGAAGGGTGAAAGAAAGATGGGTAAATTTAGAAACTCTACTTAAGGTCCTGGAAGGACGGGTGGCCAGGGGGAAGGGGGGGATGATGCTCCTCACCTCCTGAATATGACCAGGGAGGCCTTGAATGCTTTATTGTTAGGGGAAGCCAGAAAAACTTGTTTATTTGTGCGGAAACATTTTTATAATGGGGGAACAAACCCAGCACTATGCTGGCCCATTTGATACATGGGAAAAAGAGGGAGTATTTGGTTTCTGCAATCAGAGGAACAGACGGATCACTAGTTAAGGATAAGGAGTGTATTAGGACTAGATTTCAGGAGTTCTACTCAGATTTAGATAAAACACAGTTTGGAGATAGAAAGGGGGAGATGCTGAATTTATTGAATGATCTGGAACTTCCTCAGCTGTCGGAGACTCAAAGAGGATGTCTGGGTTCCGAGATAACCAGGACAAAGATTGCTAGGGCTATTTCAGGGATGAAGGGAGGCAAAGATAGTGGGCCAGATGGGTTCACAATTGAATATTATAAACGTATGTAACCCTGTATGTTGGAGCACTTGGAGGCTATATTTAGGACAACAAGAGAGGAGGAGGGGGCCTTGCCAAATACTTGGGGAGAGACGCTGATTTGCTTGATACCGAAAGAGGGTAAAGACCCCTTGAATGTGCATCTTTTCAACCAATCTCATTACTTAACTGTGACTCTAAAATATCTGCTAAAGTTCTGGCAAACCGATTGGACAGACTGCTGCCGAACCTGGTTCACCCAGACCAAACCGGGTTCCTTCGGGATAGGTACTCTTATCATAATATGCAAACCTTGCTGAATGTCTTATGGGGGCCTCCAATGGCTTTGAACCCATTAGTATAATATCTATGGATGCAGAAAAAGCCTTCGATCGAGTTGAGTGGCCATATTTGTTGGAAGTCCTGGCCCGGTTTGGTCTGGGTGAGAAGTTTGTGGCGTGGGTCCAACTGATGTATACTAAGCCAACAGCATGTGTCCTAATTAATGGAGTGCCCACTGAGACCTTCAACATGGGGAGGGAGACTAGAAAGGGGTGCCCCCCATCTCCTCTTTTGTTCGCTCTGGTCATGGAACCCCTTGCAATGGCAATTCGAAAGCATCCTGAGATTACAGGTGTCCGTGGTCGGACTGAGAAAGACCATAAATTATCTCTTTATGCTGATGACATGTTGCTATATGTGACTGCACCTGGTCGTTCAATGCCTCCACTTCTGGATCTGATTAACAGGTTCTCACAATTCTCAGGGTATAAACTGAATTCAGGTAAGTCAGAGAAACTTAGATTGGGGTTTTCCAGGGAGAATGAGACTGAACCTGTTCAGGACTGGGGCCTCCGTAGAGTCCAAGACCATTTTGTGTATTTGGGGATTAAAGTGGGACCTAATATTAGATCTCTATACGAGTTAAATTACATTCCTCTACTGCAGACGATTATTTCAGACTTGGGGAGATTGGGAAAATTACTGGTTACATGGTTGGGGCGGATAAACCTGCTCAAGATGAATGTTTTGCCCAGGATTTTGTACATTATGCAAATGTTGCATGTGGGTTTGACGAGAGCAGATGTCAAACACCTAGAAAATCCTTTTCAGACTTTTTGTGGCAAGGGAAATGTCCCCGGGTGAGTCTTTCTCACCTGAAAACTCTCACAGAGAGAGGGGAATTGCAGTTCGCTGATTTAAATACCTACCAATTTGCTATACAATGTCGATACTTGCAAGACTGGGTGGGGAGACCCCAAGAAGCAGGGTGGGTTGATTTAGAAGAAAGGTGGTGCCCCGGTAGGCTCTCGGCATATCTCTTTGGCAGAGGGGGGAGGGCATATGCCGGACAGCCTAGGTCTAACCCAATGGTACAATCGGTTTTAGACTGTTGGGCCCGGATGCACCATCAAAAGGGCAAAACTTAGGAAGAAATCCTACTTTTGCCTGTGGCAGGAAACCCCTTCTTTATCCCCAATTTGGCAGACCCGGGTTTTAGGGAATGGGAGATAAAGGAATTAGATGCCTGCGAGATCTCTATACTAAAGATGGTCTGATTACCTTTGAGGCCCTCCAGGCTGGGACAGGTCTAGGACATGAGCATTTTTTTCGGTACCTGCAAGTTCGGGCATTTTGTAAAACCTTGGGAAGAACTTTGATGATAGACTCAGTGTTATCGCAGGTTGAACAACTGATTCAGGAAGGAGGGAAAAAGCCTAAAAGGGCGGTTCAGAAAGTGGTTAAAGTGGGTAGACAGCTACTACCAGATGTCTCACAAAAGCCTAGACATCTATGGGCAAGGGATATGGGGATTCCGGTTACAGAAGATGCCTGGAAGACTATGACACACTTACACCAAGGTATCTTAATATGTAATAAGTATAAGGAGTCATTTTAAAAATGTTATCACTGATTGTACCATCCTCCTCTGATGGTTAGCAAATTTATCCCAGAAGTTTCCCCGATATGTCCAAGATGTAATGGAGACCTGGCGTCTTATCACTACTTGTGGGCGTGCCCTACACTGCAGGAGTTTTGGAGGGAGGTGAACCAGGAAGTCCAGGGCTATACTAATAAAACTATACCCTTAGTACCAATGGTAATGTTATTTGGAGTGGAGGACCTCGGAGAGGGAGAGTGGACCCCATTATCTCGATGGATAAGAGTCCTACTCATCCTGGCTAGGCACTGCATCCTTAATACCTGGGTGTCAGCAGCCAGACCCACTATTCAGCAATGGAAGGTGTTGATGCTGCAAGCTCTGGCCTTGGAACGACTCGTATATATTATGAGGGACAGAGGGGAGCAATTTTACAATGCTCGCAACCATATTTGGCAGCCCTCTCACCGGCTGAGGCCTTAACACTTGGGGAAGGGTGGATGGAATAGGGAAGTATTATAACGTATGAAAGGAATTCGTGTTTTTACCTGGTATGTTGAATGATGCTTAATGATGGAACTGTAAATGTACACATACCTCTCAACCCAATTCCTCATAAATCAGGGACAAGGCTTAAAAAAAAAAATCAGGGACAAAGGACCAAAATCAGGGACACCTTCAAAATTGGAGATATCCACTCAGGTAGCAGGTAGAATAAGGTGCTAAGTGTAATATGCACTTTCTAAGGAAGAGCAAGTCTGTAACTTTAATGTTTGACATTAATTTGTGCTTACAACTCCCATTGTTTGGTCATGGAAACACAGTTTTTAGGAGGGACAGAGAAAAATTTTGAGGCCAAATCAGGGACTTCCCTGAAAATCAGGGACAGTTGAGAGGTATGAATGTACATGAACTCTAAATTGCTCCTTTCTATCACTGTTTATGAGTTGCTGTAATTAACTACTTATTTTGTACATAGGGATTGGATCTGTTTGTATATAAGTTATAATTTATTGTATGTTCTTGTGTCTATAGTTTAACTGTTATAGTTGTAAGTCTGTACTGGAAAACTGAAATAAACATATGATGCAAAAAAAAAAGGGGGGGTAGGATAAAGGTATGGGGAGAGTTAAGATATATGGGGGGAGTAACATGCAAGTTTAAATGCATGTGTGATGAAACTGGCAGACTGGGTAGATCAAAAGGCCTTCAGCTAGTGATTTTCTAGGTTTCCATGAACAAAGAGAATGTAACCATCCATTTACAAAATCTATGTGAATCCAGTTAAAAGTGTCACAACCCTCACCACATCCAGTGTCCCCTAAATATAGGATACAGACCCTTAAAATACAAGGAACAGTGACAAGCTGTGGGTCATATACTAGAATTAGGCTACAAATAAAAAAAGGTATGAAAGACCAGTTCATCAGTGCAGTGGTAGAGCTACCACTTGCAATTCCGGCAACCTGGCACCCCAGTTCGGAAGCAAACCTGGCTCGTTGGGGCCGGCCTGGTGAAGGCGGTCTGAGTGTCCCAAATGACCCTTTCCTCACCCAAGGTGGGAGGGCATCATTCTGTGACGCAATACTGCCACGTGGCTGACCACAGGTGGTAGTGCAGCTGGAGGGCTGAGGGAAGGGGTGGACATCAATGTGTGGTGCTAGGCACACTAATGACACTGCAAGTGACATCTACTGGGGGGGGGGACAGAACCGCAGCCCCCCATGTATTCCTATGTTGGCACAACACCTGATGACATATGAAGCTTGGGGTACATCCCCAACCCAGTCCCTGCCTGGAGAGCACAACTACAAGTCAACAGACAGTCAGTGGCCAGGTAAAGGGTGCAGGGTGTCTGGGAATGCTTGAGAGCTCTGGAGGTAAATGGAGGCTGGAGCGGAGAATAGGCTTAAATAGAAACTTAAAAAAAAAAATACAAAATGGTGTACTTAGTCTATCGGAGCATTTGTCTTTTTTCTCCTACAGTAAATTATTCTATAAACGTTTAACCTAGGATGTAAAAACCAAAACAGTAGCCAACTGCTGCCTGAAAATCACCAGGGCCACTAACAAATGCATTCAGCTGGTTGTATGGCCACGGAGTCTGGGGTGCCCTCAGTAAATATTTACTCCACTGAGTGATTCTGCATCATCTCTCAGATAGCAAAAAGATTAAAGGTGTTAAAAACATGGTCTGGGCCAGCCCGGTGACACTGAGGGTTGAGGCGCTGGATGCCACATCTCGCGCCGCGCCCGTGGCACCGGGTTCAAGCAGACTCAAGCCGTGGGGGTCCCGGCAGGGGAGAGAGAGAATTGAGCATCCTGTGACTGCCTCCTTCCTCTGGGGTGGGCAAGGGGATCGCATCGCTCTGTAGCGGCAACTGTCGGCGGCCAGGGGCACTGCTGGTAGCATGTGCAGTTGAGGACTGGAGCGCGGCAGGCATCGGCATGTTGTGTGCGAACACCACTGCATGACTGGCTCCAAGGGAGAAATAATGGCAGAAAATTGCGGGGTGGTCATGATGGCTGATGGCTGTGCGCTGCACCCCCGAACAAGAGAGGTGCACTTCCCAGGCATCAGGATCCAGGTCCCCCGAGGGAAGGGGGTGGGGGGACTCTGCATGCTGGCCTGCATGGAGGAGAGCGTGTTGCTGGCCAGACCAGGTCGGGGGGGGGGGGGCAGCAGGTGCCGGTCGCCAGATGATTTGCCTCCCGCTCCACAGATGGAGAAAGAATGCCGTGATAAAAAAAAAAAATACATGGTCTGGTAAAACCACAGATTCATGAACTAGTGACACCACTGACTACCCTCTTTAACAAATCATGGGAGGATGGGGTGGTACCTGAGGACTGGAGGAGGGCAGATGCGATTCCCCTTCACAAAAGTGGGAGCAAGGCAGAAGCAGGAAACTACAGACCTGTTAGTTTAACCTCAGTGGTAGGGAAAATGATGGAATCACTTCTGAAGGAAAGAATTGTCGCGTATCTAGAGGCCAGAGGGGCACAGGACCCAAGGCAGCATGGATTCACAGCGGGAAGGTCATGCCAGACAAATCTGATAGATTTCTTTGACTGGGTGACCAAAGTATTTGATCAGGGAGGGGCTATGGACATGGCCTACCTAGACTTTAGCAAGGCATTTGACAGTCCCGCACAAAAGATTAATAATCAAGTTAGCCAGCCTGGGAGTGGGTTCCAGGGTGGTAGCTTGGGTAGCAAACTGGCTGCACAACCGGACACAGAAGGTAATAGTGAATGGAACACATTCCGAAGAAAGGGGGGTTACTAGTGGAGTACCGCAGGATTCAGTATTAGGACCGGTCCTCTTCAATGTCTTTATAAGCGACACTGCAGAGGGACTGGAAGGAAAAGTATGTCTCTTTGCAGATGACACAAAGATCTGCAAGAGAGTTGATGCACAAGGTGGGGTGGAAAGGGTGAGAAGGGACTTGGCAAGGTTAGAGGAATGGTCAAATGTATGGCAGCTTAGATTCAATGATAAGAAGTGCAAGGTAATGCACCTGGGAAACAAAAACCCAGGGGAAGTGTACACAATGCGGGGTGAGATACTAACAACAAAAATGGAAAGGGACCTGGGGGTAGTTATATCAGATGACCTAAAGGTGGGCAAGCAATGTGAGAGGGCAGCAAGGAGGGCTGGGGGGATACTGGGATGCATAGGGAGAGGCATCACCAGTAGAAAACAAGAAGTTATTATCCCTCTGTACAGACAGCTGGTGAGACCACGTCTGGAGTGCTGCGTGCAGTTCTGGACACCCAATCTCCGCAAAGACATAGACAGGATGGAAGCTGTCCAGAGGAGGGCACTAAAATGGTGCAGGGTCTCACCGGAAGACATATGAAGAGAGACTTAAGGAGCTTAATGTGCTAGCCTCGGAGGAAAGGAGAGGGGGGACATGATAGAAACTTTCAAGTACCTTGAGGGAATCAACAAAGTCCAAGAGGGTAGCATCTTTCAAAAAAGAGGTGTGCAAGAACAAGGGGCACAATTTGAAGATAGAAGGGGCAGCTCAGAGGTAATTTAAGGAAGTATTTTTACAGAGAGAGTTGTGGATGTATGGACTGCCTTAGAGGAGGTTGTGGAGTCAAAACCAGTGGTGGAATTCAAGCATGCATGGGACAGTCATAAGGCAATTCTAGGGGGTGGGGGTAGGAAGAAGTAGGCTGCTGGTTAATTAGGATCTGCAGCTTATCCATCAGGTAGGGAAATGGGCAGACTGGGTGGGCCAAGTGGTCCTTATCTGCCGTCAAATTCTATGTTTCTATGTTTCATGGTAAAACAAAACTTACCCGATTGATAAGACAAACTAGGCAGGGCCAGCCCACTGCCACAAGTGGTAGAGGTACCGCTTGCAACTCTGATGACCCAAGTTCGGGACTAAACCCAGAGCGGAGGGTCAACTGGGGAAGTGGGATGGGGGGAAATTGAGCATCTTAGGGATTACTTTTCTGCTCCTTTGAGGAAGAAGGGCTGTGGCACTCAGCAAAAGTCCAACCCCTAGTGACAGCTGGGGGCTGGTGAGCCTCAGACCACAAGATGAAAGGGGATTGGTGGGGAGACAGATGTCGGTATGTCAGGTGTCAGAGCATGGTTGACATCACCAGGATGTCATTGCACGTCTTCTCCTCCAAGGAACTTGCAGTGTGGAAAAACCCTGCTGGCTGCCACCAAATACACAACTGGATTCAGCCCTCTTGGGTCCTGTCATCCCTCCAGTCTTCACCTCCACTTGCTGGGCATTAGATTAATTGTATGGGAATGCCACGGAGCTGAAGGTGGCCCTGCCTCAAAGGTACCAGCCGAGGGGTACGCAAGCAGGTGAGTCATGGGTGGATGGGGGACTGGGATTACAGGCCAGAGAAGATCCTGGTGGCATGGGATCAGGTGCTGGCATCAGCCAAGGGAGGTCCAGTCCAGCAACAGAGGGATAAACTGAGTGGGAGAAGTGACAGACTAGACTGTAGCACTTCTTAGATGTTTAATGGCCATGTGTACTTGTAAACTTTGCTAGTTTTACCAAGAGAGTTGTGTAAGAACAGCTTACACAAAGTACTTGTAACGGTAGGTCTTAAACTAGTATTCCATTCATATCCTCTCTTCAGCTGTTTTCAAGGAGCATGCTTAGAAACAGAAGTTGTCAGCAAAAGAAGGCCAATCATCCCATCGTGTCTGCTCAGTCCTACATGTCTGATGTCGAATGTAAGAGCCCTAGTGGTTCCTCATGCCTCCTCTCCCTTCCCCTTCTTGATAATGTCTTTACCAAATCCATGTATCGGCCCCACCCATATTTTGAATCCCCACTAATTTCAAACAAACTAGCTCTTTCAGTAGCTTCTTCCACTCCTCCACAACCCACTCCAGTTTCATGGAGTTATCCCTGGTGTTTGTATTCCCAATCAGCATGAACAGCTCCCACCTATCCACCCTGTTTAGCCCATGGAGTTATCTGTATGCCTCAGTCGCGTCCCCCCTCATTCTTCTTGCCTCCACTATGTACATATTCAGATCCAGCAATTTCTCTTGATAAGTCCCTTCCTTCTGTCCCTCGATCATCATAAGGCCTAGAGGCCCACCCAATCCACCCTTCCCTGCCTAGCAAGCAGACCGAGTCCATCAGTCCCATTTATTATCCCCTGACCCTCCACTGTACCCAACTGCACTTTTGCATGTCCCCATCTCCTCTTAAACCCACCCTACCATTTCAACATGTACAACTACACCTGGAAGTTGTACCCCCTTATGGACATCCTGGAGCAGGTTCTCAGTCGTCCAGGTTACACTTGTCATGGAAAACCACATTTTTGGTTGCTATCACCTTGCCCAGATGGATGAGTGAGCTCAAGGGGCTTTTTGTGTAGTCTCTGTATCTGGTTTTCCATGAGCACAAGGTTGTCCTCTGTCCCCATGTGAAGTTTGTGATGAAGGTGGTCTCTACCATAATCAAGTCCTCACCTCTAACCATACTTTTACAAGTAATATTCGGTTCACATCCACATGAACCACCCAACCTCCCCCCGCCAAAACTTGCTTTGGATTTCTGCTACCAGCTTGCAGATTTTACATCAGTCTCTGCAAAGTTGAGGATGACACCACAGGTGGTGGAAGGAGCCAACCTTGAAGACATCTGGTGACTGATCTATGTCCAGTGTAACTACCAAAATGTGAATGTGAACTGAATATTAGTAGTAGAAAGAACTGTTATTTACCATAACAGTAGATCTTCAAGAGGCCCTCCTCCATTGAACCACATCATGGAACTGTAAGCGGTCTGCGTCAGGAACATCCAGAACATTTTGCTACCTGTGGCCACTCACATCAACGTGCCTTGTTGTTGCATTATATGGGTGGCCCCATCATGCCTCAGTTCCCCGCTGGAGACAAACTCAGAGGATCATCGGACTGGCAGGGCTCAAAGCAACCAGGACCAAATAGACACACAGGAAAGGATATGGAAGCCTGAGTAAATATGCCAAATTCAGGCATAAGAGGAGAACCAGCATACAAGAGCAGGCAGGATAACCACTCTTCACCCGAAAAAGGGGTCGGGAGGGAGGGAGGGAGACTGTGGCTCAATGGAGGAAATTCTCGCGAAGATCTACTATAATGGTAAGCAAGCATTCTATCTTCTTTTATCTCCTTCCATTGAGCCACATGATAGAATGATTTCCAAGCAGTACCAAAGCACAGAGGGAGGAAGGAAAGGTGCAAGGACCCTGAGTAAGGAGGCCTTACAGGACAGTAAGGCCAAATCTGAAATGTCTACAAGAGGTAATGCCCAGACCGTAGCGTTTAGTAAATGTATGAATAGTACTCCACATGGCAGCAGCATGAGAGCAGCAGACACACTGTGGAAATAAGCCACGGACGTAGCCACCCCATGGGTCGAGTGAGCATGGACAGGACTCTGCTTGCCAGGCTTCTGGTAACAGAAAGAACTATAGCAGGCTAACCATTTGGAAAGGCTCTGCTTTAATGCAGGGGAGCCCACCATTCTAAGGAAAAAGCCATAACTTGCAGAGAGGATTTTCTACAGTCCTTAGTATGATCCAGGTACCAACGCAGCATCTGACTGATATCAAACGTATGCATATGACATTCTCCACTATCCATGGGAGTTGAGAAATAAGCCAGAAGATCAATAGTCTGATTTAGCATCCACTCAAAAACGACCTTCAGCAGAAAATGAAGATTGGTATGCAGGGTATCCATATCTTTGTGGAAAATAAGAAAAAAAGTATCTGCAACCTGGGCCTGCAATTCAGAAATGCACCTAGCAGACGTCATAGCCACTAGGAACAGCGTCTTCCAATTGAAGAAGTGCAACTCACAAGCAGTAGGCTTGAAGAGAGGTGAATTAAGGGTCTCCAGAAACAAATTAAAGTCCCAAACCAGAACCGGATCGTGGATAGGGGGTGCAGAAGTAGGATACTGCTGAGGAACCTGTGAGAAATCTTAAGATGGGCCACCATTTTGCCGTCAGTGAGGGCATGAAAAGCCAACACTGCAGCCAAGTGGACATTAATGGAAGAATACCCAAGGCCTGGGTCTGTAAGGGACAGGATGTAGTCCAATACCTGACTGGTTGGACACGTAAAGGGATCCAGCAAACAGGCAGTACACCATACTGTGGAACATTTACATTTCTATCCATAAGTGTACCAAGTAGACCGCTTCTAAGCTGCCAGTAGAATAGCAGCAACTGCTGGAGAAACTCCAAATCAGGACAGCTCTATGCCCTCAGAAGCCAGGTGCAGAGGTGCAGGTATTAAATACCCGGATGCTCCATGGCACCCTGCTCCTGCAACAGAAGTTTCGCTCAGAGAGGGAGCGAGACGAGGGGTTCCACTGCCGAACTGCTGAAACAGAAGGAACCAGATTTGCCTTGGCCAGTACAGAGCCACCAGAATCAGGGTGGTCGACTTGGCCCTCAACTTGACTATAACTCTCTGTATGAGAAGGAAAACAGGAAATGTGTACATGAACCTCCCTTTCAATGAGAGGGACAACGCGACTCACCACATCACTCCATGCCCTGGAGTGAGTGAGCAAAAATGCAGCAGGTTTTTTTTTTTTGTTCGTTTGTTTTTTTATATTTTTCACTCTTTATCCTTGAGAGTCCTCTGTCGAGCTTCAGCCCTGGTCACAGCCCCTGGGACTTGCACCTGCCATCCATTGCCGCTATCTCCCCAGTTACCCCTGGCTTGCCCCCAGAGGGCGGGGCCATGGCACCAGACCCCCATATCCGAGCTGTGGGACAGTATCTGGTCGGGTAGTGTGGTGATGGCAGGCTAATCGAAGCCACCGGGAGGGCTTCACAGAGACTGAGGGCTCTCCCCTCCTGTTCCTTTTTTCCATTTTTCTTGGAGGTGGGGACGTGCAATGATGCCAGCGTCTGCCCCGCCTCCCTGTGTATCAAGCGCCGGTAGCGTGAGTGACTCCTGGCCTCCGCCAGAGGTCCTCCTTGCATCGGACACTACCCCATCCTCCCTCCCCCAGAGAAGGAGAGCCATCCATGGGACGCTCCATCCTTCTCCCCCAGCTGTCCCTCCGATGTCCCAGGTCCGTTCTTGAACCTGGGTCACTGGCGTCGCAAGCAGAAATCCAACCGTTGCACCAGCGGGCCTGCAAAATGCATCAGTTTTTTGTTGTATGAAGATGCAAAAAGGTCTACGTCTGGGTTACAACATTTTAGGAACAGGTCAACCACAGTGGAGTCTAATAACTACCACTCATAGCAGAGTGCCTGGTACTGGCAGAGATGATCCACAAGGGCATTGAGGGTGCGGAGTAGGAAGACAGTCAACTGAAACATGTTGTGTTCCATAACCCAGTGCCAGACTCTCATCGCCTCTCTGCAGAGAGGATACAAGTGGACATGGCTTTGTTGGTTGATGTAGTACATCATCATAATGTCTAGGTGGATCAACAACTGATGACCTAAAATGAGGGTGGTGAAGGCCTGTAGCCAAGCAGAACAGCCCTCATGTCTAGAGTGTTGTTTTGCAGAATCGTATCCAAGCTGAAACACTGTCCCCAAGTCCAAAAGGGACCCAGATAGGCATCCCACCCCAAACCCAAGGCATCCACTGTAATCACTGAAAGAGGAGACGGACAGAAAAAGGGGATCCCATCTTGAGACTGGAGTGGTCCAGCCACCAGAGCAATGAGAAACTGAGGGGTATATTTCTATGAGACAATCCAGCTCATTGGAATGCTGTGCCCACTAGGCACAGAGGAAACATTGTAGAATCCTCATGTGCAGAAGCACCCGCGGGACAGTCAGAATGGCAACAGATAAAGGCCTTTCAAACATAAGAGGCATCTGCCCAAGACACAGTAGCTGTAAGAGCCCAGCTGAGCCTGAGCAACCAGTGCTGTAGCACGGTCCAAGGGCATAATAAAAAGCCTGACCTAGACCAGTGTCCAGACGGGCTCCTATGCACTGGAAATGTTGACATGGAGTGAGAATAAACTGCGTCTCGTTCACCAGAATACCCAACTGTTCAAAATGTTTTTTGGTGCACAACATTGTGTAAACAATAGTTTCCCCTTGATGGGGCCATCAAAAGACAGTCGGCCATGTACTGGAAGACATACAGGCTTTCTGCTTTTTGTTTTTTTGTCCACCCCTCAACTCTCTTCTCTGGCTCCAACACCCGGGAAACTTCTTGGCATCCACCTGCTCCTCCAGCTCTACCTCCGGCCTGAAACTCCTCCTTATTCCTGGCACCAGCCCAGCTATCCCCCTGCTCTGAGCCCCCGGTGGTGGGATGCCCCATCCTCCCGGGCACTATCTACAATTTGGGCTGGGCTCGGCCCAGGAGAGGAGAGAGTCTGGCCAGAGGAGTGTGGAGAGAGGTAGGTGGTGCCGTCGCCTATCCCCAGGGGCAGGGATTTTCTGCTTAGGATTGCCCTCACTCCCTCCCCCCAGGTGGAGCCATGAGCATGCAGTGATGCCAGGGGATGTCCATCGTGGCTCTGCATCCCTCTCTGCATGCCCTGAGTGGTGCAGTACCTCCGGTCTCCACCGGAGGACACTGTGGTGCTGGGCAGCCCCTGATACCCCCAGAGAGAGAGCAGTCCTCCAGATGTCGATCTCTCTCTCCCTGCCAATCTCCGACGGCCGGCTCATTCTTGAACCCACGTTACCAGCATGGCGTGAGGTGTGGTGTCCAGCGCCTCAACCCTCTGCATCACCGAGCCAACAGTTCTTCTCATTGGAAGGCAGCTGCAACCGCTGCAAAGCATTTGGTCAAGATGCACAGTGCAATAACAAACCAAAGGGCAAGACATGAAACGAAGTGTGAGCCCTGTAATATAAACTGCAGGTACTGTCAGTGATGCTTGCAGATTTTGATATAGAGATAAGCATCCTTCATATCCAGAGCAACCCATCCAATCCCCTTTTAAAAGCAGGGGTGAGGAAGGACTGCAGAGAGACCATTCAAAACCATTTGTACTCTACAAACAGGTTAAGGCCTCGAAGGTCTAAGATGGGCCTTAAATCCCGGGTCCATTTTGGTACCAGGAAGTACCGGGAATAATTGCCCAAATTAATTTCTGCAACCAGGACTTACTCTATGGCCCACTGATGAGGAGGGTTTGAATCTCCTTCAGCAGAAGGACAAGACGTCCCAGAGGGTAACGGTTGGATGTAACGGAAAGACAGAAAGGAGCTCTAGGGTGTGTCCTAGCTGAACCACCCAAAAACATCCAAGCACCTGTAGTGATCTCTCTCTCTACTTTGGTAGGAAAGGGGAGTTGTGGCCCCCTACCAGGACATGATGTACTGGCAAGGGAGGGGTCAGAAGGCACCAGGTGCAGTGGGGGCACTGCCAATACTGGCACTCCTGGTGAGCCTGGCATGGGCACTGGAGGCAAACTGGCTTGGGAGAGGCCTATAGAGACACAAAGCCACGGCCAGGACCCCTGGAGTAACCCCTGCCAGGAAAGTCATAGGTTTTATGAAAGAACACCCGGCCCTCACGTTTGGGTTTAGGATCAGTGTATACAAAGACCTCAGGGTCATTTTAGTCATCTGAAGGTCCCTTAGGACAGACTCAACATCGGTACCAAAAAGCTGCTCTCCTCTAAAGAAAGCATTAAAGACCGACTGCTGAACATCTGATGCAAAACATGCAACACATGGCCAAGAGTGATAACGTAGGCAAATGCCAGAGGTAGAAGAACAAGCAGCCACATCTGAGGCATCATAGGCAAATCTTAGCAGGTGCTTTCCAGCCTTGAGGCCATTAGTCACGGTCTGCTGGACCATGAGCTTATCTGGGCCATCTGACAGCTTATCAGCCATTGTAGTCATCGATTTCCACAGACAATCTTTATATTTAACCATATATGCCTAGTAATTAAAAATTCTATGCCCAAGAGATGCTGAAGCAAACATTCTTTTTCCCATGACATCAAGTTTCCTTGACTCCGTATCAGCAGGAAAAGAGGTTGGAGCCTGTGACGTGTCACAGGCAGCCATTCTCACCACGGAACTGGCTTCTGGTTGAGAGGAATAATACAGCTTTCCAGAAGGCATTGGATATTGTTTATCCACCTTCCTTGGGACTTCAGGAAGAGCACAAGTCTGTGCCAGGCAGCTGGAGTGGCATCATTCAGGGCTGAATGGATTGGAGGAATAAGTACCACAGGGGAGGCAGACACCTCCAAGAACTCAGATTTCTCTTAGAATAGGAGTCCTTAACCAAAAATCCTAGTATGGACTGGATCTGCCCGAGGAAAGCCTGAAGAAGGCATCCTCAGGAGGTGACCTTGTAGTGTTTTTCACACTCCCCTCACTACAGGAGTGGACCTTGGAGTGTTTTTCACACTCCCTTTACCATGGGAGGACAATGTGCAGCTGGAACCCACTACATCCTGGAGATCACTGGCAACAGGTCAACGAGGAGGCTGTGAAGGAAGCACCATCGACTAACTTGCAGTCGGACAACAATCCTTGCCTCACACTACAACAGGCAGAAGGATCTCTTGCATCATCAACAAGGTCAACAGTGGCAACTCTGAGGGCATCAGCAGGGATGGCATCGATGACAGAGGCAAGGGCACTGGCCTTCAAAATAGTTCCAACATGGTCTGATAGAACAGCTGTGTACTGATGAGTCCAGACAGGGCCGACATGATAAAACCGCTGATGGGACAGTGCCCAAGGGCAGAATTGGCTGTTAATCTCCAAATGGGGAATTAAAGCTTAAGCAAAACCTTGATCTTGATGCCAGAGAGACGGTTGGAGGAGCAGCAGAACTGGAGGCCTTGGCATGCGTGCTGTCTTTTTCACTTGACTTGCCTCTGTTTAGAGGAGACTAGGACCCAGGCTTCAATCAGCAGCGAATGCCACTAACCACAGAGAATGGTGAGCTGACGGCGAACCTGGGAGAGAGGGAGCAGTTGACAATGGCGAAACCGCCTTCTACGTGCCTTGTTTGTCCTCCATTGCCTTGATTTTTAAATGGAACTCCACGGCCTTTTTGTAACGTCTCCTAGTGGCCTGGGTAAAACCCTGGCAAATGCTGCAGGCCATCACGTTGTGAGAAAGGCCTAAACAGCAAATACACATGGACTGGTCGTTGTGCATGTATATCTAAATGTCACTGCATCGACAATAATGGAACAACGGTTCCTTTCCTTTCGATGGTGGAATAAAAGTATTAAGCTTAAAATAAAAAACAAAGAAGTAGCAGCGTTAGTGATATTTGCAAAGTTCGACAGTGTTCTTAAGCAGTGGTGGACCAATGAGCAATTGACGGATGGAGAAAGAACTCTGGCACAATGGAGCTGCCCAGGTCATATAGGCAGTGATGCAGCACATCGACACGGGCAGCTCCAGTTAGCAAAAATTGTGGGGTGGTCCCAATGCCAGTGGCTTACAGTTCCTTGAAGTGGCTCAATGGAGGGAGATAGCCCTGAAGATCTATGGCTCCAGATCCATGGCCTCTCTTCTCCTCCCTTATTCTTCCCTAGTATTGTTGCAGAGACCTACTTCCTCTAGCAGTCCCTTTTTGATCAAATCCCATTTCCAGTCTACTCCTAGCACTTCCTCCATGTACTGTAATTTGTCCCCCAATACCGCTTTCATTTTCCTGAAGCTAGCCCTTCTGAAGTCCAAGACCTTGGTCCTGCATTAAACCCCACTTTGCCTTAAGCTTGACCTCAGCCCACACAGTTTTGTGATTGCTCGATCCAAGTCTTCTATCACCCTTTACCTCCCCTATACTATCCCTATTCAGAAGGACTAGGTCTAATATGGTCCTTTCCCTAGTGTGTTCTGTGACCTTTTGGCTCAGAAATGCCTCCTGCCCTCCATCCACAAGTGCCTGACTGTGCTTCCTGCAGTTGAGGCGTTCCAGTCAACATCCAGCAGATTGAAACCCCCCAAACATTAATACCTCACTGAGTCCACATCCTATCATCTCGTTTCCCAGCTCTTCGCCCGCCTCTTCACTCTGGGCAGGAGGCCTGTAAACCACTCCAAACCCAATTACACTCTCCCTTCCTGGCTATTGCTTGTATTCAGAAGCCCTGCCACCTTCCTGGACCTTGGAGGTCAAAATACCATCCTTCACTTACGCCACTCTGTTTCCCTCCTACCCTATTCCTCCTGACCAATGTGTACCCTGGTACCTGCACAGTTTCCAATCACAGTGCTGTGTCGCCCATGTCTCTGTTACAGACAGCATCTCTAAGTTTGCCTCAGCCATTATTAACTGGAAGTCACAGGTCTGGTTTCCCAGGCTCCTGGCATTAATGCACATCCCCCTCCATACTTGCTGGGCCCCTACTGGTGTCTGATTAATGTCCAACAAGTGCAGCCCCCCCCCCCTCTGCTGCAATACACTCGGCTACTCCAACTGTGCTCTACCAGCCCCCTCTCCAACCACTATAACATTCCTGCTTACTTTCTCTTCCTTTAAGCCAGTTTGTTCCACTATAATGTATATTCCTATCCCTCTCACTGGGCTTGATACTCTGCCTGTACTAGTTCTGAGAGGGGGGGTCTCCGCTGCCCCCACCACTCAGCTGTATGGCTGTGCCCATCTACAACTGTACTGCCCCCCCATACGTAGATTCAAATCCTTTGTAAGTGCTGTGAGAACCTGTTCCCCAGCTCCCCGGTGCCTTCCCCATTGTGGTAGAGACCACCCCTCTTACACAGCCTCCATCTCTGCGTGGTATGGCTCCAATCATGAAATATCTTCATGCCAGACAAAAATTAAAAAGTGGGAGCTCCTTCGAAGGTGCCGATGAGAAAATGCAAAAACAATATAAAGTAAACAAAGTAATAAAACAGGAATTCAAAATAGAAATTTTGGGTGTACTGCTCATATACAACCTTTAGGTCTTAATAAATCTGAACTGATCTCATGTATTCTTTAGTCACCACTTGTTATACAAGTAAATACAGTGAAGCTTTGGTACTGATTGACAAATTAAAGAAGGCACTAACTAATAAGGAAATGGAAATGTTAAAAAGGCTCTCACCCAGTCAGCATTTTTCAGCTCGTCAAGACTGCCAGACTCGTCACTTGTTTCGTTGTCCATTTGCTGCATCTTCTTTAAGTTCTGCCAATAAAGAGACAGCTTCTTAACAGGTGTACAGACTAAACACAATGCCCACACTTTTTTTTTTTTTTTTTACATCATCTGTTTCTTAAACACATAAAATGCATCTTTTTCGCTCAAAGTGTTTTGTTTTTAGTTTTCCTCTGTATACCTTTGTGTGTGTACCGATGGAGGCCAGTCGGACTTGGGAGGAAAAAGCATACTAAATATAAAACTGTCTGCGGAATGCCATGATGCCTTAAGAAAAAAGTATATATAATCTTACAGTGCTGGGGACTTTCCAAGATGCTGTTCCAGGGTCACTAGAGTACTGATCAATAAAACACACACCCTGAACCTCTGCTGTTCTTCACAAAAAGAGGACTGAATTTCAATGTTTTTTTTATATGTAGCTCCCCAGCAGCACTTACCCACCAAGCACTGCAGGGCTTAAACTCACAAATCCCATGTTTATGTAAAGCATTAAAGTCCAGAAACTGCTGCTGCTTGTTCCCTGATGCTCCTGATAGCAAACTATGCTGAAAAGCACTAGAATGGGTGTGCATGTGAGATGCAATGACATTGTGCAAAGGTATCCTGAGTATATACTTGTTGAGATAGTGGCGCAAGCACTCCCACCTAAATGCTGTTTAACAGCTTGTAAAAAAAAACTTGTGGCACTGACAAGAGCCCTCAATACTGAAAAAATACCAAATCAAAATAGCCAAATGGAGACTCAATTTGTAAAAAACACTCCTGGGTCACCCAGGGCCTCAAATGAAGCCCAACATGCAATCTATGAGACCTGACTAATGAAACACACCATACAACACCATGATGCAAGGCATGGAGAACCATCTGTCAAAAACAAACAAAAAAAAACAAACTCCCCAACTTACCGGAGGCACCAGACTAGTAAACAACCAGACCCAATTAACTCAACAAACAGAAATACACTCTAAGTGGCAGACTGGCACTCATCCAGACTTTCCTGAAGCCATGAAGAGAAAAGAAGGCAGTTTAGCCCATTGTGAAATTAATGAAAACAGGCACGATTTCAATTTGAGGGTACTGCCTGTAACACAGACAGCCCTAACTCCCTAGTAAGAGGGAGGGTGTAAAAAGTGGGAGAATAATACTCGGGAAGCAACCTCAGTATAATTTACCATGAGCTGCACACTCTAGCAGACTGAAAGACCATTATGGCCTGTTTCTGCTAGCGTCTTTGTATGTTCGTAACTGCTGGAGTTTTCAAAGGAGGAGGAAAAAAACAACACAAACTGCAAGTTTTAGGTAGATATTTAGAGCTTCTTCGATGTACTGCTTTCTCCCGAACAGCAATACTTAAGGTTGACTAACTTTCATGAATGGAATGCTCATGAAGCCAAGTGTTGCTATGACAGTCAAAAAATACTAGGAACTGTAGCACTCATCCTCTGTTAGAGGTGCCATCACCCACATGCAATTATTCCCATTGACAACATGGAGAGAGACAGAAATCTGATTCAGAAAACTCTCCTTAGAGAAATAAGTTAACACCTTTTGGAGAGACAGAAGCTGAAAAATTAAAAAAATAAATAAAACAATTATGGGTAGGGCAAACATTTTACTCATCTGCACATTACATAGCTGAGGTGCAACTTTATCAGGAAAACCGCTGACTTTCAAAAAGAGGGTCAGTTTTCAAATCTAGAAATGTGTATCATTTTGATATATGGAACATTGTTAAGAGTTCAATTAGCAGTAGCAGTACTAGTAAATACCTTTGTTTTTAAACCAGATGAAATGCTTAGGACCCAGAGGCCCTATTTACAAGGTTGTCCTGTGAATTAGTCTTCAGCTCAACAGGTCCTTTCACGTCATGCAATGAATTTTTAACTGCACTTGGAGATTCATTTTACAGTACTTAATAGTAAGAAAATAATTGAGGGAAAAAGTTCAGTGCCACTCTGAACCTAGAAATGGATACAATTCCATGTTCATCCTTGGATGACAGGAGATTAGCCAATAAACTGAATTAACATTCTAAGACATAAGGGACCCCATATTTAAAGTCAGCGGTGAGTGCCATGAAGACAGAAGTGCTGCGCCAAAGGCCACGCATGGCCGGCTTCAGTGTTACATTCAGTCAGTTAGTGCACTCCAGTCTGAGCGCACTGTCTAAATACTGTATGAGGCTGTGTCAGCATAGCACACAGGAACTATGAGTTTTGCTGCCACAGTCCGTCACAGAATATGGCCTATGGAAGCCAATGGAGATAGCGAGTCCCAAAGAGGTGTGTGCCAGGGCTCGTGTCAGCCATATTCAGCCAAACGTGCTAATGAGTTCATTGGGCATGCAAGGCATTAAGGATCATTTGCATGTCCATCATAGGCATGCGCTGCGATGGAGGATGTTTTAACGTTGCCATATCTGAATACTGTGCTGCATACTGTATGCACAAGTGCAGCGGTATATTCTGCAGGAGTGCGATGGTGGATCGGCGCCAGGGGCCTCTGAATATGGCTCCTGTGACACTTGGACAGCTGGTTCTGATCGCAGTATCATTTTTTGTAATATAAAAATGGATTATGGACTGTCTCATGAGAAATGCTGAAACAGCATGTGAGTATGACACACACACACACACACAGGTTTTAGATACAAGGTGTTACCTGGAAGGCCAGAAGCTAATTACAGACTTTAACTAAGTTAATTATAGCTGTAGTTGCTAAGATAGATCATAAACTTTTATAGCGCTTAGAGGAGGAAGAGCAGGTTGTGACGTTTTAGTGCGAAGTCATAAAAGATGCTTTGATGTCCTGGAAAGGGGAAGCAGATCATAAGATCGAAAAAAAAGGCATTTGAAAAGAAAATGAGTTGTGCTGAGATTACAGAATTTAATACTTGGAAAAGACATCCTGTTTTTATATAGATATATTTTTTATATGTTCTGATAGGGAGGAGCTAGGTGACCTCATGCAAAGAGGTGGGCAAAGCCAGCTTTTAAACAGAATTCTGTTTTCCTTCAGATACTTTTATCTACACTCTGACAAAGAAACATATCTGAACACTTTAAGCAAGTATACAGGTAGAGAGAGACAAAATCTAAGTACTGTAGTAGGTATTGCACTGTTAAAACATTGTTCTTTTAAAAGATTTGCATGTTTTGTGATATATGGTTCTGTATTTTATGTTCTACATATTTTTTTAATCTATTTTAGTAAAACTCTATTTTTAGAGCCTACTTGGTCTGTCTTTGAATTTCTTTGCTTTACAAGTGAAGTATATATGGTGAAAGCAGACACTGTGCATAAGCTTGAATGGTGATACCAAACTGGAAAAAGGTAAGATTAATCTGAGGTCTTTATATGAGTTTTTAAGGGTTAATTTCTGTACACCTGGTTAGTTGCCCATAGGCAAAGATATCTGGCCCCTCGAAGACAGAATTATCTGAGCCTGTGCATAGGGTACACTAACAAGAGTTTCACAGTTTGAATCCCTCCAAGACTTGAGACCAAAGGTTGATCTGAACCCACAAAAACAGACAGGAGGGTTACCCTGTTTCTGTTTCCTGTTCATGAGACTGTGCTCGGAGGTTGGCTATTTGGGAGTAGAGGGCTGACTTGCTGAGTGGGTTTGTGACAGCTCCTGCCTCCTTGGTTCTCACTATTCTCAGCGCAGCACTAACATGATTAGTGCAGCACTAACCTTTTGAATATTGGGGCCAAAGTTCTTATAGATTTATGGATCCTTATCCATTGAATGAGACAGACTTTACTTTCTTCTATCACCAATGTAATACTTTCTCAAGACTGGGTTACTTACTTATTTCAATATCATTATGTAAAGATGTGTTACAAATAAACATAAATCCAATCTTTTTGTCAGATCATGCATTGATTTATCTTGATTTTATACCAACTCAAAACTTCACAAAGTCATAAAGATGGAAATATGATATTCTGCTAAAATCGGACTGGTGTGCCCAAAATGAAAGATGTCATGGAAGAAATCTGGTTCTTCAATTATAGTTGCCAAAAACCCACAGCTCAGCTCTGGGGTGCCTTAAGGCAGTTGTAAGGTGTTTATTACTACATATTGGACCCCAGGACACCGTGCCCGTGTTTACACCCCTGCCTGGTGATTGTAAAGGACCCACTGGGTGGATGGCATGGGTTCGTGCCTTCTCCTGAGTTGGTGGTGGGGAAGGGGTTGTCCCAGAAAACGATAAAAAATATCAGAGTGCCTCCACCAAGAGAGGATAAGTGGGCCAGATGTGTGTAGTACCAAGCCCTGCGATTCAGTACCTACCCACCTCCCTATATTGGACTGGACCACCCCCTAGGGAACCAACGAGACAGTCATCACTTTCAGCAACAGACAATTTAATAGCATGTACAGACTGAATACCCACACAGTGATAGAAGTCAACAAATAAACTGCTTTTATTTTGGCACACAGGCCCAGAAACTATGGAGAGAGCAGGGGTTAGACAACAAGTTTCTGTACGCACAACCACCCTCAGACAATTCCCCTCAAACCCCACTGTACTGTGGGTCACCACCACCCTTTCAACCCCACATAGTATATACACACCCGCTCAAGCAAGGGGAACATAAGATGACTACAGTATCTTACACAGGGTGTTGAAATGTTCATTCCATATCAATAATAGAACTATAAGCACAAGTGCAATAACAACTTAGGCACTGGGTATGCAAATGTTATAGCACAGTCCTGGTGCAGGCCTGATTGAAGTGTTGCTTGGAATCTTGCGGTGGTACACCTGGTGAAAATTTAGCATGCTTGCAATTTAATCTCCCCCCAAACAGGTCATAGTGTGCTAGCACAAACTGTAAAACTTGAGCTCCAAATGGAACCATCAACCATCCAACAGCGGTAACTGTAATCCAACAGAAAGTTGAAAAGAATCCCAGTCTGCCGTGATGACATTCATATGACTCAGGTTCAGACGAACATCCTCAGCAGGGACCATCACTAGGCAGTGAGGGTAAGGCCCAACAGCATTGCCCTTCTGGCTCTTCTTTTCACCATATACCAGAGCACTCACACAGCGGTTTCATGGTTCCTGAGGAGCCCAGAGCACCCAGAAGTGATCCCTGTGGTCCAACTCCCCCAGGATCAAGAGTACCTTTGTACTCTGGGCACATGGCCGTGATTCCCCGTTCCCTGATTCACCCCACTCGGTAAGGGCTAGCAGTCCTCCTACCAGGCTCCACAGTACCTTGGGAGAGGTGCAAATCTCAGTCTCCAAATCAGGCTGCAGCAGTCTTTTAGACTTGGCATGTCTCAGTTGTCTGTGTAGTAAAACAAGCTCAGACAGTCTTCTCTCATAGGTCCTCTTAAAGCATTGGAGAGGGTTCTCTCTAACTGGGATGGCTAGGCCACAGTCACAACCCAACAGAAATGGGTCCACACTCCACTGAGTCTCTCCTCAGACTGCCGTAGCCCCTCCAAAGCCATCCAATCTCTTTTCCTCCATTTTGTCTCTCATTGGGAAGACAGGGTTGTCTGTCAGTCCTTCTGTCCGGTCCTGCCCTAATGACTCAAAAAGCCTAACAGTCCAATTGGGAGGAACCTCTTGAATCATCTTCCCACAATCCATCACTCTGCCTTGCTGCTCTCCGATTGGTGCCTGTCTGGGTGAGTGGCCACAAAGACGGCGGGCCTTTGCCATAATGGAGCCCTGTGTTCCAAAGTCTTTATTGGAGTTTTCCCCCTTAGTCTGTTGTCCCTAGTCTTGGTGGGCACCACTGTGCCTTATATTCGGGTGGTGGTGTGGGTTTAACCCCCATACTTCCTGTTGGGAGCTCTGTTCTTGGCCCCCCTCTTGCCGAATTATTAGCAGTCTCTCCGTATGGCAGGAAGCCGCTCTCTTAAAGGTGTGGTGCGCCAAATGTCCAGGTGATTCTTCCTCCCCCCAGTGCTTCCAGACTCCTTGATGCCTACTGTTGTCCATGGGGCCACAGCACACCAGAGGAGGTGCTGACTGCTGCCGATGTGGCTTCTCCCTTCTGCGCTGTGCAGCTGCACTCAGTGCCACAGGAACATCTGCGCTGGAGCCGCACGCACATTCAAGCAGGAGGCTGCTCAAACATGTGCACACTTTCTGTGTGACAGTTTTTCGGCAACAGTTCCTCCAGTCCCTTTTCCAGCTTCAATACTGGGGCCAGAGTTAGCGAGGAAACTGTAGGGGAGTTTGGGGGCAGCACAGACAGTGCCCAGGTGAACTCCCCTCCCAAGGAGGGGGCCACATACATAGAAACACAGAATGTGTCAGCAGAAAGCCTGGTAGGCCCATCTGGTCTGCCCCATTTCCCCTGCCTATCACTATACCCTGAACTCTTTTTGGCCACATTTGTCCCTCCCTTACCTCTATTTATTATACCCATGTACCTATCGAACGCATGTTTGAAGCTCCCCATTGTCTTCACTCCTACCACCTCTCCTGGCAGGCTGTTCCAGGTGTCTACCACCCTTTCTGTGAAGAATTTCCTCTCATCCCTCTGAACCCCCTCCCCCCAAAAAAAAAACTTTATAGCATGCCTCCATGTTCTGGTGCTTTTCATCCTCTGGATTAATTAAACAGAAAGTTTTGAATAAGGAGTTTAAAAGATATCTTAAAAAGGTAAGAACAACCATACAAGATCACCAAGGTGATTAATTAGAAAACCTTCTTGCACAGTGATTAAAAAAAAAAAAAAAAAAAGTGTTTATTGTTACAAGTGTGACATCAGCTGCTCTGGTAGCAGTTATACTGAGCAAGGTTAGGTGATTTTATTATCCAATATTTAATCAAACTAAATGTGGTAATGTACTGTGATGGTCAAAACCTGCTGGACCTTTTATGCTTCACTGCATGTACAGTATGTAATGTATGCATATTTGCTGATTTATTCAGCATGTTTCAATAAACCTGAATTTCAAAGGAAAAAATAAATAAATAGGGTGTTGTCTTGTATTGATGTCTCTGACGTGGAACCTCTCAACGAGCATCCACTCACATGTGTCATCCAAGATTTCAATAAATAAATAAAACAAATAAGGATTGCCACCTGGCAAGTTTTCAACCGGCATGGCCGGTTTTTCCAGGGACTTGCTGGTTGTGAAACACGGAGCCAAAGAGGTCAGTCACGGTGTGGTGTTTAAACTTGACTCTAAGTTGTTAATGTTAACTGACAAAGTGACAAAGGCGCCCGTGTGTAGCTTGCAGCCAAGAGAGGAGCGGGAGATGCGGCATTTGAAACAAAGTTAGATGTATATTAAAATGCATAGTGGTGGTGGTGGGGAGGAGAAACGAGGTGGCTGTTTTTTTTTTTTTTTTAATTCCAAGGTGGCAACCCTAAAAGAAACAAGTAATTTTTAGCATGATCAATGAGGAGGGTGTAAAATTATTCAAGTTATCTGATTAAGGAAAAGTTTGACAGCTACCTCCATGACCGTTGACAACAAGTGAAGATAAATGAAGATAGGAGATATCCTCTCTACCAAGCTATCCGTCCATTCAGGTGTTCCCCAAAGGTCAATCTTGGGCCCCCTCCTTTTTAGTATTTTCATAAACAAGCTCTCAGCCTCCTGCCAAGGACAGATTCTCTTATATGCAGATGGCACGGTAATCTACTCCAGCAGCCCTGACCCACTACTTCTGAACAGCCAACTACAGAACAGCTTTACAAAAATTGAAGCATGGTTTGACTCACAGAAACTCATATTAAACTACAAAAAAACAAAGGTAATGTTGTTCCACAGCTCGCATAGTAAACACAAGACCCATCAATTAACTATTAAGAACTGCTCGGGTTGCCCTTGAACAGACTCAACTGTTCAAATACCTAGGAGTAACATTAGACACCACTCTATCCTATGCCAGTCACATTAACAGTGTTGCCAAAGCTCTCAACACCCGCGTCGGACTTTTGTTCAAACATAAGCGCTGTCTAACCACTGCAGCCCTCAATCTAGCAATTCAAAGCTCGGTGGTTCACCCTCACTGACTTCGGGCTGGTGGTCTATAGCTTTGCCACAGACTCTGCCCTACATTGCCTTGCCATTGTTCTCAACAAGGCCTGCCAACTCATTACCGGGGCGGCAAGACTCTCACATACCTGTCATAACTATGCGTGGGCAAACTAGCTCCAGCTGAATGGTAGGATCTCCAATCAAACCTGTCTGCTGGCAAAGAAGGTCTCTCTTGAAATGTGAGCACTCAATCTGCTGTTCCTTTATCTTGGACCTAGTGCAAGCTTCTCAGGCATACATTGTACAATGCCTGTATTTTAATGTACCTTTGCCCAATGCTTTTACTCACTGTGTTCTTATTTCTTCTTTCTTCCCTTTCATTTTTTTAAACTGTTTATCTCCACACCTGAAGAACTCCTTCCGGCATCCTCAGGGCTCCCAGCCTCTACCTCCCTCCGTGACTTCTAGGTCCTCTCCACTCGTGCCACCCAGCACCACCTCCAGGTCTCAACCCTCTGGAGGTAGGGCTACCCCATCCACCCAGGGCACTCTTTCTGTAGGGCAAAATGCTAAGCACACGAGTTGGCCCATGGAGAGAAAGTCAGTCCGGAGTTGGGAGTGTCGGCTAGGAGGCAGACGCACCTTCATCTATCCCCAGGAATGGTTTTTTTTGTCTCTTGTTGTAGTTCCTGACCCTCTCAGAGTGCGGCTTAGCAAGGTAACATAACTCCACCCCTTGCATCCACAGCATCGTTACACCGGGCACCTCCAACCACCGCCAGAGGCCGCTCCAGGAGCGACTGCTTCCCTGCAACCCTCCCTAGGAGAGAGCAGTCCTATGAACTGCGCTCGTTCCCGAATCCGGGTCGCTGGTGTGACGTCCAGTGCCTCAACCCTCAGTGCCACCGGGCCAGCTTCTTTCTTCACCTTATTGTAGTCATTTAACATGGTTGTATTGCACATTTACTCTGTACTTCGACGTGGAACCTATGTAAAAGAACTGTTAGCTCATAGGTGTTAATCTGAAATCTAAATAAAAATAAATAATTTATTGAGAATATCAAGAATATAAATAGATCCCACAACAGTGAATAACTATTTGAATGCAGGGTTTTTTCCAAAATGACATGGGACTTATTTATTTTGGGTGACCTACAGACTTTGGATGCAGTCATAGATTTAGCTAAACAGAAAACTCCAGGGAAAGCAGCTTTACCCCAGTGTTTCATTAAATTTAAAGAGGAACTGGCATCATTGTTAACTAGGATAGCCCAGGAAATGGTTACAGGAATGACAGGACAAGATTTCTGTTCTAAGGCAGGAATAGTCCTGCTTCCTAAAGAAGGTAGAGACCTGGAATATCCAAAGGTTACAGACCACACTGCACATTAAATACAGACTATGAACTTTCAGCAAACGCAATTGTTAATAGGATATTGGCCCTAATTCCTGCAGCCATTCATTCGGTTCAAACCAGTTTTGTAGGAGGTTGAACAATACAGCACATCAGGGGATTAAAAAGTTCTTAGTTGTTATGCATTCCCTATCCAGAAAACAAGTAGAGGCCTTGGCGTTCGTGACTGATGCAAGTAAAGCCTTTTGATTTCGTTCAGTGGCCAAATCTTTTTCAATGTTTGAAGTTCTGTGGTTTAGACTGTATCAGCTTCAATACTGATTAAACAACTGTACGCATCCCTGCAATCCTTTTTTCAGAATTAACCTTAAAGTAACAGATGATTTGTATTATGTAATGTTGTAGAACAGTGACATCCTTCTGTTCCCCTATTCTTTTTATTTGGGGGAAAGGAACCTTTTTTAAACATAAGGAATGTTGAAATACAAGTGATTAAACAGACAAGGACGAAGTAACAGCCCCCACTTGCATACTGTGTCAGGGTTGTAGCCAGACATTTCTGTTTTGAACACAGTCTACTGCCCCCCACACCCCCCAAATTGAAAAATGTACTCATCTTCTCCAAATGCTGCACCCTTTACAAACAAATCAGGTTGTTGTCAGATGACTACTCTAATGTCTAAAGAGGTTATATACAGACCTGTCTCCTAAAGCATAGAAGTTTAAACAGAGACACCAGTTGCATACACTAACTCAAATACTATAAATTCGATTGATAATGTTAACAGAAAGCCATATGGTTTGGGACAGGCACTAAACAAAACTGTACACGTGTACAGTGAGTATGCCTGTCTATACCCTTGTACTGTGTGACGCTGAACAAGTCACTTAAACTTCCCTGTGTTCCCAGGTCGCACCTGTAAACAAGCTTTCAGCTTAGTGTGCCACTCTAGTTAAACATTCAAAAAAAATTTAAAAATCTAAACATCTAGGCAGATGGTACAATTTTATTGTTTCAAAATCCACGGATATCCTTCTCTGCTGTTATAGAGGCCTCCTGCTAGGGTTCTGTACATAAAGTGAATGAAAAAACATCAGGTGCAATCAGTGGTGTAGTGTTAAAAGTCTGGGGTCTGCACGGACCATGTCCCCCCCCCCCCAGACGCCAGAGGGGCACCTAGGCCCCCAGAAGTTGTCAGGTTTTAGATACATTCTGGTGCATTTTAAGGGTCATTTTGACACTATCTGGCTGCTTTTAAAGCCTTCTTTGACTTGTTACAAACAACCAATATCACTATCAAAATAACTAGCTTTTTACTTTCATTAAAAAAAATGTCAAAAGTAAAGCAAAAAATCCCACTCCAGCCACCCTTCAAACACCTGACTACATACCACTTCTCTTGAGTAGTCAGCTATCACTACAGCAAGCATTACACTTGTTACCTAGCAACCTGAACAGAAGACTCTGCCTCCCCCCCCACCCCCTATTTGTAGCATTTCAGCTGGGTTAGTAAACAAAATTAAAAAACGGGTAAAGGCAAAACTGCCCTGCTAGTAAGGCATGGCAGAATGGACAGTAGTTCTCTATTAGAGGGCTGTGGGTTCAGTTCCCACATCTGGCACTTGGGTTAATATCCCAGTACTGACACTGTAGTGCAGCATGAGAGGGGTGCTGCACTTCTGAGGTGCCGTCTTTCGGACGAGACATTAAACCAAGGTCCCATCTGCCTGGATTGGTGGTAGTTCAGGTGGATGTTAAAGATCCCATGGCACTTATCGAAAAGAGTATGGGAATTTCCCCGGTGTCCTGGCCAAATTTCCCTCATTCACTAAAAATACCACCAACAGTTTCATCTGGTTCAAGGTCAGTTGGCATTCATCTGTATCCCCCTCCCCCGGGTCATGCCTGAAAATAGGTAGGATTTGTCTAGTGCACTTACCCGGTCAACAAACTAAATAAAAATTAGTATTTTTTTTTTTTTAATTAAGCCCCGAGGTGAAGGCTGGGGAGGGAGGGGACAGAGCACACAAGAGGACTGATAAGTGACGTAGTCTGTACTGTATTTGATATTCTCAGTAACAATGGTATACATGACAGTTAAGTGATTACACGGGGGGCAATGAGATTTGAGGTCACGCTACATCCCCAAAAGCACTAATTTGTAGCTCCAGTCCCGTTTCAAACTCCACAAGCTCCAAGTACAGGAGCACACAGCTCTTCAAGCATCGTTTCTTCATTTTTCATGTCATTCCCTTTTAAAGTCAGGCCTAGAAGGCTGCAGTCTTTGAACTCAAATTGTTTATTACGGGCCTGTTTCAGAAGGCAGCAACTTGGTTTCCCATACACCAAACAAGTTTCTTCATTTAATTCATAATAACCTATTTATCATGGTGGAAGTGGTGGGGGGTAGCCATACGGAACTGGTTGAAACACGGTTGGGGCCGGCCCAGTGGCGCAGAGGGTTGAGGTGCTGGACGCCACACCTCGAACCACGCCGGTGACCCGGGTTCGGAAATGGACTCGGGCGCCGGGGCTGAGCTGGGGAAGGAGAGGATTGAGCATCCGGAGGACTGCTCTCCTCTCCTGGGTGGTTAGGATAGCTCCACTCTGTAGCAGTCCCTGGTGGAGACCAGGGGCACTACAAACAGCGGCGCAGGAGGGACTCAAGAAAAAACAGAAAACAGCTCTGGAGTGCACCAGATGACGGCTTCCGCCCTCCACGCCATTGGGACCTCTGGGAATCTCCTCCTCCACAGCGGCGCCCCTGGGCTGTGAAAGCAATAGTGTGCTGGGTTTTCCTGTCCCCGGTGCCTCCCCCCTTGGAGGGGGACCTGCCCCAGCAATGGGATATGCTGGGACCAACTCAGGGGTCAGCTGCAATCTGTGGATGGAGGAGCTCCTGAAGAGGATCACCAGGGTTAGTGGGGTGCTAGAAGGCCTGAAGGAGAGGTGGACTCCGGAGTGTCGGTGAGGTAAAAAGAATATTAACAAAAAAAAAAAAAAAAACACAGTTGGGACAAGGCAAGGGGGCTCATAGCATATTACAATTCCTTCAGTTTTTCTGGACTAGGAAGGGTTGCACATATACTGCTCATGGTGCAACACTGCATTGTCATTTCTAAATGTTCCCCCTTGGGGTATGCCCAACTCCTATTTGCATACATTTTAAAGTGCCTTTTAGTTCACTGTTTGAAAGAAACCTTTGAGCGAAAGCTCCTTTGCAAAGGCTCCATGTCAAGTACGCGGCATATACAGCACGACAGAAGGGGAACTGCCCCTCCGCGGGTCGCACTGCATGGGAAGGAGCGCACACAGTAAGAACAACTCAGAACACGTAAATAAGCAGTGCAATGGTAATGCAAACAGACATAATGTGGAATACAAGTACAGAATAACAAGTAACCAGCTACTGAAGCTACTGCCAAAACCCTTAAACAGAGTACAGCTATGAGCTTACGGGAGAACACAGAGACAAGGTCCTCATCAGCCCATCGTACAGGCTTTGTCCTGATAACAGGGATGGGGACTAAAAAAGCCAACTGGGGGTGGAGGAGGATGGCTATGGGAGGGGAGGAGAGTTCAGTTAGTACCAGGCATGTCCTCCAGGATGACAGTAAGTGCCAAATCAGAGCAGAGTGCGTGCCTGTAGACGAGAGATCCAAGCCAAGCCCACCTAATTACAGGGGCAGTTACTGTGGAGGAAGGGGGAGGAAACTCTGCCCACAGCTAAGGCCAGCTACAACAGTTACAATGTGGGGCAGGTAAGGGAGAGGGCCAGGTATCACTCACATATTAGGAGAAGGGTAGCGAGGAAATGGTGTACTACCAGTCATCTGCAACCAGTACGTTTGCTCCTCTTTTGTCAATGTGGAGTCCATCCATAGCAAAAAGGTCATCTCTGTGCCAAACTCAGTATCCCAGTTTTTAAGAAATCTACAATTTTCACAGGCTGGCCACTTTCTTACCCAGGCATTATGAGATTGTGTGCCATGTTAACCATCTGGAGATGCCCCCAGGATTGGCAGTATCTCTGAGATAATTAACTAATCTGTGTAGTTTTTAATATTGTTGCTCAGTTTTATAAAATCTTGTTGAATTGCCTTTAGTGGTCTTCTAGCGATTTCATTCATCCACACATGGATGACCAGTAGTGGATCCTTATACACTTTCCGCAAGATATTATCTGTAAGATCCTGGATGTTTGCTACTTTTCCCCCCCATAGAAGCTAGAAACCATACTGTTCTTTTTATCAGACTGACAAATTCTGGATTCGGTGTCTTTAAGAATAGAGTCTCGCAATACTATTTTTTGGTGTTCATAGGTCTCTCTAACCCTGTCCATTGGATTCGATAATGATGTGACCTCTCAGGATGAAGAGTCACACTGCTGTGGTGAGAAAGTATTGCTCAGTGCCATGCCACTATTATGCACTTCCACTCTACTACCTCTCTTAAATCATTTGGCTTCAACTCTGATCCATTCAACATCCTTGTCCGAGGTGGAGGACCCCCTTACTACTTAATTTCTTACTTTCATTGCCTAACTTTGCAAAGATAGTATTTCTTTTACAGTTTACTTGTTATTATCCTGCCTACAAAGATCGGGAGTCAATAACAGACAAAGTTTCTCTGGTCCTTGAGCCTTTGGAATTCCTCCTTTACTCTGAAGAGTTTGCTTCCACATTTTTTGTACTTGTACATCGTTCACACATGAAATTTTGTGGCGGTGGAGGAACTGGTGCTCCACAAATACAAGTTTAACATAACAGGCACTTATGGTGTTGGGGAGGAGGGTTCTGGCTGGGGATGAGGGGTTCTAAAACTGGGTTACTAGTGGGAGCTACCATTTTGGTGTGTCCCTCCTTCTCTCCTTCATGAATTCAGTCTTAGCAGGAGAGTTTAGTTATTTAAATTTGATAAAGCATGTAAAATCCCCGACACAAACATTAATTGTGCAGACAGAGTGCTCAGTGTAATACTGTTTTCCATAATATGATTTGGTTGTGTTATTACTAGCTTTCCTGTGGCCCTTTCTCCCCACTAAACTAGAACAGCAGCTTTGTTTGCTCATTATTTTCTGTTTTGAGGTAGATATTAGTGAGAGCAAGAGACAGAATTTTCCATCTGTGCTAAACACCTGTATGATAACTGCCACAGAAAAGAGGAACTGTTTTTAACCCCTGGCTGTATGGGTAGCTATCACCACAGGTAATGAATACCGACAGCCAAGAAAGCTGGTGGATTGTTAAGCCCAACTGCACAATAATATGTGTTTACCTAGGTTAGCCCATTTGAGAGATCTCTAGACATCTAAGACTCCCTAGGGCCCTGAAGGAACTAGCGGGGGTAGTGGCAGCACCTCTGGCAGATCTTTTTAACACCTCGCAGGAGATGGGGCGTGTGCCACAGGACTGGAGGACAGCTCATGTGGTACCCCTCCATAAGAATGGATCCAGGGATGAGCAAGGTAATTACAGGCCAGTTAACCTAAACTGCATAGCAGGGAAGTTAATGGAGGCCATTCTAAAGGAAAGGCCGGTGTCCTTCCTTGAAGACAATGGCCTCCAGGGCGACAGGCAACATGGGTTTGTTAGGGTGAGGTCTTGTCAAATCAACATGATTGACTTCTTTGACTGGATGATGAGGTCTCTGGATAGAGGGCAGGTGGTGGAAATACTGTACTTGGACTTCAGCAAGGCATTCGACTCAATGCCACATGGCAGGTTAATCAGGAAAGCTGGGGGACCTGGGATTAGGAGACAAAATGCTGGAGTGGGTCAGGAGATGGCTAAAGGGAAGGAACCAGAGGGTAGTGCTAAGGGGGAGAGAGACTGTGCAAACCTAGTCCTGTAACCAGCGGGGTGCCGCAGGACTCAGTACTAGGTCCTGTGCTGTTTAACATATTCATAGGCGACATTGCTGAAGGGGTTAGTAGCAAGATCTGCCTTTTTGCAGATACTAAACTCTGTGGGAGGGTGGACATGGAAGAGGGGAGACAGGTGTTAAGGGAGGACCTGGCTAAGCTGGAGGAATGGTCTAACATTTGGCAGCTGGGCTTTAATGCTAAGAAATGTAAAGTAATGCACATGGGAGTCAAAAACCTGAAGATCAGTTATTGGCTGGGGGGGAATACACGTGACAGTATCAGAAGAGGAAAAGGACTGGGGAGTAGGAGGAAAGGGACTGGGGAGTAATGATCAGGGATGATACAAAACACATAGCACGGTGCCGCAAGGCAGCAGCCAAGGCAAATAAAATGCTGGGATACATCTCCAGGGGAATCACCTCTAAGATAGAGGAAGCTATTCTGCCCCTGTACGGGTCACTGGTAAGACCACACCTGGAGTACTGGGTTCAGTTCTGGTGCCCTTACCTGAAGAGGTACATCAGACTACTGGATGGGGTCCAGCAGAGGGCAACCAAAATGATTAAGGGTGTGGGGGCCACAGCATATGAAGAGAGGCTGAGGAATCTGAATGTGTACTCCCTGGAGGACAGAAGGGAGAGGGGAATATGACTGAGACATTAAAATACTTCTTGGGCATAAACAGGGTTGGTACAGAGGGTATCTTAAATTTAAGAAAGGAGGGTACAGCAAGGGGGCACAGCCTGAAATTGGTGGGGAGTAGATTCAGGAGAGAACTTAGGAGGCACTTTTTCACTCAAAGGTGGTGAAGGGGTGGCATGAGCTGCCAGAGGAGGAGGTGGCAGTGAAGACAGTGGCCAGTTTCAAGGAGGTGGGATAAGGTGAAGATGATTAGGACCCAAAGGGGACACTACCGGGAAGGAGACTGGGGGGAACGGGAGGGAGGGGGTTGACTCCAGGAGGAGTGGGGCAGGGAGGGCAGCACTAGGGAATTAACTGAGCTGCAAACTAGATAGACATTACTGCCTGATTCTGCTGGCAATTTCGTATGTTTGTATCTCATTTTTAGTGGGGTCCTGGCTAGAATTAGTTTCACATTTGGGGGAACTTAACACAGTCTGGTCAATTACTGTGCTCAAGGCTACACAGTATGCCAGTGGCTATGGTGAGAACTGAAACTGCACTCTCCTGGAAGCGTCTGTCTCACAGTTCAGTGCTTTAACCACTAGACCATGCTGTAGTCAGATTATCCTTACTCTGTTCCTAATGAACTGAGGCGACCTTTCGGGATACTGAGCTGCTCCTTACTGTCAGACTGAAAATTCATTACGTCTTTTCAGATGTCTTGGGTCTTTACAGTATGATTAGTATTCTACAGAGAGCCTGGCATAACCTTATATTAACATTCTACACAGAACCTGGCGTAACTCTGAATTTAAAAAAGGATACATGCTCATTTGAAGCACACTAACAGACTCCTTCATTTAACCAGGTAAACTTTGATTTTCTGGCCACTGCTAGCTGAGCAGTCACTCCACAGAACAAGAGACAAGTGAACCTAAATTCACTCAGCCTTTCCAGAAAAGTTACAAGTTGCAATAGAAGCTTCTTTGCATAAACTGGAACCCTTGTGCATGATCTCTGGGCCAGAATGTTGTGAGTTAAGGGTTCCCATGTACAGTTATAAGGGGCTGTCGCCAAGTGTTAAGACAGTAAACAACTGTCCCTTTGAGCATCTCTAAAGTCCAGGTGAATTCATCTGTGGCCACCTTATCTGCCATTCAAATGGATGGCATCCCACCACCCAACCCGACAAATACCTTCCCAGGAACTTAAGGCCATTACCTTATGCTGGTGATGGTCATTTGAGCCAACATAGGATTTTTTTTTTTTCGTTCACTACAAGAGGGAAGGGATCAAAAATTGTGCTGAACAGACAGCTAGCTAATTTCTTCCACTTCCTAATCTGCCAGCTCTGCCCCCACGCTGAAACATCTGTGATGTCTAACCAGGGAAAGCGCAGCAGCACACCACATTACAAGTCAATGGAGGAAATTTTCATAACTATGAAGTATGGCAGCTTAGATCCAATACAAAGAAGTGCAAAGTAATGCATCTGGGAAACAAAAACCAAAGGGAAGAGTACACAATTGGAGGGAGGTACTGACGACAATAAAAATGGAAAGGGATCTGGTTTAGTCATATAAAGGTAGGCAAGCAATGTGAGAAGGCAGTAAGGAGGGCTGGGGGGATACTGGGATGCATAGGGAGAGGCATCATCAGTAGAAAACAGGAAGTTGTTATCCCTCTGTACAAACAGTTGGCAAGACCCCATCTGCAGTACTGTGTGTAGTTCTGGAGACCCCATCTCCGCAAGGGCATAGACAGGATGGAAGCTCTCCTCTCTTGGGGGGGAGGTAGACTAGTCATCCCGCTCGTTGACTGCCCTCTGGCAGTGGCTGGAGGGCAGAACGGGTCAGGAGGCATGGTCCAATGTCCTTGCATCGGTAGGGGAGGGGGGGACAGGAGAAAATGTAAGAAAAGAGCTTGGCAGGTTCTGTGATGGTCTGCCACTCCTGAGGGCCTTCCCCAGTTTCTGGATTGGACCGGGGGATCGGCGAGTGTGGGAGCAGCAGGACCGAAGAGAAAGTCCATCCATCAGGAGGGCCATAGCCGCCTGGCAGGGCTCCAGAGGGATAAAAATCTGTATGGGAAAAAAAATCAATGGGGTATAGTGCACATGCTTATTAACTAGCCCCAGTACAGTCAGTTACCAGTCATTGTTCTTTTGGCAGCAGCAAAAGCACACAACTATCCCAAGAAGACCTGCCACTGAAGCATTTGCAAATGTTTCTCATTGATAACTAGTCCAGTACTTAACTCTGCGATGCAGGCACCTTCTCACCAATGCCGTAGCAGTGTCTAAATGTTACACCTTAAGCTAAATGCTATCCCAATCTTGTAATTCATACCAATTTATTGTCTACCTAGCTTGTAATGTATTGTTTTGTACCAGTGCAATTTTGTACTTGCTTGCAATGTAATGTAATGCCTTGTAATGTAATGCTATGTACCTGTTCAGTTTTTCTTGTAAACAACGTGGAACCTACAAATGTGCATCAGCTCACAGGTGTTCTCCAAGACATCATTAAAATAAAAATTAAAAAGTACCAGTATCTAGCAAAAATTATTAGCCTTAGAAAGGTTTTTGCTGGTCTACGATGCTAAGTTAGCAATTGGGCAAAACACAATTAAATAGCACTTAAGACTGCAGTTTCCTTTATATAAACATCAATTTTTCAGTGTTAACAGAAATTTATTTGTTTGATCTGTGTCAGATGCCAGCTCCAATAACTCCCCAGTCTTGACTGGTTCACCAGACCAGCAACAGTTTATTCTTATTGGTCCAAGAGAAAGAAAATAGCTGGTTCCAGATCCTGAGCCAATGGGAATAGTTGACTCCTGCACTGTGTATGACTGTAGACTAGAATTCTGAAATGGTCACATTAAATTGGTTGTATAAGCACACTAAAAACCATTAACTGGGCATGCTCACGAAAGCTGATGCAAAGTAATGTCAAGCACCTACTAAATCAGGATAGCAATTTGCATTTAATTACCAAGTGAAGCCAAGACAGCCCCACGCTGCCAGATTCCTAATCTGTTATGAACAAATTCACATGTTTGGACAACTGCGTTAACTCAAAGACCCATTACATGGGTGGTATACATCATGTCGCCAACAGACAGCCAGGTTCCAGTCCCACCACAGCTACTAACTGGTGTCACCAAGCAATTCCCTTGGTCTCCCTCTGTTTTTGTCACTCAATTGCAAAACTGGATAGAAGCAGGAACCCTGGAAAGAGATGTCGCATCTCACCTGGTCTATACCAGGTAAGTAAATTTTAATAATAAAAAAAAAACAAAAAAAAAACATGCAGCCCGGTAGTGTGGCAGTGGCTTAAGCAATCTGCCACATTAGTGACTCAAGATCAGAGTACCAAGGAGGATTGGCATAGCTGGCCCGGTGGTGCTGAGAGTTGAGGCGCTGGACACCAAACCTCATGCAACGCCGGCGACCCGGGTTCGGGAATGGACTCTGGTCATTCGAGGGTTGGCCAGGGTGAGGAAGGATCGAACATCTGATGACAGCTCTCCTTCCTCAGAGGAGGGGGGACAAAGCAGCGTGCTGTAGATTGATACCCAGCGGAGGCTGCGGGTCAGCACAGGTGCGGTGCTTAGAATAGGGGTGGACCCACACACAGGGTATAAGACTGCTTGTGTGGAGGCATAGACAGTCGTCCTGCCCATTGCATGTGCATGGGTCTGGGGCAGAAAAACCAGAGGAAAAAGAACGGCGCTGATAGGCTCCATGATGGCAGGCTGCACCCGCACCAGCCCCCTGGCGATCTAGATGTTAACTTCCAGTGGCAGGTGGGAAGTAGACACTCCTCGCCCCAGCCCTGTCACGGGGGCAACCTGTGGGGTATTTGCTGGGTGGGACTGGTGTGGGGATGCCTGCCAGAGAGATGAGTCCCCTCCGAGGGAGGGTCCAGAGCCACCTGTCAGTGTCCCAAGGTGGAGGAAAAGAGGAAAAAAAAAGGTACTAATAAACAGGATTGACAGGAAAAGGATCAAGTATCCCAGCAGATGCTCTCTTACTCAGGTGTGGGAGGGTCATGACTCCCATGGCAGTACAGTCATCTAGGTGACCACACAAATAAAATCCTGCTTCACCATAGAAATGGAGGCTCCAGTGTCCCGCAGTCCCTGGGCTACTAATCCATTCACCACCCCTGGGTACATATGCACGGTGGAGTTCGAGGATACTTCACTCCGTGTACAGGCCACTATCTGCTGTGATCTCCCCGAGCTACCCCATCCTGCTGCACTAGCACCATCTATTACGTTTTTCAGACAATCATAAGACAAATGCCTCAGTTTCTGAAAGATAACACCTGCATCCCCCCCCCGATTCTTTTTTTTTTTTTTATTTATGTTTTATTGAATTTAACATAGAACATTACATGCAATAAAGCCTTCAGACAGGCATACATCATGTCACAGAATAAACCATCATTATATCATTGTTACAGTAAAGGAGTCTGAATGCCCGCAAACTTTGCTACATAATGTGGGGGGTTGCGAGTTATGAATGAATATCACTGGATACAACTAACATTGTTACATAAACTATATTGCTAGAATAGGGTACGTACACAGCTACCGCTGCCAGGAGTAGGGAAACATATAGGTAGCAACACTGTTCACTTTGTAAAAGGATTAATCATCCCCATACACTCTGAACAGTTTTTAGCAAACATTTAAACATTTTCAAACAAACAGAGCATGGCATCCTGTATGTATTGGGGGGAAAAAAAAAGTCAGGAACATCAAAGCCATGTAAATGCTAGGTACAGGAAACATATAGGATCCTGAAAACAGTAAACAATTGGCACAGTCACATGCAGTACCGAGCCTACCTTCAGCTAAATGTATATGGAGTTAATGGCATACCTACCGTGGCATTAAGACATGCAAACAACAATTTGACAAGAACCATAACGTACACAATATGATGCAGAAGAACCCTGCAATACTAAAGTAAACACTTTTAACTAAGTTTGACTCTTGAAACAACAGAATCCAGATGCAAAGTTCATACTACAGTCGGTATACGTTACATAGGGAGAATGGTAAAGAGGGAGGGGGCTACCATCGGAAAAGTGGCAAAGGGTTATCCTGCGTGCCATTTTGAAAACAAAAAACAAAAACAGCTGCTCAAAAATTCATCTTATAAAATAATAAAATGCTTACATGACAAAAGCGGATTAATTTTCCACAGATCAGACAGTGGTATGTCCATAAACCAAGAGCGTGAGGTACAGATCCAAAGCCCCCCCCCCCCCGACCTTACGCTCCCAGGTCCTCCATAAAGTCCTCAGACAGGTTCCTTTCCTTCTGATTCTGTCTCCTATCCTCATGTGTTGAACTGGTGCTCAATTTTTCCAAGTAGCTTTGCTGCTTCTGAAGCCTCTGAAAACTGGAAGGACTTTGCTCCATACAGTATTTTAAGACTTGCAGACATCAGCAACATATGCTGAATGCCCAGCTCCCTGAGAAGAGTACAGATCTGATCTAAACTTTTCAGTCACATCCGGGTGGAATAACGCAGATCTGGGAAAATATAAATCCTGTTATCCCACACCCATCTTAGCTGCTTCAATGCTTGTAAGACATTATCCCTCTCCAGTGAAGAGCGAAGTATCAACATTAGTGTCCATTGGTTTAGGTACGCCAGCAGCGGTTTGACCTCTCTCACCACGTGGAGTAATTCTAAAGGTTTTTAGAACCTCGCATTCATCTGCCAAATGCAAGATATCTTTCAGCCATTGCTGAAAATATTCTCTGAGAGTTTCCCCCTCAGTCCCTTCTGGCAATCCCAACACCCTAATATGGGTAGCTCGAATAGCATTCTCCAAGTTCTCTAACCTCCTATTATGCAAGCTGTCTCCTTTAAAAGACCTGTGGAGACCGACAAGGCTTTAATGGCCATACTCGTAGCTTCCTTGATATCTTCTATTAACAGACCCCTTTCGTGATCAGCTGCTTCATCTATGTTGTAAAATCCTCCATTTTTCTATCGAGGCTTTTAATAGCTTTTAATAAAGCTGCATTTGAGGGTTGGTTCAATTCCGTGTCCACCACTGTGGGATTTGGGTCCTTGTGGCACTGCTCTTTTGGGTGAGCTCCCTCACTACTCAGACCCACTTTATTTCCTTGGACCATAACTGCAATAGGGCAGTCCAAATTTCTTGAAAAATTATATCCTCGTGGCCCAGACAGGCTGTTGAATCTGACAAGCAGAATTTTGCTATAGTTTCTGACTTTGTACCAAGTTCTCATCGTGTGTTTTGCACAGCTCTGCTGAAAACCTGCCTATAGCTCGACCGCTAGCCACATCCCCCATTCCTGATTCTTTACCTCTGAAACCATTTGGCTTTGCTTCCCTTTTGGGTCAGGCACAGGCTGGCCTCCTTTCAGCTGCCCTCCTGGAGTTTCCTTAAAACCACCTGATGTCCTTCCCCCATTACCTTTGCCATCGGGGGGATGGGTCAGCTGGATATGAAATAATCAGCCCTCTTGGCAAGTTCTAGCCAACAACTATATTCTCAGTTCCTGAGGCACAGTTTTTGGGAACTGTTCCAGAAGAAATAAATATTTTTTCTTCTCTTCTGAGCAAGCTTTTGCACCTCATAGGTTTCATAGGTAAAACAAAGCTTTTTAGACTTTCAGCCATTATACTTGCCATGTGCACAAAATTTATAATATCACTCCCTTTATTTTATAATTGTAACCCCTAGGTGGCGCTACCCAAGGGCTACTACCCCTACCTGCTTGGCTAGTTGCAGGTTAAGGGGCCTGGGTACTAAAACAGGTGCCTTCACCAGGAGGTCAGGGTTGTTAGTGGTCAAGCTAACCTGGGTACAACCCTCCGGGACACTGTAAACCCCCCCCTTTCCCTGCTAGTGGTCTGAACAATATACAGTAATCACTTATGCATTGACCCTTATTCACCATGCAATTACCCACACTGTTTGTACTTACCACCAGGGCTAGTGCCACCAGTTCAACCCTGGAGACCCCCTGTAAAACAAGGTTAGGCACAGCAAACAACAGTACAGTGCTTTCGATACAAACTGGAACCACAGTCAGGTTAAATGCAAAAAGAGTTTGATCTGATTTATTCAGGGGAATTGAACAAGGAAGGGGCGTAATCAGATTGATTTACGTAAAGGCTATGTCAATCAAACAGTCATGCATGCACTTCAGAGTCCCTACACAATTACACACTCTGAGTACCCAGGTGGGGAAGAGGTGGGCTAGCCAGGAATGTTGCCCGGGGTAAGCCAGCATCGCAGTTGGTTGGGGCCCTGTGATGGAAGAAAGCAACATGCACAACACAAACTATTTGTAATCCAGAGCCGGAGGGCTCAGTTCATGAAAGAAAAGACAACAAGACAATCAGATGACAACACTTTAGATTTAGCTGTTGGAGGGAGCTACACTGATGTTTACTCATGATACCAAATACAGGACACAGGCAGGATGAATTCGAGACTGCAGGTTGTTGAGCTGGAGTGCAAGGGAGAAGCAGGGCCCACATAAATCACAGAGGCGTTGTTCCTATTCAAGGCATTGAGCAGGGGGCTGATCCCCAGGCAAGTCATCGATGACTTTCTCTATGTAGCGGGTAATCTAGCTGGCCCAGTGTGACAAGGCCCAGGCCCAATGGAGATGAATGCGGATTCAGTCCAGAGGGGCTGGATGCAGCCTCCAGCAAGCAGAACACAGTTCTGACTTGCCCTGTAGGTTGGTTGAGAGGTGCTAATTGTCTGGCCTCTGACCTCAGCTACGTGATAATTGGAGGTGGGGCTTAGTCAGAGTTGAGGTAGCAAGTGAATTTTGTTTTCTCAGAAGAAGCCAGAAGGGGAAGGAAACATTCATTTCAGTGCTTTACAGTAACTGGTAATTGCTATTTTTCTTTTAAACTTAGATTGTGGGCTTTTAGTGACACTGTAATTTCTTTGCTGTCTTTACTTAGAAGTGTTTTTGAGCTGTTGAAAATTTAAAAGGGAGTGGTGGTGTATTTCTTTGCTGTCTTTAATTGCTGCAAATTTTGGCCCCCCCTTCCACCAACGCTTAATTATATGCCCCGTTAAATCTGATTGACAGGAGCTAAACACTGGGGATAGTAGGGGGCGTGGAGTAGGAGGGGCATAAGGGGCAAAAAGCCCACCCTCAGCACAACAAGTGTTTTGACTCATTTATTTTATTTATTTTATTTTTTTTTTTAAAGAAAAGTATCTGAGGATCAGTGGCAGGATTTTTAGAACAGTAAATTAATAAAAAGGGAACTAGGAGAGCTTCAGTAACAGACAAGGATGGGAATAGCAGTATACGTGCAGTATAATGTGGGGAGTGGTGCAATGCAGTGGCTGCGGAGCAGCCATATTCAGGCAGACCTTCTGGACAGTGAAGTGCTGCCCTATCTGCATGCATCTCTCTGGACTGCGGGATGAGGTAGCCAGACTGAGTGGAAGTAAACTGGGTCAGGAGTACCATCACCCCTATCCAGAGACCACCCAGTCCAATGCCGGTGCCTCAAAGGATGCCGAGAATGAGGAGCACTTGGATGACAGTGGGCTCAGGGAGGGTTAGGGTGGTCAGGCAGAGGCACATCCCAGATCCTATTCCACTCAAGAACTCATGCCACACTGGCAAATGGGGACAACCAAATAGAGGTACCCAGAAAAGTGGAAGTAAAGGATGTGGAGGTTAGCCAAGGAGGTGACCTCAGCAGGGAGAGCAGTGGACCCCAGAGGAGGAGGAAGCGAATCCTGGTGGGGGACTCCATTATAAGAGGGATCCAGCTAGGAACACAGGAGGGGGAGGACAGGGAGGTGAGGTGCCTACCAGGTGCCACGGCATGGAGGGATGGAAGGAAGATCTGGGGGATCACTGGAAATGCAAGACGGGAGGGTGAGCTGGATGTCGTTATCCACCTAGGTACTAATGACCTGGCAAATGGGGAACCAAAGGAAGTTCAGGATGAGTTTAGGAAATTGGGGAGGGGTCTCAAGCAAGTAGCTACTTCTGTCACCTTCTCAGAAGTACTACCTGCGAGAGGCAAGGGAGAGCATAGGGGTGCATGCACCAGGAACTTTAACTCATGGTTGAAGAACTGGTGTTGTGAGGAAGGGTTTGGATTCATTGGTGACTGGGGACCCACCTGGAGGGATGGAGGTTTGTTCAAGCCTGACTGCCTGTATCCATCCTGGAGAGGAATCCAAGCACTCAATGATGAGTTTGAATGCTACATTGACAAGCATTTAAACTAGCCAAGGGAGGTGGCAGGCCAGCAAGGAGGGTACCTACTTGCTCACCCCCCACAGCTAGCAGTGGAACCAGTGAACTGGAGGAGTGGCTCTCTCTACAAAGTGTGTGCAAAAGATGGAAATTAGCACCCAAGAGGTGGATAGGCATAAAAGGAGTAAAATTCAGCAGAAGGGCAGACAGCAAGGATAACCAGGGATAAAGGACAACCAGGGAAGGGGCTGGAGTAGAACAGATAAACAGTCTAGGGATGTCAAATCATGGAAAGCCATGTGTGCCAGTGCCAGGAGCCTTAGTAATACGATGGAAGATCTGGAAGCTGCCATGGTGCAGTCAGACCTGGACATTGTGGCCATCACTGAAACCTGGTGTAATGATAACCACGACTGGGAGATGGCCATACCTGGCTACAACATATTCAGAAGAGACAGGGCAGGTAGGAAGGGAGGAGGAGTGGCACTGTATGTGAAAAATGACAAAGAGATCCAGGAGGAACAAAATGGGGGAGAGATACTGTGGGTTAAGCTGGAAAGGAAAATGGGGCCAGCCATCCGCACAGGTGTGGTCTACAGACCACCACCCCAGGAGGAAGAAACAGAGAGCTGATGCTAGCCATCCAAAAGATGGCAGACAAAGGTGAGGTAGTACTGGTTGGAGACCTCAATATTCCAGACATGGACTGCAGCATCCCAGCAGCAACATCAACTAGGAGCAGATTTATCCTGGACTCCCTTCAAGGTGCCTTCCTCAAGCAACTGGACATGGAACCAACTCAGCAGAAGGCAATACTGGACATTGTGCTCACAAACAGGGACAGTGTGATGGGGGTAGCAGTGGGGGAGCACCTGAGGAACAGTGACCACCAGTCATTGTGGTTTGAAATCATAGAAGAAGCAGAACCAAACCACACAGAAACATGTATCCTGGATGTTAGGGGGGCAGACTTTGGGAAAATGGGGAGATACTTGAAAGAGACATTAAGAGGAATGGGGCAGGAATCAGGGGTTGAGGAACAGTGGGCAGTATTTAAAACAGGGATTACAAGAGTAACACAATTATGCATTAAGCAGGTTAGCAAGAGGAAAAGGAAGAGGAGACCATTATGGTTTTCCAAAGAGGTAGCAAAGAAAGTGAAAGCCAAAAAGATTGCATTCAGGCAATACAAAAAGATACAGGCAGAAGGGGATAGAGAGAAGTACCAAGAGAAGCAAAGGGAGGCAGGGAGGTCAGTAAGGGAAGCCAAAGCTCAGACAAAAGAACACATTGCAAAATCAGTGGGTAGAGGGGACAAAACCTTTTACAGGTACATAAGTGAAAAAAGAAAGGCAAAGGGAGGGATAGTGAGACTGAAGGGGGAGGATGGGGGCCGCATGGAGGATAACAGTAAAGCTGACATATTGAACAGGTATTCCTGCTCAGTCTTTACTGAGGAATAGGAGGGTAGTCAGTCTGAAGGGAGTACAAGGGGTGAGAATGGTGTAGAAATTGACACAAGTCCCTTTACACGAGATCAGGTCCTGAAGAAACTGGAAGTAATAAGAGTTGATAAAGCAATGGGACCAGATGGGGTGCACCCAAGGGTCCTTAAAGAACAGAGAGGTGGTGGCTGAACCTCTGGCTAACCTGTTTAGCTGATCACTGGAAACAGGGGAGGTACCCAAAGACTGGAAGACAGCAGATGTAGTCCCCTTATACAAAAGTGGGAACAAAGAGGAAGCGGGGAACTACAGACCAGTCAGCCTCACCTCAGTAGTGGGGAAAGATCATGGAAGCATTACTGAAGGAGAGATTGGTGGAACATCTGGTTGTCAATGGACTACAGGACCCAAGGCAGCATGGTTTCACTAGGGGGAAGTCATGTCAGACTAACCTCGTTGAATTTTTTGACTGGGTGACTAGGGAGGTGGATCAGGGGAGGGCAGTGGACATGGCCTATCTGGACTTCAGCAAGGCCTTTGACACTGTGCCACATAGAAGACTATTACACAAACTGGGGAATATGAGTGTGGGCAGGACAGCAGTGTGGTGAGTAGGTAACTGGCTGGACGGCAGGACACAGAGGATGGTGGTAAATGGCTGTCACTCCACAGAGGGAAGAGTGATCAGTGGGGTACCACAGGGATCAGTGCTGGGGCCAGTCCTATTCAACATCTCCATCAGTGACATTGCGCAGGACCTAGAAAAGCACACAGTCGGGAACCAAATCGCAACCCACTAGCAGCACACAGCACATTTATAGTAAGGAAATACCATTGTACCAAGCGGATGGCAGTCCGGTCACAATTATAGAGTCTCTGCACCAAAACCGGGAGTTCAGAGGTGGCTGGAAGTCCTGACAGGCCGATTGCATTCAGCAAATTTTTGGTCCTCTTCAGGTTTAGAGTCTGGTCACAGTTCAGTGGCTTTAATTGCCCTCACAATTCGGATTCGGTCCGATAAAGTCATGAGTTCCCTCTCAGGGACAGCAGGTGAGCAGGCAGGCCAAAACTCAGCCCTTCCACAGTTCTCTCATGCAAAACTACTCAGGAGTGCTGCTCGACCATCTTGAGCTGTTCACTCTTCACTCTTCCGCTTCCCAATTCAGACTGAACGTAGCTGCAAACAGCCTGGGACTTTCCCCAGGATCCAAAAGCTTTGGTTGGCTGATCTGTCAGTCAGTCAGTTCCAGGGCTCCCCTTCCAGGTCCATTTGGACACCAAAGTTCCAAAACTATAATTCCAACAGAATTTTGCTCCCACAAGACCCTTGGGGACAGGATCCATTCAACAGTACTGATTGGCCCATTCTGGCAGTCCAGGACCAAGATGGTGGTGATAAACAGAAATGTCCATGCTGCAAAGAAGGCAGGTTAGACAAGCTACAATATCACTACTACCCTAATAGATAATCAGCAAATAAGTACAGCTACCAGAGCTCCCTCTGCGCAAGCAGTGATAGCAGAATGGAGCGATTATCTCAGCAGTTTGTATGGGACTCGAGCATAGAAACACTCTGCCCCCGCCCAGATCAATTATAACTGTGATGTAGGCAGCTCAGAGAAAATACACAGAGGCTATACAGGCACTCTCAGGCAACAGCGTTTAAACTGCTAAAACACAGGATACCAGCTTGGCAGTGAGCATTTAGGCTAGCCCAAGGAAGACTTTTCAGGAACCCCCATTTGTAGGGGGGTTACATAATGTTTGTCCAATTCAGTTTTAAAGGCTATCATAGTTTGACTACCTACCACTGTCATTGGTAGTGAATTTCAAATAGGGACAACTCGTTGAGTATACCAGTTCTTTCTTTTAAGTAAATTCCATCTGCCCAATTTTAATTACAATGTACGTGCTCTAGTGTCATAGGGCTGTACTTTCAATTCCAACCCCCAGGTCGTCCCATAATGTACGGTCTGTGAATGCCCAGTAAAGCAAACATATCCCCTCTTAATCTCTTATACCTGAGAGAATACAGGTCAAGAGCCCTCAGTCTGTTATCATAAGTTAGATGCTTCATACCTTCGATAGATTTTGTTGCCCTTCTTTGAACTCCCTCCAATCTATCTATATCTCCTTTTCTATTCGAGGCCCATACCTGGGAACAGTATTCCATCTGTGTCCTCACCAGTGATCCATACAGTGGCAACAACACCTCTTGGCTTCTACTCCCTATATGTCCAAGAATGCAGTTTAGTGTACTGTTTGCTTTTTTGCGACCGTTTCTCAATGTGTATTACAGGTTAAATCGTTTTTTTGTTACCCCTAAGTCCCTCTCCTCTGTTTTGGTTACTAGGGAGTAATTATCTAATGTGTATGTCCAACCCAAGTTTTTTTCTCCCCATGTAGCCTTTGGCGCCTCTCCTTATGCCTACTGAACTTACACCATTTCAAAGTTTACGGACCTTTGCCAACGACTAGCTCTTACGTCTTTACACCTGCTTCCTGCCTTCTTATAACCCTGTGACTTCTATCTCACACTGGCTTACTTCTTCCCATCTCCTCTTACCCTTCCCTATCTAATATTTTCCCCATCTCAACCTTAATCTCTACTGACCTGTACTATACTGTCTACTATGATACCTCTGTCACCTAGTTATAATCCTCCTTGAATTGCATGGTACGGCTAGCACTTACAACCGAATCAAATTGATATTTGCCTTATTGTAATGTTAACTCTCCTTAACTTTTGTTTTTTATTTAACGTTGTTTAAACATATTACTAGCCTGTTTTTAAACTCTAGCCTGTTCAAACTCCTACGTCTGTATATTGTGAATCCATATATTGTAACCTGTTATCTGATTGTTTCTGTCTTGTATTCTCCCGGGTCGTGCCTGAAAATAGTCATTGCTATGGCTAGTGCACCTACCCGGTCATCAAAAGCTAAATAAAAATAAATAAATGTACATAACTGTACATTTGCTTTTATTTAGTCGCAATTTGCTTTTTCAAATCCAATTCTGTATGTAATCCAGTGCCTCTTGAAGAGATCTACAATCCTCTGCTGTATCCACCACTGCCCCAAGTCTACAGTCAACAGCGAATTTAATTGTCCATACATTTTCACATTCATATTTCAGAGATGTCACATATATATTGAAAAGACAAGGCCTCAGCACTGAGCCTTGCGGCACCCCATTGGCCACCATAGTCCAATCTGAGAGTACCCCGTTCACTGAAACCCTCTGTCTCCTCTCCTTCAACCAGGCCCCAATCCATTTAACTGTATTAATATTTAGTCCAGTGTCCCTTAATGAGCAAACCAGTTATTCATGGGGTAGTTTATCAAAAGCCTTGGAGATATCAAGGAAGACAACGTTCACCACTTGTCATGCATCCAATGCCTTACTGACTCATTCATAAAATTGCAATAAGTTGCTCTGGCATGATCTGGCTTTTGTGAAACCACGCTGAGACGGATCTTGTATATTGTTTGTATCCAGATGTGCTAAAATTAGATTCTTTAATATTTCCTCCAGTAGCTTTACCATAACAGAAGTCAAACTCACTGGCCTATAGTTTGCCAGGTCAGTCCTAGCTCTCTTTTATAGATTGGAATGACTGTTGCTTCCTCCAACCTTTACCACATTCCCCTATCCAGTGAAGCCTGAAAGATATATGTTGGGGGTTGGGGGGAGGGAGCTATTTGGTCTGCTAATTCTGTAATGACTCTAGGGTGTATACAATCCAGTCCTGGGATTTGTTTTTATTTAATTTTTTTAAGTCTGTCCATAACATCCTGAAGCTCAATTTGTATAGACTTCACCTCATCTACGGCATGTATGGTTACTGGGTTGGGGTTAAAAACCTAGGTGAAGTAGTGATTTTGTATGTCTGAAGCTCCCTTAGGCAGACACCCAGGCAGTAAACGCATGTGGCATGCGGGTCTGTGTATGACATCTTTTGCCCGCACAGGCAGTGGCAGAAACCGGGAGAAAATTTCTCTTCCATGACTGTCGAGATCGCAAAGTGATGATTGGTAACTCTGATGAGTTTACTTTTCAACAAATCCGAAGATTTAGAAGCCAGGGCCTACTGAGCGTGAGAGCAGTAAGGAGGCAACCTGCATCTTCCAGCAGAAAGGAAGATCTGGTGTCATGGGGTGCAGCCGAGGGTTACATAACTTGGGTGGGTGGGAAGAGACGGCTTTAAGACCTTCTGGCAAGATTTAAAGAGGAAAGGACATGCCAAACAGTGTGGATAAAACAACATATCCACGTCCCTAGAAAAAACAGTTCCTGGAGCTCGTAACACGGGGGCCGCTCAGGGCAATGAGCCTGAACATGAGGATGAGCTCCCAATGAAATGATGCAAACTCTAGGAGTCAGACTGAACTGCCTAGTAGCACCAGTGTCAGAACTATTAAATAAATTTGAAGCTCTCACTAATAGAGTAGCTACTGTGGAATCAATGATGGAAATGATCAATACTGCTTCAGTTGAGGGGGAAAAAAATGCTGCTGCTATGGGAGCCATCACCAGTTATTAAAGAAAACATGCATCTCTGCTCTCACTTGGAGACGCTGGAAAATCAAGTGAGAACCCAAAACCTCAGGCACCAGAGGGGTGTGAGGGTGACCACCTCATGTTGGTTTACAGTATGGGTTTGGTGCAGCAACTGGGGAAAGAAGCAGCTTTGTTGCCATAATTTGTCATAATTCCGCTATACAAGACACTAGTGAGGCCCCACCTGGAGTACAGTGTACAGTTCTGGAGACCATACCTACGTAATGACAGACAGGGTAGAGAAGGTTCAGAGGAGGGCAACAAAGATGGTGCATGGATTGCATCACAAGTCCTATGAAGACAGGTTGAAGAAACTGAACATGTACTCCCTGGAGGAGAGGAGGAGAGAGGGGATATGATAGAGACATACAAGTATCTTACAGGGAGGAACAGGGTGCAGGAAAACACTATTTTAAGCGAAAAAGATGTTCCAGGACTAGAGGCATGGGATGAAGTTGGAGGAGGGACGATTCAGAGGAAACATGAGAAAGAATTTCTTCACAGAGCGGGTGGTGGACAAGTGGAACACCCTGCCAGAGGAAGTGGTGGGGGCTGAAACAATCACGGGATTTAAGAATGCATGGGATAGACATAAAGGAATTCTAGAGGTCAGAGGTAAGGGGAAACAGACTTCTAGGAAAACAAACTGAACTTACAAGCTCAAATGGGCAGACTGGGTGGGCCATAGGCCCTTATCTGCCGACACTGTCTATGTATCTATGTATCTATGTATCTTTGACTGCCCAAAAATTTCATAAAGCGTATCAAGTTACCCCTCGGGGCTGCACAGAGAATCTCAATGCCCTAAAACTATCGTGATTGTCGCAGATGGTGTGGGATCCAGAGAGTACCTGCTTGCCCTTGCCAGACGTAAAAAAGTATTACTTTACGATGGCCAGCAGATCCGAATATTTTATGATCTATCATATGCAACCAGACAGAAAAGGAAGAGGTTCAATGGCGTACGAGTGATGTTGAGGGAAGCAGGCATTCCGTATGGCTACGGTTTTCCCAGCCAGCCCACACATTATGCACCAGGGCAAAGTGTACATCTTTTCCGATCCTTCGGAATCCCAGAAATGGTGCCAGAAGAATGCTCCACCTAGTCCCTGTGCAGCACCAGAAGAAGATTCCCCCTTCAGATGAAGATAATCCTTGAATATGAACTTTTGAAAGTTTGACAGCCCGTTTCTCCTGTTTGGGGGCTGGGGGTGGAATTGAGTTAGAGTCCAAAGTTAAGTATCCTTACTATGTTTTGCTAACAGGAGGAATCATTTAAATCTTACTGGACTTGAGATTTTGGGTATTCTTTTCTCCTCCCCTGAATCTCCTACCCCTATTACAATGTTTAGTATGGCTTTTACACAAGTTAGGTTAATAATACTGTTGACAGTGCATGCAGAGTTAAGTGCCGTATTTATTTTTATTAATTTATTACATATTCGGATAGTACCTTTGAGTCACAGACTCATTTACAAAGGTTCCACGTCACAGATTGTATACAGACAGACATTACAGCAAATGAACTCAGACAGATACAGACTGTTTACAAGGAATCAACCAAGCTAACATTCAAAATGCTAGGATTACTTATTAGAGTAATCTACATCATACACATATGATGTAGGCATAAGTGACACTGGTTGGTCACTAAGAGAATAGGCAGGCCAGTGGCCATTGTCCTAGATTGAGGAGGAGGTGAAGGACAGGGATTCTGTTGCAGTTACAGTTATTTGAGGACAGGAGGTGGGCCCTAAGGAGGGTTTTAAATTGTCCTAGTCTTTATTCATTAGCCAGGGTGGAGGGAAGGCTGTTCATCCACAGGGGGGCCCTATAGCTGAAAGACCTTTGAAACTGAGAGGTACACCTGAAGGGAACAGAGAAGAGATGGTGGGCTGAGCTATGGGTACACTTGACCTTGATGTTTGGGAGGATTAAAGGGGCAAGTCCAGAGGGGGAGAGGCCTAGGGTGATTTTTTTTAGCTGTCAGGTGTGGAACCTAATCCTGTTGTCGAGATTAAGTCAGTTGGTAGCACTAGAGAGTGACCAGGTATGTGTAAGATGGTCACATCCTGAAACAAGACAACTGGCTTTGTTTAGGGAGATATGGAGTCTAGCTAGGGATGAAGTGCTTGCTGCCCCGTATATCAATAGGCCATAATCAAGCAGAGAGAACAGAGGTGGCGACAGCGAGCCTGAGGGCATCAGGGGTAAAGCAGTGCTTGAAACAGTGCAGAAGCCCTATCCTAACGTTAAGGGCCTTGGATAGTTGGTGGATGCATTCAATTTGTTATAATTAATAACGTTTACTGAGACGTGGCATTACAGGGCTTACACGCACCACTTTTCAGAGCAGTTTCATGTAATAGTAGCCGCACAGTTTATTACTGTTTAAGTCAGGCAGTGGAGTGCTCATCTTTATTCGAATAGCACTATTTAGTGCAATCTCATGGGTAGAGCATGGTGGAAATCCCTTTTCCCCCGTAGTTGGTAAGGATACTGGACTGGAGACTTTGCATATCTTTTTTTAGGCACCATTCAGCTCGTAAGCTCCTTACATAGCAAATGAAATGCCTTTTGGTTACTTCGATGTATTCATTTCTTTGTACCCCCTAAAGATGCATCTTTAAGCATTTAATGGTGTACCTGAGAGTAAGTATTAAGAGCAGTGGCACCCTCCTGGTAGCATAAAAATGTACATCTATATCTTAAATGTTGGCAGTCAACTATATGTTTGATTGTATAACCAATAAACAGTTACAAAAAAAAAAACACACACTTCAGCAAGGTATTTTTCACTTTCTTAGTACATGCATACTCCTATTTGTTCTGAGTCCATCTGCTCCAGCAGGGGTGGCAGCATGACCAGGATATGAAAGACCCTGACCTCTTCGAAGCTCCCTGATTAACCGACCAGGGGGTCTCATCACAGGACAAAGGTACTGTAATCACTTCGCAGGGGCAGCTGCTTTTACCTCTGTCAACAATTTCAAGCTCATTTCCCTAGCACATCTCTGTCCCTGTAGCAGATAGAGTGAATTAAAAAGATAAAAAAAAAAAAAAAAACACACAGAAAAAAAATTACAAAATGATTGTTACAGATTGCCAAATGCACCTTACTAGAAGAGTACTGGAGACTCAAGGCAGATAGGTTCAGAAAGTCTAGAGCAGTATTCACAGGACACAGAAAGGGGTCGGCGAAATGGGAAGCACACCATATGAAGAAGAGCTTCCACTTGAAAATATAGGTGTATCTGGTAGAAAGTTTTCTAGCCACAAGCAGGACATCAGTCACCTGGTCTGAAAACCCAAATTTGGCAATGGCTATGCTTTTAGGAGTCAGGCATACAGATGCAGGGACTAAATCCAGATGGACCAGGGAACTGTGATCCTCCGGCAGCAGACCCAGTCACCGAGAGCTGAACTGGAGGCTCCACTGCTAAGTGCGGCAAAAGCAGGAACCATATCTGGCGAGACCAGAAGGGAGCCACCGGTATCCTGGTGGCGTGCTCCACTCTGAGCTTGAGTAAATCCCTCTGAATGAGAGGGATCAGAGGAAAGTCTTAAAGAAACTTTACTTTCTAAGAGAGGGACAATTCATCTCACCAGAAGACTCCAGGCCCTGGAGCGAACGAGCATAAGCCTGGTAGTTTTGCACTGTGTGAGGATGCAAAAACGTCCAACTCTGGATGACCCATCTTGCAAAACAGTCATGTACCATGGAAGTCAGCAGTTATTCATTTATCTGGGACTGAAATCTGCTTAGCATGTCTGCCAAGACGTTTCTGACACCTTGGAGAAATATGAATGATAGTTGAAGGCCAGGATACATGATCCAGTGCCACACTCACGTCACCTCTCTGCACAGAGGATAGAGTGAGTGCTCCTTGCTTGTTTATGTAGTGCATGACATGGACACTGTCTGACTGAATCAGCAAGGAACTGGGGCTGAGATGAGCATGAAATGCCTCTAAGTCAAGTAGAATAGCCTTCATCTCCAGAACACATACAGAGACTGGACTCCAGGCTGGTCCATGAGCCTGGAAAGACCCTAGATGGGCACACCAATCGGATCCCAAGGCATCTGTTGTCAGGATCTGCATGGGAGTCGGAGGAAAGAATGGAACACCTTATAACAGATTCTGATGATCCATCCACCATACCAGAGCACGGCATACAGGGGATGTGATGAGAACCATTTGTTCCAATGCATCCGTTAGATGGTCCTCCTGCACCTGAAGGGTCCAACACAGAATACACATAGGGAGGTGGACAAGGGGGACCATTACAATGGCCAAAGCCATCAGTCCCAGCAGATGCATCATCATTTATGCTGTTGTATAATGGCTTCTGTGTATCAGCTGAGCCTAGGAAAGAAGGACCTCCATCCTGGCTGCAGGCAGGAGGGCACTTCCCACCGCCATGTCCAGCACTGCCCCAATTTACTGAAGGTGTCAATAAGGAACTTGGACAGGTTTCAGAATGTTCACAGTGACCCCAGTTCCTCAAACAACTGTTGTGTTCTGGACAGTGTGTACAGGATTGATTCCCTGGACAGGGCTTTGAGTAGCCAGTCGTCGAGATAGGGAAAGAGTTGTTGCCACAACCACTTAACATTTATTAAATACCCACATGCTGAGGATAAGCCAAAGGGCAAGAATCAAAACCGATAATTGAAAATCAAGATAGTAAAGCACTCACTGGTACCTGTATCTCAGAAAAATTAGTCCAAGAGTTCAATTTGAGTTGAAAAACTCTCGTTTTATTCACAGGTAAAATTTCTGACGTGGTGTGAACAGCATTGTCGCACAAAACCCCTGCACTTCAACAATAGTTTTCCTTAGAGGGCTAGTTTTACTGTGACACCTTGATCCCATTTTATACTATTAATTTGGCTCACTACTGCCACCATTTGTTCCTTTTCTTATATTGCATATAAGTACAGTATATAAATCTCAGTGGCTCATGGTGGAATTCAAACAATGATAACAATTAGCAAAAAAAATTAAATATTTATGAAAGCCTTTGGATTTTTCACTTATGGAGCCTACAGCCTAAGGGACTAAATACAGAATGGGATTTGAAACCCTTTTTAAAGAAGAAACGGAAGTGAAAATACTCCTCCTGAACATGTTGCCTATGTATAAATGTAAATAGTGCAAATTGAATCTAGCTCTAACCCTGTCTTGTTCATTCTTCTTCTCTTTCTCTCTCATTTGCAGAGACAACTTAAAATGGTTGTTGGTAACCTTGGACAAAGTGGATCCCTAACCCCAAAATTTAGGAAGAAGTTCTGGGTAATCACATCTCCATCCTTACCTGACAAATTCTGCAATGTACCCCTAATGGCACACATACTGTATAACTGCTATTGCTAACTTGAATGATAAACTGAGTTCGCAAATATTTAATTTAGTTAGCAATTGCCATAGTTTACAGTTCAAATCTTTCTTTTTGCCAGCCCAGTAGCGCAGATGGTTGAGGCACTGGACACCATTACTCGCGCCATGTTGGGGACCCAGGTTCGGTAACAAGCTCAGGCACCGGGGGTCAGCAGGGGAGGGAGAGGATCAAGTGTCCAATGGACTGCTCTCTTCTCCCCGGGGAGTGATCCAGGGTGTCTCCGGCGCAGTAGGGATCCCTGGTGGAGACTAGGGTCACGTCTAGCATGGAGCAGCTAGGGGGAGGAGTGTGATGGATGCCTACGGCACAGCCGTGCTGGCATCATTGCACATTCGTGCTCCTAGGGGGAACCACAAGGAAAAAAAAAAAAGCCTGATCCTGGATAGGCGACGGCTCTCCTCTGTGCCACGTAATCACATGTCCAATTCCGGGCCCTGTCTCCACCTCTGTCCCTCCACCACCTCTGCCGGCACACTTGATTGTAGATAGAGTGCCAGAGTGGAGGTGGCCCTACCCCAGAGGGCCCAGAGCTGAGGAGTCCGGCAGCAAAAGGACAGTGACAACAGCTACCTCTGAGGAGACAGGGGACCAGGAGGGCGGTACAGCGACGGTAGTTCAGTAGGGGGCAGTCAGAGAGTTCCGGAGGTTGGCGAATAAACAGAATGTACAAAAATCATTTTTTTTCTTTTTTGAATTAATTTTATGAATGTCATGTATAAATACTTATTTACTTTCATAACTATTCAATTTTTTTCCCCAATTGTTACTGTCTGAATCCCACCATGAGCCAGAGATTTATATACTTGTATGTAATATAAGAAAAGGAACAAATGGTGGGTAGTGAGCCAAATTAATAGTATAAAATGGGATCAAGGTGTCGCAGTAAAACTAGCCCTCTAGGGAAGACTACGCTCGAAGCACTGGGGTTTTGTGAGGCAATGTTTACACTACGTCTGAAATTTACCTGTGAAAGAAACTGGGGAATTTTTCAACTCAAATTGAACTCTGATTTTCTGAGATACAGTGAGTGCTTTACTATCTTGATTTTCAACTACAGAGTTCTAGGGGTCAGAAACCCTCTGTAGAGCACCAGGCTCTGCTCCACTGTGCACACCTGTACTTGATTTTGTCAGAACGGATAATGGCTGCCCTCTATCATGAAGCACAGGTACTGCCTGTGGGAATTTACAAATCTTGAAATGAAGGTTTGTGTCCTTCATATCCAGTGCACAAAGCCAATCCCCATTTGCAGTAGGGGGATCAGATCCTGAACAGACACCATTTAAAATATCTTCTTCTCTCCACACTCCCCAGCAATCTCGGCCCCGGTCCTATCCTCGTTCAACTATATCTGCTTATCTCCTCCCCTCCCCTCACACCATCCTCCGTACTGACAAAGGGAATCTTGGTTCCTCCGATTCCCTGCCTGAATATATCCTTTTCAACTGACAAAGGGAAGCTCTGGTCTCCAAATCCCTGACCTGAGTACTACCTCTCTTATTTTACTAGCACTTTACCCTTGGATAATGCTCTAATCTCCTCAGCTCTCTGTGGGTGATAGACATCCCTGTACAGTTTTGCTCAATATTTACCTATGTCTGTACCATTAATCTGTATGCCACTGATGTTGGTCAACCAAGTTGTATGTTTTTTTATGTATCTAACATTGATTTACCTTTGTATCTCCTTTTAGACTATATGTATTTTCATCCTTTATGACATGGAACTTTTGCAAATGATCTAATAGCTCAAAGGTTGTAATCCAAGACTTTAATAAATAAAATAAATAAATATGTATTCAATTAAAGGGGAAGTCTCCCATAGTTTTTCACACCAATATTTTCCCAACTCCTTATGTGTAACTGTTGTGTACCTCCTCCAGTTGCCAGCAGACTTACTGCTGTTCAAATCTAGATTATAAATAAAAATATACAGCCCTGATAAGTTATCAATGTGTTTGTCGTCCATTTTACCATCAATGCTGCTGGAGGATGATGTAATCAGAGCAACAGATAATGGTGCTGCACTAAATGCAGTTCCACCAGTAAACCAAACCCACAATGTTTGGATCCCCACTTGAGTAATGGAGGAACCCTTTAAATGCTGTGCACATCCTGAAGTGCAGGTCTAATAGGGACTAGGACCATGTGAGTGTGATGCAGCACTGATTTGACATGTATATACAGTATTCATATAAGAAAGTGCCTGTATGTGTTGTGTTACTGTTTCTGTTAGCAAAAACAGTTTACCCAATAAATGACTCTGAGTACAGCAAGAGTTTTAAGTGGTATTATACTGCTGTTATATTATGTTCTGTGTGTGTTAGCATTATCTGTTTTGATTGACACCAGCAGTGAGAAACACTCTTGCAAATATGCCCCTTTCCCTTTGTAACTAGGCAGTCAGTGATTGGATGGCTGCTGTAAAGCAATAAAGAGTTCGCTATAACAAGGAATAGGTTAGCAGGACAGCATCAGCGGCACCATATGGAGGAAGGATAATTTAGTGGTTAAAGCACAGGCACAAGAACTGGGAGACTCTGGTTCAAATCCTGCCAAAGTCCCTTACTCTCTAACCCTTAAGTTCCCCTAACCTCCTTGGGAACTGTGATGGCCCCTCAGGTCCATGACTTTAGAAGTGCCCCCATTCCCATTATAAATCATTAGAAGTGATGTGAGAGCTACAGCACTTCACTTTGAAGGTACTGAGGACAAGCTGTGGCAGCCCCGATTTGTAATGCCAGCATTTGCAGTAAGATGTCCCTCACAAATCAGATGCTACACTTCAGCTGTTATAGGTAAAGAAACTAATCAGTCTCAGTGTTTGTAGTGCACTGTATTTGCTTAGCTCATTCCTCCCATGTCATATGCATTCTGTGTCTTGGTATTTCCAGTTAGAAACTCAGATTTAAGGAGCATTTGAAATGTAAAACAATACACTTTATATAGTAAGTGATCTAGCTCTCCACTTTTAGGGTGCTGAAATGGAGGTGTATCATTTGTACAAAGGAGGAATTCAGTCTTGTGTGATCCTTTTTTGGAAACTGTCCAGGCCTACCTTGTAAATGAATCTTCTCAATGGTGTTCACCTGGTTCAGTACAGATTGACTGCATGATTGTCTAATTGACTGACTGATTCAGTACACAGCAACATATTCTGTTTCCTGTGAATTAAATACTATTAGATGTATTATTTGCTCTACACATTCAGCATTAAGGCTACTAGTATTACTCTCTGCGCGAGTTGCATGACAGAACTGTCTTAAGCCATTGCAAACTTAAACTAAAATCAGGATAGACAGCATTGATACCCTTATGTTTTCTTCTGCACTGTTGCTGCAGTGACATCAGGGAATGGGAGGGGCTGTGTGTAAATGGAGGCTTGCTTGACACTTTACTACCTTGTATCAGAACCTCAGACTCTAGATATGTGTTGCAACAGAAGAAATGACTGATCTCTTATTGACATATGTACAGTAATTGATGTAATGTATAATAAATACATCAGACATCTCCAAATCATAAATATACAGGAGTCTTCTCCTTTAAGAGGTTCAAGTCTCTTAGGTCCAATACAGGACACAGATCCCCTGTCCACTTGGGGACAAGGAAGTTACAGGACTGTATTCTTTTGTTTCTCTCTTGAGGGCAAACAGGATTGATAGCATGCTTTTTTATGAGTGACTGAACCTCTATCAGCAGAAGGGACGAGTGGCCCGGAGGATAATGACAGGCAGGCAGTGGATGCACTGAAGGGGTAGACAGCAGTTCCAGGGCATGCCCCTGTCTACTATTTCCCATACCCGCCCATCTGTACTGATCTCTCTCCACTTTGTTAGATAAAGGGAGATATACTGCCCCCCCCACACACTGCACCCCCACAGGAAGCAGTGGGGGGGGGGGAGATGAGTCAGAAGTTACCAGGGGTGGCTGGGCCATGGGAACTGATACCTTTGGATGCTTTACTCAGGGGGAAGGGACCTCCACCACAAGCATGGAGCTGCTAATGGGAGGCACGACCACAATGGGTGGATGGTCCATCAAAAAGAATACCTACAATACCCCCTAGCAGGCTGAGGGGTCAGGGGTTTAAGTGGCCTTAGACTCATCCTGGAAGATTGAAGCTCACATAGAGCATTTTCAGCATCACCACCAAACAGTCTGGACCCCTAAAAGGGGCATTAAGGACAGACTGCTGTATGTCAGTGGCAAAACCAGCCACACACAGTCATGAGTATCTCCAAAGGAAAACACCAAAAGTAGAGGCCCTGGCAGAAGCACTGCATGCATCATATGCAGAATGCAACAGATGTTTACCAGAATCCATACAAGCTGAAGCAGCTATAAGCAAATCAACCTTGGCAGGGCTAGCAGGAAAAGACTACTGTGGACAAGGTGGATTTCCACAGGCTATTCTGTTAATCATGTAGGCCTGGTAATTATCTATTCTGAGGCCTAAAGATGCAGTGGCATAAGTCCTTTTGCCCGTAATATGCAGCCTCCAGGGTTCCTTATCAGGAGACAAGGAACTCAAAATGTATAGGTGCCGTAGAATAATCTTGAGCAGCCATTATGACCACAGAATCAGTCTCAGGCTGTGAAGCATAATAAGGCTTAGCAGACAGAGCAGGTTACTGCTTATCAGCCTTTCTGAGCACTGCATCAAGGTACTGCACCTGTGCCAGGCAGGAAAAGTAGCATCCGCTAAGGCAGGATATACTGAAGTATGACAATGGATGGTGTAGTAGGAACCTCCAAATACTCCAACTAATTTCTCCTGGTGGAGTCCTCCTCTTTAGCAGCAAAGCCCAGTGCACTTTGTATATGCCTCATCAGTGCCTGAAAAGAGGCATCCTCAGGTGGAGACCTGGATGTATAAATCACCGAGTCCTCACTACAGGAGAACAGAATGGAACCAGAGGCCTGCCCATCCTCAAAGGGATCACAGTCTCCTTCCCTCAGCCTTCCTAAAGCTTCCCTTTGTCTCAGCTGATCAGTTCTCCCTCCACAGACCACAGTGTCGGAGGGCAGAGCTGACCAACTTATTTCTGTTTGCTGTCTCAGCCACAGGAGCAGAGAAAAAGAAGCCGCAGAGGTGCACTTTAATGTGGCAGTACAGCCAAAGAATCTGGGACACTGAAGCCACAGAAGAGCACCTTAGTTGTTTACTTGGGTATTCTGCATTCATTTCTGCTTTTCCCCCCCAATAGCCACAACAGCAGAGCAAAGCAGGGAAGGGGGGATGACAGGGGATCAGAAGCAATACACGCAGGACACCTTGGGTTTTACTGTTTTTCTCATTTATTTCTGCTTTTCCCCCAAACAGCTGCAAGAGCAGAGCAGGGAAGTGGGGACAACAGGAGACAGGGAGCAACACACGCAGGACACAGTTTGATTTTTGACCCACCCTCCACCCGCCCAATAACTATCTAGCCTACAGAGCCACAAAGTGACTAACATCACAGGTGGTAGGAAAGAGGAAGCCCTTAGGGAGTCGTGTGTGGATAGGACACCTAGAGGTTGTTAGCCATTGTTTGGGGTTAGATAGGCTGTGTTGGTGAAGTAGGTATTGCAAGTATCTGCAGGTAGGCAGAGAGAAGAGGAGAGGGAAGAGAAATTAAAAAAGAGCAGGCAGCTGTTAAGGGTGTGTGTGCAAATGGTGCTTCTGGGAGTGGTTAAACTGTAGGTTAATTAGTGGAATGGAAGAATTAATAGGGGATAGTTGGTAACATCTTGATAGAAGGATAAACTATGATGGGAGTGTTGCAGTGCAGCGTGTGCAAGGCTGTGGGTTAACAGATGGACACTTGACTCAGGAACTGTAGAGCTGCAGTAATCTTGCAGATATATTTTTATTTCTTTACAGAACAAAATTAAAATGAACTGTACAACATAAAAATAATAAACAAAAGAAGATACTAGAAATTAAACAACAGGCTTCGATAGAGCATTCAAAATATCAGAAATTCAAAATACATAGGAGTAGCAATAAACTAAACTCCTAAGGTGTTATCAGGTCAATACCTAACTCCTATCTGACTAGTATCATTCAAGGACCAACATATAAAGGAGGCTGGACTAAAGGATTGGTCCGCCCATCCATCAATCAAGTTTCACTTAATGCATTTCACATAAAATAAGCTTGTTATATATAGTTTTAATAAGATTTTATTATTATACTTCCTTTCAAACTGTTCTAGCATCAGATATCCTTTCTAAAATTAATATAAATCAATGTATAACATTTCTGAATGCCAACAAGTACCACCCTCAATTTGCCTGCATAAAAGAAGAATGAAAGAGGCCGGCCAGCTCTAAAGAAGCAAATTTGCTGGGGCAGTTCTGTGGCATTTCTCTCGATTATTTCAATTAATTCTCAGCAGGACTTATAACTCTGCAATCTAGTCAAAAAACATTTAATTAAAGTCACCTAGTCTACGGAGACCTAAAGCAGACCTAAATTCTCTCCCAGCTCTGCGGCTTTGTTCCATTTCACAGAAGAGCAGAAGCGGGACGAATGTGCGCACCTTCGTGCAGGCAGACAGGAGAGAGACCACCGTAGCGACGCTGTCGGAAATCATTTCAAAAGAAGCTGGGTAGGTTTTGTATAATATTCCTGTCACACTAAAGCAGGTTTATATCTGCTAACTTTACAATGGGAAGGGGAAATCAAAACATTAAACGCTACGCTCTTCCAAAGGAACAGAAATCTTTAACTCTGCTACTATCAATATGGCAAATTGGGAGCTCTTTCACAAACCTTATTTTAGAGACACAAACGAGCACCACAGTGCTTTTTAAGGATGAACGAGGAGTGTAGGACTAACTAAATATAATCTGGCACTATTTTAAAAGTGCATTTTGGGACTGAATGCCCAAAGGATTGCTCCTTTTAAGTAGTTATGCCCCATGACCCTAAAGTCAACATGCAGGGAGAAGTACTCTACTAAAGTAACACAGATAAAGTGTTTTAATAGTGTGCAATAGATGGCCAGTCTATTATTCACTATTTATCCAATGGACATACAAACAAAGACAGTCATTCATTCTCTTTCATTCTAGACAGACATATAAAGATATAAAGACAATAATGTGGCTACTAGGGGCACTACCACACAGCGGCTGTGGGGTGGCAGTCTTCAGGGAGACCTTCTGGAGACTGCAGTGCTGCCCCATCTACAGGTACCTCTCTGGGCTGAGGGAGAAGGTTGCCAGACTCAAGGCGGATTTGGCTTAGGTTAGGGGGACCTACTCTCCACTCAGGGTCCACACAAGTATACCTCTGCTCCCCCAAAGGGTGCCACGCATGAGAAGCGCTAGGACACTAGTGGGCTCAGGGAGGGTCAGGGTGGTGAAGCGTGGGCAAATCCCATACCACTACGGAACATCTACGCTGCACTGGCAGGGTGGGATTGCCCCACAGAGGCACCTGAGGTAGTGGCTCGGGCAGATGTGGAGGTACTACATGGTGAAGACCCAAAGGGGGAGTAAGCAGAAGACCACAGAGAAGGAGAAGGAAGTGAATCCTGGTGGAGGACTCTATAGTAAGGGGGACATGCTTGGGGAAAGGTAGGGAATAGGAGAGGGTGGTAAGGTGCCTTCCTGGTGCCATGGCTCAGAGATGGAAGGTAGGATCCTAAAGATCGCTGGGGAGGCAGGAAGGGAGGGAGAGCTGGATGTCATTGTCCACTTGGGGACAAATGACATGGCTGGGGAGAGGCCAGAGGCAGTGCAGGAGGAGTTCAGGAAACTGGAGAGGGATGTTAGGCAAGTAGCACAATCTGTTACTTTCTCTGAGGTGCTACCTGTCCATGACAAGGGGCATGACAGGAGGCTCTACACCAGGGACTTCAACTTATGGTTGAGGAAATGGTGCAGAGAAGAGGAATTTTGATTCACTGGGGACTGAGGCTCCACCTGGAGGGATAGAGGCCTGTACAGGGGTGACTGCCTGCATCCCTCCAGGAGGGTAACTGAGATCCTTGGTGAACAGTTTAAATGCTACAATAGTAGGTATTTAAACTAGCTAAGTGGGGAGGCAGAAAAAGGCAAGAAGGCATAGTCCCCCACATGCTTACAAGGTCAGCAGTGGGAATCCTGAGAGTAAGGAGTCCCAAAGAGAACAAACACAAATAAGGAACCAAAAGGAAGTGGAAAGGAAAAAAGGAAAGAAAATAAAGGAAGGCAAAAGGGCAAGAAGAGGAGTGGTGGCAGTGCAAAATGGAGAGTCATGTGTGCAAATGCTCAAAGTTTGGGTAACAAGATGGCAGACCTAGAGGCCACCATGGCAACAGGAGAACTGGACATAATAGCAATTACAGAGACATGATGCAATGAAAACCTGGGACTGGGAGGTAGCCATACCAGGGTATGCACTATACAGGAGGGACCGAGTAGGGGAAAAAAGGGAAGGGGGTAACTCTCTACGTGAGGGAGAACATTAATGCCACGGAAATACAGGGGGCAGGGTAAAGCGGATATACTGTGGGTCACCCTGAAGACAAGGAAAGGGGCAGCTAATAGGATAGGGGTGATCTATAGACCCCCAGCACAAGGGGAGGAGGTGGATAAGGATATGACAGAAGAAATCCAAAGGATGGCTAGCAAAAGTGAGGTACTGCTAGTGGGGAACTTCAATCTGCCAGATGTGGATTGGAGTCTCCCTGCTGCAGCATCAGTTAGTAGTAGGGAAATCCTAGACTCCCTTCAGGGAGCATTCTTTAGGCAGCTAATTAAAGAACCCACTCATTGGGGGGCATTACTGGACCTGGTACTGTCAAACAGGGATAATGTCGCTGACGTCACAGTGCGAAGCCACCTCGGAAACTGTGATCATCATACGGTGTAGTTCAGTATAAGGGGCTGGGCCAGAGCCTAACCACATACTAAAATGAGGGTCCTGGACTTCAGGAAGGCTGATTTCAAGAAAATGGGAGAGAGACTCAAAGAAGCCCTAGCAGAAAAAGAGAACAAGGGGGTGGGGTAGAGGAAAATTGGGCTAAAATAAGGAAGGCCATTGAGAACGCAACAAACCTCTGTATCAAGCAGGTTAGGGAGAGCAAGAGAAGAAACAGACTGCTATGGTTTTCCACAGAAGTAGCAGAGAAGGTAAAGGAAAAGAAGCAGGCAGTCAAAAAGTACAAGATGACAGCAAGAAGAGGATAAAGAAAGTCATCGGGTGAAACAAAGGGAGGCAGGTAAGGCAGCTAGGAGAGCTAAAGCACAAACAAAGGAAAATGTGCCAAACCAGCAAAACAGGTATAAAACATTCTTAAGCTATATAAGCGAAAAGAAGAAAAGCAAGGCAGGGATGGTAAGAATAAAAGGGAAGTGGGGGGGTGGAAGAGGACCAGAAAAAGCTGACATACTGAATAGGTACTTTTGCCGGTAGTCACAAATGAAGGGTAGGTGACAGGCCACAGATAGTGAGGAAGGGAGGTGGACACTAGCCCTTTACAGAGGAGAGAGAGTCCACAGGAACTGACAAAACTAAAAGTAGACAAGGTGATGGGGCCTGATGGGGTTCACCCTAGGATTCTGAGGAACTGGGCGGGGGAGAGAGAGACTGTCTGTGCCTCTTATGGCCCTGTTCAATCTTTCACTAGATACAAGGGATGTTCTGAGGGCTGGACGAGGGCAGATGTGGTCCCACTACACAAAAGTGGGAATGGGGGGGAGGCAGGAAACTACCAACCTGTAAGCCTGACTTCAGTGGTGGGCAAGGCTATGGAAACTCTATTCAAAGAAAGGATTGAGTAATACCTAGTGTGGATTGCATGATCCGAAGCAGAATGGGTTCAAAGAGGGGAGATCTTGCCAAACAAACCTGATAAGAGTTTTTTGACTGCGTTACCAGGAAGGTGGATAAGGGAGGAGTGGTGGACGTGGCCTACCTGGATTTCAATAACGCCTTTGACACCATTCCACACAAAAGACTGGTAAACAAGCTAGGCAGCCTGGGAGTGGGTCCAAAGATAGTAACATGGGTACGACGTTGGCTGAGTAACAGAACTCAGGGAGTGGTGGTAAATGGAGTTTACTCGGAGCAAGGTGAGGTAACCAGCGGGGTGCCTCAGGGGTCGGTACTTGGACTGGTCCTCTTCAAAGTCTTTATTAGCGACATCGCAGAGGAGCTGGAGGGAAAGGTATGCCTGTTTGCGGAAGACATAAAACTCTGCAACAGAGGCTACACACCAGGGAGGGGTGGAAAAAATGAGGGAAGATCTTGGAAAATTGGAAGACTGGTCAAGAGTTTGGCAACTGGACTTCAATGCCAAAAATGTAAAAATATAGACATGGGGCACAGAAACTCAAGGGCAGCATGAGTTGGGGGGAGGTTTTAACCACACAAGAAAGGAATCTGGGGGTCATTATATCGGAGGACCTGAAGGTAGCAAAGCAGTATGATAATTCTGCATTCCTTCACCTGTGGCCGTAGCCACAGGAGCTGCTCCCTGCCCTCTCAAGGGCCAAAAACAGACTGTGCCAAAGTCCCCTGGGCATTCCTCCACCCGTGGCCGTAGCCACAGGAGCTGCTTCCTGCCCTCTCAAGGGCCAAAAACAGGTACGCCTGCTCAACTGATAGAGTGCCACCGCCAACTGTAAACTTTAAATTTGGCACCATTTCTCAGATCTTTGTGTGAGCAGCTTTCTAAAACAAGCTAGTTGCGCACTGAGGGACCTTTGTGCCAGAGCCTGCTCTCTCTCGATTTTTCACCTGCTTACATCATTTTCAATATGTACGGTTTGTTAACGACTGTAATGCTGCATCATCTTCAGATCAGTCTGATTTCCTAGTAGTCCAGTAGATTTTCTTGTATCTAAGATTTTTCTCCAGCAAGTGAGATTTTTGCAGAACTGCTTCTTCTGAACTGTTAGCTAAGTGACTAACAGCGCATGACCTGCAATCCAGTAAGTCTCTAGCAGTCCTGTATGTTTTCTTGGACTGTTCCTGCTAGGCAGCTTTATGCAGTTTTATTACACTGTACTTATAATTTGTGTAGCAAGGCCTCCCTGCATAGTTCTGTTACAGCAAGCGGGTTTTCCAAAGTCTGCATTTATTCTTCTATGCACTGCATCTCCTTAGCTAGCGAATTAGCAAGGTCTTACTGAACAAACTTTCCTTAGCTTGTGAGTTAACCAAAGTCTGAATATATTGAAATGGAACATTGATGCTTAAAATCTTCTGCTTCAGCCCGATTTCACCTTTCTTACTCCTGTTAACTCAAAAATCTGCATCTATCTTGCCTGAACTTCAGCCTTTTCTTTTCTGCATTTTTAACTAACCTCCTCCTCTTCTCTTCACCCCATCCCCCTTTCTCTCTCCCTTTTCTCAAGGAATCCTACCTTAACCATCTTATCACTCCCCTCCCCCTCTGCCCTGCCTACTCAGACAGTCCTTCCCCAACCTTCTGCTAATCTCTTCTTCCTTTATTTACAGACTGTGCCAAAGTCCCTTGGGTATTCCCTCTACCCGTGGCCGTAGCCACAGGAGCTGCTTCCTGCCCTCTCAAGGGCCGAAAACAGGTACGCCTGCTCAACTGAGAGAGTGCTCCCCAGCTGCAAATTTTAAATTTGGCACCATTTCTCGGATCTTTGTGTGAGCAGCTTTCTAAATCAAACTAGTTGCGCACTGAGGGACCTTTGTGCCAGAGCCTGCTCTCACTCGATTATAGCCTCTGTCCAGGAACTCCTCCCTCTGGAATCCCAACCCTCCCCCTTCTCTGACAGTTTATTCTATAGTCTCTGTCCAGGAACTCCTCCCACCGGAATCCCACAGTCAGCTGGTTTTCCATCCCCTGAAACCACACCCTCCCTTCTCATGAGATCAAACCTAAATCGCTATTTCTCCTCTTTTCCTCTCCAAACCAAGCCCTATCCAGCCCTTGGGTAACCTCAGACATCTCCTCCACAAGGCTCTAAGACACCCTCTCACTGGTGTACTCAAACCTGGGACCTCTTGCACCAAAGTCAGTAACACTATCACTACTCTACAGTGGCAGTCACCCTCACTGAAGTTTAGCTATCACCCTTATCTTTCACTATAAGCATAGAACTGTGGGCACTCGCACTTCCTTGCTAGGTCTTCTCACCCTTACCCTCCTGTTTCAAACCTCCCCCCGACCTGAGCTCCCATCCACTACATCAGGCACCTCACCCCCAAGTTACCCCAGTATGACCCAGCCCCCTCCCACCTTGAACGCACCCCTAACTCCCCAGCCTCTACCCCCTGCCTACAGCCCCACTGCCCCTGCCCTCCCGGGCCCACCCTGGACCCACCTGTTCCCTGTCATACCCACCCTTCGTGCTCTACTTATCCCCTGCACTCTTATCACCAGGTTCTTGCCCGGGCGCCGAACCATGGGTCCCTGCCGCTGCCGTCCCCTAATCAGAATAATCACATTGTTACTCTTACTGTCTGGGAATGTACACCCCAATCCTGGACCTTTATCTGCCAGCCTGTCCAAATCCTGTACCACTACCAGTCTCCGCCTTGCACCCCTTAACATATGTAGCCTCCTAAAGAAAACTGCTGCTCTCCAGTGCTGGATCACCCAGCATCAACCTGATATTCTTGCTCTGGTAGAGACTTGGCTCTCTAAGTCCACCCTGATTCCATTATCTCCCTCCCTGGATACACCTTATTCAGGGAAGACTCATAGGCAAACGCGGTGGTGGGTGCGCTATATTCATGTGGGACACCCTAATAGGTCATGCACTCCCTGCTCCCAAACTTGAGCATGGTGCCCAACCCTCATGCTAAAAGTTATCCCTGACCCCGCCACAGGCTCTCTTTTTCTTACTGTCTCCTACATACCCCCAAGGAACCAGAACTCAGCAGTCCAGTCCCTCATCAACTACCTCACATCCCTCCTGCACAAAGTCAAGCAAGTCATCCTTGGTGATCTTAATGTTAACTGGCTTGCTTCCGCCACCTCCAAAAAACAGGGACTCCTTCGCTGCCCTGGATATGTCCCAACTAATCTCACACCCACCAGGTTCAACCGATCCAGTGGAACCAACACCCTCCTAGACGTTATCTTATCAAACTGTCCCTTTAAAATCCAGGACATCACTGTCCTCCCCGACTCACTTAGTGATCACTCCCCAGTCATCTGTACCTGGTCATCCTCCTCTCCAAAACCATGGTCCCAGGTTACACTGGCCGGCGGCTACGCCCTGGTGGCCTAAAAAAGCTGAAACAGCACCCAGCCCAGCTAAACTAGTCCCCTATCAGACATGCCCCAGATATCGACTCAGCTCTTGACTTCTTCACAAGCGCCTTCTGCAAGGCCTGTGACTTCTTCGTCCCACACACCAGGATCCGTACAAAGAAATGCAACACCCCTTGGATCACCCCTTACCTCATTCAAAAACTTTTGAATGGGGATAATCTCTGGCGAATCACTGTAGATTCAGGCAATCCATCTGACAGACAAGCCTACAACGCAGAGTGCAATAAGTGCACCTGGGCCATCAGACGGGCCAAGGCGGAGCACTACCAGGCCACCCTCACCTTCACCTGGGGATCGGCCCGGACCTTCTGGGATAGCATAAAAGAACTAACTGGGAAGACCCACTCCCCTCCACCATCTCAGCTCACCATCGATGGCGCGACCTCCTCTGATCCACTATCTATAGCTGACTGCCTCAACGCCACTTTCTCTGATCTAAGCTCTGTCCTCCCCAGCAGCTTTTTTGATCCAATCCCCTCCTCACTCCCCCCTGCCCTGCATCGCCCCCCTTTCTACCTGCGCACCCTATCCCCCACGGAGCCAGGCCACACCTGCCAAAGCCCTGGTAGTAAAACCCCAGCAGTGAACCCCCGACTCCAGGATCCTCCGCCTGGTCCTTGACATTGTCCTAGTCCGCCTAATGGACCTACTCAACCAGTCCCTATGCCTTGGACAGTACCCCAGTGCATGGAAAACTGCTGAAATCACTCCAATACACAAGAGCGGTGTTCGATCCTCCCCCATTAACTATCGGCCAATCTCCATCCTCCCCCCACTCTCCAAAGCCCTCGAAAAAGTGATGTCTATCCAACTATCTGAGTACTTGGCTAAGTATGACATTATGTATCCAGAGCAGCACGGCTTCCGCCCAGGACACAGTACAACCACTGCTCTCCTGGAGTTCTCCCAATACCTGCACTCTGCTCTTGACTCCAGCAACCTGGCCGGTGCAGTGTTCATTGACCTCCCAAGGCCTTGACACTGTCTGCCACCCTTCCTACTCAACTCTCCACCAGCTCAGTTTCCTCTGCTGGTCCCTGCCTGGTTTTCCAGCTACCTCTCTGCTAGATCCCAGCGCGTAAAAATCAATGACTCCCTCTCCAACATTCGACCCATTAGCTCCGGGGTCCCACAGGGCTCAATCCTGGGTCCTGTTCTCTTCAGTCTCTACCTCAACACTCTCCCTAGCTCCTGCAATAGCAAGATGTTCCTCTATGCAGACATTACAGTTCTCTTTGCCTCACACCCAGATCCCTCCACTCTCCAATCATCCCTTCAACTCGCCTACAACCAAACAGAAAGGTGGTTTCTTGATCACAGACTAGTCATAAACCTTAAGAAAACCAAATCAATGCTCTTCCCCTACCACCAAAATAAAGCTAGAAGTGCCCCCCTCCTGATTATCCTCAACTCTCAGCTCCCATTAGAGCAAGTACCCATATACAAATACCTAGGCATCACTTTTGATACTGCCCTCACCTTCCACACCCACATCAACGCTCTTTCCTCCACCATAAACTCTCTGATTGGCCTACTTTACCGCCATAGGGATTGCCTGCCCCTCGCTGCCCTCCGGCTGGCCATCACCTCCTCCGTCCTGTCCCTAGTGGACTACGGCTTGCCCGTCTATGCTGCAGCTCATAACACCTCCCTCTCTAAAATCCAGCTGTCCATCAATAAGGCCTGTAGGCTCTTTACCGGAGCTTCCAGCCACACCCACACCTGCCTGCTCTATTTGTCCGACAACCTGCTCAACTTCGAGGAATGTCTGCAGTATCAGACCTGCCTTCTTGCTAAGAAATCCCTGCTCGGACTCTCCCCCCCTACCATGGTCATCCTCATCCGTTTCCACCCGCAGCTCTGTTAAAGCCACCTTCAAAGTGCCCAGAACCAAGACCTCCCTCACCCAGAGGTCCTTCTTTTATTGAGCTCCTGCCTGGTTCAACTCCCTCCCTCCCTCCCTGCATCACCAACACTGCCAAACCTGGTCCCTTCAAACCGCTTCACAGAATAATCTCTTTAATGTCCGCTGATGTAGGTGCAACTAACCTGCCCCCAATCCTACTGCAGGACCTTTCCTGCCTGGCCCCCCTAATCCTGACAAGGTCCCTTGGACTGCCGATCCATCTTTCCCCCTACCCCTTTTTACCTACCCCCCTTAGGTTTATACAAGGATGTATTCCACTGCAACTCCAGAGAAATTGTTCATCTTTAATTGTAAATCTGTATTTTATACCAACTTTTAACTTAGTGTATTCTGTGTTCAATGTCTGCACCTGTAATAGAAACACAGACTTTGACGGCAGATAAGGACTGCTTGGCCCATCTAGTCTGCCCATTTCCCTACCTACAGGATAGGCCGCAGATCCTAGTTAACCAACAGCCTATTTCTTCCAACCCCCCACAAGAATTGCCTTATGTCTGTCCCATGCATTCTTGAATTCTCCCATAGTTTTAGACCCCACAACCTCCTCAGGAAGGCTGTTCCATGCATCCACTACCCTCTCTGTGAAATAATACTTCTCACATTGCCCCTGAACCGCCTCCTATCTTTAAATTGTGTCCCTTGTTCTTGCAAGTCTCTTTTCTGAAAGATGCTACCCTCTTGGACTTTGTTGATTCCATTGAGGTACTTAAAGTTTCTATCATGTCCCCTCTCCATTCTTTCCTCAAGGGTATACATATTAAGCTCCTTTAGTCTCTCCTCATACAGCCTCTTGCAGACCCTGCACCATTTTAGTTGCCCTCCTCTGGACTACCTCTATCCTGTCTATGTCCTTATGGAGATGGGGTCTCCAGAACTGGACACAGTACTCCAGATGGGGTCTCACCAACTGTCTGTACAGAGGGATAACAACTTCCTGTATTCTGCTGCTGATGCCTCCCTACACATCCCAGTATACCCCCAGCCCTCCCTACTGCCTTCACATTGCTTACTAACCTTAAGGTCATCTGAATGATTACCCCCAGGTCCCTTTCCTTTTTGTTGTTGTTACCACCTCCCACCCATTGTGTATTCTTCCCTGGGTTCTTGTTTCCCAGGTGCATTATTCTGCACTTCTTTGCATTGAATCCAAGCTGCCATACTTCTGACCATTCCTCCAACCTTGCCAAGTCCCTTTTCATCCTTTCCACGCCTCCTTGTGTATCAACCCTGTTGCAGATCTTTGTGTCATCTGCAAAAAGGCATACTTTTCCTTCCAGTCCCTCTGCAATGTCACTGATTAAGACATTAAAAAGGACTGGACCCAATACTGAACCCTGCGGTACCCCACTAGTAACCCCTCTTTCTTCAGAGTGGACTCCATTTACAATTACCTTCTGTGTCCTGTTGTGCAGCCAATGTTTTACCCAGGCTACCACCCTGGGACCCACTCCCAGGCTGGTTAATTTGACTATTAATCTTTTGTGTGGGACTGTGTCAAATGCCTTGCTAAAGTCTAGGTAGGCCATGTCCACAGCCCCTCCCTGGTCTACTACTTTGGTCACCAGTCAAAGAAACTATTAGATCTGCCTGACATGACCTTCCTGCTGTGAACCCATGCTGCCTTGGGTTCTGTGCTCCACTGGCCTCTAGGTACTCAACTATTCTTTCCTTCAGAAGTGACTCCATCACTTTCCTTACCACAGAGGTCAGACTGACAGGTCTGTAGTTTCCTGCCTCTGTCTTGGTCCCACTTTGTGAAGGGAATCACATCTGCCTTCCTCCAGTCCTCAGGTACCACATCATCCTCCCATGATTTATTAAAAAGAGTAGCCAGTGGTTTCACTCTTCCTCCCTTAATTCTTTTAGAATTCTGGGTGAATTCCATCAGGACCCATTGCTTTGTCCACCTTCAGTTTCGGAGTTCCTGCAGAACCCTTTCTTCTGTGAAAGGACTGGGATCGACCCCTATCAAGAGAGTGCTTCTGTTAATTGGATTAGGCACTTCTCCCTCCTCTTTTGTGAATACTGAGCAGAAATATTTGTTCAGTATCCCTGCTTTTTCACTGTCCCCTCTCCCCACCTACCGCTCATTCTATTCAGCCTCACTATCCCTCCCTTCGCCTTTCACTCGTTGATGTATCCTATAAAAGGTTTTATCCCCCTTCTTAACCGAGTTGGCTATCTTTTCCTCAGTTTGGGCCTTTGCTATTCTGACTTCCCTCCCTACTTCCTTCTGCCTTAACTGGTACAGCTCTCTGTCCTGCTCCTTCTGTGTTTCCTGATACTTCCAGAATGCGATCTTTTTCTTCCCAACTTTCACAGCCACCTCTTTTGAGAACCATAGTGGCTTTTTCTTTCATTTTGATTTGTTTATTTGCTTCACACAAAGGCTTGTTGCCTCTGTGATGGCAGTTTTGATGATTCCCCATTGTTGCTCCACACCTCCTTCTAGCCTATTTGCTAGTGCTTTTCTAAGGCACTCTCCCATCTTGCCAAAGTCAGCCCTCCTAAAGTCCAGTACCCCCACTTTTGTATGGCTTGACTCTGTAGCTTAGTTTAACATGAACCACACTGTTTGATGGTCACTTGTCCCCAGATGGCAACCCACTTCTAGATCTGAGATCCTCTCACTGCCCCCATTTGAGAGTATGAGGTCTAAGATTGTTACCTCATGAGTGGGTTCCGAAACTAGCTGTCTAAGGCCTGCCACCTGTAGGGCATCAAGAATGGCCCTGCTCTTGGATGTGGCTGCAGCAAATGTGCTCCAGTTAACATCTGGCATATTCAGGTCTCCCATCAACAGTATCTCCCCTTTCTCTGCCATTCTAAGAATGCCTTCTATCATATCCTTGTCCATTCCTCCCCTGACATGGGGTCTGTACACAACCCCTGTGCAGATTGTGGTGCCCTTTCCAGTCTCCAAGGTGACCCACAGTGCCTCCTCCTCCCTGTTTACTCTTTTGTTCAGTTGCCTTTATCCTTCCTTACATAGAGAGCTACTCCCACCTCCCCTGCCTGTCTCTCCTGTAGGTTATGTACCCTGGTATGTTAACATCCCAGTCATGGTTCTCTGTGTACCATATTTCTGTGACTGCTACGATATCCAGGCATCCTCTTCCATCAAGGCCACCAGCTCAGGGAGCTTGTTGCCCAGACCACGGGCATTGGTACTCATTACCTCCATTTCCTAATGGCCTTACTCCCTTTTGCCCCATCCCTGTCCTTCTTGCCTTTGTCACTTTCTCCATTTACCCCTGCCCTTCTCCCTATCGACACCTCTATGTCGGTGTTTGCCGCACTTACTACCGTGATTATTCGGGGGAGAGCTAGGATTTCCCTGCTGCTTTCCATTGCCCCCCCCCCCTTGGCTAGTTTAAAAGCTTGCCAATGAAACATTTAAACCTATCACCTAGGATCCTGGTTCCCTCCCGGACAGATGCAGCCCATCATGCCAGTATAGGCTTGCATCACTCCAGGTGGACCCCCAGTCCCCAATGAAGCCAAATCCTGAGCTCCACCCAGTTTTCAACCACTGATTGAATCCCATGGTGCAGAACACCCAGCCTCTCTATGCCATAGATGGGCAGCACCTCCGAGGAGGTTACCGTGCGTGCTACTTGACTAAGGCCCCTCCCCAATTCCACAAACTCTTCCTGCACTTCTCTAATCCCTTTCTTAGCCAGATCACCTAGGTGGACAATGACATCCAGCTCCCTCCCCTGTGCAGCTGCTCCAGCAATCCTAAAGATTCGCTCCCTGTCCCTCCAAGCCATGGCGCCAGTCAGGCACCTTACCTCCCTCTCCCCTTCCTCCCCCAGTTCTACCTTCCTAACAATGGAGTCCCCCATCAGGAGTTGTTTCTTCCTGTGGAGTCCCTGCCACTCTCCTGTGGGTCTCCTTTGTGGAGGTTCCCAGCATCCTCCTTGGTCTCCACTGCAGGTGCCTCCATAGAGGAACCACACTTTGCCAGAATGGCATAGAAATTGTGGAGAGGTACAACTGGAAGGATGCGCCTCTGTTCCACCACCCTCACCCTCCCTGAGCCCACTGTGGTCCAACCGCTCCTCTTTCTTGGCAACCTCTGAGGCAACGGTGGTCCCTGGATGGAAGAGGAGGTCCCACAAATCCTGGTCAACTCAGCCTGGAGATGAGCAACCTCCTCCCTCAGCCCAGAGAGGTGCCTGCAGATGGGACAACACCACATCCTCCAGAATGTCTCCCGGAAGACTGCTGCTCCACAGTCACTGCACTGCACCACTCCAATCATGTCTTATTTCTGGCCCCTTAACTGTTTGCAATCCTTACTCTTTCCTCTGCCACAGCTAGCAGTGGAACCGGTGAACCAGAGGAGTGGCTATCTCTGCAAGGCAGTGTGCAAAAGATGGAGATTAGTGCCCAAGAGGTGGATAAGCAGAAAAGGGGCAAAATTCAGCAGAAGGGCAGACAACAAGGAGAACCAGGGATAAATGACAACCAATGAAGGGGCTGGAGTAGAACAGTGAAGCAGTCTAGGGAGGTCAAATCATGGAAAGCCATGTGTGCAAATGCCAGGAGCCTTAGCAACAACAAGATGGAAGATCTGGAGGCTGTCATGGTACAGTCAGAACCTGGACATTGTGGCCATCACTGAAACCTGGTGTAATGATAACCATGACTGGGAGATGGCCATACCTGGCTACAACATATTCAGAAGAGACAGAGCAGGCAGGAAGGGAGGAGTGGCACTGTATGTGAAAAATGACATAAGGGCCACAGAGATCCAGGAGGAACAAAATGGGGGAGAGATACTGTGGGTTAAGCTGGAAAGGAAAATTGGGACAGCCATCCGCACAGGTGTGGTCTATAGACCACCAGCCCAGGAGGAAGAAACAGATAGGGAGCTGATGCTAGCCATCCAAAGGATGGCAGACAAGGGTGAGGTAGTACTGGTTGGAGACTTCAATATTCCAGACGTGGACTGGAGCATCCCAGCAGCAGCATCAACTAGGAGCAGATTTATCCTGGACTCCTTCAGGTGCCTTCCTCAAGCAACTGGTCATGGAACCAACTCGCAGAAGGCAATACTGGACCTTGCTCTACAAACAGGGACAGTGTGATGGGGGTAACAGTGGGGAGCACCTGGGTAACAGTGACCACCAGTCATTGTGGTTTGAAATCACAGAAAGAGCAGAACCAAACCACACAAAAACACGTATCCTGGATTTAAGGGGGGCAGACTTTGGGAAAATGGGGAGATACTTGAAAGAGGCATTAAGGGGAATGGGACAGGAATCAGGGGTTGAGGAACAGTGGGCAGTATTTAAAAATGGGGATTATAAGAACAACAGAATTATGCATTAAGCAGGGTTGCAAGAGGAAAAGGAAGAGGAGACCATTATGGTTTTCCAAAGAGGTAGCAAAGAAAGTGAAAGCCAAAAAGATTGCATTCAGGCAATACAAAAAGACACAGGCAGAAGGGGATAGGGAGAAGTACCAGGAGAAGCAAGGGAGGCAGGAAGTCAGTAAGGGAAGCCAAAGCTCAGACAGAAGAACACATTGCAAAATCAGTGGCAAGGGGACAAACCTTTACAGGTACATAAGTGAAAAAGAAAGACAAAGGAGGGATAGTGAGACTGAAGGGGAGGATGGGAGCCAGTGGAGGATGACAACAGTAAAGCTGACATATTGAACAGGTATTTCTGCTCAGTCTTTACTGAGGAAGAGGGTAATGGGTCTGAAGGAGTACAAGGGTGAGAATGGTGCAGAAATGGACACAAGTCTCTTTACAGAAAGGGTCCTGAAGGAACTGGAAGTAATAAGAGTTGATAAAGCAATGGGGCCAGATGGGGTGCAACCCAGGGTCCTTAAAGAACTAAGAGAGGTGGTGGCTGAACCTCTGGCTATCCTGTTTAGCCGATCACTGGAAACAGGGAAGTACCCAAAGACTGAGGACAGCAGATGTAGTCCCTTATACAAAAGTGGGAACAAAGAGGAAGCAGGGAACTACAGACCAGTCAGCCTCACACCTCGGTAGTGGGGAAGATCATGGAAGCACTACTGAAGGAGAGATTGGTGGAACATCTGGTTGTCAATGGACTACAGGACCCAAGGCAGCATGGTTTCACCAGGGGAGGTCATGTCAGACCAACCTCGTTGAATTTTTGACTGGGTGACTAGGGAGGTGGATCAGGGAGGGCAGTGGACATGGCCTATCTGGACTTCAGCAAGGCCTTTGACACTGTGCCACATAGAAGACTATTACACAAACTGGGGAATATGGGTGTGGGCAGGACAGTAGTGTGGTGGGTAGGTAACTGGCTGGGTGGCAGGACACAGAGGGTGGTGGTAAATGGCGTCACTCCACAGAGGGAAGAGTGACCAGTGGGGTACCACAGGGATCAGTGCTGGGACCGGTCCTATTCAACATCTTCATCAGTGACATGGCTGCAGGATCTAGAAGGCAGAATTTCACTGTTCGCTGATGACACAAAAGCTCTGTAACACAGTAGACACACCAGAGGGTGTAGACAGAATGAGAAGGGACCTGCAGAAACTTGAAGAATGGTCAGGGGTTTGGCAGTTGAAATTCAATGCAAGAAGTGCAAGATAATGCATATGGGCACAAACCCTGGCACAATACATCAGTTGGGGGTGAGGATATAGCATGCACCAAGCAAGAAAGGATCTTGGGGTTATCATCTCTGATGACCTCAAGGTAGAGAAACAGTGTGACAAGGCAGCAGGTAAAGCAAATAGGATGCTGGGATGTATAGGCAGGGGCATCACCAGCAGGAAAGGGAGGTCATAATTCCGCTTATACAAGACACTAGTGAGGCCCCACCTGAGTACAGTGTACAGTTCTGGAGACCATACCTACGCAGGACATAGACAGGGTAGAGAAGGTCCAAGGAGGGCGCAACAAAGATGGTGCATGGATTGCATCACAAGTCCTATGAAGACAGGTTGAAGGAACTGAACATGTACTCCCTGGAGGAGAGGAGGAGAGAGGGATATGATAGAGACATACAAGTATCTTACAGGTAGGAACAGGGTGCAGAAAACACTATTTTAAGCGAAAAGATGTTCCAGGACTAGAGGGCATGGGATGAAGTTGGAGGAGGACGATTCAGAGGAAACATGAGAAAGAATTTCTTCACAGAACGGGTGGTGGATAAGTGGAACACCCTGCCAGAGGAAGTGGTGGGGGCTGAAACAATCACGGGATTTAAGAATGCATGGGATAGAAATAAAGGAATTCTAGAGGTCAGGGGTAAGGGGAAACAGACTTCTAGGAAAACAAACTGAACTTACAAGCTCAAATGGGTAGACTGGGTGGGCCACAGGCCCTTATCTGCCGACACTGTCTATGTATCTATGTACCACTTACTTGCTCAGAGGCAGAACTCCAGCAGCTACAGGAGGCCAGAGAGCTACTCTTGCCCTTCTTGGATGGTGGGTCTTTGGTGGTTCTGTGATCACTCACTTCCTGCTCCCAAACAGGAAGTTCCTGTTGTCAGTCAAATCCTGTGCCTATAAAATAGAACTAGCTTTGGCTGGGGGGTGAGGAAGGATGGCAATATAGTCCCAGTAGAAGTTCAGTCACACAGCAGTCCTTTCTCCTGGTGTCTTCTGCCAAACTATTAGCAGAATCTTTCTAATGCAGTCTTTAAATGTAGCTTCCTTCTAGCTAAGCCACCCCCCTACTTACTAGATCTTTCTACAAGTAATTTAAACCTCACAGCTATTAAGTCCTTTCAGTCACCTGAGATTTACACCTAGATAACTGTTCAGATACCCATTCAGTTCAGTTAACCCAGACAAACGCACACTTTTTTTTTTGTTTTATTTTTTTTTTACCCTAAATTAAAGGTCCAAGTACAAAAGTTCTTCTTCTTTAGTCCCAGCAGAGAAGTCCAGTCACACAGCAGTCCTTTCTCCTGGTGTCTTCTGCCAAGCTAATATTGTCCAATGTTGTATCTGCACAATGTTCTATTGTCTTGCCCTCCCTGCAACGAGGTGCCTTTGTAAATGAGTCCCTGACTCAAAGGTTCTAAATCCGACTTGTTTAAATAAATAAAAAAATAAATAAATGAATAAAATAAAAAATAAGGCAGTGGGAAAGGCTAGTAGGATGCTGGGGTGAACAGGGCGGGGCATCACCAACAGAAAAAGGGAGGTATAGTGCTACCCCTGTATAGATCAATGGTGAGGCCACACCTGGAGTACTGTGTCCAGTTCTGGAGGCCCCATCTCAGGAAGGACACAGATTGGGTGGAAGCGGTACAGAGAAGGGCAACCAAAATGATGCATGGTCTGCATCAGAAGCCCTGTGAGGAAAGACTCAGGAAATTAAATATGTACTCACTACTGGAGGAAAGGAGACAAAGGGGAGACATGATAGAGACATTCAAATACCTCAAAGGTATCAATAAGGTCCACGAGGGTGGCATATTGCACAGAGAGATGCTCAAGGACAAGGGGCCATGATATGAAGCTAGAAGGGAAGAAACAGAGAGGATGTGAGGAAATATTTATTCACAGAAAAGATGGTGGATGTGTGGAACAACCTTGCAGCCGAGGTGGTGGGTACCCATTGGTAACAGATTTCAAAGATGCATGGGATAAGCACCGAGTAACCTTATTAACAGAGCGGGGCAGGGGGGCAAGACCAGAGATCAATTAGGGTCTATGGTACAACAGTAGGAAGGGACTTTAGGGCACAATATGTGGGCCAGAAGGTCCTTTTTTGCTGTCAGCGTCTATGTTTCTATGTTCCAAACACTCCTCCATGTTAAGGAGATCAGGATTATACTAATTCTCCTCTTTGTAGTCTGGAATGACGATGGAGGTACAGGCACAGCCAGCAATGATGGCGGTGGCTGGGAGGGAGGAATGACAGGCCTGCACTGCACATCAGTCGACGAAGAAAGTGCTGACAGGGCAGGTCCCTTGACAGTACAGCTGTTACTGTATGCAGAAGCGATGGTATCAATTGGCTAAGACTTCAGAGACTGTCGCCAGCATGACCTGGGAGTGGATGGAGCCCTGTAAAGGGGCCACGACTACAGCTGTTGACTGGGCAGAACCCATTGAGAGGGTCTCCAAACCATTCATAGCAGGTATGGCAGTGTCAGAGCCAGACACAGATTTTGGTGTCTCTTGGATGGTTGGGGTGGACTGTAGTCAAACTTACCCTCCAAACAGCATGGGGCCCTTGACCTCACTGGGGAAGCAGGAGCCTTGTCCTTATGCTTGTGGTGATGGTTGGAAGACTAGGATTTTGAAGATTTGTCTTTTTCCTCTAGCCTTGTCCTTAAGACTTTGATGACCGTGTCAGCAAGAGTGTCACTGAACACCAGGGAAACTTCCCAGCAGCAGCCAACAAGCAAGAGAGAGGGAGAAGCCAGCTTGGAGCCTGTGGCATTGGTAGCTATTCCACAGCCTTCTTGGCAATGAAGGTTTCTAGGGCCCTCTTTCTGCATCTGCTTGTAATCTCTGGCAAATATCACAGGCCCTCATGTGTGGGACAACCCCAAACAGCAAACACAAACCATGAGCATCGTTTTTGTAGATCTTGTAGCCACAGGTACAAAACCTAAATAAAGGTCCTTTCGATGGCAACACAAAACGATGATATAAATTAAACAAGTAAGTTACAGAAAATAAAATCGAAAAGTCAATGGCATTTCTCTGCAGGTCCAATGAGTAGTCGACAATAGAAGAAAGAATTGGGGAGTGACGGGTCCACCCACGTTTTATAGGTTTTGATGTCATATGTCATTGTGGGCAGCTCCCAGCTAGCAAAGATTTCGGAGTGGTCCTGACGCTAATGGCTTACAGTTCCAAAGGTGTGTTGCAATGGAGGAGATATTCCCAATGACGATCTGCACCTTCCCGCAAGCCAGGCCCATAACACCTAGTGAGTGAGTTAAGAACCAACTCGGAAAAATATGTAAATTGTAGGGAATTACATTTCTGTTCCCTAAAAATCAAACCTTTTCATAAGAATTATTTGCATCCCTTGTTGCAGGTGTACATCTGCAACCCTCAGGACTATATTCCAGGCACTGAATCCCATGCTGGCTTTTCTGCTTCAGTAAAAGTTTTTTTTTCTCCCTTAACGAGAGAGAATTACCAAAGTGCTCTGGCTGACATTCCTGCTCTCAACAACAAAATAAAAGGTTTCTAATATATTTGTACAAGACTTTGTGCAGGATATTGCTAAGCAGCACAGCACCCTTGTTTCTCTGCATATAGCCACTGCGCTGCAAGTATCTAACTTTTTGCCTTGATTCACCGCTCAAGATCGGATCGCGGGGGGGGGGGGTTGCGGTCTGCTTTACGACCAAACTGGGCCTCACGAGTGTACCAGTTGAGAAGACCGAGTCATTTGAGTGTACTGTGGTAGGTGTAGGTTGTAGGATCACCCTTATCTACCGTCCACCCTGTGATGAGAAGCGGATCCTTCAGGAAGTGGTGGACTTTGTGATCGACATGGCGTTTGAGTCACCCAGGATGATGGTCCCAGGCGACTTCAACGCCTGTGTAGATGAACTTTCACAATTTGGACAACACTTCCTCCAGTTGGTGATATCTCTGGGCCCAACATAGATCGTTATCACTGCTACCCATAAACATGGTCACTCCCTTGACTTAGTCTTCCTCCTGGGGATCCCTTTGGGGGTGGAACCAGTCAGATGCTCCAATCACTACACCATGGGTTCAGTTTCCATGCCCCCTTCGTAGGCCTACCACTGTGGAGATGGTCAGTTACCGCCCTTTATGAGATGTAAGCTCCGAAAGCCTGGCGGTGGTACTTGACCTATCGCTACTTCCATTTGCAAACAGCGACCTACAGGCCCTAGTGGTGGCCTATAGTAAGGCCATTTCTGTGGCCCTGGATGTCGTTGCTCCTGTCCGCGTTCACCCTCTCTCCCTTCACCCTTGGTCCCTTGGTTTGATGGAACCTTGAGGGAGATGCGGTGATTAGGACAAAGGTTAGAGCGTTGCTGGCGGAAATCCACCCTGGATGCTGACCACTTTAGATTGATGGACCATTATCAAGCCTATCAATCTGCAATCACCCGTAAGAATGCAGAGTTCCTGTCCGGGGAGATTGCAGCCACTCAGAACCGACCAGCTCAGCTGTTTCGAACTGTAGACAGACTGTGCAACCCAGCCTGTCTGCAGGTTCGAAAAGCCTTTTCGCAAGTAGAGTGCAATGAGATTGCTCGATTCTTTGCGACTAAGGTGGCCGACATCAGGGCGGTGATCCACCCAGCACACTCTACAGGCATTGCTTTGGATCAGCACTTGGTTGCTGCTCCTTGATTTTACTGGAGTACCTTCAACTGGCTGGAATTCGTAGATGTCATGCGGATTGTCCAGGGTATGCACCCTACATGCTGTAGTTTGGACCCAGGACCAACTACTCCGATTATGGGTTGTAGTGACATCATTGGTCCGGTCCTAGCATGGATAGTCTGGTGCTCCTTGGAAACAGGTGAGTTTCCTAGCTCCATGAAGGAGGCAGTGGTAACGCCCCTCCTGAAGAAAGCTTCTTTGGATCCAGATTGCCATGCGAACTACAGACCAATCTCAAACCTTCCCTTTATAGGGAAGGTGATTGAGAAAGTAGTGGCTGTACAACTGGAGAACCATTTAACCATCCATGACATCTATGAACCTCTCCCAGTCTGGTGTTCGAAAGAGGTATAGTATTGAGATGGCACTGGTTCGGGTGCTCAATGATCTCCTGATGGTGAGAGATCAAAAGAACCATTTCATCTTGGTCTTTTTGGATCTCTCTCCAGCGTTTAACACTGTGGACCATGGGGTTCTGCTCAATTTCCTGAGGTTCATCTGTGGCCTGTCAGCGACGGTCCTCAGGTGGTTTACATCTTTCCTCACTGGAAGAACTCAGAAGGTAATGTCGGGATTTATTCCTCTGACCCAGTTCCTCTGTCATGTGGGGTTCCTCAAGGATGGGTATTGTCCCCCATATTGTTCGCAGTGTACATGCTTCCCCTTGGAGACATTGTAAGAAGGTATGGGCTGAGGTTTCACTGCTATGCTGATGATACCCAGCTCTACCTTTCTTTTGTACCTGACCAGGATAGAGCTCTCTCAGTCTTTAATAACTGCCTCGCAAAAATCCAAGACTGGATGAATTCGAGCTGGCTGAGGTTAAACTCGGAAAAGACTGAGGTGCTGGTTGTGAACCTGGGGTGCCGACTAGGGGGTCCAGGGTGGGCTTGACTTTGGAACTTTGTCTCAGGGGCATGCCACTCCCGACCTCTGAATGGGTGCGAAACCTGGGAGTAATTTTTGACGAAGGGCTCACACTGCGATTGCAGGTGTCGACCGTCGTCAAATCCTGTTTTTACCACCTGAGGAATATCTCCAGGATTAAGCACCTTGTTCCATCTGGTGATCTTCCCATACTGGTCCATGCCTTTGTGTCCTCGCATTTAGATTACTGAAACTACCTACACCTAGGGCTACATGGAGTGGATATCTGCCGTCTGCAGCTGGTGCAGAACGAGCGGCCCGGTTATTGACAGGAACTACTTGGTCCTGTCATATTTCCCTGGTGCTACGCAGACTGCACTGGCTGCCAGTACAGTGGCGGATCACCTTTAAAGTCGGACTTCTGGCATACAAAGCCCCCATGGACAGGGCCTGGACTACCTGAAAGAGCTTCTGGTACCTTACCGCCCTGGGCAATCACTCCACTCAGCTGACGTGGGGTTGCTAGAGGTTCCAAGTGTACGCTTAAGATCTTCTGGAGCCCAAGCATTTATGTATGTGGCCCCTACCCTTTGGAATTCTCTACCCAGTCAGATACGGGAGTGTGCAACCGTGGAGGGATTTAAACAAGCTCTCAAAACTCACCTATGGAAACAAGCTTATGGCATCTGATCTAGCCCATGCTTTTTTGTATTATCTGTATTTTACACTATTTATAAGGTTTTAAATGTATTATTTATTTATTTCAGTTTGGGATTAATACCTTTGAGACAAGGATTCATTTTCATAGGTTCCACGTCAGTGTTGAACAAACATTACAAAAATACAAGGTTTACGTAGAAGGAAAAAAAAAAAAGGAACACTGAAGCATATACACAGGCAGGAATAGTAAAATTTTAATTTATACACATCAAATTAGTAAATATTAATAGATAGACTGATTAAGAAAGAGGGTTGGGGGGGGGGGAAATCAGCCGAAGGTGGCATCGTCTGAGGTGGGAGAGAGGTGGAGCTTTCAACCAAGTGAGGCCATCATACCTCTCAACCTTTTGTCCCCCAAATGTGGAACATTGTCTGTCAAAATGTGGAACAAATGGGCAAAATGTGGAACACTTACTCAAATCTTTACCCAAGAAGCTCAAAACACTGCTAACATGTTGAATTTATGTTCAGAAAGTCTGTTATTAATTGAATAATATATTTTTTGCATCATTTACTACGGATTTTTGCTTTAAAATGTTGACTTTGAATGTGGAACAAGTTCTCAAAATGTGGAACAGAGCGCTTTTGTGAAGTAAAATGAGGAACAGTCCTCGTAATGTGGTACAGTTGAGCGGTATGGAGGCCATCGTCAGGTAATTGGGGGTAGGGGAGCGGGTTAAGAAAAAAGTGGTATGTAGCAGAAAGATGTAGAGGGGGGGTAGGTAAATGGAAAACTGGGGGCGAGGTACTATCACATTAGCACAGGCAGGTGGCATCGTCTGAGGTGGGAGAGAGGTGGAGCATTCACCCAAGTGAGGCCATTGTCAGGTAATTGGGGGTAGGAGAGTAGGTTAAGAAAAAAAAATTGTACATAGCTGAAAGATGTAGAGTAGGGTAGGTAAATGGAAAACTGGGGGCGAGGTACTATCACATTAGCGCAGGCAGGTACAATTCATTTTAGAACCAAGGAGAGATTTGAGCCCAGCTTTGAAGGTACTAATCATGGTAGTATCAGTGAGGACAGCAGGTAGTTCATTGTACCATTTCAGACCTTGATACAGGATGGAGTTCTGGGCAAGTTTCGTCCCTTTGAAAGGAATCACCATCTTGTCAGCGATTGCACTACGGGTAGATTTCGTTGGGACGGCCAGCTTAAAGTGTCTGCTGAGGATGGGGAATGTCAGTACAAATGGTACTTTTTTTTTTTTTTTTTTTTAAGAAGTAGACAGGTTTGGTATTGCCCTCTAAGATGGCGTGGGAGCCACCCTGTTTCAGTGTACAGCGAGCAGGTGTGGGTGTCGAGAGTAGCCCCCAAAGTAAGATGACAGGCCTTATTGAGGAGTGAGTTGATCCTGCTAAGAGCAGTTTTTGTGTTCGCCCCATATATAGGCAACCCATAGTCAATGGTAGACAGTATTGAGCTACTGGTGGCTAGTTTCAGTGCATCCGGTGTCACTGAATGTCTGTGATGATAAAGTACACCAAGTTTTATATTTGCAGTCTTGATAGAGTCAATGTGGTTTGAAAAGGTGAGCATATCATCAAAGGTAATACCGAGATATTTGAAGTTAGATACTTGGTCTAGGATTTCACCCTTTTGGTTATGAATGCGCAGGGGCAGGTATTTCTTTTTGCTTTGGGAGGTAGTGAAGAGCATACTCTGTTTTTTTTACGTTTAGCAGTAGCTTGTTTTCCATAAACCAAGATTCAAGTTTATGGAAGCTGCTTTGGAGTTCAGTTGTGATGGATTGTTGGTCTTTGCCAGTGACTGAGATCACTGCATCATCAGCATAGAGAACTGTGTTTGCTAAGCAAGCCACTGGGATGGAGTTGATGAAGAGGTTAAAGAGTAGAGGATCGAGGACTGACCCCTGTGGAACCCTGAGGTGCACTTCCTTAGCAGAGGATAGGGTATCACCAATTTTGACTCGTTGTGATCTGTTAGAGAGGTAGCTGCCAAACCATAGTACCGTATCTGGGGATAGACCTGTAGACAGAAGGCAACTTAGGAGGAGGTTGTGATCAACAGAGTCAAAAGTCTTTGTGAGGTCTGATCAGACTGCCTGACCACTATCCAAGGCATTACACAGTTGGGATGAATAACCAACTAGAGTGGTGAGTGTGGAGTGCTTTTTATGGAAGCTGTGCTGTTGCGGGCAGAGTAGGTTATGGTTATCAAGGTATTCAGTCAGTTGCTCCGAGACCATTCTTTCGAGTACTTTCAAGAGGGGAGGAAGGATGGATATAGGTCTGTAGGGTTTTATCCCCTGCTTTAAAGACAGGTGTTACGTTAGCGGACTTCCATGCATTTGGAAATGCTCCTGATTTTAGAGAGGCATTAAACACCGTGGTAAGAGGACCAGCAAGTTCATGAAGGAGTAGACCAACCAGCTTCATGCCAAGCAGATCCGCCCCATCCTACTTAAGTTTAATTGTTTGTTAGGCACCTTGGTTGTAGAAAGGCGCCTTATTAATAAAGAAGAATCATTATTATTAAAGCGCATTCATCCAGAGCCTTTATATATGAAAGGTGCTAGAGTGTATAAACCTTGTATTCATACTGCAGGGTCTCTTCACTGCTTCTTGCACCTCAGAAGTTTGCAGCTGCAGTGAAAAGTACCAATCTGCACAAACATTTTGCCACAATTTGCTACTGCAACTGCATGAAATTGCGGAGTAAGGACACACCATCAGGAAACCACCCATGTCTTGACTTGCTGGCTGTGAGTAAAGAATGCAGGAACTCGTGTCCATGAGAGACCTGCACTTTTAACATCACTGTTCTCATGACTAAGATGAACTAGAATGCAACAGAAATTGTTCCCTAACCTTATAAGACAGTGGGGATAGCAGGGCTATGCCCCAGGCCAGCACCCATGTGCTCAAAGCTGGTGAACATAAATGCAATGTGTAATCGTTTAAATGATGAACTGCACTAGGGGCACAAAGGATTTATTTCTCCACTGTGAATTTCCAGGGGTGGATCTAGTATTGGGGGAGGGGGTATTTTATGGAAAACCTCATAATCCGACATTAGTCAACACAAATGAGGATGACTAGGGAAGGGGGCAATCCCTGAACCCCTCTCCTTCCAGATCAGCCATAGATTTCTATACAGTGAATATGTATTTCATGGCATTTACTGCTCTGGGACAGTATGGTCAGGATACGGAATCCGATATGAAATGAATAGGTGCTAATTTTCTAGGGACTATAGGATTCAGCCCAGTATACTGTCGGTGGAAGTAAAGACGTCTAGTGTATGGAATGTGTCAATGACAAGCGATGACATGATGTTCAATATTAGTTTACCGCCCATTGAGCAAATATTGATGACTTCATGTCTGCATGCATAAGCGAAGAATGCAGAGAATAGCTGCATTGTGGAGGAGTGTACAAAATATACCTTTAACAATAACTGTAGATTTAAATGGAGGCAGTGTAGCCTGGTGGTTAACATGCAGAACTGTAAACCTGAAGCCCTGGTTTTGAATCCCACCACAACCATGTGGCAGTGTGTCCTTGAGCAAGTCTTTTAAGGTCCCTGTGCTTAACCCACCCGTCTCAGTCTCCCCCTGCCTACATCTCACTCAATCTCACTTTCTCCCTATGCACTCATTAAATGAGGCCACTCTATTCATTTTAAAATTTATAAATGGGAAAGGCACAATGAGCCAAGACTTGCATCTTGATGCAACCCCAAGTGCTTCTTTGGGATCCAGCCTATACGAATGGCCCTGCATAAAACCAGATTCTTTTCCTTTTATTGAAATGTCCTGGAAACTGAATTTGATAAAATGTATTTATTTTTGTTATCAGGATGGCATATGCAAAGCCAGTATTTAGTCTGCAGTTACAAGCTTGCTAAGACAGGTGAGCACAGCCGTTCAGTGGACTGCCCAGTAATAAGGAGCTCACCTCCTTGTTGTCTGTAACGTGTCTGCATGCTCTTGAAAACATGGCCTAGTGCTCAGTGACATGTATCCAGTAAATAAGAAAAAAATTAACTGGACTCACCCACTCAACAAAATAGTTTTAAATAATGTTTCTTTTAATTCTCTTAAATATGAGGTTGCCAGCATCTTGCGTTCAACAATGTTTCAAGGTACAAATATTACCACTTCCTCAGGGTGAATATTTTCACAACAGTCACCACATTAGCCAGTATATTTGCATAATAAGCCACTATTTGTTTCAATCCTTATTCGGGTGGGAGATCACCATTCACTGAGTCTCTGTTAGCCCTTTTATTTGCTGAGATTTCTCCTCTCTTGCAAAGCCATTCTTTAAAGAATAAGAAAAAAATAATATTTAAAACTATCTTGGTGAGTGAGCAAGTCCAGTTCATTTGTTCCTTGTTCAATGCAAGCCCCCCTCCCCCAACAGGGCCCCTCCCATTGATTTTGTGTGCAATTTACATGTCAAGGTCAAGTGGTTCCTGGCATCCTGGATTTAACCAGTTATATAAACAAACGTTTGTCAAATGCGTTAATCTGACAAGGGATATTTATTTTAATTTTGTTGACCAGTAAAGAGGACTAGACTAGTCTGACTATTTTCAGCCTCGTCCTGGGGTGGAGGGAGGGCTATAGATGCAGACTCCCATCTGAAATTGATCCAAATTAAGCCATTGGTGGTATTTTGCGAATGGGGGAAATTTGAGCAGGGCACGAGGGAAATTCTATTCTTTTTCACTATATGCAGTTTATGCTCCTCTGGCCAGGGCAGGCTTGGGCTCCCTCCAGCCCTGCCCTGCCGACATCCCCTATACATCACCTTCCAAGGACTCATCCTGGTAATGGGGCAGGTGGGGAAATCAGCAGGCAGGGTGTCATGCATGCCTGCCCCACCACCATTTTCCACCAGATTCCCCATGCTGGGGTGCTCGTGTCACCATGCATGGAGGCATGCGTGTGCTGCAGGGTCCCACAGCACCTCCCACGACTGACTCCCAACCCATACTGCCACCAGGCCTCCACCTGGTGGCAGTCATTTGGCGGAGTCAGCAGTTCTCCTTCCCTCCCTCCCTGGGAGAGGAGAGCAGTCCCTTGGATGCTCGAACTTCTCCCACCTGGCCATGCTCGTTCCCTGCCACAGGTAATTCTCATGGAATGATATGCAGCACCCAGCACCTCAGCCATCAGTGCCACTGGGCTGGCCAAGCTACGGGATCTTTAACGTCCACCTGAACAACCATCAGAAAAGGCAGACAGGATCTCAGTTTAACATCTCATTCAAAGGATAGGACACCCAAACAGTACAGAAGCCCCCCTTAATACTGCGCTATGGTGCCAGTATTTATTATGAGCCCAATTCAGGTGTGGTTCCAGAACTCATGACCTTCTGGCCTAGAGCCAGCTGTGCTATCAACTGAGCTACATTGACACCTACAGAATTAATACAATAAGCAGTACTACGTTAACAGCACACTAACATATCAATGCTTTTTTAAGGCATTAATGTCAGTGTACTCTGTCCTGACTGTAGTGGTTTTACAATGCATGGCTGCTAACTGATCAAGACACAGTTATTTCTCTACCCATTTTAAAAGAGGGGACTATGGAGGAGGGATGTTGAAATACAGTTAGCACCCTTGGCAGACTGACTACAGTCCAGCATTAGGGCAGTGTGAATGCAGGCAGGTACTGGGAGGACTCGATAGTGGAGCCAAACAGGCAGTCGTCCTGCTGTTGACTTGTATATGGACTTGGGAGTGCTCAAAATAAAGAAAATTGGATGCAATCAGGCAGCTGTCCTGTAGGTCAAGCTTCTCTATTACATTTCTCAGGAGTGGAAATCACCCTAAGGTTTGGCCACTTTGCTCCACAGGTTCCTGAGAGATTTCCATCAGGACACAAGGAGGGGATGTCTGGCTCATTGGTAAGGTAGAGTGATGCCTGTACTATTCTGAATGGGTTTGGGGTGCTGCGAATAGCTGCAGATGGCAGAAAGGTAGAGCCAGCAAGAGAAAATATAAAGGAGCACAGGGATGCGGTGCATACCGAGGAGGTGAGCCAAATGTAGTATGTATCTGTTATACTCGGACTTTCTCATTTCCTCTTCTACCCATATTATGCCATGCAGAGTTATGCTATGCAGCCAAAAATATTGTGTTGCAGTACTTCAATTTCATATTTAGAGAACAATTGGAAGAGGGACCTACCCCATAGTACTTCAGAGAATGTCAAAGGCTGCGTTGGCCCTTGCTGCAGGGCACACTTCAGTCCTTCCCACTGGCATTACCGGAGTGACTGGGCACTTAAACATGGCGCACTTTGTCTCTGATGAAGGTTCAAGCCAGAAATGTGCAGGAGCAAACCCGGACGTTTTTGCTGAACAGAACAATGGTGGAGAGAAAGTCTAGTAGTCGTAAGGGTACAGCAGTCTCAGTCTCAAACTGCAGTTTATGTATGGAGTACAGACTGACCGTGAAGAAGTGCCAGAGTGGCACAAAGCACTGGGGTTTTGGTTTTTGTCTCCTGAAGAGCGACCTGTTTGCACAAATAAATCAACACCTGCATTTGGAATTTCTAGTGTGCACTGCTTTTTCTGTTTTGGTGATATGAGAGTCCGCCTGGGACTTGCAATGAATACAGGGCTAAGAAAGGAGAGAGGGAGAAGAGCCCACCCTGTACCTGCTGTGTACACACCCAAATACAGGGCTGTGGCAGAAGGGAGAATCTGCCCTATACCTGTGTGTATACAACCGAATACTGGGCTGAGGAGAGAGAGAGAGAGAAGAGCGAGACCAATCTGGACCTCTGTGAATACAACCGAATACCAGGCTGAGGTGGGAGGTACCTGCTGTATACACATCCGAATGCAAGGCTGAGCAGGGAGGGAGAGCCCACCCTGGACCTGCAGTGTGTACACTAGAATACAGGACTGAGGTGGGAGGAAGAGTCTGACCTGCAGTGTATATAGCCAAATAAGGGCCAGGGAGGGCCTGTCTTGGATCTGTGTTGTAAACACTAGAATACATGACTTAGATGGAAGACAGAGCTCAACCCAGACCTGCTGTGTACACAACTGTGCACAGGTAAGAGAAATGAGAGGCTTCCATGAACTTGCAGTGTGTACACTCGAATACAGGGCAGGAGTGAAAGGGAGTGTCCACACCAGACCAGCAGTGTATACAACAGAATACAGGGCTGGGACGAGAGGCAGAGTCCACATCAGACCTACATCATATACACCCAAATGCAGGGTTGGGGCGAGAGAGACAGTCCACACCAGACCTGCAGTATATACACCGGAATACAGGACTGAGGTGAAAGGGTGAGTCTGCACCAGACCTGCAGTGGATACATCCAAATACAGAGCTAGGGCGAGAAGTAGAGTCTCCCCCTAGACTAGGGATGTCATGGTATGAAATGTTATGATAAGTCACATGCAATACTGAGGTTACCACTGTACTGCAGACAGTATTACAGAAGTAGTAATTTTTGTACAAAACAGATGTCTCCTCAAACTCTTGCATCAAGGAGAGTTAGCGTGGAAGGGACAGTTCCCAAAAATACAAAAAAAGTGAGTTGAAAGAGCTGTATACCATGAACCAAGGTTATTGCGGTATCAGGAATTGCCCACAGTATACCGTAAAACTGTGATACAGTGACATCCAACCCTGGACCTGCAGTGTATATACCCAAATATACAGCTTGGACGAGAGGTTGAGTCTACACCAAGCTTGTTGTGTATACACATGAATACAGAGATGAGGAAGAAGGGAGAGCCCACCACAGACCTGCAGTATATACACCTGAAAACAGGCTATGGTGAGAGGGACAGTACACAGCGGACCTCCAGTGTATACACCCAAATATAGGGCTTGGGCATGAGAAAGTCCACTCTGTGCATTCTGTGTACTTACCCAAATACAAGCTGAGGCAAGAGGGAGAGTCAACAACGGAACTGCAATGTGTATATTGGAATACAGGGGTGGGATGGGAGGCAGAGTCCACACAGGACCAGCTGTGTGTACACCTGAACAGAGGAACGAGGAGGAAGGGAGAGCCCACCCTGGACCTGCAGTGTATACACCCAAATACTGATTGGTGAAGGAGTCAAGAGTCCAGACCAGACCTGCAGTGCATATACTGTACCTGAATACAGGGCTGAGGTGGAAGAGACAGCCCATCTTGGACCTGCAGTGTGCACAGTCCACTACAAGGGCTGAGGTGAGAGGGAGAATCCATACCAAAGATGAATACAAGGTGAGGTAAGAGAGAGAATCCACCCTGTACCTGATGTGTTTACACCCAACTACAGGGCTGAGGCTGGTGCAGAAGAGTCTACACCAAATCTACTGTGCATACACCTGACTACAGGTATGGGGAGGGCGGGAAAGTCCACCCTGGACCTACGATGTAAACATCTGAATACAGGGCTGAGGTAGGAGGGAGAGCTAACGCTGGACCTGCTATGTATACACCCAAATACAAGGCTGAGGCAGGAGGAAAAGCCTACCAAGAACCTGTAGTGTATACACTGGAATTCAGTGCTGGGGCGAGAGACCCTACCACAAACCTGCTGCATAAACAACCAAATATGGAGCTGGGGCAAGAAGGAGAGCACACCATGGACCTGCTTTGTATAAACCCAAAATAAAGGGCTGGGAGGAAAGGGAGAGCCCACTGTGGACCTGCTGTGTATAACCCCAAATATAAGGCTGAAACAGGAGGAAGAGGCCAGCAGAAGCCTGCAGTGTATACAAGGGTACTGTGTTGAGGCAGGAGAGCCCACACCAAACCTGTAGTGTATACACCTGAATACAGGGCAGAGGGGTGAGAACCTACAGTTCCTGGAAAAAGTAATTAAAAAAAAAAAGAGCATAAAAGAAATAAATTAAAGTAATTGTTCACAGCAATACAGATCTGCCATCAGGTTATGAAAGGCCCTGAAGGGCTCCCAGAGTATTCGAGAACAGTGCCTCTTTGAGACTTTGGACAGAGCTTGTGAATACGGTTCACATTCCCTGAGGCTGGGAAGCAATTTACTTGTAATGGCACAGAACAGTCATAAGATATAAATGAAAGGGTTGCATGCAGAGTGCCTTCACAAGCAATTTACTCTTAATAATATGACCAAGTCCTGAAATGTAATGAAACTTGTTGCTAGCCGAGCAGTTTCATAAGCCTAAGCCCGATCAGGAGTGAATAAAAAACTCAGGAGAAGAAGTGGAACCTGCTCTGTTAGCAAAACAAATCCAAGACTCGTATACAAATCCATGGCACTGTGAACTCCAAATAATTCCATGGGGAAGGTCAACACACTGTCAGGGGGGTTGTTGGAGACACCCTTGATGGCAAGACTGGGCATCAACATTATTGACGTATTTTGTATCAGTAGGATCAGAGACTGAAATTAATGTTTCTGGTAAGAGTCAAGACCCACTAATGTTACTTATTTTCTTCTTTCTAGGTAGTTCCTGAATTAGACCAGTGGTCAAAACGTTGATACAAACTCTTATTTTCTACTTTGAGTTAATTTGTTTAACAACCTCCTACTGCCAGTGGGGGTGGGGGGGTTGCTTACTAGAATGCCAGACCAGAGCCTACCGATTGGTAAAGCCTCAGAGAAAGTCCAGTGGGTGGAGTTTAGAATTCCAGTTGCGGGGAAGAAGGCAGACTTCACAAAGGGTGCCAGGTGTTCCTTAGGTGGTCTGGCAAGCAATTGGAGGCAAGGGTGCCCTGGAGGAGACAAAGGTGACCCTCAATAGCCAGCCCAGTGGCACAGAGGGTTGGTCGGGAACAACCTCGGGGCTTGGCTGGGGAGAGTAAGATCGACCATCCCAATGGACTGCTCTCCTCCTCTGGGGGGAGGGTTGAGTAGCACTTGCCGCTTGTCTGTCTCCCGGCAGATCATGGAATAGGGCCGATGTTGGCGCACATTGTGCAGGAATGCATGGCATGCGCCTGCATGTCACTGCATGCCACACCTCCAGGGTCCCTGAACACCAGAAAATGCCAGTGGCTGGATGATGGCAGTTGCCCACAGATCTCATTCCCTGACTAGCTGTGCTTGTTAGCCGAACTGGATCTGGTCCTTGGTGGGGGCCTGGGGACCCCCTGCTGACCCCACCGGTGAGGGGAGCAAGTCCTGGTGGACGTCAGGGAGGACAGGACTGGGGTGCCCTCCTGAACAAGGGCCAGAGTGGAGAAAAAGACAAGCAAAAAAAAAAAAGGGGTGCCCCTCACAGCAACACATGTCTATGGATCAGTGTAAGAGAACAGAACATGCTGTCGAGTCGCCAGGTAGCCTGCAGGGATGAGCACCATGACAGCAGTGGTGACTCCTGTGTTTTGGAGTCTGAAGGCATTAAATGTAGATGGCATTCATTCCGGAAGGTGAGCAAGGGAGACATTGGGAGGCTGTGGCAAATCTAAAGTGCCACCCTCAAGGGAAATTCTTGGCGACCTTGCGACACAGAGAGGGTCCAATGAAAAGTGGGTGTTCACCTCTTTGGGGTGCGATCACAGTACTTTTCCTGAGTAATGCTGCCAGCCATGCTGATTATTGTGAGAGACCTGATGTGTGAGTGTGGGTTGGGGGGGGATGCTGATAAGGCAGGAGATAAGCCTATTATTTTGCAAGAAGAATACTGAGCTGGAATGGACATCAGAGACACTGCCTCAAGATAAGGGGCAGTGGTAATTACCAATCATTGACAGAGGGCAGGCTGGAGTATGTGCAGCCGCATTGTGCCTACTGCAGCACATGGTCCAGTGAAAGGTGAGAGGCTGAAGTGATGTACCCGATGCAAGGGTGGCCTTAAGGCTCCAAGAGGAGACTAGACTGAACAGACCTACAGCCTGCTGGTCCAAGGCCCATGGTAGCCATCATCCAGAGATGCCACACAGGAAGTCCCTACAGCTGGGGTACATGACAATTCGCTCCCCCACATTTCACTTCCATCCCAATGAGCGCCTCTAACAGCTCCAGAGCATCTCCAGAGATTTTACTGTATACACGTTTAAAGAAAGCAAATTATACTTTACACTGGAATGAATTGAACTTATTGATCCCGGAAAAATATAATTGATCCATAAAAATATACCTGAAGTCCAAAACGAAAAGGAAACAAATGAATGCTCATTTACCAAAATCCCTGTTGAGATCAACTCCCCCTCCGCACATCTAGTCATGTCTTTTGCAATATTCCCAATGAAAGAGCCATGGCTTAGTTGTTTAAAGTTAGAACAGTGCATTAATCCGGTAACAAGGTCCCAAAGAAACGCCAAAAAAAAAATATTTGCCATAAAGATCTGCAGATCCGCTGTACCCACCGAATTGATGGAAGTACAGAGGATCACAACAGTCTTTTGTGAGGCAAGTAAAGCAGGTTACTCACCTTTAACAGTGGTTCTAGGAGTGGTATATAATGTTCATCCACACTTCTGGCAGTGTCCTTTCCCTTTAAGAGTTTGCTGGAAAGTCTTCAAGCTGGCTCCTCCCACCCACCCTGGTGGTATCTCCCTCGGCTCTGCCCTATGAAGCCAGATTTTACCCGCTGGAAGCAAATGTGTGCGCCAAAGCCAGGGGAGGTTGGGTGGGTCTGTGTGGATGATCATCATATACCACTCCTAGAAAGTAAGTTACGCAAAGACTTTTGTCATAACAGTAGATCTTCTAGGAATGTCTCTTGCAATAAGTCATTACTTCTGGGAGTTTCCTCTAGGTGGTGCTCTCAAACGGTAGTTTTCTCCAGCAGTCTCTATACCAGGGACCACCCACACGACCTCACTTCCTGGGCTGTGCCTATAAAAGTGGGTGGTCCGTGGCAATCCCTGTTCCCCGACGGTTTCAGCTCGTGATGGCGAGGGACCGAGGGGAACTGAGGTACCACAGCATCCCAACCCTATATTGTTTTCCCTGTTACAGAAGGCAAGGGGTCAGAGGGGAGCTACTTACTGCAAGAGACATTCCTAGAAGATCTACTGTTACGACAAAAGTCTTTGCATAGCTATCTTCCATGGAACGGTCTCTTGCAGTAAGTCATTACTTCTGGGAGATTCCCAAGCAGTTATTTGCCTGTGGAGTGGCCACATATGGCATTCTGCCTTATAGAGGGGTGTGGTCGGATGACCGGTATGTGCTAAAGTCAGTATATCAGTACATTGTCTGGTAAAAAATTTGTATTCTGTATGTAGATATACTATTACAATATTGGTGATAAAGTTATGGCTGAGACAAGCCAGATCGGCTGTTAACAGTTATTGCCTAATAATCTAGGTGGTTACAGACCCGATTAGGGTATGGTGTATCCAATATTGTGATAAGTCATTTGATGTGTAGCCATACAATGGAGTAATAGGTAGATTTCAGTGGCGTGCACTGAGAAAGAGTGTATGGAGAAAAATATGGGGTTCTGAATGTTGAACAAGAACCCAATAATACAATGTTATTATTTTGGGATGCTACAATGTAGCAAGTTAGTGCTGTTTTTGCTATGTCTGCCAAATTATTAGAAAAAATGTATCCATTTTTGGAATGAATAGGCTACATAAGTAGCAATGAATGATGTCATGAAATGTAACAATGTATCTATTTCACAATGGAACCTAGTGGTTCAAAAGTATTATTGTTGTCAATAGTATACCAGTTTTTCGGTAAAGCCATGGAATGGAACAGAGTGAAGTTGACAATTTCCTCCTGCATTAGTAATCTCATTTGCAAGGGAGTCCCAAGTATGTCAAAGCGTGCGGCCTTTGTAGGTGTAAACCTGCGATGTTAGTATGGTGGGCCCATTATTTATACTGTCAGGTGAACAGAAGTAGAAACAATGATCTGGACAATTGTAAATTATTAGCTATTGTAACACGGCAAAAAATATTAGCAGTGTAGTAGGCAAGAAAGGTGATAGGTGTAAGAGCGTCAGGTGGTACAAGAGCAACACAGCATTATGAGACGATAATGCCATGTTGAGCTCACGAACGTGCTTAGAAAGCTCCCTGACTTATGTCCTCAGCAGTAGGTACATTCCTAGGTCGACCAATAGGTGGTGCGATCATCTTAAGAGCAGAGAGCAGGTAATGCAATCGGAGAACGAACAAGCCAATAGAGTGGTGTGAACAACGATGCGGCAAGTGTGTTTGGGGGGCAGACAGGGAAGAAAACTGAAGTCTGGAGTTGCCGACCCACCCACCAACCCAGCACAAAGTTCACCAGTGTGAGCAGAGTGAAAGTCATTACTGCACAGCAAAAGTATGCAACACAGCATATATCAAGGCAGCACAGTTTTCCTCATGTCTCAAAAGCGCCACCTGTTGGTTGGAAATGGACTCTGTGTCTGGAGCAGATGTCCGACTCAGTGTTAGTGCGCCGACGAATAGGAAGTAAAGAAGACATATTTGCAAGGTCAAAGTGTTCTGTTTGCAGCTCACAGTGGCACGCATTGCAAATAGGAATACTGGCAGCACAATGCCATAGCAAAAGTAAAAGATCCTGAAAGACATCATTGACAAAAACAGCAAACGGTGTCTGCTGTTGAACAAGTGCCACCCGTTGGTCAGAAAGATCAGTGGAGCTCTGCACACTCAGCTCAGGGAAGTCCTGTCGGTGTTTGGGCACACTAAACTGTGCAGCAAAGACATGGTTCCCACAGTCCACCAGGGCAGCAATATGAGTAAAAATTGAAGCCTATAAGTAGAACAGCCGATCGGAATGGGGAGGTTTGTAACTGACAAAATAATGTTATGTGCGTCTTGTATCGTTAATCAAAGTCATAACATCTCACAAGTTGGTACACACTATGTAAGTGGATGTCAGCAGTGTAATGTGCATGCGCATTGTGGCACTTACACAGAGCCTTATGAAGAAGGACATAGAAACTATAATTGAGTAAGTGATATAATTCCTACTAGTGATGAGTGTGTTATAATAAGTGAAACAATATCCACATAAAAGTAGCATTGCACAAGCCATGTTACAAGCGCATTAATCCACTCCAAAGTTGGCATCTAATGGGGAATTAATGCATGGTTGGTCCGTTGTAGGCACTTGGCCTGCGGCCTCATCCCACAACAGTCTCAACCATGCATTAAGTCCACATGAGATGCCACCTTTCATTGTGGATTAATGCTTACTTAGATCTCATCCTTGAAATTCCAAACGTGTTAATCTGAGATGCATTTATAAGGTTTGCGTTATGCACATTTGTTAAGTAAACACTGGTGTCAGCTTTGGTTGGAAATAGTTTATTTCAAGAAGATCGCAAGAGAGATTCAAAAGACTTATGTCTGGTCACCGCAACAAAATTTTTTATATATCCCCCCTCCCCACCCAAGTAGCTTGTATCATGAAATAATAAATTTATAATACATATAAATCACACTTGTGTCAGTGGTATTTATCCACTGCCATGTGAAAACAGCCTGTAGTAGCATTAGTTTGGTAAGAATATTATGATCCATGCCGTAATATTGTAAAGACATAAGTTTTTTTCTCAGCATGCGAGAAGTAGGCTCAGTCCGAGGTAGGGACAGAGGTCTGCTGCTCGACAGGTATCCTGATGGAGATGATGACCCGTTAACAAAGATACCTCTAATAAATATGTATATATAAACATTCCGCCCTGAGGTGTGCCTCTATAGCAATAGTTCTCAGAGTTTGTTACAATGAGCCTCCCCAAATCCATGTAAAAGATTTTGAGTCTCCCCAAAAACTGAAATAATCTTGGGCCTCCCACAAAGAAAAGTAACATACTATACTTTGCGCAGTACACCATGAATAAATTGAAACCCCTTTGAGTACTTGGCTCACATTCAGTTCTTTGTCTTATACTGACTTGGAACTTTTGAAAAAGAGCTCCTGTGCTCAAAGGTGTTATCTGAATAACAAATAAATAAAGAAATATTATTCAGCTTATTGTAACCCACAACACAGGTCAATCTACTTGCTCTGCTATTTTCATTCTTGAACCATTGTTACCCCTTGTTGCAGTACCTTCATGGGTAAGACTGCTTCCTCTGTTTCCTCTCTATGTGAAATAACCTTCCTATATACTTTGCCTCTCCCCCTTCTTCTCTGTACCTAAGCAACATTTCAGGGATTACTTTGCTCCTTCCTGCTATTGCTCTTAGCACGTCTATGCTCAACCTCTGTATTTGGGCTGTTTTGCCATCAGTTTATAAATTGATCAATTACTACCACTCATTATTAATTTATTGTTCATATGTATTTGCACTATTGTTCATTGTATATTTCTTGATTGTTTAGCAGTTACCTTCTGAAATGTATTCACTCCCTACCCTTCCTTGGGTACACCTGAAATTAGCCTTGGCTCATTCACCTTCCCTTGTCACCTATTAGTAAATAAATACATAACATTTACCTACTATTATCCTTTTTCAGTTTGCTTCATCTCTTCATACAAAATATATAAAACCAAAAATGTATATACAGTACTTTTTCAGACTTGCTTGAGCCTCCTCTGGAACAGGTTGGGGCCTCCCTAGGGAGGCTGGCCTCATCATTTGAGAACCCCTGCTCTATAGTATACTGAGAGGTTATCTACAAGGCAGGAGTATGGTGCATAACAAGTCAGTTCTGGGTCCCAAGTTGTGGACACTAAAGATTCTGAGACGCTGACTGTAGTAGTAGATGTCTACTAAGCAGGCCCCTTTAAATAGTAGAGGATGCCATATACAGTGGCGTGAAAAAGTATTTGCCCCCTTCCTGATTTTCTCTATTATTGCATATTTGTAACACTGGATGTTTTCAGGTCTTTAGACAAAATATAATATTAGATAAAGGGAACCTGAGTGGACAAATAACACTTTTTTTTTTGACTTATTTCATTTATTTAATGAAAAAAGTTAACCAACACCAACTGGCACTGTGTGAAAAAGTAATTGCCCCCTAGTTAAATCAACCCAATTAAAGGGATAATTAGAGTCAGCTGATTGAACACAGCCAGGCTTGATTACAGCCAGCCCTGCTCAATATAAACCTCACTTATTTTGGCCCTTACCATCAGAGTCACATTACCAGCTCAAAGATTCAACAAGCACATTATGCCTTGATCAAAGGAAGTTCCTGAAAAGATCAGAAAAACATTTTGTTGCCTCTATCAGTCTGGAAAGGGTTACAAAGCTATTTCTAAGGCTCTGGGACTCCATGAACCACAGTGAGAGCCATAATCTCCAAATGGAGAACACTGGAACAGTAGTGACCCTTCCCAGGAGTGGGCGGCCTGCCAAAATTACTCCAAGGGCGCAGTGTAAAATCATCCAAGATGTCTCAAAGGATCCTAAACAACATCCAAAGAACTGCAGGCTTCTCTTGCCTCAGCTACGGTCAGTGTTCATGACTCCACAATCAGAAAGAGACTGGGCAAAATGGGCTTCATGTGAGAGTAGCAAGGAGAACCACTGCTAACCAAGAAGAACATAAATGCTCGTCTCTCATTTGCCAAGAAGCACCTGGATGATCCACAAGCCTTTGGGAAAATGTTCTATCGACAGATGAGTCCAAAGTGGAACTTTTGGACAACATGGATCCCATAATGTCTCGCGTAAAGCAAACACAGCATTCCACAGTAAGAACACCATACCAACAGTCAAACATGGTGGTGGTAGTGTGATGGTGTGGGGATGTTTCTGCCTAAGGACCTGGATGACTTGCCATAATTAAAGGAACCATGAATTCTGCTCTGTACCAGAAAATTCTTAGGAGAATGTCCAGTCATCCTTCCGTCAGCTGAAGCTGAAGCGTAGTTGGGTCATGCAGCAAGACAATGATCCAAAACACAAAAGCAAGTCCACATCAGAATGGCTAAAAGAAGTAAAATTAATGTTTTAGAGTGGCCTAGTCAAAGTCCAGACTTAAACCCATAGAGATGCTGTGGCAGGATCCTGAAACGAGCAGTTCATGCTCGAAACCTACCAAATGTTACTGAATTAAAGCAGTTCTATGAGGAAGAGTGGGTTAAAATTCCTCCACAGCGATGTGAAAGACTGATATTGAATTATAGGAAGTGTTTGGTTGCAGTCATTGCAGCTAAATGTAGCATACTCAGTTATTAAGTGTAAGGGGCAATACTTTTTCACACAGTGCCAATTGGTGTTGGTTAACTTTTTTTTCATTAAATAAGTGAAATAAAAAAAAAACAAGTGTTATTTGTTCACTCAGGTTCCCTTTATCTAATATTACATTTTGTCTAAAGACCTGAAAACATCCAGTGTGACAAATATGCAATAATAGAGAAAATCAGGAAGGGGGCAAATACTTTTTCACGCCACTGTACTTCTTTTGATAAATAATGTTCTTGTTGTATACATAGGTGTCATTGACTGGAGGGGTGTTATGCACCATTAATGAGTGTGAAAAGCCTTGTACCCTCGTTAATAGAGGAGGCAACCAGGAGACATCCTTCGAAGGGGTATACCCTGTCGCTGAATCTTATATATGACCATGTTAATGTTCCGTTGATGGAAAAAATGTCTCCCATTAATATATATATTGCCAGGCATGGTCAGTCGATTGTATAATATTGTCCATTGATGGTGGGATCAGTCCTGTCGACGGTGAAGAAGGAGCACCATGCCCCAGGGGTCTCTTGTTGACAATGAATGAAGATAGTGGGCCTCGTAGACGGGGGGTGTTATGCCCGTTAATGATGGAGGCATGTTCTTCTTATATGTAGCCACCGTCTATGAGACTCATGGAGGAAGCCCCAGTCGATAGGGAATGAGCCTCCCGTCAACAAGAATCATGAAGGAGGCTTCCATCAATGGGGGATAGGGATTCCGTCAATGAGAAATCACGGAGGAAGGCTCTGTCGATGGTGGATAAAAGTTCCATCGATGAAAATCCTGTAGGAGGCCTCTGTTGATGGTGGATGAAGGGTCCATTAATGAGAATCATGCAGAAGGCCTCCGTCGACAGGGCTTGACCCGCCTGTCGACGAGAATCAAGTAGGAGGCCTCCATCGACGGGGTATGGACTTCCCATCAACGAGAATCATGTAGGAGGCCTCTGTTGATGGGGTATGACCCTCCCATTGGTGAGAATCAGGTAGGAGGCCAACGTCGATGGGGCATGATCCTCCCGTCAACAAGAATCCTGAAGGAGGCCTCCATAGACGGGGAATGTGCATCTGTCAATGGGAAGATAGTGTAAGCCTCTGTAGGGTATGTTGAAGGCCTCCATCAACGGGGTGTGCACCACTGACGGGAGTACAGTGTAAGCCTTTGTAGAGTAAGTTGGAGGCCTCCGTTGATGGGGTGTATATCGTCGACGGGAAGTAGCGTTAGCCTCTGTAGAGTATGTTGAAGGCCTCCGTCGACGAGGTGTATATAGTCAACGGGAAGAAGTGTTACTTTTTTTTTTTTTAAAGATGATGTAGAAAATGCCTGCCGTCAATGGGGTGTTAGCCGCCAACAAAGAATGCCTCTGAAGAGGTTTTAGTTAGTAGGTAGGACAGTTGGGTCATGGTCAAGCAGGACTTACAATGAAGGTGTTTCCTTCTCTTCTCATGCAACAAGGATTCCTTCCATCATGCAAGGCTCTTGGCTTATCTTCTGGATATGGTGCTGTGTTTTAAGCTCAGGCACCCCAAGCTGCAAAGGTACAAGTTCAGACGACTTCAGAGACTGGCCTGCAGAGGAGTGTTCTAGTTGTGAGAGCTGAAGCCGGTGCGAAAATTAACAGGGATTGCCAGGGACCACCCACTTTTATAGATACAGCCCAGGAAGCGTCGTCATGTGGGTGGTCCCTGGTATAAAGACTGCTAGAGAAAACTGCTGTGTGAGAGCGCCACCTAGAGGAAACTCCTAGAAGTAATGACTTATTGCAAGAGACCATTCCATGGAAGATCTACTGTTACAGCTGAGTAATCCGTTTTTCTAGGGACATGGACATGGTGTTCTATCCACACTTCTGGCAGACTCCTAGCAGTTCTCTAGAAGAAGGGAAGCAAGACACACACCCCCTACTTAGGGAACAGAGTAGATAACTGAGGCCCCAAAACCAGCATCCCAGCATGACTAGAGGTCAACGTGGTAATGGGAAATGAAGGTGTGTGCCGACCTCCAAGTAGCAGCCCTGCAGACTTCCTGAATAGGGACGTCCCTGGAAGCAGCCACCAACGCAGCGGTATGGCAGGTGGAATGAGCCCTTAGCCCTCTGGGAGGCTCCCTACCCACCAACCTATAGCAGAGATCAATGCAGGATACAATCCACCTGCCAACTGTCCACTTGGCTGCAGGTCTGCCACGTGCAGCTTCAGCACAGGTGACAAACAGCTGGCGAACCTCTCCCCGAACTACAGCCGTGCACTCTTTACAATAAGCAAGTGCTCACTGCGGGTCCAAAGTATAGAGCCCGTGCTCGGCTTCCCAGGTGTGACTGGTGAAGTACACCTGGAGATTAATCACCTGGTTAAGGTGAAACTCTGACGCAACCTTCAGGAGGAACTTCAGGTTGGGGTGCAGGACAACCTTGTCCCTGTGGAAGACCAAGTAAGGAGACTCCACTGAAAGAGCCTGGAGCTCACTGATCCTTCTGGCTGACATGATAGTCAAAGAAAGCGGTCTTTCACGACAGGTGAGACATGTCACACCTGTGCATTGGTTCGAATGGCTTGCCCATGAACTTTGCCCAAACCAGCAAAATGTGGTTAAGGCCCTTGAAGAAGTGCCAGATCACCTTCACCTGTGCCACCAACTGCTGTCCGGCCTGCGCCCGGTAAGCAGAGGTGGCTGCCAGGTGCACCTTGAGGGTCATCGACCAAAGACCCGACAGAGAGGGACCATAGGTAGTCAAGGATGCTAGCCACTGGACAGGACAAAGGGTCCAACCCCTTACCTTGACACCAAATGGAGAATCTCTTCCATTTGAAGGCATAGCACTTCCTCATCGATTCCTTCAGAGATGCCACCACAACGGTGAAGACATCTTCAGAGAGATCCAAAGCCTGGAACAACAGCCACTCAGGAACCAGGCTGTCAGGTGCAGGGATTGAAGGTCCAGGTGGAGAACCTTCTCCTGATTGAATGAAAGCAGGTCCCAGTGTAGAGAAAGATGCCTCGGGAGCCTACTGCTGAAGCTGAGGAGATTGGGGTACCAGAACTGGTGTGGCCAGTCTGGTGCCATCAGTATCACCTGTGTCTTGTCCCTCCTGGCCTTCAGCAGCACCCTGTGGATCAAGGGAATTGAAGGGAGGGCATAGAAGAGACCTGGGGTCCAGGGCCTCGAGAAGGTATCCCCCTGCAGCATTCCCTACTGAGGGGGGGTGGGCACAATACAACCTCAGCTTTGCATTCTCCCTGGAGGCGAACAGGTCCACTTGCAGGGTGCCCCACTAGGAGGACAGGCTGTATACTACCTCTGAGTGGAGAGACCACTTGTGAGACGCCTCGCCCATCCAGCTGAGATCGTCTGCCAGCAGAGTCTAGGTCCATGCCACATGGATGGCTAGGAGATCCACCTCCAGCCTACGCACGAGGGTCCACACAAGAAGAGCTTCCTTGCACAGAGGCAGAGTGCATCCTGCCCAGACTGTTGAGGTAGTACATGGTCGTGGTGTTGTTAGCCTGGACCCGAACCACTTGACCCCAGATGTGAGGAGCGAATGCAGTCAGTGCCAGCTGAACTGCTTGGAGCTCCAGCAGGTTGATGTGGTACTGGGATTCCTCAGGGGTCCAAGCCTGTGGATTCTGTGTTCCTACTGGTGGGCACCCCAGCCCACGAGAGCGGCATCAGTCATCAGGATGACTGTCAGCTCTGGGCGGACAAACAGGCTCCCTTCCTGCACATGCGCTGGGACTAACCACCACTGGATAGTGTCCCACATCCGCTGGGTCACAGTGACCAGCTGGTCAAATTGACCCTTGCGCTGAGACCACTGGTTGGCCAGCTCCCACTGTAGGGAGCACATTCTCCAGCAGGTCCAATGGACCATGCTGGTGCAGGCCGCCATGTACCCCAGAAGGTGCAGGAAGTCCCTGGCAGGGCGCAATTGCTCAACCCAAAATAATCGAGTAAAGAAGGAGACAGCCTCCACCCTGTCTGCCAGGAGTCGGGCTCTGGCTCTGCAAAAGTCGAGCTCCGCCCCAATAATCACCTGCGAAGGCATGAGTTCTGACTTGGCCTCACTGACCAGGAGGTCAAGGGAGATGCAGGTCTGGAGGTCCAGGTCCCTGGTCCACTCCACCTCAAGTCTGGAGGGAACCGTGATCAGCCAGTCATCCAGGGAGGGGTAGACCCAGACCCCTCAGTGCCTCAGGTAAGCTGCCACCACTTCAGTGCACTTGGTGAAGACCCTGAGGGCCAAGGAGAGGCCAAATGGCATGAAACTCAGAGGGTTTCCTCTGCTCAGACATGGAGGACCCTTCGATGAGATGGGCAGATCGGAATGTGGAAGAACGTGTCCTGAAGATCCAGGGAGCAAAACCACGTTTCGCTCTAGAGACGGTATGATCTGTGACAGAGTTACTATACTGAAGGTGCGTGACCTGAGGAACTTGCTCAGGTCATGCAGATCTAGAATGGGGAACCAGCCCCCCCCCCATCCACTTTGGTACCAGGAAGTACCTGGAGACAAACCCTGGGTGCTCCGGAGGATCTGCGGCAGGAGCCACGACCTCCTTATGGAGCAGCTGGGCTATGTCAGCTCAGAGAGCCGACAGCATGTCTGCGGAAGCTAAGTCCTCCCATGGAGCGCAAGCTCAGCAAGGAGGGTACTGCTCGAATTCCAGAGGCAGACCCTGACCCACCACTTTGAGAACCCACCTGTCCGTGGTGACAGCGAACCAGGTGTAAAGAAGTGGCAGAGCCAGCCCCCACAGAAGGACCCAGGGGAGTTGTGATGGGCATGAGGGAGGCACCCCTCATCCCATCACTGGGCATACAAAGGAGGAGGAGAGCCCTGCCAAGAAGCCACTGGGGCCTCTCCCTCCAGGCTTGTGGATGACCGAGGCCACCAACTTGGGCAAAGGTCGCCAGTCCTGAACCTGCTGACTGTCTGGGGCTGGGCAGATTTGGCCACAGGAGTAGAGGTGGACCAAAAGGGCTTCCTCTTCTGCTGCTGCTTAGAGCCCTTAGGGTCCTCCTGGGCAGATGTCACAGAGTCCAAGGTGGCCCTGGACTTCGATACAGGTGAGGTGTCCCTCAACCCCTGGCCCAAACAAGTCGGTGCCCAAGAAAGGGACATCTGCCAGCTTGTGCTGAGTGTCCACCAAACAAACAGAGGGATCAGGCAGGGTTGCTTGCTGGCACCTATTTTATTTAATACATACATTAATGCAATATTAGACCATTTGTATGATCGTGACTTTCATTCTCCAAAGATTGGCAATAATTTAATAACAGCACTAGTATATGCAGATCTAGTTTTGTTACCGACTTCACTAATGAGTTTACAGAAGAAATTGAACTATTTCTCAAAAATATGTAAAACAGCAATTAACAATAAATAAAGATAAAACCAAATTATTAGTGTTTGAAAATAAGAAAAGAATGTTACCAAAAATATGGACTGAACAAGAAAAATTAGAAAAAGTAAAAACATATGACTACTTAGGGATCAGATTTTCACAGAATACTAAATGGACAAATCACAAAACAATGAAACTGAACAAGCTGGGATCGGCCTCAGCCGCCTTCCGACTGTTTAATACTAAACTAGGAAGAAGCTCAGTTAAAGGGGCCCTAAAGGTGCTGAATGCTAAGATTAAAATGAGCATCCTATATGCAGCAGAAGTGTGGAGCCAGGAAAGCACGAGGGACATTGAGGTACCAGTGAGCAAATTACATAGTCATCTGGCTCATGGTCCCCCAGTCTGTTCAGTCAGCCTTGTTATGCTTAGAACTACGACAATATACATTAGATTTGATGGTCAAAGAAATGAGGCTCCTTTTTGTATTAAAACATTTCTTGCTTCCAGAGACATGACTTCCTAGACCATGTCTGGAAGAACAAACAAAATATGCTGATCGAGGTCATACGACATCCACGATCTCTGGATAAAAAGGATCTCTTCCCTTTGGGCCTTGGCTCAATTTTAAATGAAATCTATAAAAAATCTTGGGAAGAAATTAAAGGTATTGTAATAACTCGGGTAAGAGATACTGATACAGCATAACATTTTGAAAAGTTAACTAATTATAAATGCCATAGATAGTATAAACGAATTAAATCAACACACAAATTAGAAACTTTAACAAAACTTACAAACCCAGAATTTCCGTGTATAACAACAAAATACAGGATGGAATTGTATAAAGCAAACTAAAGCGACATTGCAAAACATGGTGATTAGTGAGGTAAACACCAAGGTACAGAAGTTATTAGGGAGCAGAACAGATTTAAATATAAAAAAGGCAAAGGCAGTAAGGACAGAAATGGGGCTAAAAGGGGTAAGGCTATCAAAAAGTGGAGGGTGATGAATACCAATGCCCGTAGTCTGTGTAACAAGCTCCCTGAACTAGTGGCCTTGATGGAAGAGGGTTGCCTGGATATTGTGGCAGTCACAGAAACATGGTACACAGAGAATCATGACTGGGATGTCAACATACCAGGATACACAATCTACAGGAGGGACAGGGAGGGTAAAAGAGGAGGAGGAGTAGCTCTCTACGTAAAGGAAGGGATCAAAGCAACAGAACTAAAGAGTAAACAGGGAGCAGATGAGGCACTTTGGGTCACCCTGGAAACAGGAAATGGCACATAACCACATGGGGTTGTATACAGACCCCCATCTCAGGGGAGGGAATGGACAAGGAAATGATAGAAGGCTTTTCAGAATGGCAGAAAAGGGAGATGTTGTTGTTGGGGACCTGATATGCCGGATGTTAACTGGAGCACCTTTGCTGCAGGCACATCCAAGAGCAGGGTCATTCTTGATGCCCTACAGGGGGCATGCCTCAGACAGCTAGTATTGGAACCCACTCGGGAGGGAGCAATCTTAGACCTGGTACTCTCAAATGGGGATGGAGAAAATCTCAGATTTAGAAGTGGGTAGCCATCTGGGAACAAGCGACCACCAAACAGTGTGGTTCATGATAAACACAGCCATACAATCAAGCCATACAAAAGCAAGAGTACTAGACTTTAGGAGGGCTGACTTTGGGAAATGAGAGAGTGCCTCAGAAAAGCACTAGCAAACAGGCAAGAAGGAGGGTGGAGGAATAATGGGGAGCGTATCAAAACAGCCATCACAGAGGCAACAAGCCTTTGTGTAAAGCAAATCAATAAAACACAACGAAGGAAAAACGCTATGGTTCTCAAAAGAGGTGGCAGGGACAGTTAAGGAGAAAAGGACAGCATTCAGGAAATATAAGGAAACACAGAAGGAACAGGACAGAGAACTTTATCAGTTAAAGCAGAAAAAGGCTGGGAAGGCAGGCAGAATAGCAAAGACCCAAACCGAGGAAAGGATAGCCAATTCTGTTAAGAAGGGGGATAAGACCTTTTATAGGTACATTAGGGAGTGAAGAAAGACCAAAGGAGGGATACTGAAGCTTAATAAAGGGAAGGGAATGTGGGTTAGAGGGTGACAGTGAAAAAGCAGGGATACTGAACAAATATTTCTGCTCAGTATTCACAAAGGAAGAGGAGGGGGAGTTACCTAAACCAAACAAGAGAAACACTCTGAAGACGGGGGTCGATACCAGTCCATTTACAGAAGAAAGGGTTCTGAAAGAACTAATAAAATTGAAGATGGACAAAGCAATGGAGCCTGATGGGATTCACCCAAGAATTCTAAAAGAACTAAGGGTAGGGCTAACGACACCGCTGACTACTCTCTAACAAATCATGGGAGGATGGGGTGGTACCCGAGGACTGGAGGAGGGCAGATGTGATTCCTCTTCACAAAAGTGGGAGCAGGACAGAGGCAGGAAACTACAGACCAGTTAGTCTGACCTCAGTGGTAGGGAAAATGATGGAATCACTTCTGAAGGAAAGAATTGTTGAGTACCTAGAGGCCAGTGGGGCACAGGACCCAAGGCAGCATGGATTCATGATGGGAAGGTCGTGCAGACGTAATCCAATAGATTTCTTTGACTGGGTGACCAAAGTAGTAAACCAGGGAGGGGCTGTGGACATGGCCTACCTAGATTTTAGCAAGGCATTTAATACAGTCCCACACAAAAGATTAATACACAAGATAGCCAGCCTTGGAGTGGGTCCCAAGGTGGTAGCCTGGATAAAAAATTGGCTAGACAACAGGACGCAAAGGGTAGTAGTAAATGGAATACACAGTGAAGAAAGGAGGGTCACTAGCTGGGTACTGCAGGGTTCAGTACTGGGACCGTCCTTTTAATGTCTTTATAAGTGACATTGCAGAGGAACTGGAAGGAAAAGTATGTCTCTTTGCAGATGACACAAAGATCTGCAACAGGGTTAATACACAAGATGGAGTGGAAAGGATGAGAAGGACTTGGCAAGGTTGAAGGAATGGTCAAATGTATGGCAGCTCAGATTCAATGCAAAGAAGTGCAAGGTAATGCACATGGGAAACAAAAACCCTGGGGAAGCGTACACAAGGGGGGGTAAGATACTGACAACAGTAAAAATATAAAGGGACCTGGGGGTAATTATATCAGATGATCTAAAGGTGGGCAAGCAATGTGAGAAGGCAGTAAGGAAGGCTGGGGGGGATACTGGGATGCATAGGAAGAGGCATCAATAGTAGAAAACAGGAAGCTGTTATCCCTTTGTACAGACAGTTGGTGAGACCCCATCTGGAGTACTGTGTGCAGTTCTGGAGACCCCATCTCCGCAAAGACAGAGTGGAGGCTGTCCAGAGGAGGGCAACAAAATGGTGCAGGGTCTGCACCAGAAGACATATGAAGAAAGACTAAAGGAGCTTAATATGTATACCCTTGAGGAAAGAAGGGAGAGAGGGGACATGATAGAAACGTTCAAGTACCTCAAGGGAATTAAAGTCCAAGAGGGTAGCATCTTCCAGAAAAAGAGATGTGCAAGAACAAGGGAGCACAATTTGAGGATAGAGGGGGGATGGCTCAGAGGAAATGTGAAGAAGTATTTTTTCACTGAGAGGGTTATGGATACATGGAACAGCCTCCCTGAGGAGGTCGTGGAGTCAAGAACAGTGGGGGACTTCAAGAATGCATGGGACAGGCATAAGGCAGTCCTAGTGGGGGGTAGGAGGAAGTAAGCTGTTGGTTAACTAGGATCTGCAGCTTATCTGTTAGGTAGGAAAATGGGCAGACTAGGTGGGCCAAGCGGTCTTTATCTGCCGTCAAATTCTATGTTTCTACTATCTGCATTATATGCAGAAAAGGCCTGATACTCTCACACCCTATTGTAAGTGCAGAAAATCAATGGAGGATGATTTGAAGCACATAGTATTAATATGTCCATTGTATAAAGAAAAATAGAGCTACATGGCTTGGAAAAATACTGTGCACATTTAATTTGCAAGCTGATAAGATCATTGTGGAATTATTTAATACTCAAGACACAACCATACTATCAAACGTAGTTAGCTATTTATGCACTATTCATCTGTAATGTTAAATGAACTACCACTGGAACTCTGATCATTTTAATGGAATGTGAAATATGGAAATGTGATGTATTTATCTGTCTGAACAAGTGTATATTCATGCCTGCAATATTTTAATGCTTTATATTGTAATGGTTTTTAAACTGATCAATAAATAATGAAATGAACGAGAGTCCGCCGTGAAGTTAGAGATCCTCAGCCAAGCCCTGTGGTGCATAGCCACTGAGGCCACCATGGAGTGGACACTGGAGTCTCCAATATCCAAGGCTGTCTGGAGCGGTTTGGCTACTGCCTGGTCCTGGTCCTGGACTTGGTTGACCGTGGTCTGAAGGTCCGCCAGCAGATGAGGAAGTACCTCATCTAGGGTGCCCAGTAGGGCACGGGAGAAATGGGCCATGAGGAAGGCCAAGCTCGCCTGGTGGAGACCAAGCAAAGAGGTGGCGTAGACTTTTTAGCTGCATGGTCCAGCTTCTTGGACTCCTTGTTGGGTGGCTTGTCAACATCCCCCATGTTACCAGAGCGCCTAAACACAGAATCTGCCACCAATCCCTTTTACTTGCGGGCCATCTGGGCAGAAGGCATGGGGCAGGGAGTGGGGTGCTGCTAAAGCTCCAGCGCAGGGCCAAATATGGCCTCTGCCACCGGGAAAGCCTCCATAGGATTGCCTCCCTGGTCATGGATCTCAGTCAATGAGTAACAAGCCTGCTTCTGGATGAGCTCCATTTTCATTCTCACCGAATCAGATCAGATGGAGAAGGCCCAGGAAGGAAGATGGGCCTTCGTCCTTTGAAAGATCCCCCCCCAGACTCCACATCAACTGGTATGGAGTGCAGCACGGAACCCTTGGACTCCAAGGAGTCATTAGAATGGTTGACCACCTGAGTCCCCTCTGACCCTCTGCGGACAACCAGGGGTGACTCTGACAGACAATCGATGGGGAAGCCCCTTAGACGTCCGAGACTCCTTAGTCCAAGCGCCGGTCAGTGGCTGTTTGGGCAGTGGTTCCACCACGATCGGTGGAGACACCAAGGTTGGCTGAGCCGGGACCGTTTTGATTGGCTCCATTGATAGGTGATGTCTGGCATAGGAGATGGAGCCAGCTTGAAGCCAGTAAGCACCAGCTGTTGCCACATAAGATCCTCATAGTGTCAACGCAGTTCGTGAAGAGGCCTCTCCTCTCTTCACCCAAGGAGAATGAGGAAGAAGAGTAGCAGCATGATCACTTCCCATGGTGCCGAAAGCAGTTACGCAGATGTCAGCAGGAGCCGCTCAACCCATGGCAGGAAGACCTCGATCACTGGGGAGACTGGCGGCGGGTCTCGAGCGAGTCGGCGATGCTGAGGCGCCCGGTCCAGTTCTGGGACCAGAGGCAGCGGGTCAGCCAACTGATCCGTACCTCCAATGGTACGGAGTCAGGACTAGAGTACTGGACAAGAAGTGTCTGCCTCTTCAGTCGACAGCTGGTCAGTTGGCTCGAGAAAAATCTCATCCAGAACCTCAACCAGCATCTCAGCCAACTGGCTTGACAGGGTTACCGTGGAGCCAGCAGCCAGGGATGATGATTCGATCAAAGTTGGATCCAGGGAAGTGCAGGAATCTGAAACACCCAGAGTGCTCCCGATCCTACGAATGACGCCGAGTTCTCTTGTTCTCTTGTTTGGACTCTTTCTTGGATTTGGACTTGGACTTGTGCCCAGAAGGTCCCTGACTGAGGGTCAGCAGAGACAGGTGCAATTCTCTGAAGGATCCTGTAAAAGTCAAGCCCAGCTGAAGTGGCATGAAGGCAGAAGCTGAAGAGGAGAGGGACACAGCATGGGCCGCCTCCTCTTTAAAGGCCGCAAGTTGTTCGGCGGACCTCGCAACCATGGAGACCACCCAATGGGCATGCTTAGATTTGACTGGCGGGTTCAATTGCACCAGGCAGCCCACTTTAAGATGGATGAGACTGTCCTCTAGAATGTTCGTATGAAATGAGCGACAAAGGTCAATGGCCTGGGGATTTTATTTATTTTATTTATTTCGTTTTTGTTGACCAGGTAAGTGCACTAGACAAATCCTGCCTATTTTCAGGCATGACCCGGGGTTGGGGGATACATATGAATGCCAACTGACTTTGAACCAGATTAAGCTGTTGGTGGTACGTTTTTTAGTGAATGAGGGAAATTTGGCCAGGACACCGGAGAAATTCCCCTACTCTTTTCGATAAGTGCCATGGGATCTTTAACATCCACCTGAACTACCACAATCCAGGCAGATGGGACCTCAGTTTAACATCTCATCCAAAAGACGACACCTCAGAAGTGCAGCACCCCTCTCATGCTGCACTACAGTGTCAGTACTGGGATATTAACCCACGTGCCAGATGTGGGAACTGAACCCACAACCTTCTGATATCCCAGCCTCAGAGGTGAGTGTGCTACCTACTGAGCCACTGACATGACATGGATTGTGCTTGTGCCCAAGGCAGTAGATGCATGTGGCATGCAGGTTGGTTCAGGACATCTTTTGCCTGCAAGGGCACTGGCAGAACCCAGGAGCGGACTTATTGTCCATGGTGGTCACAATCGAAAATAGCGCTGAAGACAGAAACTCGTAAGAGTTAAAGTTAAGGAAGAAAGTTTGTTGATTTAAGCACGTGGGCCTACTCAACATGGAAGTGGTAAGGAGGGAACCTGCTTCTTCCCGCAGTAAGGAAGATCTGGTGTCAGGGGTGGAGTTGAGAGAGTTACCACCTGTGTGGGTAGGAGAAGCCAGCTTGAAGACTTTCCAGCAAGCTCTTAAATGGAAAGGACACTGCCAAAAGTGTGGATAGAACATCATATCAACGTCCCTAGAAATGTATTTCTTTTTCTTGGCATGTACCATGTTCTAAGTTTAAAATCCATCGATCCCATTAGGAAAAATAAATAAATAAATAAATACCTCCATGGTAAATCCTTTTCAGTGCAGTAACCAATGACCGCAATGGTGACATTGCTGGTGATGTCTTGGTACCGCACCTTCTGGCAGCTTTGAGTTATGCTCATACTGTCGTCTCTTGTAATTATTGTAACATTAACTGGAACAAACTAGTGGCAGCCGTTTAAAAAAGGATTCTATAGTGACTGTACCTGTATTGGCATAAATGTATTTGATATCGAACCAGATCATGTTGGAAAGTATACTCATGATGTCACTGAGGTGTGCAGTGTGCACTGAAACTAGCCCTATAGGTTCCATTGGTTTTTAAAGGACCACTCCCCATCCTCCAGTTCAGACTGTTTTTCTCATATAAGGAATTATGTTTTCTGAAAAGGGGTTCTTTGAGTTGGTAAATCCTTTTCAAGGAAATACATCGATGTTTACCATAAAGATGATTCTTCTGGCAGCTCATTGGCAGGCGGTGAGAAAACCATGGCAGTATTGTTCTAAATTGTATGTTTTTACTTTCCACCTGCTTTCAGGTCCCCTTTAAAAATGAGCATTAAAAAAAATTAGCGATCAAATATTTTTAATGAATAATGTTTCCAGTTTCTGCTTCTCCTCTGGAGCTGTGAGAGGAGCTCACCAGGAAGGAGAGAATTGATGGGAGTACATAGGTACAGAACAGTTTTTTGTAAGACAAGTTATGTGTTTTTTTTTCTTGGTGTCTCTTTCGGATCTTATGTTGATCTCAACCGGGATTTCAGCAAATGAGCATTTATTTGTTTCAATTTCATTTTGGACTTCAGGAATATCTTTAGGAATCAGTTACATTTTTCAGGGATCAAAATGTTCAATTCATTTGAATGTAAAGTATATAGCTGTTAGAAGAGCTCACTGGGATGGCAGTGAATTGACAGGAGCGGATTTGAGGAGGAGCAAGTTGACGCGGGAGTGAATTGCTGGGAATGAACTGTCGTGTTCCGACACCTGTGCTGCCTCCTACACACCAGCTGATTTAGATGCTACAGTGTCAAAGTGTATTTGTAAATGTGTAAAACCCAAAACTTATGGCAAAGTGTGTGTGTGTGTGTGTGTGTGTGTGTGTGTGTGTGTGTGTGTGTGTGTGGGGGGTGTCTGGTAAATTCAATGCAGAGTAGGTTAGGCTTTGACCTATGGTAAAACCTCACCTACTGATGTTTACAAGGAATAAGAAGGGTTGTGTGACCCATGAATGATGCGAGAGTCTGTACAGTGCCAACAAGGAGTGCATTTGGGAATCAGGGTTACCGTGTATGTAACTGAGAATCAGTATATCTTCAGTAACAGATGTAATCAACAACCCACGACAGGGTATGGGGTTACTGGGATTTAATCCATGCCCCAGGTGCACCGTGAGGCACAAGGCCGCAGGCTGAGTGCCCTCACAGCACCCAGGGCATGGATTAAATCCCTATAACCCCATACCCTGTCGTAAGTTATCATGCCTACAACATGGGTTATTCATTATTCTTTTGCAAACACACAGAAAACAGTTTTCCCCCTGTTTAAATGGCAGACATCTCAGTGTATCTTGCCACTGTTAAAGTAGTCTGCAGCAACAGATGCATATTTCATGTATTTTATTGAAACACAAATATCAGAAATACAGTGCTAGCATTTCTTAGATTTGGTTTCTGTAACATACTTTGAGACATCTGAAAATGTGTTACCGGGCCCCCTCCAACACACAGACACATGCTCCTCGGTGTCGATCCTTTGCTGTCATCTTTCTCTTTCTGTCTCTGTCTCTTTCTCTCTCTGTCCCAGACCAAACAATGAACTGCTATTTTCCTGTCTCTCTCTTCCCGTCCCTTCAAGATGCACCACTTTTCTGATAAGTTGTACAGCAGCAGCAGCAGCAGCAGCTCGAGGTGCTGTCTCTGGGTCTCTCTCTCTTTAGCACAGTGCACTGCTCGCTCTGTCACTCTGTACTCGCAGTGTCACAGCGGGGTAGCCAGGGAAGGAAGATCAGTGTGGTTTCTGGAGCACAAAAAACAAGCTTGGGATTCCCGGGTTTGTATTGCCTGCTTGTCCCTATGAAAATCTGCCAGGAGCAGCTGCTGCTATTGCTGCTCCAAACTGTGTGCAGGACCTGCGTTGCAGAGAACTGTAGCTGGAAAGGCAGGTAATGACGGTCTTGACTGGGCTCTGTCACAGTTTAGGCAGCCAAGAACACTGATGCAGATATAATCTCCTGCCACCACCTGTAACGGGAGATGAAGGGTGAAGCAGCTCGGCGGTGAATGGGGGGTTGCCACAATCACACTGTGTCTCGCTTCATGTTTTTTTAAATGGCTGCCTTTCTGCTTTTTTCTGACAGGTAAACAAGTCCGAAGGGCACTTTACTGAGTTGCTCTGCAAAACTGTGAATTAAAAAGGGGATTTAATGAACAGGCACGCAGAGTGACTGGACCAATTGGGTTGCACATTCTTGACAACCCATGTTATAATGATATCTAAAACACCTTTCAGTGGGGTATTAGCTCTGTTCAGAAGGTTTAAAATGAGTGCACTATATACTACTGGGAGACAGGAAGTGTGTTGCAATATCGTAGGAAATGACATTGTAGGGAACCTTCTGCCAAGCATACCATCTAACCCCTAGACAAAGAGATTATCCAGAGGCTATGTCCAGCTGACGCAAAAAGAGGGTTATCACATGGTGCCAGCTTCAGCTCAGAGATTGTAGAGGAGCAGCAGCAGAGTGGGTTGCAGGACCCAACATCTAGTCCAGGGGTTGCATACCCTTTGAAAGCTAGCACTGCTTTGACATTAGTGTAGCCAAGCAAACCGTTGCTGTAACATGCACTGCTACATTACAGACCGTGGGGGAGTGTAACGTTATAGCCATCAAGTTGTTTGGGTATTTCTAGAATGCATACAATATTTCTAAAAACAATCTCTCTGGTTCCCCTACAGTGGTACTGCTGGCTGACAGGAAATTTCTCTAGAAATATCACAGAAATTTCAGGAAATATCCAGACAGGTTAGTGGTTACAACTGCATTTTGATGAAGACAAATGCAAAATGAGGTATGTGGCCAACCCTGTAGTTCCCTGCTGATTAATGTGTCAGCCTGGCAGTAGACACTGCAGAAACAAGGCCACACAAGGCCACACAAGGCCACACAAGGCCACACAAGGCCACACAAGGCCACACAACACACACACACACACACACACACACACACACACACACACACACACACACACACACACACACACACACACACAAACACACACACACACACACACACACACACACACACACACACAAACACACACACACACAAACACACACACACACAACACACACACACAAACACGTTAAGGGTCAAATATTGTCATGCAAAATACAGGTATTATCAGAGTAATATTAGTGTTGCTTGGATTCCACATGATGGAATCGGATTAACCTGCATCTGTTCAGTTTTTTGGATTTCAGAATATCAGATTTTTTCACCCCAATATTCCAAATCTGGCTTGCTCGGCAAAATCAGTATTGGAATCTGATTCCAATCCAACTGATATACTGCTTTGTGGGTTATGTACAGGAAGTACAGTGCTGTGCTTCTGGCTCTGCAAATGTTGCAGATTTTGTCTGGTTCCATGAGATAAGGGTACGTGGAAGGCAGTCTGTCCCTTTCCTATTAAAGGAAAACCCTTAACCAGCCCACTGGCATGGAGAGCTGAGGCACTGTGTGGCTCACCTCCTGCCATGCCAGTGACTTGGGTTTGGAAACTGATGAGCATCACTCGAGGGCCAGCTGGGAAGGGAGGATTGAGAGTCCCCAGGATAGCTCTCCTCCCTTGGGGAGGGGAGTTACAGTGCCATGCTACTCGTCTGCCACGGCACTACCTGGAGGAATCTGGGTGGCAGTGAAGTGGGGTCAAGCCAAGAGGAATCTACTGCATGCAAGATGGCAGGGGTGTCTTAGTGGAAGTACAGCTCCTCGTACATTGCATCCATCGCACAAGCAGCGGTGTCTAGGGGAAAAAATTAGGAAAAACCCCTAGCAGCAGGATGACACCCAACCTCCCGCGGGCCCTGCAACGGTGACTGGGCACCTTCAAAGAGACCCTCTGGCCAAGGGTGAGCAGGAGCGAGGTATGTCCTGGAGATGCCAGGTGATGGGGCTTTGGGGGGGCCAGTGGGGGGTGGCTGAGATCTCAAAGTGCCGCTAGAGATTAGAAGAGATACAGGTGACAAGATAGAGACCATTAAGTATATGAAGGGAATAAATAAAGTGAATGAAGGTACGTAGCTTAGTCAAAAGGAAAGCAGCAGTTAAAACAAGGGGTCATAATTTAAGATTGGAAGGGGGAAGATTTAAGAGAAATGTAAGGAGATGTTATTTCACTGAAAGGGTGGTGGAACCCTGGAACAGATTACCTAATGAGGTGGTGTGCAGAAACAGTGGAGGAATTCAAGAGGGTGTGGGACAGACAAGGGTTTGGCTAGTGGGCAGAGTAAAATATCCCTGGGAAGTAGAGACAAGTAGTGGTGGGTGGGAAATGGGCAGACTAGATGGACCAGAATGGTCCTTTTCTGCTGACACATTACTATGATACTATGCAACATAAGATTTCAAAAGAAAAACAAAATAAAAGCCCTTCTTTGGGGTTCGCTCCAGGTGTTTTCACATTGTGATAGGAGTATTTTCTCTGTGGATAGATTTGTTTTTGGCGATTTATTTAGTTTCATTCAGTGTGTGTTTGTGCGTGTGACTGGCAGTGGGTTGGGCTGTGAAGTCACACCATGGAGGAGGGACAAAATGCTAGACACCGGGGGTGTCTCCATGGAGGTAGAGCTGCAGCACAGGCAGTTATCTTAGTTTCTTTAGTTTCAATTGCTGTGTTTTTGAAAGTTTTTGTACTACAGTAGTTAACCGTTCATCAACCAATCTCATAAAAATGTTTCTGTGTTTAACTGTTTTATTACTCTCCTGTTCAGAGTAGTATTGCGCAGTGCTGCACTGCTCAAGAAAGATATTTAAAATGTAAAAAATTAAAAAAAAAACTTGTTTTCATGTAGTCAATTTTTTATGCGTTTGTATGAGACATCTTACGGTACAGCAGTAAGTATGTGTATTCTGATATATTTGTGTGTAGTGAAGTCAGTGTGGGGTGTGTGTGTGTGTGTGTGTGTGTGTGTATATACACACTAGTGTACTACAGCTGGGTGAAGTCCTTTATGTCAAAATATAGACTGTCCAGTCACAAAAGGCCAGTGTGTTAAACAAGCAACAGCCAGTCAGTCTGTGTGTTTTCAAGAGCTGCATGTGGCACGAAGAACAATGTTGGCATCATGAACAAACCAATAGCGCAAGTGAAATCCACACCAACAGCATTCTTCAAGGCCTATGACTTCATTCTGAAATAGGTAAGGCATTTACTGCTTGTAGTGCTGCATCACCTTTTTCCATTTTCAAACTACTAACTACAAAATTCAAACAGTAGTACAATTGACAGATTTTTTTTGTTTTTATTTATTAAAGGTATATTTCAATGCAAAAAATCCAAACACTAACAGCCAGCATGCCACCACTAGCCAGCCACCACGACTAATCCAGATTTTTGGGCCAGCACAGAACCCAGGTAAATCCAGTACATTCAAACACAAGAAAAGCCAGCCACCAGCAGTAACCCAGATTCTTGGGCCAGCACAGAACCTGGGTAAAACTGGTGCATTCAAATATAAGAAAAGCCAGCTACCACCTGTAACCCAAATTCTTGGTCCAGCATAGAACCTAGGTAAATACAGTAAAATCAAGCACAAGAGAAGCCAGCCAGCCACAACCAGCAAGCTAGCCAGCCACCACCAGTAACTGGGATTTTTTAGCCAGCGTAGAACCCATGTAAAACCAGTACATTCAAACACGAGAAACCCAGCCAGCCACAACCAGCTAGCCACCACCACTATCCTGGATTCTTGGGCCAGCACAGAACCTGGGTAAAACCGGTAAATTCATATATAAGAAAAGCCAGTCAGCCACTACCAGCCAGCCACCACCACCACAAAAACAGATTGCTGGGCCAGTACTGAACTCAGGTAAAACCAGTACATTCAAGCACAAGAAGCCAGCCAGCCAATACCAGCTAGCCACAATCAGCCAGCCACCACCAGCAACACAAATTTTGGGGTCAATGCAGAACCCATGTAAAAGTGGTTCAGCAGGCTGCACACTCGCCTCTAAGGCCGGGAGATCAGAAGGCTGTGGGTTCTATCCCCACACCAGGCACTTGGGTTAAATCCCAATACTGACACTGTAGTGCAGTATGAAGGGGGTGCTGCACTCTTGAGGTGCCGTCTTTCAGATGAGACGTTAAACCGAGGTCCCATCTGCCTGTTTTGGTGGTTGTGCGGGTGGACATTAAGAATCCCTTGGCACTTCTTGAAAAGACTAGAGGAATTTCCCAGTGTCCTGGCCAAATTTCCCCCATTCACTAAATATACCACCAACAGCTTAATCTGGTTCAATCTCTGTTGGTTACCATCTGTATTCCCCCCGTCACCCCTGAAAATGGGACTTTTAGTCTCAGTGGGCCTACCGGGTCAACAAAATTCATAAATAAATAAAATAAAATAAATACATTCAAACACAAAAAACCCAGTCATCCACAGCCAGCCAGCCACCACGTGCAACCCAGATTCTTGGGCCAGCACAGACGTCCCACTGCAATAACCAAAAGACGTGATGAGACATGAAGGGGAGCGCAGCTGAAAATTAGGCAGCCACCATATTTATTGTGGTGCTACAACAATTATAATAAATTTTAAATACCTAAAAAACTAAAGATTACTATAAAAAAATATTTACAGATATGGAAACCTCATCTATGGCTACATACTTACAACCAAAAAAATTATTTTGATAATCATTTCCTGATTATGTGGCACTGCTGCTTTAATATGCAAGTCAAACTAGATGAAAAATCAGGTTTCCTGCAAACTGTATTCACCCACTTCATGTACCAGGTTTCTGTTGTGTAAAGCTAGACACCATCAATGACTGCTAAAACAGAATGCTACCACCTGCAGGCATGCCCCCAAATTCTTCAGTGAGGCTAGTAAGAGGTACTGTCACAAAAACTGCACTAAGTGAATTAGAAAAGTGTGAAAGAAGTAAAAAGTTCCAAAATAGATTTTGGAGTATTTCTTTAGAAATGTTGACTAGGAAAACAGTGAGCCATGGTTCGCTTCCAAGTGTGACCAGGCGGAAAGGGACCATGGGATACATGTTACATGTTAGAAAAATACAGTATGGCACAATATAGTGGTTGTCCAGGTGATATCACAAAGCATAGGAATTACACCAAAAGGCCATAGAAAGGTGCTCTACTGGCATAGTATCAGTAGTAGAAGTAGATGGTATTTCTCTGTGGGGCTCTTCCCCAGAGGTTCATGGTGCCTTTACAAAATACAGAGGTAGTAGCACATAAAACATTAATCCCATGATAATAAATCAAATTAAATTTAGCATTTTTTCTATACTACTTAAATAAGTATCAGCAGCTAGTTAAACGTCGATACGAGGGACAACTTAACAAGGGACTCTCAATCCCCATAAGCCTGTACAAAAAGATGGGCCTTAAGACCCCTTTTAAAAGCCTCCACTGAGGGGGGCCTCTCTCAGGGCCCTTGAGACTGGGAGTTTGAAAGTACAGGGCTCACAACTTCTAAGGCCTAGTCCCAAGAGGTTTTAAGCCTCACCCTGAAAACAACCAGGAGACCCGACTTAGTGGAGTAGAGAGGGAATGACATACAAGGATGCAGGTGATAAGACAGGTAACATGGGCCCAACCCATGTAGGGTCCTAGTAACCCAAATTTAAAGGAGAAATGCCACTTAACCAGCAGCCAGTGCAGTTCATATAGTGCCGAAGAGACATGACCAGACTTCAAAAGGCCAGTCGGCAACCTAGCAGTTGCATTCTGCTTCAGTTGCTGGCACTGCAGTGTACCTCCACTGACCCCAAGGCATATAGTATTACAGTGGTCAAGCTATAAGGTCACAAAAGAATGCGCCAGTGTGGCCAGAGTAGCCAGAGGGATAAGGGATCTAATCCAGTTGATGTTCCTTAGATGTTAAAAGCCATTTTGGACCACTAGAAATCAAAATGGGGCTGGCAGTATAGCCTAGAGGTTAAAGTAACAAGCTGTGAAGTGAGCTTGGTACATCCAGCAGATCTGGGTTCGATTCCCACATTCTCTACTTATACACTGTGCGACTGAGCAAGTCACTTAACCTTTCCAATGCTCCCAGGATGCCCCTGAAAACAGGCACTTGTGCCTAGTGGGCCTTACCTGGTTACCAAAGAATTAAAAAAAAAAGTTATACATATTCACATAAGGAAAGGTATTGTGGGAAGTATATGCAGATCACCATGGTTCCACTGTAAGCACAAGTACATGATGCCAAATAGCCTCTCACAGACATATGTTTTATTCTACACATGACTCAATGTACCCAGTCTGTAACAGCCCAGGGGCAGGAGGAACCAGTCATATTTTGGTATTATTAGTTTGGGTCAGGGAGAAGACCAAAATAGGAACGTAATCTGAAATTCAACGAGCCTCAGCACAAAAGCACTGAGGCAGGGGTTACCTGGAAAGGGCATTGGCAATAAAGCTAGATTTCAAAGAAATTTAAAATTATCCATATCCCCATAATGAAAAGCATTGCAGAAGGTAAATACAGATCACCGGAGCAGAGTTTAGACTGGTTCTGCTTAAGGGGGGTTGAGTGTGGTGCGAAGAGTGGCAAGGGCAGCCTCCAGACCATTGCGGCAAATCAAAACCACTGCTAATTTGTTGAACTTCACTTCCGTGTGTGCACCCATTTTGTGCAACCTGTTTTAACCATCTATCAGTGAAAGCAACTGCTGTCTCATTGGCCCCAAGGGGGTGGTCCAGTCGGATCCATGACGATCGGTCGACAATTCTGCTGTCGATCGACGTTACAGCAACTCCAGTATGTCGACCGCAATTGAGATCAGCATAAAAAGGGTTCACTGGAGACTTTGTTTTCTGTGGGCGGCTCTGCCCCCCACACCCCACGTAACTATTATAATCAAATCAGAGTCGGAGTTGATTTGGAGAGGGGGTGCAAGACCCCTGGAAAGCAGTGCTGGGGTCCTGCGCTGACATTACAGCAACCTGGTGCTGTTGTCACTAGAATGTCCGTTGCGGTAAAAGTGTCGACCTAGAGACGGCATACTGATCCAGGCCTGTGTAGAGAGCTGGGTAGGTACTACAACCCAGAGGTTTGTACCACACGCAAAATAGGGCCCACTTTTTCCCTCCGAGTGGAAGCACCGTGCCAGTTCTTATTTGTTCTGGGATTAACCCCCCTACAGCAGGAGAGAACTAATTGAACCCCATCAACCAGGTGGGTCCTGTATAGTCACCAGGCAGGGTTGAGAACCAGGACATGGTGAGCCAGGGCTCACACCTGTATTTACTTTATTAGAAAATCATTGCTTTATACGGTTGATCCTGCTGTCTGCCACCAGCACTGGACAATGCCTATAATTCCCAGTTTCCCCTGTGGCTGAACCTCTGATGACACATATGGTAGGCTCAACTGCAGAGACATCTATACCACTTAATTAAGAAATGTTCAAAAAAAAAACATAGAAAAAGAGACAATGATGGCAGAAAAAGACCAGAGGTCCATCCAGTCTGCCCAAGTTCCCTATAATCCCTGGAACCTACTGTTCCTCCAGAGACAGAGGAAGCACACTGTCATGCTAAAAACGCCAGTACTGACTTCAGTCAACAGGATCGAGTAACGAAATCAGTATCAGAGTTTTTAGCACAAGACTGCGCTCCCAAAACTGCAATTTTTTTTTTTATTACACAGTATTTCTGACTGGCTAAAGGAAACTGATGCCTTGGCTAACTGATTAACCCCAAGCATAACCAACTCACAGTGCAACATCAAAGCATTGCAAGGAGACAGTATACCCTGGCACTCCTCCCCTCCTTACACTGTAAAAATGCACCTTCAGATGCTCTTGCTCTTTGAACACAGTGAGTGTGTGAAATCCATTTAATTGGAGTTTCACAAGCTGACTTCCACGCCTGCCACTAGATCTAACTGGGATTCTTGTAACCCCGGTTTGCAGGGGGGTTACAGTTGCATCTTTCAACAGAGCTCCCTCTCAGACTACTTATGATTGCAATCCAGGCAGCTCTTAAATAGACAGTACATGGAGGCTATACAGGCACTCTCTGGCAATCACATTTAAACTGCTAAAATGCAAGACACCAGCCTGGCAGTGAGCATTTAGGCAAGCTCGAGGAAGACTTTTTGGGAACTCCAACTCCCCCCCCACCCCCACTGTGTATTCTTCCCCTGGGTTCTTGTTTCCCAGGTGCATTATTTTGCAGACTAGATGGGCCAAGCAGTCCTTATCTGCCGTCAAAGTCTATGTTTCTATGAGGATATGTTCTGATCTCCATAATTCTGCATTACCAGGAGTGTAGCCTCACGGGGGTCCATCTATGCTTTGTTATTCTGTTTGTGAATAAAAGCCACACTCTAGAATCCCACTCCTGGTTTGCACATTGCAGTTATTGCTTCCTGTTTCCGGAGTTACTTGGGTGCCCCTGACTAGAAGTCAAACCTAGCCAAAATGCCGAGCAACAGTTTTCTCCCCGAACCCAGGTCCAAGGTAGAGGGTTACATATGGAGGCACCGCACAGCGCTAATAACACAAAAAATACCACTAACCCAACCTCTGGGGTTACATAAGTATTTGCCGAAAATCATTTAGAGTGATAATGATAGTGAAGTTTGTCTAACCTGCCTTCTTTGCAGTAAGGACTGTTTTGTTTATCTCCACTATCTTGGTCCTGGACTGTGAATTGGATCAATCAGTTCTGGTGGAATGTAAAATGGAGCCGGACTACAGGAGCTGCCTGGAGTCAAAATCTGTAGGAACTGTAGTTTTGGGCTTTTGGCACCTTTTTTGCAGCTGAAGGGGGAGCCTTTGTTGTGACTGACAGACAGCCAACCAAACTTTTTGGATTTCTGGGGAAAGTCCCTGGCTTGCTGGCAGCTGAGTCAGATCTCAGTTGGGAGTTGAAGGAGAAAGAGCTTGAGACAGTCAAGCAGCCGTCTGAGTAGTTTCACGTGGGAGAACTGTGGAAAGGCCTGAGTTGTGGCCTGCATGTCTGCCTGCTGCCCCTGAGAGGGAGAGAAGAGAATTATTTCTGACTAAATTCAAGTTTGTGAGAATGAAGTAAGCCATTGATTTTTTACCAGGCTCATACCTGAAGAAGACCAAAGATTTTGCTGAATGCGATCGGTCTGTCAGGATTTCCAGCTGCTTTTGAATCCCTGGTTTGTGCAGAGACTTTGCAGTCATGACCGGAGAGTGGTTTGCCTGGTACAGTAGAATTTCCTTACATGTAAATGTGCTGTGCATTGAAAGTGGGTCGTTACTTGGTTCCCCACTGTGTGAACTGTGTTCTGCTTGCTGGTACTGTAGAATCCTTTACATGTAAATGTGATGTGTATTGAAAGTGGGTCGTGATTTGGTTCCCCACTATGTGAACTGTGTTCTGGTTGCTGGTACCGTAGAATCCTTTACATGTAAATGTGCTGTGTATTGAAAGTGGGTCGTGATTTGGTTCCCCACTGTGTGAACTGTGTTCTGCTTGCTGGAAACTTTATGCAGCCTAATTGGACTGAATCCATGTTCATCTCCATTCGGCCTGGGCCACGCCACGCAGGCCCAGACAGACTACCCCACTGCACACAGAAAGCCACCAATGAGACCTGCCTGGGGATCAGCCCCCTGCTCCACGCTTGAACAGGAACGACGCCTTGGTGAATCGTGTGGGCCCTGCTTCTCCTGGCACTCCCGATTAACCACCTTCTGTCTCAATTTTCGTCCAGCCTGTGTCCAGTCTTGGGTATCATAAGTAATCATCAGGGTAGCTCCCTGCAACAACAGCCTAATCAAAAAGTGTGTCATCCAACTGTCTTGTTTTCTTTTCATGAAATGAGCACTCCAGCTCTGGATTACAAATAGTGTGTGTTGTGCATGTTGTTTTCTTCCATCACAGGGCCCCTACCAGCTGCAGTGTTCCCGCCTAGCCCACAGTTCTCCATCTGGGTACCCAGGGTGTATGACTGTTTATGGACCTTGAAGTGCATGCATAACTGTTTAATTGATACAGCCTTTAAGCAAATTAACCTGATTACGCCCCTCCCTTGTTCAAGTCCCTTGAATAAATCAGATCTAACTCTTGTTTGCATTTACCCTGACTGTGGTTTCAGTTTGTGCAACAGTACTATACTGCTGTTATTTGCTGTGTAATAACCTTGTTTTACATGGGGTCCCCAGGGCCGAGCCAGAGAAAAGCCCTGGTGCTAAGTGCAAACAGTGTGGGTACTTGTGTGGTGTATCAGGAGTATTGTGAAAATGATTATTGTGTATTATTCCAGCCACTACTAAGGAAAGAGGGGGGTTACAGTGTCCTGGAGGGCAGTGCCCAGGTTAGCTTGACCACTACCAACCCTGACCTCAGGGTGGAGGCACCGGTTTCAGAACTCAGACCCCTTAACCTGCTACTAGCCAAGTAGGCAGGGGTAGTAGCCCTAGGGATAGCGCCAACTAGGGGTAACACATATATATATATATATATGTATTTTATTTATTTGTTTTTGTTAACCAGTTAGGCACACTAGACAACAAATGCCTATTTTCAGGTGCGACTCGGGAGGTTACAAAACAGAAAAACATGGTACATAGTCACGGTAGCATACAAGCACAATACAGAAAAACATGGTACATAGTCATGGTTGCAATCCGCCCATGGTACAGGTGGGCCGGAGAAATATCAGTACAGAGAACTGGGTACATAGTCAAGGAGGCTTGCGGACCCACATACAGGGAGGGGCCAGGGTACAAAAACCAGACAGTATAGGCAAGAAAGCAAACACGTAAACCTCCACAGCTAGAGATTGAGAATGTAGAGAGAGTGTTGCATCTAGTGCAACTAGTCAATACACCTGGAGAGGTGGTAAACCTTGGATGAGGAGCAAGGGGAGCTAAACAGGAAACCAGAGGAGGGGGTGGGCAGGGGACCGTCCAGGAGAAGATCAGGTAAGTAGGCCAGCAGGGAGCTAGTAGGTGCAGAGAGGGGTAGGAAAGGACATGAGGACCACCATGACAGGCCTGGCTAGGCCTGCAGACTGGGAGTGGCCCTACAGTTGTGAGCCCCAGAAGGCGGGGCAAGAAAGATGGGAGTACGTCAAGTGCTACAAGGGAGGGGGCAATGGGTGATAAGGGAGAGGAGGTGCCCCACAGAGGAGGGTGGGGGTAGTGGATTAGACTAAGTGCTACAGGGGAGAGAGCCAAGGATAAATCAGTATGTGGGAGAGGTTTTGGGGGGGCCTCCCAGCAACTAGGAGGTACAAAGACAGGTGGAGGCAGCCTTGAGGAACTTCCACAGGGACGTTTTGAAGCAGGGGTGGGAGAGGGCGGCCCGGACTTGGGTGGGAAGGGAGTTCCAAAGTCTCGGGGCAAAGGCGGAGAAGGCCCAATCCGGTAAGAGAGCGGGTCCGTGGGATCAAACAGACATGAGTCGAGCTGGACCTAAGTTGATAGGCCGGGGTGCAGTGTTTGAAGGGAAGGGCAAGAGCAGAGGGGCGAGCAGTATGGACAATATTATCGACCATGTTGCCGAGGACAAAGGCACAGTGTTTTTCAGGGGGAAGCCACCCCAGTTGGGCAAAGAGATCACACCGATGCAGGAGGCGAGGCGCAGAGAGGGTGAAGTGACATATGTTGTTATAGGCCGTGTCCCATTTCGCAAGACAGGCACATGGGACCGGCGCGAAGGCAACCAGCCCATAGCAGAGAGTGGGTAGGAGGATCCCCCTAGCTATGGCGAGCCGGGCGGCTGGAGTGAGGCAGTCCTTAGCCCTGTAAGCTAGGCCAAGCTTGCTGTTAGATGCTTTGCAAATGTTTCGAAGGTGCTCAGCAAGATCAAGCTGAGGATCAAGAGTCACCCCTAGGCACCTGGCGGAATTTAGGACAGGCAGGAGGGAGCCATTCCCCCCCAAGGATGGCAAGGGGGGAGGGGCATGATGTGGTTTTAGCCACCAACCCGAATAACATGGCATGGGTCTTGTTTAGGTTGATCGAGAGCTTGTGACCCATGAGCCAATTTTGGATATGCCCAAAGTCAGAGTTAAGTTGAGCGTTAATGGTAGAGATGTCCTGGGAGCTAGACAGTAGTACCAGGTCATCCGCAGAGAGTGTGGTGGACCCGGAGGTAGCCACATAAGGGAGTTCGTTGATGTAGAGGGAGAACAGTAAGGGCCAAGGACAGACCCTTGGGGGACGCCGCATCTGACTGGGGAGAGGTCCGACATAGCACGGTTGAAGCTGGTGTATTGTAGTTTACCTCAAGGTAGCCGGTGAACCAAGCAAGGGCTTGGGGGTAGAAGCCCTGTGAGAGCAGAGTGGATTGAAGGAGGCTGTGGTCAACCCGATTGAAGGCCTTAGAAAGGTCAACAAAGATGGCTCCAGTCAGTCTGCCAAGGTCGGTAGCAGATCTGATCTCTGAGGTGACAACGGCGATAGCAGTGGCCGAACTGTGCCTCTTCCTGAACCCATGCTGGGCAGGGAGAGAACCGTACCCTGAAGGAAATGGGAGATTTGTGCAGCTATGGCCTTTTGAGTAGCTTGCTGGTGGCGGAGAGTATGGCAATGGGGCGTAGTTGTTCATCTCTTAGGGGTTGCTGCTTAAGCACGGGACAATCTTGGCCACTTTCCCACATCGGGTAAGATCCCTGAGGTAAGGGAGAGTTGAAATGTGGTAATCAGCAGGGCGAGGAGGGGGCCCACACTGAGGAGCTTAGGCTCTAGATTATCGTGTCCCGCCCCGGAGTGGTGAGAGAGACCAGTGAGCAGGGCTTGAGTCTCCCTAACAGAAATTTGCTTTAAGTAAACGGGGCGGGGGGGAGGAAGGTGGGATTGGTGGGGTGGCAGGCAAAAAGGAGAACAGGTTGTTAAAAGCAGAGGCTATAGTCTGGGGGTTATTACAGTTAGCCCCCTCAACAATCATGTCGGTGCCTGAATTTGAGGCGGAGCCCCCGACCACGTTTTTAATGTTTTGCCAGAAGCGCCGGGGGTTGCGGGCCGAGTTGAGCATGGCAGTTTTGCAGAACTCACTCTTGGCGACACGGATGGCGGCCTTGCAGGAGTTCCTGAGCAGACGATATTCAAGGAGGTCGAGGTTGTCCCTGGAAATTTTGTAACTGAGCCAGCTCTTGTCCCTCTGCTTCATGAGAGCTAGTAGGCTTCCATGGAACCACTTAGTAACCGTACCCCGCATCCTCCTTTTCGTGAGGGGAGCGTGTCGGTTTTGCAGAGGGATAAGAATTGCCAGGAAGTGGTTCAGAGCTAAAGTCGGGTCATTAGAGCTAAGAACCCTGGACCAGTTGGTGTGGCAGAGGTTGTCCAAGAAGTCGTTGAGGATAAACTTGGAGTAGTCTCTCATCTGAATCACTCTACTGGGAATGGGGACGGAGGATCCCCATACGCAGTATATGGGAGAGTGATCAGAGATCGCATCCGGAAGTGTACCAGACTGGATGATACTGTCTAATCTGTTGCTCAGGAGCCAGTCAATAAGGGAGCCCTTGGCATCCCAGGGGGAGGTCCTAGTAGTAATCAGTGATGGTCTGATGGAGGGAGAGGCCAGAGAGAAGTAGCTCATAAAGTTTGATATTTGGTCCCAGCCAGGTGAGGTTGAAGTCCCCCATGATGAGCACCTCATTTAAACCAACCTTGCCTTTTAGGTGGTCAAGAAGGAAGGAGAGTCCTGGGAGGCCTCCCTTAGGGGGATTGTAGGTGCAGACAAGGTGCACCTTTTTAGAGTTCCCGATCAGTAGGAGGGAGTGAATGAATTCACAACTGGAGGGGTCAGGAGGAGACAGGGACGCTGTAGATACATTTAGGTGGCCCCTAAAGTATAGAAGTACACCTCCCCCATGTTTACTACCACCCCTATCGCGCCTAATAAGGCTGTAGCCCGGAATGGCACATGCGGAGTCAGGTATACAAGGCTTCAGCCAGGTTTCCGTGATCCCCAAGATATCCGTCTCATGAATGGCAGCCCAGGCAGTCAGTTCCGTGTGGTTGTGTGGGATACTGCGGATGTTTAGGTGGGCTATTTTCAGGCCTTTTTTAGATGACCAAGCCGTTGGGGGTTTATGAGGGTGGTGGGTAGCTGAGGGACCTGGACCAAGGGAAGAGATGACTGCCTGTAGGAGAGGAGCCATGCCACAGACTAGACGGGCAGCGAGGAGACCCAGGATGTAGGGTACAGAGTCCAGGGAAACAGAGGGTGACAGCCTCGACCGAGCACCCAGGGCAGGTGCAAACTGGGAGGTGTCTGAGGTGGGGCTCCCAACTGGGCTGTGTCTAAAGGGCAACTGGTACTCTGGAATGAAATGGGATCGTAAAAGCTCGGAAGGACCTGTTAGGATGAACAAGGAGGAGTGACAAGAAGCAGCCCAAGCAAGGTTCCACAATGAGAACGTGAGAAAGAGGGTGAAGATGAGCCCTCTAGTGGCAACTGGGTATAACCTGCAAACAGCAGACTGGGCTGATAGGATAAATCAGCCCACGTGATTACTGCTACAAAGCTCCGTGACCACCAAGGGTGGTGGGGCAGCCGGCGAAGCTGGCGGGGCTAGTCCTTCACAGAGATGATATCAGCCAAAGAAGAGCCGGGAGCTTACACCGCATGGCAACACACAATGCCGGCGTCTAAGAACTCAAAGGCTCCGGTAAGGCATTCTGATTCTCAGACATAAAATGCAAGTCAAAATTGTCATGATTAGGGCAGGAGATAGGAGCGCAAAGTCCAGGCAGGCAGGCCAAAATGTTTGGAGGAAAATTACCTGGGGTTTGCTTTTTAGCGTCTCGGGGGGTGGGGGAGAGCAGCTGGAGAAGCTCTCACAACCCGGAGGGGACCTCGGTGTCCTTGCGGCGTCCCTGTGAAGAGAGAAAAGCAGTAGTGAGACTTTATACTTGGAGGTGCTGAAGAAGGGGGAGTGTAGTGGGAGATAGCAGGCCAGGGGGAGGGGGGTCAGGGGTCACAACAGAAACAGGTAAAAATTCAGCAGCTGTAATAATGAGGTAAACCCAAAAGCACAGAGTCTTCAGTATCCCCAGCGACTTGTCCTGGCAGCCACGAGTGAGGAGGACCAATTAAGCCTATTGAGGCAACAGTACCAGAGTCTAGCGCACGATAAGGAGCACGCAGCCCACAATTAAGGTAACAGATGGAAACAGTAAAATACATAAGTGTAGCGGCTCATACAGTGCCCCCAAAAAACAATCAGTACATGTACGCCGACCCCAGCACATTCAAATTTAAAAATGGTGCCAAAGTCCAGGAGTCCGTCCTTAGCCCAAGTCCTTCGCAGAGATGGTATCAGCCGAAGAAGAGCCGGGGAGCTTACACCGCATGGCAAAATGCAACGCCGTCGTCTAAGACCTCAAAGGCTCCGGTAAGGCATTCTGATCCTCAGACATAAAATGCAAGTCAAAATTGTCACGATTAGGGCAGGAGATAGGAGCGCAAAGTCCAGGCAGGCAGGCCAAAATGTTTGGAGGAAAATTACCTGGGGTTTGCTTTTTAGCGTCTCGGGGGTTGGGGGAGAGCGGCTGGAGAAGCTCTCAAGACCCGGAGGGGACCTCGGTGTCCTTGTTATCTTTTAGATTTTACATCAATGGAAATATGTTTTTCCAGGGTCAGAATGTTTGTTGCCGTTTCCATTGGCTCTCCAGTCATAAATAAGACCGTTCTTATGGCCTGATCCACAGAGTGCATCCTGGCCATGTTGCTCTGCACCCCGATGCCTGTCAATGACAACAAGAATGCAAAGTTAGCTTGTGAACACATAGCGGGGCTGCACACTGCACGATGCAGCATCATCTCACCCGCAAGCTGATCAAACTGCACTGCCTTCTGTGGTCACCCATATGGCAGTACTGCAATGGAACGATCTGCCTTTCCTGCACAGAGGAGGAGGAGGAGGACAGCATCCTCAACGACACCTGATCTTCCTCTTCCCCCGGCCACCCCAACATCTTTGGTTTGTTCCAGAACACGGGTTGCTGGCATCACAAGTTACAACCCTACCACTGCGCTGACGGGCTAGCTGACAAATAGCATTTTATTTTATTTTGCGTTTGGTGACCGGGTAAGTGCACTAGGCAAACAATGCCTATTTTCAGGCATGACCCGGGAGAAAACTGTTTACAGACAAACAAACATGTGACGCAGCACATGAATGCAGTACAGATCAGGATGAAAACAGTGTGTAATAAGCACATTGACATACTGAATACTGAAGGTTAAGATACAGTAAATACAGGGGAAAAAACATGATTGGTAACAAAAGAAAATTCAACATGGGAAGGTAGTAAGCTTCAGTACAATAAGTGCCATGAAAAGTAGAGAGAGAGAGAGAGAGGGAGGAAAGAGATGACGAAAGAGCGTGGGAGGTATAGGTCTTGAGGGGAAGGGAAGGTAGAGAAGGGGTAGATAGGATGGAGATGGGGAGAGGAAGAATGAGTGAGGGTTCAAGGTGGGTTAAAACAAGTGCAGGGATGTAAGGTGTGAAGGTGTTCCCGATGTAGTTTCTTAAAGACAGCATGGGTGTTTGTTTGAGCCGGATAGAGAGGGGTATAGAGTTCCAGTATTTAGGAGCAGTATAGGCAAACGCATGAGTGCCCATATTAGTTCTACACCTTGGGACTCGCAGAAGGGCTTTATCATTTGATCGTAATTCATGAGTAGGAGGTTGTAGTTCCAGTATGGAAGAAAGGGATAGGGGGAGACCTGTTCTGGTGATGGAGTCAATTAGTGATCCAAAGGTCTGAAGACGATATGCAGAAGGGCTAAGCCATTTTAAGTCCCGATAGAGGTGGCAGTGGTGCTTGAAACATGGAGAGGCAGCAGCATAGCGACAGATGCTATTATAAGTGGTGTCCCATTTATGAAGAGAGGATTTAGATGCAGATAGGAAGATTGACGAGCCATATACTAGGGCCGGTAGCAGGAAACCTTGAGCCACGGCTAGTCTGGCTTGAGGAGTAAGTGCATAGGTGGTACGATAGGCACTTCCTAACTTAGCATTTACCGACTTACAGATAGTAGAGATATGAAGGTCAAGGTCAAGAGATTCATCCAAGGTGACACCAAGATATTTGAAGGATTTGGTGGAGGGTAGAGGAGAGCTGTCCACACAGGAGATAAGTGGATTTAGATTTGCTTTGAGTCTGGCCTGAGAGCCAAACAACATTGAGTAGGATTTGCTAGAGTTGAGGACTAGTTTATTATCAGTGAGCCAGGTCTGGATACTCGCGAAATCCGAGGCAAGGGGATGGTGTAGGGAGGTTGAAGTTTTGCACTGTGGTAGATAAACCAGATCATCCCGTGATAGAGCAGAGATGAGCAGTTCGGTGCAATTGAGGGATGTCATCAATGAAGATTGTGAAGAGTAGAGGACCAAGTATAGACCCTGGGGAACTCCCACGTGGATCGGTGCAGGATCTGAGGTTGCAGAGTTAAAGACCACAGCCTGCTGCCTGTCAGTCAGGTAGCTTTCAAACCAGGCTATGGTATCTGGGGAGAAACCAAAAGACTGAAGTTTTGAAAGAAGGAGTGAGTGGTTTACCAGATCAAAAGCTTTAGTTAGGTCGATAAAAACTGCTCCAGTCAGGAGGCCTAAGTCCATGGAAGAGTAAATGTCATTAGTCAGCTTTAGCAGGGCAGAGGTGGTACTGTGACCTTTATGGAAGCCGTGTTGGGAGTAAGAAAGGAGGTTATATTTTTGGAGGTATTCAATCGTTTGTGTGGCGACTAGTTTTTCCAGGATCTTGCATAAGACAGAGTATAGCGATGGGACGATAGTTCTTAATTTCCTTTTGGTCTCCTTTTTTTGGAATAGGAGTGATTTTAGCAATTTTCCATATAGTTGGGACTATACCACGGCATAAGGACATATTAAAAATTTTGGTTAGTGGAGAGGCTATGAAAGGGGCCGCTGCTTTCAAGAGCCTAGGTTCAAGACCATCAGACCCAGGGCTATTGTTTTCATGGATGGAGAGAAGTAGTTTTTCAACTTCTCTTTTTTGAATGATCCGGAACCTAAAGGGGGTGGTGGTTTGGTGTTACAAGGGGGCATAGTAGTGCTATTTTGGAAGGAGGACAGATAGCTTGATAAATCTGAGAAATGGTGATTAAAGGTATTGGCTATGGTTAATGGTCTGTTGCAGTGTATACCATTAAGTAACATGGTATTTGTATGGGACTTTTGATTAGAGCCTAGGAGAGTTTTAATGGTAGTCCAGAATTTCTTAGAGTCACCAGAGGCGTTTATTAGCAGGTTCCTACAGAAGGTGCTTTTGGAGAGATGGATGTTTCTTTTGCAGGCATTCCTTAGTAGCCGGTAATGACAGTAATCAGATTCCAACCTTGTGGATTTAAAAAGACGCCAGGCTTTATCTCTGGCCCTAATCTGGGTTAGCAGATCTTTTGTTAGCCACTTCGTATGAGTACCTCGAAAGCGCCTAGTGATCCATGGAGCATGGGAGTCTTGGAGCCGACTAAATTTTGTAAGGAAGCTATCAAGGGCGGACTGTACATCTGATGCGTTGTGAATGGAGGACCAGTCAATCATGGAGAGGTCACTGGTAAAGTGAATAGGATTGTTACAAGTCTTAGGGCGGAGATGGTTTTTTATTTGAGCTCCACGTACAGTATATTGGGGAGTGATCACTGATTACATCTGGTAAGGTACCTACGCAGCTGATGCTATCAGGGCGGTTTGTAAGGATCCAATCAATAAGCGTGCTAGACTGAGAGGGAGCCCTGACCCTGGTAGGGTCAGAGATCAACTGATGAAAATTGTGGCCTTGCACTAAGGTATGAAGGGCTTGAGACGCTTTTACTAGCCCAGTTTAGTTAAGGTCACCAATACTAGGACTTCTTGCTGACCAATGGTACTATCTATTAGCACAAGAAGTTCTTCTAGGCCTTTTATCCCTCCGACAGGAGGGTTATAGGCACAGATTAGATGCAACTTTTTTGAACCTAGTTGGAGCGTTGCATGGAGCACTTCACAAGGAGATGGGACAGGAAAAACATTTTGGATTAGCAGCAGGTGTTTGAAGTAGATAGCAACTCCACCCCCACGCTTAGAGGTGGCCCTATCTTGCCTAATAAGATTGTAGTTTGGTAAAGCACACAGATGGTTGGCAATAGAGGGCTTTAACCAGGTTTCTGACAGGCATAGAATGTCAGAGAGGTTCTGTGCAACCCATGCCTCAAGTTCCGATAGATTGCAAAGGAGACTCCTAATATTCATGTGCGCAATCCGTAGTCCCTTAGAGTCTAACCAAGTCGCATTATTTGGTGACTGGTTAGTTGCTAAAGGTCCAGGATTTTGCTCAATGTCCCCAGATAGAAGTAATGCTAGGCAGAGGAAGTGCCACAGCTTACAATGGATAGAAAGAGTTAGGAGAGGAATTTTGCAGACTAAGGGTTTATAAAGAGAGTAGGCTAAGTGGTAGGTGAGTTTGTGGGGAATAATAAGAGAGAAGGTATCAAAGGGGTTAAAAAATGACGTTCGAAACAGAGGGGGCCTAGGACTGATAGTTAGAATACAGCCCAGTGAAGTTTTTTTTAGGTCTGAAGGGGACTTGGACCAAAAAGGGGTTAGAAAGGATTGTGATAAGTAGAAGAGTTGCATAATCCTTGATGGCCCATGTTGATAAGGTTAGAAAAGATCTGATTGTCAGAGAAAGAGCTAAGTCTTAGAAGAAAAAGGGGTTAAAGGAGTTAAAATCTTTACTTATTTGTTTAAAGCAGTTTAAGATGCTAACTATTTAATACGCCCTCTAGTTGTAGAGCAGTATAACCTGCTAATGGAAAAGTAAGGCGATAGTAATTTTCCACTCAGGGACATCACAGGGGCGTGTTAGAGGCGTGGCCTAACCCTATAAAGCTAGAGCCGCCAAGGGTGGGTGTGGTGGGGGCGGGGAGCAGTGCGAGCGACTGTGGGGAAGAGAGCACTCGGTCCTTCAGCACAGTGGCGACCGCCGTAGCAGGCCAGGGATCTGTAGAGCGAGGGGCAATGGCTCGATTAGTCCAGGTTAAGCAGCCAAAAAGACAAACTGCACGGTATGTTAAAAGTGCTTTGCCTCGCTGCAGCACCGTTTCCTTTCACAGTAGGGACAGGCTTATGATATGGGCTGCCGTTTCAAAGATACAGCTTGATGCGCTACCATTTAGCAGATGCAGCTTGAAAGAGGCACCAAATTCAAACGGCAGACAGAGGGAGGAACAAAAAAAATGCTGAGCGAAATTTCGGTTCCAGTGCAAGTTACCTTCAGGCGGGGGGCGGCTCAGAGTAGTCGGCGGGGTGCTCCGGGGCAAGGGTGCGCCCTCCAACAGCCTCAGCTTCAGGCGGGGGTGGCTCAGAGTCGTCAGCGGGTGCTCTGGGGCAGGGTCGCCTCAACAGCCTCAGCTTCAGGGGGTGGCTCAGAGTCGCCGGGCGGGTGCTCTGGGCAAGGGTGCCTCCAACAGCCTCAGCTTCAGGCGGGGGGCGGCTCAGAGTCGTCGGCGGGGTGCTCTGGGGCAAGGGTGCGCCCTCCAACAGCCTCAGCTTCAGGCGGGGGGTGGCTCAGAGTCGTCGGCGGGGTGCTCTGGGGCAAGGGTGCGCCCTCCAACAGCCTCAGCTAAGGACTCAGTACCAAGATAACTCTCTACTACTTTGAGAGTGTGTGCTGTTTTACACCTATCTGAGCTTGAAAAAGTGTTATTTTAATATATATATATATATATATATATATATATATATATACATATACATATATATATACACACACACACACACACACACCTTTGTATTCTGTGATTGTTTTGTACTATCTGTGGGTGTGAAAGCACTTCCTGTTTTGAGCATCCAGGGGCAGTGTGGGATATAGGAGGACTGTGATAGCTTGTCACTCCACCAGACATCTCCCCACACTGTTTCTCTGGAGCTTCACATTAGGGGAATACTTTAAAACACCTAACACTGCCTTTTTAAAGGCTTAGTTTTGATTTTTTCACCTATTTGGGCTCATTGCTGTGCAAACGCGAAACTGGAAGTTGCGCAGTGACGCACTTCCGGTTTTTCGAACATAAATACACTCGCACTAGCGAGCAGGGCGAGCGTGGGAGATGCACGCAGAGACACGCGTCATAGCGGCGGTTCATCGTGGACATCGATAGTGGTCTAACAACTAATGTTCTGGCATCACGTAAAGTGGGAAGTCTAAGGTACTGTACCTTAAGATAGAGTGTCAGTGTTACTTTGTATCACAATGAAAAGAGCTAACAAATACTGTACTTCCTGTCAGATGTATGCAATAGGCAAACAAACTGCGAACTACATCTGTGACAGGTGTATACTAGTTAAATCATTACAGGATGAAGTTACTAGACTCCTAAATGCAGTGGAAACAATCCCTGATGTTACCCAACATGTTGTTGACCCAGAAATAGAAGCTTTAGAGGAATATATAGATCATATGTCTCTCCTACTGGAAGCTAACAACATAATTTCCCCCCACAACAATGGACCTCAGGGCACATCAAGAATAAATTTTGCTCATGATGAGGTTCATAAGACTGTCTTAACTCCCCAGGGTACTTCAAGAATAAACACTACTCATTGTGAAATACACAAAACTGCTTCAACGCCCCAGTATTCCCACTTCCTTTCAGAACCACTATCATTTCCTGATGTTACTACTTGGTCTACTATTGCACCTTCAAACCCCAATAAAAGAACTGACTTGCAGGTAAGGGGGGAGATCAGCACTTCTCCCCCAGTCATGTTGCATAATTCCTATGAACCACTAGCTTCACTTTCAAATGATGATATTTACAATCAGAATCCGGAATCAACAAACACCCAGGCTGATATCTCCCCCCCCTTCCCCATAATATTCCCCCCAACCAGGTCTTTGTATTAGGTGATTCCATGATCAAATTTATAGATCGAACCATCTGCAACCCGGACAAAATAAACAGCAGCAGGCAAAGATCCGTTGGTTATAGTCCATGCAGGGACTAACGATATCTCCAAAATCTCACTACAACAACTCAAACAAGATATAGTTGCTCTTTGTAACTTACTAAATGAAAAGGGCTGTAATATCGGTATATCTGAAATTCTCCCAGTACCCCAAGCCTCATTCTATATCCAAAAAAAGATTAAATCACTGAACGAATGGCTCCGGAAATGGTGTCTTAAACAAGGTATAGCGTGTCTTACACATTGGGAGGAATTCAATGACAACCCCTCCCTATTCTGCTGGGACGGCCTGCATCTTAGCCGAAGGGGAAGTTCTCTCCTTGGCCGTCAGTTTTTGTCATTTATCAATAATAATTTAAACTAAAACTTAAGGGGGAGATAAGGCCCAAAAAGCCATCTCTTAATACTTTACAGAAGCTGAATGTCCTATCTCTTAATGCAAGAGCACTTAACAGCATCAAAATGGCAGAATTAGAGTTGAAAATTCAGGAATTTAACATAGGACTGATTGCTATTACTGAAACATGGGGAAATCAGGATAAACAATGGATAATGAATATCCCATGGTTTAAACTCTATTATAAAAATAGACCCAATGAACAAAAAGGTGGAGGAGTCAGTCTTTATGTTACTAATAATATTCCATCCTTCGAATCCTCCATACCAATATTAACAGAAAGTATCTGGGTCTATTTGCAACCTAAAGGACATTCCCAGATCCTAGTTGGCAACTGTTACCGTCCCCCTTCCTCGGACCTTGCTTATCTCAACCAACTATCTTCAGAAATTACCCAAATTGCTGATAAAGGGTCAGTAATAATTTTAGGGGACTTTAACCTTCCGTCTATAAATTGGGACACACTTTCTGGACATAATCAGTATGATTTACAGCTGATTTCGACCATTACAGATCTTGGCCTCACCCAACAAGTTAGAGAACCCACACGTGGGATAATATTTTGGACCTAGTATTAACTAACATGAAGGCCTCCTTGTCTAACTTGCGGGTGTTAGACCCCCTGGGCACCAGCGACCATATGACGATTCAATTTTCTATTCTTCTGACTCATAGAAAGTCTATCAACAACTGCAGGGTAAAATAATATGAGAAGGCAAATTTCTCAAAAATTAATCAACATCTTACAGTTATACCTTGGGACCCAGTACTTACATCTCTCAATATTGATGATGCATGGAGCATCTTCAAAGAAACTGTACACAATTTAGAAAAAAACTACGTGCCAGAAAGAAAGAAGTACAATAATAAAGGCAAGGTTCCTGCCTGGTTCAACAATAAAATTAAAAAACTCAGCATTCGCAAACAAAAATTATTTACATCTTTAAAAAAATGCCAACCTGAACAAATAGAGGGCAAACTTATCAAGTATAAGAAAGCACTTAAGGATCTAAAAACATCAATCATCCTGTCTAAACGGAATTTAGAATTGCCCATACTAAGGACTCTCATAAAAGTCTTTATTCATATTTAAATAACAAAAAGGGCAACACAAATAAAATTGGTCCATTAATTACTGACAACACAACCATCCTTTCAGATAAGGTTACTGCAATCGAGTTCAACAAATACTTTAGTTCTGTTTTTGAACAGGATATGGAACCCATATCTTATACCAATGATAGTATTTCTTGCTATATTGTCACCATTTCCGATACACTCAAACTTTTAAAAACCTTGAAGTCAACAACTAGCCCAGGCCCCAACGGCATCACATCTAACTTTCTTATGGGAACATATAACAACATTGCTATTCCACTTACCATTATCTTTAATAAATCTCTTAGAGAGTCTAATGTCCCCCCAGACTGGAAAACAGCCATTGTAACACCAATCTTTAAAAAAGGGCGCATCACAAGGCTGAAAATTACAGACCCATCAGCCTTACATCCATTCCATGCAAACTATTAGAAAAGCATATCAAATATCTTATTGAAGAAGAAATGCAGGCATTAAAACTAAATGACGTTATACAACATGGATTTAAACCCGGGCATTCCTGCACAACGAACTTGTTATCTTTTTATAACCTAGTCAGTAGCTATCTCGATCTAAATACTCCAGTGGATGTTATTTTGCTTGACTACAGTAAGGCATTCGACAAGGTCTCTCATTCCATATTAATGAAAAAACTAGTAGCATTAGGTTTCTCTAAATGTATTGCGTCTTGGGTTAATAGTTGGCTCTACAATAGAATTCAAACTGTCAGTATTAATAGTGAACTATCAGACGAAAGGTCTGTGACAAGTGGAGTCCCTCAGGGCTCGGTGTTGGGTCCCACTCTGTTCAGCATTTTCATCAGTGACCTTATTTCATCACAGAACACCTTATCTAAATTTGCAGACGATACTAAATTGGGAGGACCTGTTGACAATGAAATCAACAGGAGTACTCTAATAAATGACCTCAAAAAAATTTAATCCTGGGCGGTAACTAACAAGATGTCATTTAACGTATCTAAATGTTCTGTGCTACACATTGGTAAAAAAAAAAACCCAAACAAACATACCATCTTAATAATACTATACTTAGGGAATCCCTTGTTGAAAAAGACCTGGGTATACTGGTCGATAATAGGTTGTCTTTTTCAAACCACCATAATAAAGTTGCTAATAATGCTAATGCTCTTTTACGTAGGATCAACAATACTTTCATCCTTAAAACTGAGGAATGCATTATGACCCTGTATAAAACACATGTTAGACCCCACTTGGACTATGGCTCATCCTTGTGGAGTCCCTATTTAGCCAAGGACATTACAAAAATAGAAAAAGTCCAAAGAAGGGCCACAAAAATCATACCTCACCTTTCTCGATTCAATTATGAAACTAGGCTTCATAAAACCAAGCTATACTCTTTGGAATTTAGAATGTTAAGGGGAGCTCATCTTCAGTTATTTAAAATCTTACAATCTGCTACACTAATGAGATCATGTGGATTGTCTTTTACATCCAGAAAAATAGTAGCTAGAATACATAAACAAATTGATATTGAGAAAACAAGAACAAACAGAAGACAGCAGTTTTTTACTATTAGAGCTCCAAGAGTTTGGAATTCTCTGCCACAGGAAATTTTTGATTGCCAGAATATTAATACATTTAAGCTCAAACTTGATAAATGGCTTCTGGACAGAACTTAATCTACCACTGATCCACACTGTGTGGAGGACATTCTCGATGGGCTTTGGCCTTCTTTTGTCCAAATTACCAAGTTAACCTCACAGATTAATCTAATGACAGACACGCTGAAGAGTTCCACCAGTTACCAGACATATTCAACCCCAACAAGGCAAAAGAAAAAGTCCAAACTAAACCCAGGGGGTTGATAAAACAGCAAGCTAGGCAATAAACTGTTTCACAAACTCCTCTGGAATGTTAAACCCATGACTCTCAGACCTGAGCAGGTGAGCATGCAGGTATCATCTACTGCTGCAGAGCAGAAGAGTTCATCTGAGGGGAAACTTTTAAGAAAGCAGACTGAGCCCATTTTCACAACTTCGTAATTCAAGCTTCCGGCACACTGACCCAATACTCTGTGCCCCCACCCACACAGAATACATTCTGAAATCACTTCAAGCTGTCAGATGAACCAAAAAGTCTTGACAGACTGTCAGGAGCTTACAGAATGATTAGAGGACTGATTGTGAAGACAGCACTCCTATCGACTAATGCACTCTGAAGGGAGACACAGGCTAGCTGAAACAGGTCACAGAGCCCTACTTACAACTAATCGTGCCACTGTTTTCAGACTCGTATATTTTGTAATGCAGCACTTTGGGGATCATAGCAGCTTCAAAAACAGATAACTAGAGCACAGATGTCTAAAGACTGGGCACTGCACTGGTGTATCTGTACTCTGACTTACCACTAATGTGCTGTGCTACCACATGGAGTACTTGGGTCCGACAGCAATCTTGGCTTTTTCACCACTGGTGTCAGCAGACAGCTGGCACAACTGGAAGTTGATGTGCTCACTCTCAGAGGAGGGAGACCCAGATTGAAATGATGCCCTCCAACACCCAAGGCAACAGTTTTGAGCTTTCTGTAGACTTCGCAGTTTCTATAAATTTCATGACTTTCCCTATTCTGTCACCAACATTCTTGTTCTTATTAAACTTTCTATTCAACCCTTGATGAGAGCAGACTCCCCTTCAGGCTGGTCACATGCCCTAACTCCTACACAGCTGGATATATGCTACTGGCCCCAGGTAACCTTGCACCTGACCCTCCCAATGTACTGCCATGATTTACCACTTAGTAGGGAAAGGCTGGTCGGAGAGCAGAGCCATCCAGAATACTCTAGTGGGTATAGAGGGCAGAAGAGCAACTAAGAACAGAGTGCCACAGCTGGATAGGAAGGCAGTGCAGTCAGAGATCAGAGAACACAGCTCGGTGGGAAGGCAGGGCAGCCAGAGATCAGAGCAACACAACTGGGTGGGAAGGTAGGGAAGCCAGAGATCAGAGTGCCACAGCTGGTTTGAAGAAAGACGAAGGACTGAGAAATCAGTGCCATGGCTGGTTGGGGAGGGCAAGGGAACCAGAAATCAGAGCACCACAGCTGGGAGAGAGCAGATCAGAGGACCCAGGACATGATAGTGTCACAGCTGGGTGGGAGGTGGGCTGGGGATCCTGACATCACAGTGCCACAGCTGGGTGAAAGGGCAGGGGAGCCAGAGATCACAGCAACACAGCTAGGTGGGAGGAGGGCAAGGGACCAACTGACTGGAGTGCCACAGCTGGGCTGGAGTAGGACAAGGGACGGAGACACCAGAGCAACACAGCTTGGTAGGAGGAGTATGGTGGCATCTGTATGAGCGTCACCTTCTGTTTTCCACTTTTTCTGTGCAATAACTTTCACTGGTAATGCTGACAATGTGTCAGTTGTCCAAATTGGCAATACCCGTTTCACAATACAATATACTGTAAAATATCCCAATTATGAAAAAAAATGAGTTTCAGTCCAATGCACAAGGTTCAAAAAATATTATGGTACAGAGGACCCCTACCACAAACCAGATGCCATAATATTGTGATATTAGAATGTCAGTAATAATTTTTTTTCTACATTCTCTTTATCGCCTAGTTCTCCCAAGTAGCCCACATCCGATTGACCCCACCAGCCCAGTCACCCTGGTTCCTCTGAGGCTTACCTTGACCACCATCCTCTGCTACAGGACTGTGGTTGTGCCCAGCCACCGGTGCAGAGCTGGGGGGGGGGGTGTCTATCATCATCCTATCATCTAGGGTGTTTTCCACCATCCCCCCCTCAATGCTGGGGGCACGCGCACATGGAGGTATCCCGCAGCACCCTCCATTTATTGGCTTCCCCGACCCATTCTACCCTCAGGCCTCCACCTGGGGGCAGTCACACGGGATTTCCAAGCCACCATCCCCAGGAGAGTAGAGTTGTCCTCTGGATGATCAATCCTCTCCCTCCCCAGCAACCAATGCTCGCCACTGAACACGGGTCGCCGGTGTGGCAGGAGGTAAGGCACAATACTTCAGCCCTCCACGCCACTGGGCCGGCCCCATAATTTTTTTAAGGTAACCACATCATGAACACTTAATACAGCCATGACTGTAAAACACAAACCAGCTGATGCCTGCTGTAGGCACTTGTTCTCAACTGGTAATGGTCTCCTTATCAACAGGAACAATTTGCTCGTATGTTTGTAACTCAGGGAAATTAGTACCTCAGGCCTAACAAAGGGTCCAGTTTCTGTCCTTGTGGGAGAATACCTGGTACAGTAAGTAGATCAGACAAAACAGGCACACTGCTACCTTTTACTGGACCAAACGTTTTCAGTCCGCAAGGTTTTGACCCTTCTTCAGGCAGTGCAGACATATAAAGTGGGTAGGATATATTGTGTCCTTGAAGGCTGGCAGGTTGCTGCAATGCTTTGGGATTTGAGTGCACTACTACCAGCTGCTTTAGGATCATAGGAACAACTATGTACAAACACACTGAGCTCTTTTGTACTTAGGGAAGAGGCAAGCATTCCACATGTAGAAGTATTCTATCTTGACCACTTTAGTAACTGCAGTGTTGGATGCAAAATTAAATTCCACCTTGCAAGAGAGGGGACATAATTTCAGTTTTCAACTGCTCAAGGTTATCAACTGGATTGAACAAATGGACATGTTTGATCCTGTGTGCTTCACCAGGACATGGAGACAAACCCTGAAGCTTAAGGGTGGTAAATGCAGGGGTAACATTACGGGGGCACTTTTTTTCCCCTTCTTCCCTGTGACCCAGCACCCTGGCAGACATGTGCATGTGCGTGAAGGTGCACATAAATGCTGGATGCTGGCTCTGCCCCACCCCCTGGCAATCGCCACTGCCCCCTCCCACCTACGCTTTCCATCGTACCTCTACCTGATGGGAGCAAAACTGGGGGGGGGAGGGGCAGACAACCACCCCCCCAGGAGGGGAGAGCTGCTGTTGGCTGCTCGATCCCACTCCCTCCCCCATGTCGGCAACCTGATTACCCGAGGTCGTTCCCGAACCTGGGTCACTGGCGCGGCGATGGAGGCACGTCTCCCAGAGGATGGAGAACCTGTGGACCATCTTACCAGCTGAGACCATGGACATGAAGACAGTACAGACCTTCATGATAAGCCATAACAATCTCAGGGTACCCTGCATAATAGAGTGGGTAAGGAATTCCTATAACAGGACATCCCTGCGCATCATACTTGTTCATACCTGCAAATGAAGCAGGAAGTAGACATGATGAGCCCAGGGTCCTGTTCAACCTTAAATAACAATGTTACTCATCTCTTGCTGTCTCTCCCTCTTCTAACATCCTTTTGACTGACACACAGATCACAATTAAGATACCCCAGACAGGCCGATCAATTCAAAACACATAGTAACGTTATAAATCACAGGATTTTTTGAGCCAGTCAGATGCACTTTCTGCACATTTCAGTACATCCTGTTTTGGTAGGAGTATCTTGCATCCTAGTTGTAGTTTACAAATTCAGAAGTTTTTTTTTTTAAGTCTCTGTTTATGCCCCCTTCTATGCCGCAGCTGAGCTACTCCCTCAGGCTCCTTCTAGGTACCTGTGGCTAGATGTGCTACCATACTACTCCCTGGTAACTCTGCCTGCATACTGCCTAGGATTGCCCACCAGGCAAGGAAGGAAAGAACACACAGGAACAAACATGCTGCGCTCAGGACCAGGGTAGGGTGTGAGTGTAGGGCGGTAGCCCATTTTCACAAATGAAACGACAAACAATACACTCGCACTCCAGAGCCAGGAGCAGGATGCTCCAGTGAAGGGAGACAAGTTGTCTTTTCTAAAAATTGTAGATTTATTTAGCACAACGACAAGCACATAAACATATCTTTCAACTCCAATGGTCCGAATGCCCCAGCACTTCGCCAAGTAAGGCTTTGTCAGGAAGGGGGTATCTTGACCAGATGACTCCTTTAAATACTAAAACTAAATCCTCCCCAACCATGCTAAAGGTTGATGAGGCCATCACCCTGGATCCTCTGGTCACTGCAAACACTTTTAATGATGCATTTACTGATCTCAGCAGCGTCCTTCCCCCAGATTTTTTCCTTGACACTACCCACACTATCCCCGCTGATCCTCCTACCACTCTCCTGCCCTTCCACTTCAAAAAAATTAACCTGCATGATGCCTGAATACACATCACCAAAGCAATTTCAAAGTCAAGATCAAGTGGAGACTCGCTGGATCTAAAACTCCTAACCCACACTATGGATGAGGTTCTAGTCTCATTAGAAAAAATTACTCACCTTAGTAATTGTTTCTTCTAATGGAGTCTTGCTGTATTCTGACATATTGCAGTGATACCCAACCTTTGAACTGCCCCGGAGAACAAAGAGTTAACTTTCTATGCAGGGCATAGAATGCTGAGCTCGAGCTCGGTTGAAGTCTCTGTCTGGAGTGTTTCAAACTCAAACCATCAGATTCTTACGAGCCCAACTAACTAAAACTTCTATGTGGAAATTGTAAAAATTCCTACTAGCCAACTGGCAGAAAAAAGTTTTGGATTCCCAAGGAAGACTCAAGTCATGAAACCCAAAAACCAATCTAACACAAATAACAGTAATAAATCAGCACCCAAACAAAAAGGAGGAGGGTGTAAACAAAAAAAAAAAAAACACCCCTGGGGTGCAACACTGCACCTGCCCACCCACTTCCCAAACACAGGTTCTGGGAGAGGGGAGGCAGGAGTGAGGTCAGAATACAGCAAGACTCCATTAGAAGAAACATAATTACTAAGGTGAGTAATTTTTTCTTCAAACAACATGAAGTCTTGCTGTATTCTGACATATTGCAGACTACCAAGCAGTACCTCCATGGAGGAGGGACAGAACCTACTTTGGAAATAGGTTCTGAAGTACTGCTGTGCCAAACCGAGCATCACTCCTAGCCTGGATATCCAGAGAGTAATGCTTGGTAAAGGTATGAACTGTTCTCCAGGTGGCTGCTTGACAAATTACTAAGAGAGGGATATCCCCGGCAGCAGCCAGGGAAGCAGCTGTACCTCTTGTGGAATGAGCCCTCAGGCCTGAGGGTGGAGTTTTTCATAGCAGAATTGTATACAAGACACAATCCACCTGGCAATAGATCTCTTGGTGGCAGGTTTGCCCTTACCCACTTTTCCATAAGTGAGGAACAACTGGAGGGAGTCAAACCTGTGACCCTTGGTACGCTCTATGTAGTAACCAAGGGCTCTTTTAACATCTAAACTGTGTAGCCTCTTCTGTCCTGAGGAAGAATGATCAGTGAAGAAAACAGGAAGAGACACAGACTGGTTTAAATGGAAGTCTGAAACCACTTTAGGCAAGAACCTTCTATTGGTTCTAAAGACCACTTTATCCGTGTGAAATGAGATAAAATCAGATTCCACTGACAGGGCTTGCAATTCACTGATACGCCTGGCAGAGGTAATGGCTACCAAGAACACAGTTTTCCAAGTCAAGTACTTAAGCTCTGCTGAAGACATAGGCTCAAAAGGGGGTTGCATAAGTTGAGCAATGCAAACATTCAAATCCCAGGCAGGGCAGGGTCTCTAAAAGGAGGATTGGTGTGAAGCAATCCTTTAAAAAAATTTACAGAATACAGGATGAGAAGATAGTGAGGAAGACTTCCCCACAGACAAAAACGCAGAAACAGCTGACAAGTGTACCTTGAGAGTAGCTGGTCTGAGGCCTTGGCCATTAAGATGGACCATATAATCCAGAACTGTAGGCAATCCAGCAGTGTCTGGAGAAATATGCTTCTTAGAACACCAAATGCTGAATCTCTTCCATTTGGAGTTATAAGTCTTTCTGGTGGAGGGCTTTTGAGAAGCCTTGAGCAGTGTCAGTGGCTCAGTAGGTAGCACACTCGCTTCTGAGACCGGGAGATCAGAGGACTGTGGGTTCAGTTCCCACATCTGGCACTTGGGTTAATATCCCATTACTGACACTGTAGTGCAGCATGAGAGGGGTGCTGCACTTCTGAGATGCTGTCTTCCGGTTGAGACGTTAAACCGAAGTCCCATCTGCCTGGATTGGTGGTAGTTCAGGTGGATGTTAAAGATCCCATGGCACTTATCAAAAAGAGTAGGTGAATTTCCCCGATGTCCTGGCCAAATTTCCCTCATTCACTATAAATATCACCAACAGCTTAAACTGGCTCAAAGTCGGTTGGCATTCATCTGTATCCCCCTCCCCCGGGTCGTGCCTGAAAATAGGCAGGATTTGTCTAGTGCACTTACCCGGTCAACAAAAACTAAATAAATAAAATAAATATCCAGAACCCCATGGGAAAGATGCAGATCTGCAAACTAACTCTTCAAGAGCCATGCCTTGAGATTGAGAGACTGAAGATTGGGGTACCAAATCCTCCCCTGAGAGGATGTTAACGGGTTGTAATTCCTGGGAAGAGACAGGGGAAGATGGACTGCTAGGGACAGCAATAGGGGGTATCAGGGCTGTCTGGCCAATCTGGAGCAATCAGAATCACTTTGCAAGGTTGAGACCTTATTTTGACTAAAACTTTGAACAGGAGTGGGAAGGGGGAAGGAAGGCATATAGAAACTTCCCTTCCCAATTCAGAATCAGGGCATCCATGGGGACTGAGCCCAAGACTGGAGGTCTGCAACAAAAAAGAGGTAGTTGGTGATTGTCTGGGGCTGCAGAGAGATCTCTGGAGTGCCCCACCTTGAAAAAATCACTGTCAACACCTGAGGGTCCAGGGACCATTCGTGATGGCCCTGAGAGATCCTGCTCAGTGCATCTGCTAGCACATTGTCCTTCCCTGGAAGGTGAACTGCTACCAGAGAGGTTTGCAGGGAATAAGCCAGGGACCACAACCTCATGGCTTCTGTGCACAAGGCCGTGGACTGAGTACCTCCCTGCTTGTTGATGTACCACATGGTGGTGGGGCTGTCCGTTCTGACCTGAACCATCTTGTTCTGTATTGACTGAGAGAAAGCTTTTAGAGCCAGAAAAACTGCCCTGAGCTCTAGGAGACTGATATGGAGAAGGGATTCTTTTGGGGGGATCACAGCCCCAGGGCAGTGAGGGACCCCAGATGGGCTCTCCAACACAGAAGAGAAGCGTCCGTGGTAAGGACCACTGAACAAGGCTGAGTAACAAAAGGAACACCTTGTCTTAAATTGTCCTGATCCTGCCACCATTGGAGGGCTTGGATCAAGGTCAGAGTCACTGGGATCAGTTTTGGTAAGGGAATCCTTCCTCTGAAACCAAAAAGCTCTGAGGTGGAACTGAATATCCCTCATCTGGAATCTTGCCCCTTGGACCACTGCTGTTGAAGCTGCCATGTGGCCCAAGAGCTGGAGGAAAAGCCTTGCTGGTCGAGATACCCAAAGGCTGAAGGAAGAGGCTAGTTCCATAAGAACCCTTGCCCTTTCTAGAGGAAGAAAGGCTCTTGCTCCGAGCGTGTCCAGTTCTGCCCCTATAAAGGTAAGAAGCTGGACTGGTTCGAGAACTGACTTGGGAAGGTTGAGAAGAAATCCTAGAGAACTGAGCACTTGCTGGGTCACTTGCAGATGAGACTTGACTTGGTCTGGAGATTGACCCACTATTAGCCAATCATCCAGATATGGAAAAATGGAAATCTTTTGCCTTCTTAGAAAAGCAACTACTACTGCCAGGCACTCTGTAAAAACCCTTGGGGCTGAGGTTAGGCCAAAGGGCATTACTCTGAACTGACAGTGGCCTGAGGGCAACTCGAACCCGAGGTACTTTCTGTGGGAGCACCTGATGGGAATGTGAAAGTAGGCATCTTTGAGGTCCAGGGAGGCTAGCCAGTCCCCTGGCCTTAGAGAGGGAAGGATTATTCCCAGAGTTACCATCTTGAACTTTGGTTTTAAAAGATGTTTGTTTAGATATCTTGGATCTAGGATGGGTCGCCACTCCCCTGTCTTTTTTGGGGTCAGAAAGTACCTGGAGTACAGTCCTTTGCCCCAGTGTAGGGTAGGTACTTTCTCTCTACAGCTCTTAAGGCTAGAAGAGAAGAAACCTCTGCCTCTAGGGCAAGGGTTTCTGAGAGATTTGCAGGTGGAAAAGATCTGGCTCTCATCTTTGGAAATTTTCTGAAGTTGAGAACCAGTCCCTGGCTTACTACTTCCAGGACCCACTTGTCTGATGTAATAGACATCCAGTCCTGGACAAAGTAAGCCAGCCTGCCCCCTACTGGAATAGGAGAGTCGACCCGGGCAGGCCCATCAGGGTGTTTGCTTGGCTGGGGCTTTAGGCTGAGGAGTGGATGCAGCCCTGCTCATCCCCCTTCTGCCTCTCCCTCTGAAGAACCTCCTCTGAGAAAAGGAAGAGGAGGCCTGTGCTTGGTAAAAAGGCCTTTGAAAAGGCCTGCCCCTGCCCCTAGACTGCTGCCTTTGAGGAGTTGCCTGCCTCTCCTTGGCCTGAGCACTCCTGTAAATGGTCCTGTACTCATTCATTTTCTTCATGTAATTCTCTGTCTGCTCCCCAAACAGAGAATTACCCTCTACAGGAAAATCCATGGCCTTAGCCTAGGTGTCTTGCAAGAGGCTAGTACATCTGAGCCAAGCCATCCTTCGAAGAGCCACAGATGTAGCTATGACTCTTGATGACACATCATTAGAGTCCACAGTAGCATGAAACTGAACCTTAGGTGCCTCAATCCCATCTGCAGCCACTGCCTTCAGCAACTTGGCTAGCTGGGGGAGAAGGACAGTTCAGCCAGTGCGAGTACAGTGTCCCACCTGGACTTCTGATACCTGGCTGTATAGGCCACGTGATTCGCCTGCCTGAGTCCCAAGGAAGATGCCAGGTACTGTTTCTTTGCCATGGCATCAGTCTTCCTGGAGTCCTTGTCTGGGGGGTGTGAAGCCAAGGGAATATTTGCCGTGTCACAGGCAGCAGCCTGCACTACCCTAACATGGCTGCATTGCTGGTATAAGAACTCAGTGTCTGAGCCTGAAAGTGTATACCTCTTGTCCATTCTTCTATCCACAGGAGGTATAGTGTAAGAAGACTTTAGGATTTTTTGTGTCTGTTTCCCAAAGGATTTGTGGAGGGGACTAGACAGTCTCCTGGACTCTGGGATGTCCATCATTTCTACATAATCAGACTCCTCTTGATCTTCCACAGCCTGCTCCATAGGAAGCTGGAGGGTTTCAGCCACCTTTCTGTAAAACAAAGTGAGAAGGGGACTCAGAAAGCCTAGGAGGTTAACACCTGAAGGTCTGTCTGGGGAGATGTCCGGTTCCACAGGCACATCCAGACCCTCACTTTCACCATCATTATCCTCAAATTCCTCTCTCTCTTCAAATTTCGGTTCATAAAAATCTTTGAGGGTATAATCTTGAACCAGGGGAACCAACCGAACTGAACCGAACCCCTGCCAGAAGGAGCCAGATCAGTAGGAACCGGGCGGAGCGATTCCACAATCTGAATCACTCTGGCTATCTCTTCAGCGGTCGGAACATGAACCTCTGGATTCAAACTGGTTGATTTGTCTTTGCGTTTTTTTTGTGAAACCGATCCCTCGGAATCGGCTCTCCTTTTGCCCAAAGTATTGCCCTGGTCAGAGGGCACTCCTTCTGGTTCGGTCGGAACCGAAAAAGGCTGGCCATCCGGGCCAGCAGTCTTCTTGGCCTCCTTTTCCCTCAGTCTACCTAATCTCTTTTTCAAGGGTAGATTTGGGAAAGTTTTTACATATTCGGCAGTCTAAATCGAGGTGGTCAAATCCCAGACAATAAACACAGGTGGTGTGGGGGATCGGCCTTAGCAATGACCTCCCCACACTCACTGCAGTGTTGAAACCCAGTGGGCACGTTTTTGTTCTTGGGTTTCTCAGACATGGCCAACCTAACCAACTTACCCTTTTTATGGCAACCGTCAGGCAAGACTCCCTTATCGGTTCCTAACCGTGTCACAGGTATTGGAAAAAAAAACATACTAAAAGATTTTATTTTTTTTTTTTTTAAGAACCGGTAACCACACACTAAGTAAAAACGCAACATTTTACTATCAAATGGCTGGTTCAGCTGAACAGAGCTGCACTTTTACAAGTTCCACACAGAAAAACAGAATAATTTCTATCTAGTACTCATGGCACCACAGACAGAGACTGAACCGACGATGCAGATAACTTTTTTGGTTTAAAGAAACAACGTAAACTGAAACTTTAACCGACTTTCGAACTGAGCTGAAGGAGAAATCTCCGGAGCGACCGTTCAGTGAGGCGGAATAAAGAATCTGATGGTTTGAGTTTGAAACACTCCAGACAGAGACTTCAACCAAGCTCGAGCTCAGCATTCTATGCCCTGCATAGAAAATTAACTCTCTGTTCTCCGGGGCAGTTCAAAGGTTGGGAATCACTGCAATATGTCAGAATACAGCAAGACTTCATGTTGTTTGAAACACATATTCTCAATCTCTCCCTTAGCACTGGTCAGTTCCCTGACAAATGGAAGGCGGCTATAGTTACTCCCGTCCGCAAAAGCAGGGATAAAACCTGCCATGTGAACTAATGACTGATTTCAATACTACCACCTCTCTCCAAGGCACTCGAATGCATAGTAGCCAACCAACTCACAGACTACCTGGACAAACACAATCTCTTACGCCCACAACAACATGGCTTCAGAAAAGGTCATAGCACCTCCTCTGCATTACTGGAGTTCACTGGAGCACTGCACGGCACACTGGATATGGGTCACTTAACCGGGGCAGTATCTGTAGATCTAACCAAGGCCTTCGACACAGTCCACCATCGTCTGCTGATCCAACAACTCCTGCATTCAGGACTCTCTCCTAATGCTGTCTCATGGTTCAACAGCTATCTGCAAAACAGATCTCAATGAGTCAAAATTGCTGGGACACTCTCAGACCGGTCCAATCTGGAGTCCCTCAGGGATCCATCCTGGGTCCGTTACTCTTCAGCCTTTTTCTTAACACACTCCCGAAATCTTGCACTGAACAGATTATCCTCTATGCTGAAGACGCTGTTATCTTCTCCTCCCACAAGGACCCTGTGCTCCTGCAGACCAATCCTCAGCAAGGCTTTGCCGAAGTGGAAAACTTGTCCTCAATCATAAAAAAACAAAACAAAGTAATGCTCTTTAACAGCTCTCAAAACAGGCATCGATCTCACCCCCTAGCTATCTCTACCAGCAATGGCAACACCCTTCAGCAAATGCAGTCGTTCAAATACTGAGGATTATCTCTGGACTCAAATCTCTCCTATGGGGCACACATAGACAATGTTTCCAAATCTTCAAATATGCGTCTAGGCCTACTTTACTGAGACGACACCTTACTGCAGAAGCACTGAAGATTGCCATCCAAAGCTCGGTGGTCTCCATCATTGATTATGGTCTTATAATCTATGGCTCTGCCTCTGCCACGCCCCGAGATGAATTTCAACATCACTTAACAAGGCCTGCAGGCTTATCTTTGGTGCTCATCATTTCACTCATACATGTGACCTGTATGCCTGATCTGGCTGGCTTCAACTTTCAAATCGCATAAAATGCCAAACTTGCATTATGGCAAAGAAAGTAACCATGGGCCTCGCTCTGCCGGGAGTCCATGCACTGCTTAGTTCTAGACTAAAGCCACGTAACACCAGGGGCTCTGAATACCAACTCCTTCAGGTTCCCCACTGTCGCACCTTTCAGGGCCAAAGATCCTTTGCCTTCAGAGTGCCTAGCTAGCTAAATGCATTCAATCCTGACATCTCCTTCACTACCACGCTTGACTCATTCAAACATAAACTCCACCTCCACCTTACTAACTCTAGCTCCTGTGAATGCTACCTATAATCTCCTCAGCCCTCTTGTTTTTGTTCCCTCCAAATATCACCTACCACATCACCACCCCCTCCTTTTCCTCTATGTTACTTTTTATTTCTTCTTTCTTTTCACCATTCCTGACTCTCCCCTCTTCACCCCCCACCTCCTCTGAGCCCTCAATGATCTGTCCCTTTTTGTTGACTAGTTTCAGCTTGCTCCCAGTTGATGACCATGCCCTTTGGCTGCAATTCCTGCCCTCTCCAACTCTGCTCCTCACATTTATCTTCATCTTCCAGCCTCCCTCCTACTTATCCCTCTGTTACTCTGTGTTCCCATGTACACATTCTACTTATTCTAGCTCTTGTATTGATCTACCATTGTAACCTAATATGCCGACCTATTTATTGCTTTGTTCCCATTTCTGTAACTTATATTGCATTTGTTCTGATGCGGAACCTTTGTAAAAGGGCCTGGCTCAAAGGTACTTGTAATCCTAGTTGTAATAAAATAAAATAAAAATACCCATATTAGTATGACATCACTACTCATTAACATAATTCAAACAGTGACATCAGTAAATTATATTAGATCTTGCATTATAATGTGAATCTGAGTTGATGTCTATACATTATAACACAATAAAATATCCACTATTCTCATGATCTGTCAAAAAATAAATAGGAGAGAGCACCCCCTTTCTACTCCCCCTTACCTGCATGAACTTTCATCAGGCGGTGTCCATGGGTTTCCAGGTTTGGTCCTTTGTCGTGGTACCAGAGGCCATCATCAAGCAAGCTGTGGGGGGTTTTCCATAGTTTCTCCCATGCCTGAGGACGTCGGCATGCATGGAGGTCCAAGGAGCATGTGCACGCAAGGCACGCTGCTGCTCCAGATCTCAGCTGACATCCTCCCCTCCCACAGTGCCCCTAGGACTGCACTGCCACCCAGAGAAGAGCGTCTCCTGAGACGCTCAATCCCACCCCCCCAGCAGCCCAAGCTTGTTCCCAAACTTGGGTTGTCAAAATCACAGGTGGTAGTGCAACTGGTCATGGAACCAACTCGGCAGAAGGCAATACTGGACCTTGTGCTCACAAACAGGGACAGTGTGATGGGGGTAACAGTGGGGGAGCACCTGGGAACAGTGATCACCAGTCATTGTGGTTTGAAATCACAGAAAGAGCAGAACCAAACCACACAAAAACACGTATCCTGGATTTTAGTGGGGAGACTTTGGGAAAATGGGGAGATACTTGAAAGAGGCATTAAGGGAATGGGACAGGAATCAGGAGTTGAGGAACAGTGGGCAGTATTTAAAATGGGATTACAAGAACAACAGAATTATGTTGTAAGCAGGTTAGCAAGAGGAAAAGGAAGAGGAGACCATTATGGTTTTCAAAGAGGTAGCAAAGAAAGTGAAAGTCAAAAGATTGCATTCAGGCAATACAAAAAGACACAGGCAGAAGGGATAAGGAGAAGTACCAGGAGAAGCAAAGGAGGCAGGAGGTCAGTAAGGGAAGCCAAAGCTCAGACAGAAGAACACATTGCAAAATCAGTGGGTAGAGGGGACAAAACCTTTTACAGGTACATAAGTGAAAAAAGAAAGACAAAGGGAGGGATAGTGAGACTGAAGGGGGAGGATGGGGGCCGCGTGGAGGATGACAACAGTAAAGCTGACATACTGAACAGGTATTTCTGCTCAGTCTTTACTGAGGAAGAGGAGGGTAATGGGTCTGAAGGGAGTACAAGGGGTAAGAATGGTGCAGAAATGGACACAAGTCCCTTTACACGAGAAAGGGTCCTGAAGGAACTGGAAGTAATAAGAGTTGATAAAGCAATGGGGCCAGATGGGGTGCACCCCAGGGTCCTTAAAGAACTAAGAGAGGTGGTGGCTGAACCTCTGGCTATCCTGTTTAGCCGATCACTGGAAACAGGGGAGGTACCCAAAGACTGAGGACAGCAGATGTAGTCCCTTTATACAAAAGTGGGAACAAAGAGGAAGCAGGGAACTACAGACCAGTCAGCCTCTCACCTCGGTAGTGGGAAGATCATGGAAGCACTACTGAAGGAGAGATTGGTGGAACATCTGGTTGTCAATGGACTACAGGACCCAAGGCAGCATGGTTTCACCAGGGAGGTCATGTCAGACCAACCACATTGAATTTTTGACTGGGTGACTAGGGAGGTGGATCAGGGAGGGCAGTAGACATGGCCTATCTGGATTTCAGCAAGGCCTTTGACACTGTGCCACACAGAAGACTATTACACAAACTGGGGAATATGGGTGTGGGCAGGACAGTAGTGTGGTGGTAGGTAACTGGCTGGGTGGCAGGACACAGAGGGTGGTGGTAAATGGCTGTCACTCCACAGAGGAAGAGTGACCAGTGGGGTACCACAGGGATCAGTGCTGGGACCGGTCCTATTCAACATCTTCATCAGTGACATGGCGAGAACCTAGAAGGCAGAATTTCACTGTTCGCTGATGACACAAAGCTCTGTAACAGAGTAGACACACCAGAGGGTGTAGACAGAATGAGAAGCGACCTGCAGAAACTTGAAGAATGGTCAGGGTTTGGCAGTTGAAATTCAATGCAAAGAAGTGCAAGATAATGCATATGGGGCACAAAAACCTGGCACAATATATCAGTTGGGGGTGAGGATATAGCATGCACCAAGCAGGAAAGGGATCTTGGGGTTATCATCTCTGATGACCTCAAGGTAGGGAAACAGTGTGCAAGGCAGCAGGTAACTAAATAGGATGCTGGGATGTATAGGCAGGGGCATTACCAGCAGGAAAAGGAGGTCATAATTCCGCTATACAAGACACTAGTGAGGCCCCACCTGGAGTACAGTGTACAGTTCTGGAGACCATACCCACGTAATGACAGACAGGGTAGAGAAGGTTCAGAGGAGGGCAACAAAGATGGTGCATGGATTGCATCACAAGTCCTATGAAGACAGGTTGAAGGAACTGAACATGTACTCCCTGGAGGAGAGGAGGGAGAGAGGGGATATGATAGAGACATACAAGTATCTTACAGGGAGGAACAGGGTGCAGGAACACACTTTTAAGCGAAAAAGATGTTCCAGGACTAGAGGGCATGGGATGAAGTTGGAGGGAGGACGATTCAGAGGAAACATGAGAAAGAATTTTCACAGAACGGTGGTGGACAAGTGGAACACCCTGCCAGAGGAAGTGGTGGGGGCTGAAACAATCACAGGATTTAAGAATGCATGGGATAGACAAAGGAATTCTGGAGGTCAGGGGTAAGGTGCAACAGACTTCTAGGAAAACAAACTGAACTTACAAGCTCAAATGGGCAGACTGGGTGGGCCATAGGCCCTTATCTGAGGACACTGTCTATGTATGTATGTATGTGTTACTGCTGTGCCGACAGGCTTGACCCCAAATTCAGAAGTCTGAAGTTCAATTAGGATACTCTATTTTCCTTTTCAAGGGTAGATCTATAAATTTTACATAAAACTATGATTTTATATTAAGGCTTCATTTAGAAACTAGTTTTACATGATTAGTGTGTTTGTGTACATTTACCAGGTAATTTATCATCTTTTCGTTACGTGGTTTGCACGTTGCCATAACAGTGTAGCTTTGCAGGTCTCAAAAAAAAAAAAAGTCAATTATAAGAGACACCATAACCGCACATGTTAACATGCAATATTGTCAAAAAATATACAAGAGTCATCAGTTGAGTGTTTTTTAACACTGCAAAACTCAACATATTTCTAAAGTCACTGCATCAATCTATGCCACTACTGCACAACAGTGCACAAGTGCAGTGAACCTGCAGCTGCAGCGGTGGCTTCTCGAAAATGAAATACTTTAAATGGTGGCTGAGCACTGGTGGTTTTCCGGCTGCATTTGGATAGCTTGGTATTTACACTATTTGGGACTAGGATCACCGGACATGAAAATGATAAAGTTCTGCTTTTCCACATCTTGCCTCATGGTACACTCTTAATATTCAGCTGGGTGCAACTCATTTATCAGAATACTGCCTGATGTTAAGCACTTCCCACAGGTATCACTCTGATTTTAATAAGCAGGCCAAAAATTAAACTAATCTGAAAATATGCAGTAAAATGCATGCAATCACAAATACTACTCATATTAAAAAAGTGGGAAATCCTAAGTCTTCCTAACAATCACTGAGATGTATGTCTCTGTATCACAAGAGTCTCTAACAATTTGCCTGCCTCTTACCTCTTTTGCACTCTTTATCTTGGACAGGAATGTCCGCAGTTCCTTGGTTTCAGCAAACAAGGCCCGACACACAGCCTGGTAATGATGTGGTGCCTCAGATGGAGTAGTGAGATGTGAAGTACAGATCTGTCAGACAGAAGGGAGGTTTTATAAATTGGTGACCTGCAAGCATAACTCAGTTTGTCAAAAATGCATTTAGTTCAGCTACTGGTTACAGCAGTATTTCCTGCAATATTTATACAGTACCTCTTATTTTCAGATCAAGCTTACAATTCTTATGAGGTGGGCTGACTCAGCAGCAACTACTGCCCTGCTACTGTAGAGACCGAGGCATTGAGTAGGCTTGGGTATCCAAGCCTCTGGGCAGAAAAAACAGCGAATGTGTCAAGCAGCGTCAGTGGCTCAGCAGTTTGCACATTCGCCTCTGAGACCGGAAGATCAGAAGACTGTGGGTTCTATCCCCTCTCCAGGCACTTGGTTTATATCCTAATACTGACACTGTAGTGCAGCATCGGGGGGGGGTGCTGTACTTCTGAAGCACATTCTCTCAGATGAGACGTTAAACCGAGGTGCCATCTGCCAGTTCTGGTGGATGTTAAACATTCCGTAGCACTTCTTGAAAAGAGTAGGGGAGTTTCCCCGGTGCCCTGGCCAAATTTCCCCCATTCACTAATAAAATACCACCAACAGTTTAAAGAAATCAGGTTCAATTTCAGTTGGCATCCATCTGTACCCCCTCCCCGGACAAGGCTGAAAATAGGCAATAATTGTCTAGTCTCCCTTCCCGGTCAACAAAAAATAAATGTCACAGAGGACATACCTGCCAAGGGAAATGGTGCTAGCAGCCAGCTGCAGAAGCAACCTATGGCAGTCCACCTTGTAGAGACACTGGTGTCCGCCAACCAAGCAGACATACACCTGTCCACAGAAGCACATGAATGATACTGCTACAACAGGTGTCATTTACAGACTAAGTACAGTATGAATGCATACTGATCATGTGAGGGCTTGCTCAGCCCACGCCGCCACTCTCCCACCATACACATACACGTACCAGATTGTAACAGCAGGACAGTAAGGGCCATCAACAAAGACCACCAAGTTGAGAAAGACACGACTTCACAGTTTTAGAACTGGTCAAACAGCGCAGTCCAAGATCAAGTGTCACAGGTTCAGGTTGTACCATTTTTATAAACCATTTTTTCACATTTTCCCAGTTTCGTAATCAACAGTTTGTATGTAGTGGGGAGTGGGGAAAGGACCGCCTATCCCCCTGATGTTTTACCATGCTATGCAAATGACTGACAGGATCAACATCACCACCTAACCTTTGGAAGTGCTGCTCTGATAGAAAGCCTGGCATAAAAACAGCATTCTTAGAAGCAATTGGGTGAAAAAGCCACCCAGATACGATTTATTGACCCAAGACAGCCCAACTGAGATGCATCTCATTTTCAGCAGGATCCTGCTTCTAGGGATGAAACACAGGGTGGGGGTGGTTAAGTGACGATCCAAATCTGGCAGTGAGCCCATGACTGTGGTGGGATTTGTGCCTGGTATCTCCTAATTCACCGTTCTGTGCCTTGACCACAATACCAATCTGCCTTTCCTAATTAATAAACTCATCTTTTCACCTGGGCAGCCATTCTGTAGCAGGTTACATAATGGATGGTTTGGACTACATTCGGAGTTATCGGAGGTAATGGGTTAATAAATGCATCTCGGGAGGGCCGTGGCAGCACATCACGCTACTGCCTGGCAGACAGAGGTTCCTGCACTAGCACCGGGATACTACACTGGGGCTGGCATGTCATCAAGAGGAGGCGCTTAGCTCCATGGTGGGGAAGGGGCATGGGCCACTTGATATTTGCACACCTCCTGCCGCTGGCCAAGAAGAAGCATGGATGTCAGCAGAAGGCAGTTGTTTGCCTACCCTTGCAGCTAAAGAAAGGTTAATTCCATGCTGACTCTGAACATCAAGTGGGGTGGAGGAGGACAGGGAACCCACAAATGGTGACCTGGCACTTCAGTAGCATCTCTTTGCATTATGATGCACGGGACTATTTTATACTGTTAGGCCAACCGCTCACTCCGATCTGGAGGAATTTTAAATGTGCTGCACAGGCAGTGTATTCAGACTTTGGGGGGGTCGTCTGCTGCACCCCCCCCCCCATGGTGGTTGGTAAGAAAATATTGATGGTCAAAGTGTCCACACTCCAGTTCTCACCTACTGGAAGGGCGTTGAGAGGCGCCTCCACTCATAAGGTGGTGGGGCAGGACTACAGGAAGGAACAAGGAAAATGTTTTCAAGACTGGTATGTCAGAGGTCAGTGGCCAGGCCCCTCTGAGCTCCAGCCCCCTACCCCAACACACGTCTTCAGGCCTCCAATGCTCCAGGACATCTCCCTAGACACTTTCAGGCTTAAAAGTATGTTTGCTTAGAGGCAGCACATCTGTCCGTCCCCACACATGTTGGGAAGATTTAAAAGTCTGATTGTGGAGTGTGTGGGTTAAGTTATGTTTACTATTTATAAGAAGGCACCACCCCAAAGCTTGGAGTGCATGTACTGCATTTAAAAACATGTATAAAAACATACAGCCATAGTAATCAATAAACACAAGAACAATATACATAGCATCTAAAAATACAGCTTATAGTTTCCTGAACAGAAAGAGAAACTACCCAAATAGCTGCTGCTGTAGATGCTTCTGTAATTTAGATCTGTAAGAGGAGAGGATACCAGCAGCAACACAGCCCCCCCCCCGATGTGTGTTCCAGAGGACGAGGTGGCCACAAATAAAGGATCATCTGGAGAAGGCTCCTGGAGGTCAGCAGGGTACCTCTGTAGGAGTGAGGCACAGGTGAGACAGAAGAACTGAGTTGATTAGGGTGGTGGAAGGAGATGATCAAAAAGCTGAGACGCAAAACAAAATAAAGAAGGAATGAAGGAACAAAAAAAAACAAAACTCATTTTTTGTGATTCAGTCAGGTTCCAAGACACTCATCAATGTTTGTGGCATTTTGACAGAAAAAAAAATTTGTAAGAGAGCCAAGTTAGAGTCTGCAGCACTTAGAAGGGTCACAGTGCAAGACCCTTGTAAAACTGGCCCTAGAACTGGGTCAAGGCAAGAGACTGCCTTTTCAGATACTAGGAAGTTATGATGAGGCAAAACCCTACTACCAGTGAACTGCAGTAATTAGACCAGAAAAGAAAAAAAAAAAACAAAAAAAAAAACATATGTGCTACCATGTGTAGGTTGCCCTCCTCCAGTCCCACAAGGCAAGTGGCTCTGTCCTTCAAATGATTGTGTGTGGCTTGGGTCTTTTAACCTTTGGTGATGGGGCCTGGATCTGGAAGTCATGGCTGGACAAATTCATTTATTTGTTTTTCTTTACCAGGTAGGGTACACTAGGCAAGTAAATGCCTATTTACAGGTACAACCTAGGAGAGTGCAGAGGGAAAACAATCAAGTACATAGGACAAAGAAGCCAGTGAACCTGGCAAACAATGCAAACTTAGCACAGTCTACAGCTGAAGACACAATTAGTGACGAGGTGCCTGCACCTGAAGAAGCCTCACGAGACACCTAGTGGTACACAAGACAACTGCACCCCCTTCTGAAAACAGAATATTTAACAGCCTTACAAAATCCCACCCAACAAAGCAACCACAGTAACCATGCAATCCGTAAGGTGAGGTGCAGAAAGGATAAAATGCAAAACCTGTTACTGGTTTACTTGGGGAGGTGAGAAGAAGGTACCTCAAAATTAAGAGAAAGCTCAAGCAGGCAATAACCATACTATGCAGTGACAATCCCGCACATGCCCTCCCCATCAAATTCACAATGTCTCTTAATCAGTGAACCAGATTTAGCCTTAGTCCTTAGGACCTCTTGCTGCAGTCTGTGCAATAGCATCCAAATGAATCATTGCAGGCCTGATGTGATGCAGACAAGGATTTCACATGCAGTCACAAAACATGAAGAAAACCTAATTAAACTGTTTTGCAATCTATGGACAGACGGTTAAGCCATAAAGCTGCCCACCACCAAGGCTGTCCCCAAAACAAAACAAAATAGCCCTAACCAGGGGCTTCCAACATCCAACCAGCCTCAACGAACTAGTAAAAGAGTGCCACAGGGCCTAAGCCCTGATCCAAACTCAGTGTGACACTGTCCTGTGCTCCTCAGGCACTCACGCGCTGGTTATCTTGGAGCCACTTTGCTGTCAACTCCCCTCTTACTTTCTCTCCATCCTTTGGCCTCCATCAGGCAGGGACACACTCTCTGTCAAATGCTTAGACAACCAGGAATCCACCCCATGTGGGGATTTCTCAAACTCTCTCGATGCTGTGGTCCACAGCTCATGTGACTCTGCCCTCTGGGTGAATGGGCTTTGGCTGGACGTGCACAAAACCTGTGCACCCAGGCAAGTGCTGGCAAACCTCTCCTTCTGCCTCTCTCTGGTGCTAGAAGTCTCCTACCCATTCAGGAGCTTGACACTCCTGGATGACCGCCTTCCAATTCCAGCATACTTTAATGGCCTGCTGCCAAGTTCCTTCACTCTCCAGGACAAGTCTTACTAACCCAGCTGTAGCAACAGTCTCCCGGCAGGCTGGTCCTAATTCCCTTAGGGCTCAGTCCTCCAAGAGCAGGCCGATCCTCTTTTGTCCCTGCCCCAAATGTTCCAAAAGTCCTCTCTGGTAGCCCAGCCCTGTGCCTAGAGCACACTGCAGCCAGATTGTCTACATGTTCTTAGGCAAACATGACCTGTGATCTTTGACCCCATCAGTCAATGGCAGGCCAGGGTGGATCTATTCAACATGGCGCTGCCCGTGTTTTCAGTCCCACAACAGTTTATTTACATACTAACATACTAAAATGGCAGCAGAATAGGCCCAACGGTCTTTCGTGTCTGCTCATTTGGTCAACCCCCCACCCTGGGAGCTGACTTTGCTGCCCCCCTCGCCCTCTCTGGCTTCTCCCTTCCCAGTCCCAGATATTCTCGCTGCACAGGACTTTGCTTCCAGAACCCTTCCCCTTTACCTGTATCACCCCCTCTTGAACCCCTCCACAGTCTCTGCCTCCACCAGCCCCCTGGGCAGCGCATTCCATGGCTCCACCACCCTCTCAGTGAAGTAGCACCTCCTCCTTTCTTCCCTCATCTAGCTTCCACCCATGCCCTCTAGTTGCCCCCCTTCCTTTGGAGCACCCTGACTGCTTCTCCCCTATTTAACACCTTCATGTACTTAAAGACCTCTATCACGTGCCCCCGGCCACTTCTCTCCTCCAATGTGTACAGATTTAGCTCTTCGAGCCTCTCTCCACAGGTCCTGTCCCCCAAGCCCCAGATCATTTTGGTTGCCCTCCTCTGGACCCTCTCCAGAAGTTCAATGTGCCTCTAAGTGTGGCCTCCAAAACTGCATGCAGTACTCGAGGTGTGGCCTCACCAAGCAGTTATACAGCAGGAGTATCACTTTCCTCCTTCTGGAGGTGATCCCCCTAGCGATGCATCCCAGTATCCTGTTGGCCTTGGCTGCTGCCTACCTACAAGCCTCAGAGTTGTTCATCTTGACATCCACCACCACCCCCAGGTCCCTCTCAGCCATTGAGTCTTGTAGCATTTCTCACATGCCACATCCACTATGCCCCCCAAGGCACAGTAGCAGTGATTCTCTCATCAAGGTAAACAATCTGATCCCAGTCCCTCAGCATTCGACCTCAGATGTGGTCAGTTATTGTGCCCATTACTGCGCACAATAAAGTCCCAGGCCCTCTGCCTGCCTGGGGTCAGGTGAAGACTGTTCATTGATTCCACCTGCTCAGTCCCACTCCTCAAACTACTGACTGGGGTAAAGCTGTCTGACATATGGTTTACTGTATAAAGTAAATAAATAAAAACAAATCACTAGCTGAGACGAGGATGCTGTCTGGGGGCCCACAGTAAGATCCCACTGGGGGGGGGGTGCTACTGTACAATGAATTACTCTTGGAAGTCAGATGCTCACAAATGGTGACCATATGACAATTCCAACCTCCTGAGAAGACTGAAAACGTTCTCACCCATTTTAGGAGTTTAAAGAAATTGCTGTTATGCAAACGATTGAAATTCCATTGCTCTGCTCTTAGCTTGGCATCTGCCTACAAACAAGCTGCTTTGCACAAAATGCCAGCATTAATTTTACTACATGCGGCATACATTGCAAATCTGCAACTGGCATCTCAGTGCTCTGGTATCATAACACACTCACAGACACAGACACACTGTTCAGGCTCAGCAGCTGAAGAATTGCACAGTGTGCACCCTGACCCAACCAGCTTTCCCTGGGATGAGATATTGAATGAAGGCTCCCATCCTGTCCGTTTCTGGTGGCTGTGTTAGCAGAGGTTAAGAATTCCACAGCACCATTCAGAGAACAGGGTACCTCAGCATCCTGTCAAGCAGTCCACTCTTCTTGAGCAACAAAAAGATGGGCACTACTGATGTTGCCTACAGCTGTGGGGGGAGGGTGTTGCAGGAACATAACGACTGCCATATTTACCTACATACAGACAGTGCATCACAGGTATCTATTTCACGGTTTTGTAAAATTCTTTGGGACTATGAGAAGCTCTCTCTAACTGTAATTACATTCTATCTTAATACTAAGAAGTTATAGGCTTGATATTAACGTGGAAGTGTTTTAGCAAAATTCTAACCGTAGCTCCTGTAAGAGTATTTAGGAGTTTTGAAAGTAGCAGATGTGACAAACTTGGCTTGATATCACAGTAACTGTGTGGATACATATCATGGATCAAAATGAATGGCCAACACCTGGGTCAGTGGAGCTGGGATTAGAGCGTTGCTCTGCCATGAGAGAAGCCTGGGTTCACATTGTGATCCGGACTCCCTCCATCAGGCTTTTGGAGTCTGGGATGCAGTACGAAGGTAGCACGTTCAGCCTCCAGAGGGAGGGAGGACTCCAACTGTCCTGCTGCCAGAGCTGCTCCCCTTTCATGGGAAATGGGGAACTATGGGACACTGGATTACTAAACAGTATCCAGTCCTCCCGTCTAAGGCATGGTACATATGGGTCGGCTTACATATGGAGGTGGGATACATAAAGCAATGGAGATATAAGAGAATGATGTCCAAAGGCTGCCCATACTCCTGTGGCCCACCACTGCACTGATAGTCCCGCATCTGAAACAGTGGGACCTGCGCAACTTAGAGGTGTGTCCCATTGAGATGAAGAAATTGCAGGGGCAAATATGAGATGAGTTGCTGGAACCAAGGATCAGAGTGGTGGTGGTGTCCAAGCCAAGAGTTAGAGCAATGGCAGAGGTACAGCTATCCACATCAGGGAAGAGGGCAGACCATTATTAATCAAAAAAAAATCACTGCCTACACAGCAGAGAGCAGGTAAGTGTATCCCACCCCAAACAAAGGGTCTTGCCTGCATGGCTATCTATGACCCCTCCAGCCCTGCCACAACAGCCCCAACCAGCCTCCATGTGCTTCTTGAGCCAGTCCCCATCCTGGGACTTTTCAGTAGTGGGGATCAGGCAGTGGGAGTGGAAATGTAGAAATACGTTTGTGGTAAGGCAGCATTTTTGTTCTTCCAACTGTCTGGCATATTGCTGGTTACAGTTCTTTGCCACTTGCAAGAGACATGATCAGATAGGCTGCCCATAGCATGGGCTATACTCGCAGCCACAAGGCAAGCAGTGGGGCACAAACTATAGCAACAACACCTTGGGCACTCAATGGGTAAACAATGTGAGCTCCCAACAAGGGACTTGATCAGAAAAAAGGTAAACAAACATGGCGGCACCCATGCTGTTGGACCTTGTTGCTAGTAAAAGTGGTCAGGGGTCAGAAGTGCAGCCAACCAGGAGCTCAGGAGCATTTTCAGTGGAGTGTTCAAGCTGCATGACCATCCTGCACAAACCTTTTTGCTCCCCAAATCTCGGCCAATATGGAATCATCTAGCTGTGGGAATAAAAGCCTGTGAAGTCACAGATTCTGGACTGTTCCTGCTGCAGTGTGAGGGGGAACCAGACATGCTGCTAGTATGGCACAGTTTATTTTCTATTGACCAGGTAAACACACAAGACAACTACATGCCTATTTTCAGGTACAACTTGGGAGGTTACAATAAGGATAATAAAAAACAAATACAGTACGTAAGATGACAACAGGAGCACTGCTGGACACAATAGTGGTACAATCAAAGTACAACGTAAGAAGGGGAGACAAAGTAGAATACAAAACTATACAGCCGAAGCACAGAGAGGTAAAAACCAATACAATTTGATGCAATAACAGCAAATAACAGTACAATATGAAGTAGCTGCATATAGCATGAGGAACACGGCCAAAGCCAATAAAGTAGACCATGGAAATACGGCCCACAAACAAACAAACAAAAAAAGTCACTGTGTGCAAGTGCAGGCTGAATTATCTTTCACGTAATTCCTCAGAGACCTTCTAAAAAGGCAAGGAAAGGAGGCACTATGAACAGATAGGGGGAAGGTGTTCCAAAGCCTGGGTGCACATGCAGCAAGGCCTGATCTCCCATAGCAATAAGTTTTTGGTACAGCAATCAGGGACAAGTCATTAGATCTAAGGGGGTAACTGAAGTTGGCAACCCTTAGTTGCTCAGCCAGGATAGGAGGGGTAGCAGTTCTAAGGACTTGGTCAACAAAACACCCCAGGGCAAAAGCATGACTATTTTCAAGGGACAACCATCCAAGTTTGTCATAAAGCTCACAATGGTGTGTGAGGAGAAGAGATGAGAGGCCAAAACAGATGTTATCATAAACTATGTCGACTTGGCCAAGAAGGACTTGGCAACATGGGTGAAGGTAAGGAGCCCCTAGTTTAGGGAGGGTAGGAGCACTCTCTCAACAAGGATGAGACATGCTGCAGGAGTAAGGAAGTGTTCGACTCTGTAAGCCATGCCAAGCTTTCTGTTAACTGCCCTGCATGTTGGAAATGTAGAGAGAGATCCAGTGGGGGGTCTAGAGTTACTCCAAGATACCTAAAGGAGAGAATACATATTTGGAGTCCAGGAAGAAACAGCTCCAGTCTGAAGTTGATTGAAGAAGAAACCTTTTTGGAGCAGGGCAGGTCTGTTCTAGAGACTTGTGCCACAATGGGTATTTTTCCCAATCGGCTAGAGAATGATTCTGCTTGGGGCCAATGACTGCAGAGTGTGTTCCAGTTGGAGCCCATTCCAAGAGACAGAGGGTCAATTTGCTTGATCAGCAATAGGGAACAACGGTAAGCAATCAGTTTGTGTAATTACTGCCAACTGCAGAGAACCAAGACTGTATAGTATCTGCCTAGTATCAACCCTACATACCTATCTACTGTATCTATTACAGACTCATTACAGTTAGAAAGACAAACATGAGAAGCAAAGGTAGTTTGCAAAAAAGGTCAGTACAGTCCACTCCACTTATACCGCCTGCAGTTATCACGGGCAATGGGAGTGAATGGGGAAATCCTTTTTTCCTCTTGCCATCTACATTGGCAAGTGTGGCAACTGGCACCGTATACAACAATTTAGGAGCACCTTCTATTTCAGGCATTTTCCATCAGGCATACTGTGATCGAGCCCTGCGAATAGCATTGAACAGCTTGACAGCTGTCAGTCTGCAATTAGCGCCTCAATGAAGTGCAATTACGGCAGCTTTTAAACTACAATAGGGGGTTGGAGAAAGCCACAACTAGATTCTTACCTGTGACTCTTCCCCCCTTTCGACTGCCGACACCACCAATTTCCCTTGATTTTCTCAACTACAGCTGCAGCTACAAAGGGTTGAAGAGAGCAGTCACCACATTCTTACCTACGACTCTTCTCCCTTCTGATTGTCAAACTTGCAGTGGCACTGGAGGACTGTCAGAGCATGGGGAGAAGTGGCGCACAAATTTAACCCCCCAGACTCCACAAAAGCAAAGAAGCCCCCCCTTCCAGTCACCAACCTTGCAATTGTGCAACTCCAGCCTTACAGCAATGGCAGTCGGCACCTTTTTTTCAACTCAGACGTTACAGCGACCATCCGCTATAATGGGCAGAATGTGTCTGCACAGATGAGCCCATTTTAAGTGTCGAGGACTGTATGCAGAATGCATACAAGACAGATCATTTCCAATCTGTTTGGATTTTATAACTCCAGTGCATATACATTTATTCTAAGTCATAAAACCCAGTGGGAAAAGTCGCAGGTACATAAACCCAAGTCTTAGAAGTGTAGCACATAAATATAAATTCTATACTATAATATAAATTCTATACTATTTACAGTCCATGGACTACCATTACTCGGAGTCCAAAAGGTGTCCAATTGCCAATGCCAAAGAGCTGCTAAAGCAATCTTTCCTATTCTGCCTTATATTTTTTCATTAATTTCCTGGATTGTAGGACCATACTAATGGTAATTTGCATCATCACTAACAGAGGACAACAGGGAGTAATTCACTCATGTAATCACTGCCCTCCACAGAGAACCAAGACAAATATTAAGGGTTTATACCAACAGTTTACATTGTAAAATACCATTACTGAACCATTACAGTCAGCATGACATGCACAAGAAGCAAAGTCAGTTTTCAAAAGAAGGCAGTTGGGAAGGGCTTTAGACAAGTAGCACGCAGAGTGAGCTTCTCGAGGTGCTGCCTGTCTATGGCATGGGTGAGGTTAGGGTGCTCTGCACCACGGGATTCAATCAGTGGTTGAAAAACTGGTGCAGAGCTCAGGGCTTTGGCTTCACTGGGGACTGGGGGTCCACCTGGAGGGATGCAGGCCTATACTGGTGCAATGGTCTGCATCTGTCCAGGAGGGGAACCAAGATTCTAGGTGATAGGTTTAAATGCTTCACTGGCAAGCATTTAAACTAGCCAAGGGGGGAGGCACTGAAAAGAAGAATGGAAATCCTAGCCCTCTCCCCAAAAATCAGGGTAGTTAGTGAGGTAAACACCAAGATAGAGAAGTCGATAGGGAGAAGGGCAGAGGTAAATGGAGAAAAAGACAAAGGCAGTAAGGACAGGGATGGAGCAAAAAGGGGTAAGGCCATCAAAAAATGGAGGGTAACGAGTACCAATGCCCATAGTCCAGGTAACAAGCTCCCTGAACTGGTGGCTTTGATGGAAGAGGGATGCCTGGATATCATGGCAGTCACAAAAACATGGTACACAGAGAACCATGACTGGGATGTCAACATACCAGGGTACATAACCTATAGGAGGGACAGGGAGGGCAGAAGGAGGAGGAGTAGCTCTCTATGTAAGGGAAGGGAGCAAAGCAATGTAACTAAAAAGTAAACAGGGAGGAGAGGAGACACTGTGGGTCACCCTGGAGACTGGAAATGGCACCACAATCCACACAGGGGTTGTATACAGACCCCCATCTCAGGGGGAGGAAATGGACATGGAAATGATAGAAGGCATCCTTAGGATGGCAGAGAAAAGGGAGATATTGCTGTTAGGGGACCTGAATATGCCAAATGTTAACTGGAGCACCTTTGCTGCAGCCACATCCTCGATGCCCTACAGGGGGGCATGCCTCAGATAGCTAGTGTTAGAACCCACTCAGGAGGGAGCAATCTCAGACCTGGTACTCTCAAATGGGGATGGAGAAAGGATCTGAGATCTAGAAGTGGGTAGCCATCTGGAAACGAATGACCACCAAACAGAGTGGTTCACGATAAAACTCAGCTGTAGAGTCAAGTCATACAAAAGTGAAGGTACTGGACTTCAGGAGGGTTGATTTTGTCAAAATGGGAGCGTGCCTCAGAAAAGCACTAGCAAACAGGCAAGAAGAAGGGGTGGAGCAACAATGGGGAAACATCAAAACTGCAATCATAGAGGCAACAAGCCTTTGTGTGAAGCAAATAAATCAAAATGAAAGAAAAAAACACTATGGTTCTCAAAAGAGGGGGCGGGGAAGGTTAGAGAGAAAAAGACAGCATTCCGGAAGTATAAGGAAACACAGAAGGAGCAGGACAGAGAATTGTGCCAGTTAAAGCAGAAGGAAGTGGGGAAGGCAGTCTAAATAGCAAAGGCCCAAACCGAGGAAAAGATAGCCAACTCAGTTAAGAAAGGGGATAAAACCTTTTATAGGTACATTAGGGAGCGAAGAAAGAAAGGAAGGGATACTGAGGCTGAATAAAGAAGAGGGTGGGTGGGCAGAGAGGGACAGTGAAAAAGCAGGGATACTGAACGAATGCTTCTGCTCGGTATTCACAGAAGAGGGAAGGAGGTACCTAATCCAGTCAATAAAAGCACTTTAGATGGGGCGGTCGATATCAGTCCTTTCACAGAAGACAGGGTAATGAAAGAACTCTTAAAACTGAAGGTGGACAAAGCAATGAGGCCTGATGGGATTCACCCCAGAATTCTAAAGTACTAAGGGAAGAACTAGTAACACCACTGATCCCCTAAAAGCACAGAACGGGGATCTCTCATAACAGAGAACAGTGCATTAGCTGAGGAATATAACACATACTTTTCCTCAGTGTTTAATATAGGCCCACAAGTTGTTCAGGACTCTGGAGGAAAAACACAAATGCGACCCAGTTTTAGGATAGACTCAGCTGATGTCTTTAAAAGACTGAAAAAAAGTAAATCGGAATAAGGAACAGGGACCTCATAATATCCATCCCAGGGTAACCAAAGAAATGGCAGAAGTATTGGTTGGCCCAGTATGCTGGTTATCTCAAAAATCTGTAGAAAGTAGTGAAGTCCCAGAGGTATGGAAGCAAGCAGTGGTTGTTCCCGTACACAAGAAAGGATCGAGACAGGAGGTCTCGACCTATAGGCCCATTAGCCTGACTTCTGTGTTGGGGAAGATCTTGGGGGGTATAATAAAAGACTGCATCACGTAATTCCTAGTAGCCTCTGGCAAGATGGATAGAACTCAGCATGGGTTTACCAGCGGGAGGTCATGCCAAACTAACCTCTTAGAATTTTACAACAAAGTTAGTAAATCCATGGACATGGGAAACTCAGTGGATGTTATCTTCCTTAACTTCGCCAAGGCATTTGACAAAGTTCCCCATGAGGAGCTTGTGAAGGCCCTACTGGAGTTAGGCCTCCCCAGTTGGGTTTCACAATGGGTCAAGGCATGGTTAAATAATAGAAGCCAGAGGGTCTGTATAAAGGGGAATTTTCTGGCCAAGTTAGAGTGACCAGTGGTATCCCCCAGGGCTCTGTATTTGGACCTTGCCTATTTTATATACATATATATATATATATATATATATATATATATATATATATATATATATATCTCTCATCAATGCAGGTTGACACAGGGTTTGGCTCTCAAAATTGCAGATAACACCAGAATAGGATGTCCAATAAATAATGTGGAAGATCAGCTCATCTTACAAGCTGCCTTAAATAACCTGAAGCTATGGGCCTCCCAAAACAATCCATTTTAATATCGATAAATGCATGGTTATGCATTTTGTAAATAATAATAAGCAGTTTCAATATACATTGGGAGGTACTGCATTAAAGGCTGTAAAGGAAGAAAGGGATTTGGGTATTAATATCTGCAGTGATCTCAGTTTCAGTATGCAGTGTAATAAAACTATAAAAAGGCTAGCAGTATAACGCATTGTATACAGAGACACATTAAATGCAGGGATAGAGGTGGTGATCTCCTTGTATACTGCATTGGGTACACCCTCATGAGATGTTGTGTGCAGTTTTGGGCACCTTACAAAAAAGGGGATATTTGATCAATAGAGGGGGTACAGAGGAGGGTTACTAAAGGGATCAAGGGGACGGAAGGACAGAGCTATGAGCAGAGGTTGCAGTTTTTTGGAATTGTACTCATTAGAATACCATAGAATGAGAGGGGACATGAGTCTGATTTATAGGGCCTTGACCGATACCTATTTGTGGGATCTCTTGGAACTGGCGTATTGGGACCAATTATGCAATACCAGAGCTCATTGCTACCAACTGATTACAGAAAGATATAGAAAAATAAAAGGAAATATTGGCTAAATAGTAGAGTGACTAAGATTTGGAATTCACTGCCTTGTGAGGTTGTGGAGTGCAGAGCAATTATGGAATTTAAAAAAAGCTTGACAAATTTCTTATAAGCAGGGACATCAAAGGGTATTCATAACCTATGATTGGCGAGCTCATGGACTAATGTCTCTTAATGTCTGTAATATCTATGTAATCTACCCCCTTTTTTTTTCTGTGATCTATTTTTCCGCTCCGTGCTCACTGGTCCTCCACTCTTTCGGGCTCTTGCCAAGTTCCCCTGACCTCTTCTGTCCTTACCTGGCCCTCCTCTGACTCCCCCAGATCGCAGACGACCCCCGGGATATCCCAGTGTATCCCTTCACTGGGTGGGTCCCTCTCCTCCGAGGGGGAAGGCACCGGGGGGGAGGATAGCCTCAGCGCTCACTTCTAGGGCCCGGGAATGCTGCTGGGGAACAGAAGGCACCGGGAAGGCACTGGAGGCCCTCAGGAACAGAGAGCCATCATCCGGAGGCCAACGAGTGATTTTCCTGGCTTTCTTGAGGTGCGTGATGTCAAGATGTCAAGGCGAGAGCCGACGTCTGTCACGCACCACCTCTAATGACCCCGGCGTGTTGCTCTACCACCGGCCTCTGCCAGTGCTCGCTTCAGCACCGGGTCACGACCTCCTACTCTCCCTGGAGACAGCGAGCAGTGGTGGGACGCTCAAGCTGCCTCCCCCCCCGGCTGGCCCCCCAGCGTCCCGAGCTCATTCCTGAACCCGGATCACTGGCATCGAAGCAGAAATCCAACCGCTGCGCTGACGGGCGGCATAATCTACTCTTTTAACAAATCATGGAGGATGGTGTGGTACCTGAGGACTGGAGGAGGGCAGATGAGATTCCCCTTCACAAAAGTGGGAGCAAGACAGAGGCAGGAAACTACAAACCTATCAGTTTGACAGTTAGTCGTAGGGAAAATGATGGAATCACTTCTGAAGGAAAGAACTGTTGAGTACCTAGAAGCCAGTGGGGCACAGGACCCGAGGTTGCATGGATTCACAGTGGGAAGTTCATGTCAGACGAATCTAATCTATTTCTTTGACTGGGTGACCAAAGTAGTAGACCAGGGAGGGGCTATGGACATTGCCTACTCAGACTTTAGCAAGGCATTTGACACAGTCCCACACAAAAGATTAATAAACAAATTAGCCAGCCTGGGAGTGGGTCCCAGGGTGGTAGCCTGGGTAAAACATTAGCTGGACAACAGGATGCAGAGGGTAATAGTAACCGGAGTCCACAGTGAAGAAAGGGGGGTTACTAGTGGTGTACCACAGGGTTCAGTACTGGGTCCAGTCCTTTTCATGTCTTTATAAGTGACATTGCAGAGGGACTGGAAGGAAAAGTATGTGTGTCTGCAGACGACACAAAGATCTGCAACAGGGTTGATACACAAGGTGGGGTGGAAAGGATGAGAAGAGACTTGGCAAGGGTGGAGGAATGGTCAAATATAAGGCAGCTTAGAGTCAACGCAAAGAAGTGCAAACTAATGCACCTGGGAAACAAAAACCCAGGGGTAGAGTACACAATGGGGGTGAGATACTGACAACAACAAAAATGGAAAGGGACCTGGGGGTAGTTATATCAGATGACCTAAAGGTGGGCAAGCAATGTGAGAAGACAGTAACGTGGGCTGGGCGGATACTGGGATGCATAGGAGAGGCATCAATAGTAGAAAACAGGAAGTTGTTATTCCTCTGTACAGACAGTTGGTGAGACCCCATCTAGAGTACTGCGTGCAGTTCTGGACACCCATCTCCCATAAAGACAGACATGGTGGAGGCTGTCCAGAGGATGGCAATCAAAATGGTGTAGGGTCTGAACCAGAAGACGTCTGAAGAGAGAGTAAAGGAGCTTAATATGTATACCCTCGAGGAAAGGAAGGAGGGAGGGGAGGGATATAAAAAAAACTTTCAAGTACCTCAAGGAATCAACAAAGTCCAAGAGGTAGCATCTTTCAGAAAAGAGATGTGCAAGAACAAGGGAATAGTTTAAAGATAGAGGGCGAGGCTCAGAGGTAATGTGAGAAGTATTTTTCATGGAGAGAGTTGTGGAAGCATGTAACAGCCTTCCTGAGGAGGTTGTGGAGTCAAAAACAGTGGGGAATTCTAAGAATGCATGGGACAGACATAAGGCAATTCTAGGTGGGGGCAGAGGAAGTAGGCTGTTGGTTACTAGGATCTGCAGCTTACCCATTAAGCAGGGAAATGGGCAGACTAGGTGGGCCAAGTGGTCCTTATCTGCCATCAAATTCTATGTTTCTATGTTTCCATGAATGCATAAACTTATAAAGAAGGCAGAATTTGCAGTTTGTTTTTTGTAACTCTCTCAATGCATGTGTGCATTCAAAGAAAAGGCAAAAGTGCAAAGCATCATGGTTATACAAATTCTTCTTATGGGGGAGGGTAGCTGTATAAGAAATCAAGAGGCACTACATTGTGTAGCCATGTCCCTACTCAGACCTCATACAGCAGACACTGCACGCTAAAGTACAATAATCTTTACCATCTTCACAAAAGAGTTCACATGAAGACAACGTAAGTAAAGCTTGCCACCTAAAAGGTGCAAAGGGAAGGCAAATACTTTCCAATTTGTGTGGTTTCTATAAGCAGATACAACAAAAAGTCTCAAAAGCATAATGGGTATGCAGATTTGTGTGTGTGCATTGGGAGGGGGTAAATTGACTAGCAAATGTCAAAACTTTTTTTTCTATTATAATCCACAAGAATATTACACACAGTGCCAGAGTGAAGAAGCAAGATGCAACATTCTACACCACCAGCAGATGTCTTATCTGGCTGAGTACACTACAAAATAGGGCTGCACTGCTGTTTTCACATTATCATTTTTTTTAAGATGGGGTGAAATCTGACAATAGTAAAATGCCACTCTTAACTACAGTTAATAGCTGGGACTACAGAGTCAGATTAACCTAAATCCCATCAGGATAGACAAATAGTTATTATAACTTCCTTATATATATTATTGAAGTCTTCCTTTGTCATAGTGAGTGGAATGAGGTGAAGTATTTTAAATGCTGATGAGAGAGAAGAGAAACAATACATAGGGTGTATAAGTGATATAAAAAGGCAGATAATTTCCAGTTACAGAAACCCAGAATTTGCTAGCAAATAAGAATGCTTGGCCCACTTAGTCTGCTCATTTTCCATACCTACAGTTTACATTGTTTCTGGAAACATGCATGCACTCAAGAGCCTCAAACCCAGCACAAAGCATCATGGGTATGCAAATCCCTGTGTGTGTGTGTGTGTGTGTGTGTGTGGTAGGGGGTGCACACTCTCATATACATACATACATTCATTCTCCCTCACACCCAGTGTGTGAGTGAGAGTATGAGTGTGTGTGAGAGAGAATGTAAGAGTGTGAGAGAATGTGTGACAGGAACAATAATGTATGCATGACAATATTAGGCAGAAGACATCACTTGTCACCTAAAAATAATCTAAGAGTCATTATAACATGGGCAACGATGATTGTGTGATCTGACTGGCAGAAATTAATCATGTGACTGTTGATTAATTTCTGTTAGTCAGTTGCTGGATGTGGTAAACAGTTTTGGGGGGCAGTATAACACAGTGGTTTAAGGCTCTGAGCTGCAAATCTGGTGACATTCAGCAGACCAGACCTGGGTTTGAATCCCACAGCTTCCGCTTGCATACTGTGTGACCCTAAGCAAGTCACTTAACTTCTCTGTGCTTCCAGGTCACACCTGTAAAAAGCTTTCAGCTTAGTGTGCTACTCCTGGTTAAACAATAAATTAAATAAAGTCTCTAGCTGAAGTCAGAGATGCACTTGTTATTTCTTGGATTTAGATTCCTGACTGGCAGCCATTACATTATGTCGGTAAGCGAGAAACCCCATACTTGGCCCACAGAAGTGCATTCTGCTCAAAAAAGGTTTTAGCCCATCTCACGGAGACACAACCCAGCAAAATATCCCTTAGAAGTTCATATTGCTTACTTCATGTCTCCTGGGCCATGCCCTCGATGATGGACAAGCAAGCAGTTCATTGCAAATATTTCCCCGCAGCAGAAATACAAGTCCCAGTCATACCGCAATCAAAAGTGAGGGCAGCAAAGTGAGTTGTCCGCAACTGAATCACAGTAACGCATCCTCTGATGCAGATCTAGATGCAGTCCTCCAAATTCCCACCCACCCAGTGAACACAGTAGTATCAGGCAGTGTATGTGAAATGATGAGGATCCGTAGCACACAAAAGCTCGTCATTCGTGGTGTGATCCGGAAGAAGTGAAAGTGCCTACATGTGTTGTAGTGTTGCATTGTCCATGTTTGTGACTCGCCACGTGTACCTCTGGTAACTGCTGTATGAACCATCTCCGTAAGAGACACAGAGACAGTGACAGGTGACAGAAATAGCAGTACTCTGTGCAATACAGGACAGCGTCACAAACAAGTGAAGCCTGTCTGTCACTGTCTGTGCGAATATTTGGAACTACAGACAACAGGTGGAAAGGTGATGAACCATTAAGCAAGAGAAATACCCAGCAGCAACAGTTTGTCAGGTACTTGGTTAATGTACTTCTAAAGGAGAGTGATACACTGCAATATAAACACACAGAGCAAGACAGCAACCTGTGATGAGAAAAATAAAAGTTCCATTTGCTCCTTTATTCTACTGTCTGTAGCCTGTTCACCAGAAGGTGTTATTTTTTTCAAGTATTGTTACTGTGGCAGAACACAGAAAACTGTGGTTCCATGGCCAAAATAATGGAGGAATACTAAGTAGTTCCCATATGTTTTCTGCGTTATACCTACAGTTTTTTGTCCATTTCTCCCCAAATTTGGCCCATGTTATAAGTGCAATAACCCACTCCAGGGTGTGCATTTATTTAAGCAATAAGGCATGACCAGGGGTTATGTTAATGATCTGTTAATCACCTTCTAGGTTCATACTGTGGCACAAGGCGTTGCAGAGTGCCACATGCCCCTAGAGGGTGATTAACTGACCATTAACATAACCCCTGGGAATGCCTTATTGCTATTATAATAATGTTGTTTTAAACACTGTTAAACCTTGTTCAATATATAGTTAAGCTGTACAAGTATGATAGTTAATGGATTAATCAACACCCTGGTTGCTGTGAAGACACTTGGCCTACAGCCTCGTGCCTCAAAAGCAGCACCGGGGTGTTAATTAATCCCCAATAAATGCACGCCCTGTTGTGGGTTATTGCTTACTTAAGTGCAATGTTGATTCTGTACTAACTAATCAGCACTGCCACTTAAAATCATCATGCACTGGTTCAGCAAAGAATGTTTTTCCTCTTAAAATATCTGTCTTTACTCCTTGTAATCTACTGGCACCGTGTCTCATTTCACATGAGTGGGTTGAAGGTGTGAGAACTGCCAAAACTGGGCTGGAGTTTGCTTTCCGACTATCACAGCAGGACAAAGCAATTTCCTTCACTTGGCATCATTCTTTAGTTCCATGCCTCTGGTCAAAGCAGATTTGAGTCATCACCTTTCATTAAACTAATAAGGCTTCCAAACAAGCCGAAGCTAATCTACATGGTAGCCTGCAAAATCTCTCAGTAATAAGACTCCATGCAAACCAGCCATTTCTCTATAAGCATCCACTACCCGCTGACAAACCGGGTACATACGAGCATTAATGCAGGCAGTCCAACCATACAGTCCATCAAGTTAGTCTTCCTTTTATGCTAAGAATAATGACCTGAAATGTTTCCATTGCAGGAATCAATCTACTTTCATTTTCATATTCCATATACTGTCTGCACTCATCTCAGGAGACAGTTTGGCCTAGCTGTTAGAGTGCACAGCTGTGAACCTAAAGATCAGAGTTCAAATCTCACAAGTGCTGTGTAATTACTGTGTGACCCTGAGCAAGTCACAAACTCTCTGGGTGGGATATTCAAAGGGGGAGCGCATGGCACAACAGTGTTGCACCATGCGCAACCCACTGCTGTCTTGCGCAAAATTTAAAGGTGGAAGTTGCACTCGCAAATCCCGATGCACTGGGCGCACCAGTAATGTGGCAGTGCAAGTTCAGGGGCGTACTCGTGCATATTCATCCTGGGATGTGCAGTGCATATGCAGACACACACCGCCTTGCGCCATGTTGAGGTGCAAGATCACCTAATAGAAGGAACAGGCCTGGCCACCCACAGGTGTGCTGCCGTGTGCAGGACGCAGCACAGCAGCAGCCAGCTGTGGGTGGCCACCCGACTTCCCGAGCCAAAGTCCGGGTGTCATTGCAACCCCCCACACCTGATCGCGGGCTTTTGGAAACTGTAATTATCCATGGTTGTCCAGTGGACCTGCTTCCCAGCCCAATTGTGGGCTTAAACAGAAATTAATAATCCCTGGTGGTCCAGTGGACCTGCTCCCCAACCTGATCGTGGGCTTACATATACTGAGAATACCCCTGGTGGTCCGGTGGACCAGAACCTCAGCCCGATCACGGGCTTCAGAAAACATAATGTCCCTAGTGGTCCAGCAGTCCCCCCCCCCACCGGCCCACTCAGATCCGCCACCCCGGTCCCCCCCCAGTCAGCGGCAGGTTGCAGCTCCCCACCCGAGCCGCCCACGACTGACAGCATACAGTACAGTTGTATGCCCATTGGTCCACTGAGTGGGCCAATGGGTGTGCAGACCATACTGTACTACACAGTCCCAAAATGTGACTGAGAAGCAGGTCCACTGGACCACCAGGGATTCTCTATTTACAAAGCACACGATCGGGAGTTGCGGCATGATGCTGCCGAGCGGCAGGGAACGTTGATCCCCCAACGGCTGCGGCCTGATAGGGTGCCAGGTGCAGGTTGCCGGGGATTGGCGCACCTGCATGCAGATTAGGCCATAATGACATCCAAATGGCCCTATTTGTGTCTTGCATTCATAATGGCCTCATTTGCATGCACACATCTGAATATCGCCTTGCTGCACCTGCGAGCTGACCTTGTGCTGGTGCAGCCCTCTGCTCAACTGCCGTGCAGTGCGGGCGCCCCCAGTGCCATATTCAATGGTGCTGAGCCATGGTGCAACACTGTTGAATATCACCTGGTCCATGCCCTGGCGCAGCCCAGTTGTGCTACGCCCAGCTTGGGCCCCTGCCTGGCGCATTTCTGAATATCCCAACTTCTTTGTAATCTCTCTCTCTAACCTCTCTGTAATCTTTGAACCACCCATGTGCACTGAACATGGCAGCAACATTTATTCCTTCCATCCCTTGGACTGTAAAGCACCTCAGGATATAGTTTGTATGAAAGATCAAACTAAATTATTTTCCTTATCACTATTTCTCGTGACCCGTTCCACAACCCTGTCATTCTTTGGAAGATTAACCATTTCCTCAGGTCAATCCTGCCAGTCTCTCATAACACTCATCTCCTCATGAACATTTGATGGGCATTGGTTTACAGTGCTGAAGCCCCCAGGTTTGTATCCCAAGCTCTGCGAATTTCATGTCAGGTGACAGAGGCCACAGCAAGTGTTCCTGGATGCTCTATGCCTTTATTTTTTATGTAAATATTCGGTAGCTGGGAAAGGCATACTGAGCCGAAGCTTGTTTCCAGGTGTAACCCGGGGGTAGGGGCAGAGGGAATATCACACACACTCCAGCAATGATGCATAATACAAAACTATATACAGGTATTTAAAGGATATATACAGTACATACAGGTACATACATTAACACACTAGATTATGGAGAACTGGTAAGCGAACACGGTGGTATATACAGGTTATATACATATAGGTACAGTAGGTAAACACACCCTTTGATTACGTAGAAACTCTGGTTATACAGTGGTAAAGAGCAGGAAGAATACAGGACTCTTAATAGCAATAGAATAGTAGGCAGATATTAAGTAGGAGTGGAGAGCTGAGAGATATGCTACTTGTTGATATAGGGGCAGAAGCAGGTGGGGACAGTGTGACTTGCTGCTGCATGACTGCCCCCTGGTGACAGGGGGAGTTGTATGAGCATTACACAGCCTACTGCTGGGGTTTGGTTGCTTGCTGCCATGATGACTGACACATGACACACTGTCACCCTCACTTGCTGCAGCAGTAAAGTGCTTGGATAAGAGTCACTGGAGCTGCTGATACCTCTGATGGTCCTCGAGGATTGTGCTGGAGCATGAAGAAGAGAGTTATAGCCTCTTTTTGGAGTCCCTCATACTGGTTCCCTTAGCTCTCCTCACTTACTTACTCCACTCCCATCACTAGGCTGCAGACTGCAACTTCACCGTGCAGTACCAAAACAGTTATCTGATAGTTCCCTCACTCTCAAACACCCAGAGCCTCACTGGCGTTGCAGCAGTATTCCAGAAGATCACCTGTTGGTGATATGTCTCTTACTGATCACCTCACAAAAGCTCTGCTTTTAAATTATTCATTTTATTCCCATTTGTTTTCATACCGATTTTATCTTCCATGGTTGCACATCTTCTGCCAGGTAGAAACCACCCAACCCCATTATCCTCCAGCCCTGCAGAAGGTCCCCATGGGTTACCCTCCCCATGGTGGGGCGAGAGGGAAAAGGTAGGTGTCCCCACCTTCTCCCAAACAGAACAATCTGGTGTAAGAGTGATGGAAGTGGAAGATGGGGTTTAAGCATCGGCACAAGTGTACTGCTTCTACCATTTAGATGACAACCATTTTTCCTGCAAGGTTTATTCCCTATCACCATGCTGTACACACAGCCTGTATGGGGATTGCTTTGGACATGTGCAGCATGCCCCTGCTGGAAGAACAAGCTCCCATGCCCACCAACAGGGGTCATTGCAGTGCCATACTGTGCTACCTCTATACCCCTGGATGGGATACTCAGCCAGCGGCAGCACGCTTCCCAGACCAACTACCAGCACTGGAGTTCACTCCCAAACTAAAATCACCAGCATGGAAGCATGGCGTGTTCAGCTGCACCACTGTTCGCCCCATTATCCCCATTTTGAATCCCTTCGTTCCCATGGTTTCCCACTCAGACCACATGGCTTGCCCCAGGTGACCCCTTCAACCAATCAGGGAAGTAGGTGGGTAGCTGCATTCATAACAGATGTAATGCCACTCGTTTGTCAGCCAACAGGGGGCTTCAAGCATCTAATCTCCATAACCTGACAAACTCCCAACAGGCTCCAGCAGATTCCAGTCTCCCAGACGACAGTGTGATGCCCTGTCACCACACCACTGGGACTGCCTAAGCTCTCCCTTTTTAGAGAGATCACTATATCCTTTCCACTGAAGTCTATGGCAGTATTCAAATATGTGACACCAGCATGAAACAAGCATTTGGCAATGCCGAATGTTGTCTTGCTGGCATTGACACTGGTAGTGCAGGAGGTAGAGAGATGCATAATAGGAATGGCAGTGAAGTATTGAACTGACGCCAACCCCACCCCCACCCTGCAGAGACTGGCATGCATTGGGGTGAGCTTTTGGGTCGTCGGCCATAACGCTCACACCATGTCACCTCACCCTACCCTGCAGACACCGACAAGTTTCGCGTTGTGCCTTGGGGTCTTCGGGCCTTACACTCACCCCATTCCATAAGGAAATATGCTGAGATGGGTGCAGTATAGGAGACTGGGGTGAACTCCGGGGTCGAAGAGTCCAAGGCACACCTCAATGCCTGTCACTGACTGTGGGGTGGGGGTGGAATGGCGTGAGCATTACAGCCGACAATCCCAAGTCACACCCCTGACGCCCATCAGCCTCTACAAGGTGGGGCGTTATGGTTGGAAACCCTAATGCCCCAGGCCTTTGTTGGTATTTTCACTCCAAATTTTCAACATGGGCTTTTTGTGACCCCACCTCATGAACAGTGGCACTGTCAGTTCGTTAGCTGAAAGGTGATTTTGCACAGCGACTGCACCATTTGGCGTCACAGATGCGAAAACACATTTTAGGCAGGATGTGAAAAATGACAGCTGTACTGTTCATGAGGAGGTGTAAAAATGGCAATGTTGAAAATCTGGGTGAAAATATGAAAAACTGAAGTCACGGCATAAGTGAAACTGTACAACGCATAGCCAGTAAAGCAATTATTTTGAGGATTTTTAACAAATTTTCCCACAGGCATTTGGGATTTCTGCTCATAAACAGTGTCACTGTGATTTTGTTAATCTGTCCCGAACGTTGATTTCCTACAGTGACCGCACTATTGTGCACATGTGCAAAAACACATTTCGGCAGGATGTGAAATGACAGCTGTACTGTTTATGAGGAGGTGTGAAAAATGGCTAAGTTGAAAATCTGGAGGAAAATATTAAAATTGAAGTCACGAGCGGCGAGAAACTGTCAATACACACCGTAGCGCATTATTTGGGGATTTTTTTAACCAAATTTTCACAAAGGCATTTGGGGACCTCTGCTCATGTTAATCTGTCCTGAACGTTGATTTCCTACAGCATCACAGCTATTGTGTACCACATGTGCGAAAACACATGTCAGGCAGGATGTGAAAAATGACAGCTGTACTGTTCATAAGGATGTTTAAAAAAAAAAATGGTAATGTTGAAAATCTGGAGTGAAAATAAAAAAAACTGTTGAAGTTAGGAGCGTGCGTGGAAACTGGGCAATGCACGCTCGTAACAGTAATTTTTTAGAATTTCTTCACCATATTTGCAACATAGGCTTTTTGGGACCCCACCTCATGAACAGTGGCACTGTCATTTTGTTCATCGGTCCCGAAAGATGGTTCTGCGCAGTGACCGTGAAATGACCTTTCGGGAACAAATAACAAGATGACAGTGCACGTGTTCATGAGGTGGGGTCCCAAGAACCCCATGTTGAAAATTTGGAGCCAAAATTCAAAAGAAATGGCTGAGATATGTACCCAACTTGAAACCCTCCCATTTATGCTATTATACAGCTTACAGGCATTTCTTCATTTTGCAGTTCGGCTTTGAAGAATCCAGACGTTTTTCCATCTTCACCGAAGATCGCAGCACCGGATCTCCAGAAGTAATTATAAGGTGACAGGGGTGGGGTGTGCAGAGGGTGGGTGCAGGGGGGCACTGCGGACAACGAGGGACAGTTTCCTTTTTTTCAGGTACAAAAAAAGAAAAAAAAAAAAAAACGGACCTCACCGGACCGTTTTCTTTCTTTACAGGTGAAAGAAAACAAATGTTGGGCACAATGGGGTGGGTTCCCAGTGTGCCACACAATGTGGGGGTTGGCGGACATGCCAACACGGGTTGCACCCCAACATCAGCTTTTTGGGATTGTGGGTTACCGCCATTTTTATTGAAATGTTTCACCAGGAAATGCATGTACAGGAGGCGTGGTCATCTGTGCCACTGCATGACGAGCTTGCCTCTGATTGCAGCGGCACACTTCTTTTTAGGTTGGCGCACTTTACATAATTCTTGTGTCAGTGCTAGTATGCTGGCTAACTGGGAATGAGGGACGCATTACTAAAGTGTGTCCTGCATTCGCAACACTGACACACCTTTTGCATTTTTGTTAATATTAAAGATGTTGCTGCTTGCATGACAAGACAAATATAGAAATAAGAAAGCAATGTTTTATTTACTAAGCACCCTTTCCTGAGGCTCAGGGCCCTGTACAGGGTGCAGACAGCACACACATGAGTACAACATAAAAATGTTATTTGTAACCTGTGCTAACATATAAAACAAATATATCATAAAATAAATAAATTCTAAAATCAGCAGGCAGTACTAGGGAGAATTCTAATTAAACCTCAAACGCTTCCCTAAACAAGTGTGCCTTCAGTCCCCACTTAAAAGGCCTCCAACAAGGGGGCCTCCCTCAAAGATCTTGGTAGAGAGTTCCACAGGGCTGGTCCTGCAACCTCAAATGAACTGTCACCTGAGGATTTAAGCTGGGCCCTGGGAATCGCAAGGAGGCCCGCCTCAGAAGAGCGAAGAGAGCATTGGGTATGGTAAGGAGTCAGAAGGTCACTCAGTAGCCAGGGCTAAGAGTGAACTCTTGTTTTGACAGAGAAGACACAAATGATGGTTAACTTACCAACACTAACTACCAGTTACTTCTATGGATGGCACAGAAGAGGAAGGGTGCGAGTTCACCTAATGAAGCTGAGATAGTGTTACATTTAGTCATGCAGTAGACCAGAGTTCAATCTCGCCTGAGGCTAACTGAAGGAGGGATGTCAGTCTGCTTACTGCTTAAAGCACTCACTAGGGGCAATTTAACAAGGCATGGACATCGTGAATAGGAGGTGCAGGTACACGTGCTTCATCGCAGTTAGGAGCAGGATGCGCATACAAGGCTTATGCCCTACATTAGGATGGACATGTGATCTGATAGTAAGGAAGTTGGTGCTGCAGCCTCAATGCCACCAAACGATACATGGGGAGCAATGGAGCAGGTGTGAACCACTAGGGAACACATAGTGCTGAAGGCTGCCCACCATCACAAACTACCTTCCTCCAACTACAACCCTGCTCAGTCTTCTAGTTTTTTCCTGTGAGATTATTCACATCAAAGCATCACTTTTAACATTGAGCTTCCTTCCCCTTTTGCATAAGATTTCACCGTACCCTTTGCCATTTTTTGCAAACAGAATTAGCAGTTACTGTACATTCCTATGAAGATTTTCATCAGTCAGACTCTGGGGGATTTGCAAGGCATGTCTCAACCATCTGAGCACGCAACACGTACACCAAGTATAAAGAGAAAGCAGCAAAAGAAGAAGAAATATGCAAGTTCTGTGAATATACGCTAACTTCATCAACCAACAAAGTTTTGACAGAACTTCCTTCTGAAACATGAACAAGATAATAAAAGAACAGCAGATGCCAATAGGGCACAAGTTGTATGTTTCTGGTTGAATCATCAGCCTTACACAGTAACAGATTACTACAAAAAATATCAATCCAGGATCTCGCCAGCGGCGCTGCTGGTGGAGATCCCAGACTGATGAGGGCAAGTTGGTTTTGAGATGTCACTATAAGGAGTATCAAACGACACTCTCCCTGAGGGAAGGCAAGGGTTCCTGTCAGGAGATTGCCGCAGTGAGGAACAGACCAGCTCAGCTCTTCCGGACTGTGGACAGGCTACTCCACCCCGCCTGTCTTCAGCTGGTTAGAGCCTTGTCACCCACTAGATAAGAAGAGTTTGCTCGATTCTTCATTTACAAAGTGTGCTCTATCAGGTCAGGTATCTCCCCTAGGGTGCAACAGTTCCAATGCGATGTCAGGCCTGAGACCAACAGGGGCCTTCCTCAGGTCTGGAGCTAGTTTGATCCAGTGGGGTGGAAGAAGTTAATGAGATAGTCTTGAGGTTGCGGACAACATAATGTGATCTGGACCCGGGGCCTGACATCTCATTGTGAGCTGCATGGATTCTGTTGGTCCAGTGTTCGCGGAGATAGTCCAGTGTTCCCTTTTGAGAGGTGTTTTCCCTGAGCCCTTGAAAGAGGCACTTCTAAAATATCTCTTGAAAAAATCTTCATTGGACCTGGATTGTCTGGCGAACTACAGACCCATCTCTAACCTACCCTTTTTGGGGAAGGTTACTGAGAAAGTGTCGGACATACAGCTTGAGGCACGTCTCACTGACTCTGACATCTATGACCTCGGCCAGTCAGGATTCAGGTCTAGGCACAGTACAGAGACTGCGCTCATCAAGGTGCAAAATGATCTCCTTAGGACGAGAGACAAATGTGAATGGGCTACTCTTGTTCTCCTCGACCTCTCCACGGCATTTGACACCGTGGATCATGGGGTGTTATCGGATTGCCCTAAAGAACGCTGTACACTCACTGGCACTGTCATCAGCTGGTTTGAGTCCTTTCTCACAGGCAAGATGCAAAGTGTGGTGATGGGGATTTATTCCTCCTACCCGAAGCCCATCTTGTGGAGTTCTACAGGGTTCAATCCTTTCACCAATCTTGTTCGCAGTGTACCTGTTGCTCCTGGGGGATATCATTAGATGGTACAGTATGGGTTTTCATTGTTACACAGATGGTATCCAACTGTATATGTCTTTTGCACCAGGACTACAGGGTGTGGTCTCTGTATTTAATTCCTGCCTAGCAGAGGTCCAGGACTGGATGTCCTTCAACTGGCTAAAACATAACCTAGACAAGATGGAAGTATTGGTAACTGAGCCTGGACATCGGCAGGATGTCAGTCAGCTAGAGGAGGCAACCAGTCTTGTACTCTGTGCCTCTCAGCTGGCTGCTTCTGCCAAGGTGAAAAATCTGGGCGTGATCCTCGACAGTGAACTGACACTGGAGGCTCAGGTCTTGGCCATTGTCCAAAGTGGGTTTTATCAGCTGAGGAACATTGCCCGGACTGAACCCTTTATCCCACCCAATGACCTGCCCTCACTCATACATGCCTTTGTGACATCCAGACTTGACTACTGCAGTGCCCTGTACCTGGGGCTAAATGGAAGAGCCCTGCATCACCTGAAGCTAGTGCAGAACGCAGCGGTCAGACTGCTGGCGGGCCTTCCCAAGTTCTGCCATATAACACTGGTCTTACGTTCTGCAGTGGCTGCTGGTGAGATGGCAGATTTCCTTCAAGGTCGGCTTACTGGCCTATAAAGATTTACATGGACTGGGGCCTTGCTACCTGCGAGACTTACCATCTCCTCACCAACCCACCTGTCTTCTCCATTCCTCTGAGGAGGGCCTCCAAGCAGTTCCCAGGGTTTGGCTAAAGTCATTTGGGAAGCAGGCTTTTTCAGTAGCCACCTCGACCCTGTGGAACTCACTCCCAAGGTCTTTGAGGGAGGCCCTATCATTGGAAGCTTTTGAGAGAGGCTTGAAGTCCCACCTATCATCATTATATCATAGGTAATTTCAGAGCACTAAAAGGACTTTCGTCCATTCGGCTCACCTATATAAAAATGCCTAAACTTTGAAAAGATGTCCTAATTCCATTTCATGTTTGTCCAGTCTCAGTTTAAACATATTGGTAGTTGAACTGGTTACTACGTCTAGGGGTAATTTGTTCCAGGGATATACAACTCTCTGACTGAACCACATCTGGCTTTTCTGTAGTTTAGGTTTTCTATCTTTTAGCTGTAATGGGCATAGGTGCGGAACCGGGATTTGGGGGCGAAAAGGGGTAGCTACTCCACTTTTATTTTTGTATGGCAAAACTAGTATAGAAGAAGTTCCCTTTGTACCTTCATAAGTGCCTTTGATTCTCAGCCCCTCAGCTTTTACCATTTTCGGCACCCTTGGTAATGGGTGGCTCTAGTATTTAGTACCTGTTCCCTGACTTCAAGCCCAGGTCTTCCCACAATTTTCTGTCCAGGCCTTGTGCACCAGACACAAATCACCCCCCATCTTCTCCTGCATTCCAAGGGATATAACTCTAGGGTCCTAAGTCTGTTTTCATAGTTCAACCCCTTTAGATTTTGTATTCCTCCTGTAGCTCTTTTCTGAATTCTCTCGAGCAAGGCAATCTCACCCTTTCGGTATGGAGACCACATCTGAGAGCCATACTCAAGGACTGGCCTCACCAGAGAGGTATACAGGGGTAATATTATGACCCTACTTCTGCTGCTAATGTGTCTAAAAAAAAAATACAGTTTAAAATGTTGTTTCCCGTTTGAGACAAACTCTTACAATGAGAGGAAAAATCCATAACTGTTTTTAGGGTGTTTCCGTTTATGTTATATGAGAGTGTCGGATTTTTCCTTCCCATGTGCATTACTGCACATTTATCCTTGTTCAAGTATAATTGGGATTTTATAGTCCAATCTTACATGCAATCCAGTGTTTTTTGTAGACCTTCTCCTTCCTTTATTACAACCCCTACTCTGCAGTTGTCTGCAAATTTTGTGAGCCATACATTTTCATTCTGATACTGAATAGATGTTACATATATGTTGAACAAACAGGGACCCAGAACTGACCCCTGGGGTACTCCACTAGTTACTTCTGCCCAATCAGAATAGACTCCTTTGATGCAGATCCTCTGCTTAATTGATGTTAGCCAAGCTTTAATTCACTCTATTATGGATTTCTGAATTCCCATCTCTTGCAATGTATCCAAAAGCTCACCATGTGGCAGTTTATTTTTTTTTATTTTATTTAAACAGCAGTTTGGAAAACCTTTGAGCCATAGGCTCATTTACAAAGGTACCTTGTTTATTGAAGGCTTTTGAAAAATCAAGGAATACCATGTCCAAAGCCCCTCATCTAAGTATCTGCTCACTTGATTATAAAATTAGAGCATGTTAGTTTGACATGATTTCCCTTAGTGAATCCATGCGATTCCTATCTTTCAAACCATTTCTTTCTAGATAATCAGATATAATGTCTTGTATTATATCTTCTAGGATTTTGGACATAACAGATGTTAAACTAACCGGTCTATAGTCTGAGGTATCTGCTTTGACCCATTTTTGAATAGGGGAATTACTGATGCAATTTTCCATTGCTCTACCACTTCTCTGTGCAAAGATGTTTGAAATAAAAATGCCGGGGAGGGGCAATTTTCTCACTCAGCTCTCTGACTACCCTTGAGTGCAAACCATCTGGACCTGGAGATTTATTGGGGTTTATTTATCTAAGTGTAGTTTTAACATCCTCAAGCTCTATCTGAATGCAGCTATCTGCCTTTAGGGAAACTAGTAGCACAGGGTATTTCTTTGTATTGAACACAGATTAAAAGTAATTATTGTGTATGTTTGTCATTTCTTTTGCATCGAGACTATGCGGCTATCCAAATTTCTTAGGGGCCTACACTGTTTGCTCCTTTTTTTCTATTTATGTAAGAATAACATGTTTTATAATTGTCCTTTGATTTTAATGCCCGCTTAAGTTCATGTAATGCTTTGGATTTTTTATTTATTGCTTGATTTTTTGGCCGATTCCTATACTATATCCACCCTTTATCCTTCCTGTTTTTTTTTTTATATCTGTTATGAAGTTTATTTTTCTTGTTTATCAGTTGTTTTTATTTTGTGTGTAATCCAAGGCTGCTTTATACCTTTAGAGGTTAGTTTGATTTTACTAGGTATATTTTTAGACACCTCTAGAGTTATTTTATCGCACAGAATATCCCACATGCTACTTAATGACTTGTTAGCCATCTCAGTTTGTTAGTCCCAAGCTCTCAAGTTTCTCTTATACTCTGGAATCTAGCCTTACCAAAGTTTAGTATTAAAGTAGCACTTGATTTCTTGTGGAACAGTTCCTTAATCTGAAACTTATAACAGCTTGATCATCAGTCCCAAGGGGAAGGGGGGACTATTTAAGGAAGTATTTTCTTTGTATTAATCTTACTGGCTATATAATACTGTTTCAGCTATGTAGTTTTTATTAATTTCATTTAGTCATTCATTTATTATATGTCGTTGATATTTTATACTGAGGCATGTTGTTCAGCGCCTAGAGCCCCTGGGGATGGGTGCTTTAGAAATAAAATTTGCTTACTGGCTACCAAAAAGCCACCTAACTAAATAAGACTAGCAGCTCTGCAACAGAAAAATGCAAATCCGTCTGTAGTGAAAGTCCTGCTGTTAAAGAGCAGTGTAATTTTACAAGGGAAAATAAAATGGTACGCTCTCATACATGTGAAACATAATAGAACAGGGTTTTAAATAATTGATTAGCAGTTTTTTTTCTTGGGACAATACTAACTGTACAGAAAGCATTTATATAGGTTTTCTAGAAGTGTCATGTTTGTTAAGCACAGTGAGGCAAGTGATATGCATTTTCACAATGCTTTAGAACTTTCATGAGCAAACGCTAATCAATTTTAGAGTTATTTAAACCCTGTAGAATAACGGCTGCTGGCACTGTGCCACTGCTACTCACTAACTTTCATTTTGCTGGTCGACCAGTCAGCTGGGCCATAATAAAACAAATGTTTAGCTTTGTTTAACAAGTAAGTCCACTAGAACTCAGGGTCCCGCTCCAAGGGACGACTCTGGCTTCAAAAGCAAGAAAACAGCAAAATCAGAAATATAAATTAGAAAATAAAACATATTAAGAAATATTTAAGCAATACAGCAAGACAGGGTGTGCATTACTGTGAGAGAACAGAATAACTCAGGAAGTGAGGCATGAGGCCAAACAAAGTGCCTTCCACACCCCAGAAGTGCCATTGTCACACCATTCTGCCCATTCTGCAGTGCATTATTGCAAATACAAATTATCTCCATTGATTTTAGTTTTAAAGTTGAGTGATAAGATTAAGAACTGTGCTGGAACACCACATAGTCATATGGAGCACATTTGACCAATCATGACTTGGCTTCTTATTTTATAATAAGAGAACTGTTTGCAGCTGTATTAATCCTTGTACAAAAGATGAGCAAAGTGGGCGATTTGATACTTTTATTTGGAAATATAAGAGATTTATAAAACACAGGCTATCAGGCTACACAGATTCCTTCATCATGTAATGGCAGTTTTTAGAAAAAAACAAATACATTGGGTATAACTAAAATAAATTTGTACTCATGGGTGTGACAGCTCTTTGATAAGGAAGTAAATAACTGGATATATACAGAGACAGAAAAAACAGTGTCTGAAATCCTAGGAGGTTATGAATCATATTACAGATGTAGGGACCCCTCCCTAAAGGTGTGTGTGCACTTACGTCTAAAACTTTGTTAATGTTAAAGTGTGACATTAGTAGGGAAATGTGGTGTTCAGATTTCCAACCCTAACTTCCTACCCCCACCCTGCAGGCAACAACAGGAAAAAAACATTACGGTTTAACCTCTCCTGCATCTTTGAAAATCAGACTTTGGGTGTACCATGGGATTGTCAACCCTAATACTAACCCCATTCGATCAGTAAATAAGCGGAGATGTGTAGAGTATATGAGAATGAGGTGAGCGTTAGAGTTGACAACCGCAAGGTACACCCCACGCCTGATTTGCGAAGATGCAGGAGAGGCGAAACTAATGTTTGTGCCGGTTGCTTCCTGTAGGGTGGGGGTGGGGTGTTACTGTAAGGAACTTTAACACCACATTTCCCTACTTTTGTCACTTTAACCCTAACTGATGCATTAACAAAGTGTTTTGCAATTAATTTCCTTACTTTTTTGAGAGAATACAATTGTATCCTCATTTGCCTGTGGAAATGCAGGGCCTTCTGAGCCCTGCGCTTTTACCCCTCCATAGATGGATACATCTGTGTTGGTGTGGATGCGCAGGGTCCTCTGGTGCCGCGCTTTCTATTTCTGCCAAAACAGCAATTTATTTGCTTTGTTGCATAGTTTATTACATTTGAAATTGCATGGGAATTTAGATTTAAACATTTTTATGTTTTTATGTGGCCCCTAAATTTCTGTGGGGGTTATGTGCTATTATGGTAGCAGTCATAAAGACCTTTCATTTGATATATACAGTAGCTTATCCTTAAGTTCAAATATTGAGGGAGTTATGGCTTGCTGAATTTCAAATGTGGGAAAAAAGTCCAAAATCTTTTTCATATGAAGGAATAATTTTTCATATGAACACCCATACAAAAAGGATCCTCATACGAAAAAGAATCAGGAAAAACTAAGTCCAAAATCTTTTTATGTATGAGGGAGTCGTTTTCATATGAAAGAAAAAGCATACAAAAAGGATCTCTTCATACAAAAAAAACGGAAAAAAACTAAGTCCAAATTCTTTTTTTTTTTTTTCCTCCATATAGTTAGCACCATTTCTCATATGAACGAAAAATATCCTATGAAAAGGATTCCTTCATATGAAAAATTATCAGAAAAGTCTGAATTTTTTTCAGATGGGCCAATTCCTTTTCATATGAAAAAGAAAATCGCTGACAAAAATGATTTTAAATGTCTAAAAAAGACATTTCTGGGTAATTTATCCACAAAATAAGTATAGAATCTACCTAATGGGGTCCCAGTGAGCAAGATACATGTGTTGGTGTGTGTGTGTAGGATGTCATTTTTGTGGGTTTTGAAAACATTTACTTTTAAATGGTAACAAGATGACAGCCATTCGAAAAAGGCTTTTTTCCTCACAAAAAAAGGATTACCTCCTTTTTCGTATGGACCAAATTCTTTTTCTTTCGCTCCAAGCAGCTATCCAAAAGACTGTACTCACGCGGTTTCAGAACCAAAATTCTAAAATGTAATGACTTTTACAGCGGATTAATATGTTTTCATTAAACCAGCAAAAGGCACCACTGTGGCCCAAGTTCTTTCTACCCTGAAAATTTCAGGCCCAAATTACAAACCATTTGGGCACTAGGCAATAAAAAAAAAAAAAAAATTTTTCCCCTTCTCTATCCACATATCAGAATCCACACATCCAACTAGAATGAAACTTGGTATCTTGGCATGTTAAGAGAACACCCCCCCCTCCCCAACCACGTGGCAAATCAGTTTAACAGTTATGAAGCTATTGGAGTGCAATGTTTGAGGTTTAAGGGTCAATCTACTCCAGTTATTTAAAATTCTATGCTCCCCTGACAATGTCCCAATGCGGGTTGAGATTCTGTACTAGAGTCATTAACCTAAGGTTCCATAATAAGCAGCTTTTTATCTTCAGAGTTAATACCAACAAGAGAAATAATTATTTTTCAATCAGATCGGCAAGAATATGGAATCAACTGCCTGAAGAGATAGTTAAACAACCTTACTGGGATTAAAAATGGGCTAGATAATTACTTCAAAGCAAAGCCTTTATTGGTATAATTCATCCACTTGGAGTGGGAGATAATCCAGATGGGCAACTTGCTTACTTTTGTCTTTTTCACCTAGTAAACATAGAAACCCCTGCTCAAACCTAACTACAGTGGCGCTACTGCACCACTATAATGTATGCTGTATAAACACACATATCCACAAGAACAGACACGAGTATGATCAAACATAAATAAAACCATGTTAATGTATAATACACACTAAAAATATTTATCTATAAGAGATAATGTATATAAATATACATTCAGGAAATGCACATGCACCGAAGCAAGAGAAAGGCAGTTGTCAGTTTATATTTTGTAACAGGTCATGAAACTTAAGATCTACATTCAGTCCATTATTTTTAGTGTCAGAAGAAAATAAGTCTGAGCTCATAAGCCCACTTTTCTTGTGTATTTCTGAAGTGTCCTTTGAGAACTAGGACAGAGAGGTCAGAGGTGGAGTGATCAGATTGAGAGAAATGTTGTCCCACTGGTTTTTCAGTGTTTTAATCCTTTATGTTGTACCTGTGTGAGTTCATTCGGGTTTGAAAGGGTTGCCTGGCTTCCCCCACATAGCCTGCATGTGGACACATCCTGCACTGGATGTAACAGACAACATTCTGGGATCCACATGTATAACTCCCCTGCATTTTGTGTTTATTTTTTTTTGGGGTTGATAAAGTCTGAAGTGGAAATGTGCTCACATGTTTTACAATTAGAATACTGCAGGGTTTAGTGCCTCCTAGTATTCGGTTTTGCCAGGTACAGGTTTGCTCCTGACAATCAGGTTGGATAAGTTAGCTGGTTGGTTGAAAGACAGTAAAGGTGGTTCCTGGAAAATACATTTCCAAGGTGCCATCCTCACTGATCATAGGCTGTATGTCCTTAATTTTTTATTGGGGCTCCAAACCAGTGTTGTATGTAATAGTCAAGGGTGTCCAGTTGGTGGTGGTCTTTTCTTTGTAATTGTACTAGTTGTTCTCTTGGCATAACCGTGGCATGTTTCACAGTTCTGTCAATGTTTCTAGAGGAGTGTCCCTGTTCAGTAAATTTTTTTTTTTTTCCAATGTGACAAGGTGTTCATCTGTCCTCAGCACTCGAACAGATTTGGCAATATCACAGTGCTTGACTATACATTACAGATTGTTAGTGTGCCTAAGGTGATTGCTGTTTTTTGTGTAGGCATCTCTGATTTGGTGATATCCAAGTGTTTGGCTGTACATTACAGATTTGTTAATGTGCCTAGGGAGGTGGCAGTTTATGTATTATATGTCGATCTGTTGGTTTCCTGTAGCTACAGGTCTGTAAGGTTCCATTTTTCATGATAACTAAGGGGTCAAGGAAACTGACTGATTATGAAGTCAGAGTACTCCAGGGACTGTTCAATAAATGGGTGGAACATGTTAAGTTACTGATTAAAGTCTAAGTGTGTGAGTACCTTCTGTCCAAATTATAAATATACCACCAATACGTCAGAAGTATGCAAGTGGTTTGATTTTTACATTGTTTCAGGAAAACCTCTCCTAAATTGGGCAAGAAAAGGTTGGCATACTGTGGAGGCATCCTGGTGCCGACTGCTGTTCCAATACTTTGAACATGTTTGCTGTTTACTCCATCTCTGCCTTCTCTGTCCTGGTTCTCAAGGGGCACTTCAGAAATATATAAGAAAGGCGGGCTTAAGAGCTCAAGGTTATTTTTCTTCTTTGACACATAAAAATAAAGAACTGAATATAGAACTTAGTGTCATGACCCATTACAAAATTTAAACTGTCCACTGCCTTCCTCTTGCTTCCAGTGCATGTGCATTTCCTGTGCATACATTTACCTACATTATCTCTTACATTTGGTATGTATTTTTAGTGTGCCTTATGCATTAACATGGTCTTATTTATATGTTTAATCATACTGTGTTTCTGCTCTATTCCTGTGGATATGTGCATTTATAAAGCATAAAAATATGCATATATAATTTATCATGTGTGTGTGTCCACACACACACACACACACACACACACACACACACACACACACACACACATTACCTGAGTCCCGGACAACAGGCACAATGAATAATAGTAAATGGAGTCCACAGTGAAGAAAGGGGGTTACTAGTGGGCACTGCAGGGTTCAGTACTGGGGTCGGTCCTTTTAATGTCTTTATAAGGACATTGCAGAGGACTGAAGGAAAGTATGTCTTTGCAGATGACACAAAGATCTGCAACAGGGTTGATACACAAGGTGGGGTGGAAAGGATAAAAAGGACTTGGCAAGGTTGGAGGAATTGTCAAATGTATGGCAGCTTAGATTCAATGCAAAGAAGTGCAAGTAATGCACCTGGGAAACAAAACCCAGGGAAGAGTACTCAGTGGGGATGAGATACTGACAACAACAAAATGGAAAGGGACCTGGGGATAGTCATATCAGACGACCTAAAGGTGGGGCCAGCAATGTGAGAAGGCATTAAGGAGGGCTGGGGGGATACTGGGATGCATAGGGAGAGGCATCACCAGTAGAAAACAGGAAGTTGTTGGCCCTCTGTACAGGCAGTTGGTAAGACCACACATCTGGAGTACTGTGTACAGTTCTGGAGACCCCATCTCTGCAAAGACATAGACAGGGTGGAGGCTGTTCAGAGGAGGGCAACCAAAATGGTACACGGTCTGCACCAGAAGACATATGAAGAAAGACTAAAGGAGCTTAAGATGTATAGCCTCGAGGAAAGGAGGGAGAGGAGGGACATGATAGAAACTTTCAAATACCTCAAGGGAATCAACAATGTCCAAGAGGGTAGCATCTTTCAGAAAAAGAGATGTGCAAGAACAAGGGGGCACAATTTGAAGATAGAGGGGGGCGGCTCAGAGGTAAGGTGAGGAAGTATTTCTTCACAGAGAGGGTCGTAGATGCATGGAACAGCCTTCCTGAGGAGGTCATAGAGTCAAAAACAGTGGGGGGAATTCAAGAATGCATGGGACAGACATAATGCAATTCTAGTGGGGTGTAGGAGGAAGTAGGATGTTGGTTAACTAGGATCTGCAGTTTATCCATTAGGTAGGGAAATGGGCAGACTAGGTGGGCCAAGCGGTCCTTACCTGCCATCAAATTCTGTTTCTATGAATGTCAGAATGTAGCCCCAGTAACTAGAAAAGACACGTTCCCCCTGGTGCTCTTACCTGTGATAAATGTGCCTTTTGAGAGAATTGCAATGTATGTGGTGGACCCCTTAGACAAACTAAGAAGGTTAATTTGATTCATTTTGGTAGTATGTGACTATGTTACTCAATACCCAGAGGCAGCTCCAATGTGTACTGTCACATACCCAAAATTGGCAACAAAGGCAGTGGTTTAAGGCTCTGAACTGCTAATCTGGTGACATCCAGCAGACCAGACCTGGGTTTGAATCCCACAGCTTCCACGTGCATACTGTGTGACCCTGAACAAGTCACTTAACTTCCCTGTGCTCCCAGGTCGTGCCTGTAAAAAAGCTTTCAGCTTAGTGTGCTACTCCTGGTTAAACAACTTAAAAAAAAAAAAAAAAAAGGGCAGTAGGGTGGGCATACCTAAAGAGATTATTACTGATCAGGATAGTAATTTTGGTGCTGCATTGCTGAAGGAAAGCTGTACCATCTACTAGGTATCTGCCATAAGATTGAACAGAAGGTGTTGTTCAGTGTTTTAATCGAACTCTAAAATGCATGTTAAAAAGGTTTGTGAAAGGTGAAGGGAAAGACTGGGACCAGTACTTACCTTTCCTACTTTTTGCTTATAGAGAAGTGCCACAAGCCTCAACAGGTTTTTCACCATTTGAAATGTTGAATGATAGACAACCTAGAGGGCCACTAGATGTAATAAAAGAAACATTGTTAAGATAATCCCACCCAGAAACAATCTATTACATCTTATATATGTGCACCGAGAAAGAAATTTGCAAAATATGTTCAAATTGCCCATAGTAATCAGGAAGAAGCCAGCTGCAAAACAGCAGAAGGTGTATTACTGTATGACCATGGGGTAAAAGAGGAAGTTTTTGAGCCAGGTGAAAATATCTTGTTACTGTTACACACTACAGAAAACAAACTGTTAATGAAGTCATAAGGGCCTTATAAAGTGCTTAGACGTACTGGTACAGTTAAGTATGAGATTAAACCCCCTGACAGGAAAAATCCTACCAAGATATATTACTGTACCATGCTAACCTACTGAAGAAATGGATTGAAAAAACACCAAAGGGGTGCTTTGTTAGTATTACAGAAGCTGCTGAACAAGAACGCATTTGGAAGTGAGCATTCATTGCTCAGTATGCCTTTCCTGGTGAAACATTTAAATAAATAAATAAAAATATTGTAGTCTATGGTACCACTCTCTTCTCTTCCTGCATTCCAGGGGTTCCCGTACCTTCATTATTCCCCATCCTCACTCTTGTGCTGGGCAGGCTGCCTTCTTGTATTGTCCCCCCTCCCTCTGGAATCTGCTCCCCTCTTCCCTTCGGCTCACCCCTTCTCTCTTTGCATTAAGACGCCTGATAAGGCATACTCCTATTCCCGTCTGTACTTTTTACTCCCTCTTTCGAACCTCCTGCCACCCCTCTTCCAGCCTCTCCTGTCATTCCTGAATCACCCTGTCAGATTTTTACTGTAAGGTGCCCAGAGCCTCCGAGATTGGGCCCCAAACAAATAAATTACTTACTTACTTACTCTCCTGTCCCCTCCCCAGCCTCTTTCTCCCTCAATTGGGCCTCCTGCACTTCAGGTCCCCTGTCTGCTCTCTGAGCTATGTGGTCCAGATTCTCATGCACTTCTGATTGTTGCAGCCCTGTCAAGAACCCATGTACTCTTCTTTTCTCTGACTAGAAATGATAGAAACATAGAAATTGTCGGTAGATAAGGACCACCTGGCCCATCTAGTCTGCCTGTAAGCCCTCCCCTTATTAGCAGCCTCTGACCCTACTGGGTCAACGGCTTTCACCTCTCTTTCCCACTTCTAGGGTTCCCTTATGTCTGTCCCATGCATATTTAAATCTCTGCACTGTGCTTGCTCCCACCACTTCCTGTGGCAGACTGTTCCATGTGTCCACCACCCTCTCCATGAAGAAAAACCTCCACACACATTTCCCCTTAACCTGCCACCCTCCAATTTCATATCATGCCCCCTTGTTCTTGTATTCCTCCTATAGTGTAAGATGTCACCCCCCGCACCTTGTTTATGCCTTTAAGGTACTTGAATGTTTCTGTCATGTCCCCCCGGTCTCGCCTCTCCTCCAGTGAATACATATTAAGGTCCTTTAGTCTCTCCTAATATGTTTTCTGGTGCAAGCCCTGTACCATCTTTGTTGCCGTTCTCTGGACCACCTCCACCCTGTCAATGTCCGTATGAAGATATGGCCTTCAGGATTGTACACAGTGCTCTAGGTGCAGCCTCACCAGTGTTTTATACAGTGCATCACCTCCTCTCTCCTTCTGCTAGTGATACCTCTGCCTATGCATCCAAGCATGCCACTGGCCCTCCCTGCCACCTTTGTACTCTGCTTTGGCACCTTTAGGTCATCTGAAATGATAACCCCCAGATCCCTCTCTTAATTGGTGATCTTAAACAAATCCCCTCCCATCCTGTAGCTCTCTTCAGGGTTTCCCCCATCCCAGGTGCATTATTTTACACTTCTTTGAATTGAACCCGAGCTGCCACATCTTAGACCATTGTTCAAGTTTACCCTGGTCACTCCTCATTTTCTCCACCCCCTCTGGAGTATCCACCCTGTTGCAGATCTTGGTGTCATCAACAAACAGGCAGACCTTTCCCTCCAGTCCTTCTGCTATGTCACTAATGAAAACATTAAAGGCCAGCCCGCCGACACAGCTGTAGCGCTGCTGCTCACGATGCTGGTGATCCAGGTTCGGGATCATGCCTGGGGAGTCGGAGGGCCAGTCAGGGGGAGGAGGCTTGAGTATCTGTCGACCTCTCGCCTTCTCCAGGGAGGGAGGGGGATAAGGCTCTGCACTTGACTGGCCCCGGCCGGATGCCAGAAGTAGAGCAAGCACCTAGCTACATGAAGGGGAGGGGGCGTGAAGGACATTGGCAGCTTTGTCTTGACGTCTGGGTGCACGTCACGCCCCTCAGAACTTCGGAAAAATGGCCCCTGCACTCCGGGAAGATAGAGCGCTCAGTACAGATCCTCCAATTCCCCTACCTGTCTCGATTTTGTCCTGACAAAACAAGAAGCTCGGGGTGTATGGGCCCTAACTCGTTCCCACCTTGCGGGGGAACAACCAAGGCTCCATGGGGACCACCACAGGCTCCAGGTGAGGGAGGACACAGGAGGACAAATGCCTTGGTGACTCCCGATAATGCGGAGTGTAGGAGGCAGGGGGGAGCATAAAGAGAAATAAAAAAAAAAAAAACATTAAACAGGACCGGCCCAAGGACTGACCCCTGAGGTACCCCACTGGTCACCCCCCTCTCCCTGGATTGTATCCCATTTACCACCACCCTCTGCCTCCTGTCTGTTAACAAGTTCCTCACCCACTTTACCACCTTGTGGCCCATGCCCAGACTCCCCATCTTGTTGACCAGTCTTTTATGTGGGAGGGTGTCAAAGGCCTTGTTGAAATTGAGGTAGGCGATGTCCATCGCCCCACCCTGGTTTACCTCCCTCGTAACCCAGTCAAAAAGGTCTATCAGATTTATTTCACATGACCTCCCTCCTGTGAATCAATGCTGCCTCAGATCCTGAGCCCAAGTGTCTCACTATTCTTTCTTTAAATAGCGCCTCCATAATCTTTCCCACTACTGAGGTAAGGCTGACTGGCCCATAGTTCCTTGCCTCCTCCGTGCTTCCACTTTAGTGTAGTGGAACTACATGTGCCTTCCTCCAGTTCTCTGGAGCTACTCCTGTGTTAAGAGACTCTGTGAACATGGCTGCCAGAGGCACTGCTAGCTTCTTCCTCGACTCCCTTAATATTCTTGGGTGTAAGCCATCTGGCCCCATTGCTTTGTCCACCTTCAGTTTTGTGAGCTCCTCCAGGACTCTCTCCTCTGTGAAAGGACTAGTGTCCACCTCCCCCCCTTTGTATCTGTTGTCCAACTGTGGACCCTGACCCTCCCCCTCTTCAAGTGAATACTGAACAGAAGTACTTGTTCAGTATTTCTACCTTTTCCAGGTCTCCCTCTTTACACTTCCCTGCCTCCCTCTGAGCCTTACAATCCCCCACCCCCTCCCCGGCTTTCCTTCTTTCGCTGATGTACCTGTAGAATGTCTTGTCACCTTTCTTCACCGTCTGCACCAATTTTTCTCAGTCCATGCCTTTGCGCCCCTTACAGCCTTTCCCACTTCCCTTTTAGATAAACATTTTAGATACACCTCCCTATTTTCCTCCCTCTGAATCTCATTATATTTCCTGAAGCCTGCCCTTTTGGCCCTGACTTTGTCTGCCACCTCTTTCGAAAACCATAGTGGTTTCCTCCTTCTCTTGCCTTTGTTTACCAACCTGATGCATTGGTTAGTCACCTCCTTTGTGGCTCCTGTCAGATGTTCCCACTCCCCCTTCAACCTCCCATCATGCTAGGGGTTTTTTGATACATCCCCCCATATTGGCAAAGTCCACCCTTCAGAAATCTAAGACCCTTGTCTTTGTGTGACTTGACTGTGTCCATGTTCCCGTGTTAAACCACACTGTGTGGTGGTCATTGATACCCGGTTGACCTTCTACCCGGACATCTGTGATTCTGTCCCCACTGGTCAGTACTAGATCCAGAATTGCCCTGTCCCTGATGGGATCAAGCACTAGCTGCCTGAGGCCTGCCTCCTGTAGGGATTCTAGGATGTCCTGGCTCCTGGTTGAAGTGGCCACCGGGTTGGTCCAGTCTACGTCTGGCATATTGATATCACCAAGAAACAGAACTTCCCCTTTTGCTGCCATCTCTTGTATTTCATATACCAGTTCCCTGTCCATCTCCACCCCCTGTACTGGAGGCCTGAAGATCACCCCCATGCATATTGCTGTGCCGTTGCCAGGCTCAAGGGTGACCCATATTGCCTTGACCTCCCCCATCTACCCTGTACCTCCATAGCTTTTATACCTTCTCTAACGTACAGGGCTTGCCCCCCCAACACCCATTTTACCCTCTCTATCCCTTCTAAACTGTGCATAACCTGGCATATTTATGTCTCAGTCATGATTTGCAGTGTACCAAGTCTCTGTTACTGCTGCTATGTCCAAGTCCCCCTCTACTAGCAAGGCCTCCAGGTCTGGGATTTAATTTCCCAGGCTGCGGGCATTTGTTACCATGGCCTTCCAAGTTTTGCTGCCTATCCTACCCTTACTCCTGTTGCCATTTATCTGATTCCTCTCCTCACCACAGTTACTTTTCCTATGCAATTTCGATTTCCCTGCTTTATCCTTCATGTCTGGATCTGGCGTTCCTGTCTCTAACGCATCTTTCTGCCTCTCAGTTCTGACTTCTCTGCTTTGTGAGGCTGGGCTGCTCGAGTTCCCCTGCTCCCGCTGGCTATTGCTAGGTCATGTGGGGCTTCCCACTCATTTTCACATTGTCTCCATTGCCACAGTATTTTGTGTATGCACTTTGAATGTTCAGTAATTACAGTACATGTCTGTAGTCCCTTCCACCCTCCCCCGGGTCGCACTTGGAAACGAGCCGTGGCTCAGTGTGCCTTTCCTGGTTACCAAGTTTTAAATAATAAATAAAATAAACAAATATTGATATAGCTTATGACAGATATGGAATACACTGTTAATATCTGATGCTGTGAAGATGAAGGATTCCTTACTCACAGAACAAACCATAGAAATTTGTACCTTGGTAAAGACATTTAACAGTACTTTTACCACAGTGCCAGGCCGAGCAAAAGGAGTCGAGCACGTAATAGTGACAGGGAATTCTCACCATATTAGACAAAAGACATACAGATAACCAGTGTGGTTAAGAGCAGACATGGTTAAGACAATACAAAAATGAAAGATCTGGGGATCACTGAAGAACCGAGAAGTACTTGGTCATCACCAGTGGTGACTGTAAATTAAAAAAGGGGTGTAAGAATCTGCCTTGATTTTAGGAAACTTAATCAATGTACATATTTAACAGCTATCCTGTGGCTAGGATGGATGATTTGGTGGACAGATTGGGATGTGCCAAGTACATTAGTATCTTCAATCTCACCAAGGGTTACTGGCAAATTCCCCTAGCTAAAGAATTCAGAGACAAAACTCCACATCCAAACCTTCAACTGCTGTTTGAAGGATTGGTGTGGAAGGGAAGGATTTGGCTTCATAGGGACTGGGCCCCAACATGGGTAGATGCGAGCTTGTATCAGGAGGACGGCCTGCATCTGTCTGGAAAGGGGACCTGAGTCGTTAGTGAGAAGTTGGAATGCTTCAGCAGAGAGCATATAAACTGGCCAAGGGGGGGAGAGACAGGTGGCTTAGGAACACTCCCCCTCCCCGCAAGAACATGCAAAAGTACAAACTAACAACAGGAACAATGCAAGCGAACAGTGAGGGGCAGGCAGGGGAAACTTTTCTAAGGGGGGAAGAGCACATGAGCATGAATACCGGGGAGGCAAAGTAGAGAACACAGGAACAGAGGGAAGGCAGGGAGTAAAACATGGAGGTCATGTTCAGAAATGCCCGCTGTCTGGGAAACAAGGTTCTAGACCTGGAAGCATTGATGACGGTTGCAGACCTTGACATAGCAGCAATAACAGAGACGTGGTATTCTGCTACTCACAGCTGGGATGTCAATGTACCAGGCTATACACTATTCAGAAGGGACAGGGAAGGTAAAAAGGGAGGGGGTGGCCCTGTATGTCAGAGAAGGCATAAAGGCTACAGAAGTACAAGGAAGGCAGGGGGAGGCCGAGGCAGTGTGGGTCACCCTTGAACCAGGAAATGGCACAGCAATGCATACAGGAGTGATCTACAGACCTCCGGCACAGAGGGAGGAAGTGGACATGGTACTAATGGAGGAAATTCATGACATGGCAGCTAAAGGCGAAATCCTGTTGATGGGAGATTTCAATATGTCGGACATGGATTGGATCATCTAGGCAGCTGCTTCAGCCAGAAGCACAGCCATCCTGGAATCCCTGCAGAGAGCTGGACTCAGACAGCTGGTGAATGAGCCAACCAGGGACAAATCGATTCTAGACCTGGTATTGGCCAATGGGAACAGAGTCAAAAGAGTCCAGGTGGAAGGGCAGCTGGAATCCAGCGACCACCACATGGTGTGGTTTGACATGGAGGCAGGGACTCAGTTAAGCCACACAAGGGCAAAAGTATTAGATTTCAGAAGGGTGGATTTCAGTGAAATGGGTAGATGTTTAAAAGCAGCCCTGGAGAAGGTAGAGGTAATGGAGGGGCTGGAGTAACAGTGGGGGAGACTAAAAGGAGCCATTCTGGAGGTAACTAACCAGTGCATTAGGATAGTGGCCAAAGGGAAAAGAAGAAAGAAACCACTATGGTTTTCTAATGAGGTGGGAGACAAAGTAAGGGCTAAAAAAGCAAGTTTCAGGAAGTATAAAGGGACCAAAAAAGAGGAGGACAGGAAAGTGTACCTTGAGTGTCTCAGAGAGGCAGGGAAGGCTGTTAGGAAAGCCAAGGCACAGACAGAGGAGGGTTTAGCACAGTCTGTGAAAAAAGGGAACAAGACATTCTATAGGTACATCAGCGATAGAAGAAACAACGGGGGTGGGGGTGGGATTGTAAGGCTCAAGGGGAGGAGGAGAGTGTAAGGAGGGGATCTAGACAAGACAGAAATACTGAACAATTACTTCTGTTCAATATTCACTGAGGAGGGAGAGGGTCAAGGACCACAGTTGGGGAGCAGAGGCAATCGGGGGGGGGGGGAATGGACACCAGTCCACTCACAGTGGAGAGAGTTCTGGAGGAACTCACAAAGCTGAAGGTGGATAAAGCCAAGGGGCCAGATGACATACACCTGAGGATATTAAGAGAGCTGCAGAGGGAACTAGCAGCACCTCTGGCCACCCTGTTCACAGAGTCACTCAACACAGGCGTGGTTCCAGAGGACTGGATGAGAGTGCATGTAGTCCCGCTGCAAAAAAGTGGCAGTAGGGTGGAAGCAGGGAACTACAGGCCAGTCAGCCTCACCTCAGTGGTGGGAAAGATCATGGAGACACTGCTGAAAGAAAGGATAGTGGCACGCCTGGAATCCATTGGTGCCCAGGCTCTGAGGCAGCACAGATTCACATCAGGAAGGTCTTGTCAAACGAATCTGATAGATTTTTCGATTGAGTGACTAGGGAAGTGAATCGGAGGGGCTGTAGACATCGCCTTCCTGGATTTCAGCAAAGCCTTCAATACTGTCCCACACAGAAAACTGGATAACAAGATGAGTAGTCTGGGCATAGGGCATAAGGTGATAAATTGGGATAGAAACTGGCTGACGGACAGAAGACAGAGGATGGTGGTAAATGGGATCCAATCTGGGGAGAGAGGGGTGACCAGCAGAGTGCCACAAGGATCAGTACTGGGACCAGTCCTGTTCAATGTCTTCATTCGTGACATTGCAGAGGGGCTGGAAGGAAAGGTCTGCCTATTTGCAGATGACACCAAGATCTGCAACAGGGTGGATACTCTAGAAGGGGTGCAGAAAATGAAGAGGGTCCTGGAGAAGCTTGAAAGATGGTCAGAGGTGTGGCAACTGAGGTTCAATGCAAAAAAAGTGCAAGATAATGCACCTGGGTAGGGGAAACCCTGGGGAGATCTACAGGATGGGGTGGGAGGTGCTGACCATCACCAAAGAGGAAAGGGACTTAGGAGTTATCACATCTGATGACCTGAAGGTATCAAAGCAGTATGCAAAGGCTGCAGGGAGGGCCAGTGGCATGCGAGAGTGCATAGGCAGAGGTATTACTAGTAGGAGGCAGGAAGTGGTGATGCCATTGCATAAAACACTAGTAAGGCCTCATCTGGAGTATTGTGTGCAGTACTGGAGACCACACATGCGTAAGGACATGAACATGGTGGAGACTGTCCAGAGAAGGGCGAAAAAGATAGTGCTTGGTTTGCACCATAAAACATATGAAGAGAGACTAGGAGACCTCAATAAGTACTCACTGGAGGAGAAGAGAAAAGGCGACATGATAGAAACTTTTAAGTACCTCAAGGGCATAAACAAGGTGCAGTTGGGAGATCTCTTCCAATGTAGAAAAGATAGCAGAACAAGGGGGCACGATATGAAATTGGAGGGGGGGGGGATTAAGAGATAACATGAGGAAGTTTTTCTACACAAAGAGGGTGCTGAACGCTTGGAATAGTCTGCCACAAGAGGTGGTACGGGCAAGCACAGGTAAGGGGTTTAAACATGCCTGGGACGAGCACAGGGAAACCTTGGGCGGGAAGGGAGTGATGAAAAGCCATTGACCACTTATGGTGAGTGGATGCATACATGTATAGGGCCTATGAGCAGACTGGATGGGCCTAGCGGTCCTTATCTGTGGACAATTTCTATGTTTCAAAACTGCATTTTCAACTCCAGTTGGATTCTGTCAGTTCACCACCATACCGTTCGGTTTACATGGTGCAGCCACTACATTCCAGCAGTACATGAATGTAGTTCTAGCCCATCACACTGTTTATTGTGCTGTTTACCTAGATGATGTGATGGTGTACAGTCCAGACTGGAAAAGCTACCTGAAACACCTATGACCAGTTATCCAACCTATCAAAAATGCAGGTCTGATCATTAGTCCTGCCAGGTGTGCATTAGGCATGCAGGAAACCAGATATTTGGGTTATATTTTGGGAAATGGAGAAGTAACGCCAGAGATTTCCAAGGTAGAAGCAGTAGGTAACAGTCTTGTCTCTGAAACAAACAAACATGTTGGGTCATTTTTAGGTTGGCTGGTTACTACCAGAGGTTTATTCCCAGCTGTAACCAGTTAGCCAGCCCCCTCACTGAACTCACAAAAAAAAACAAAAAAAAAACATACATGTATTTTTTTCAGCTTTGTTTTCCCTCCTGGTCACCAACTTACTGGGGCATCTCTCAGGTGGGGACCCACTCGCCCAGCCTCTGCTGCCCGCCTGAACCCTGACCTCGACCGAGAAATCGGGTGCTGGGTCCCCCCCCACTGGCCCTCACGGGAGGAGGCTGCGAGTTCAGGTTATGACATCAACAGTAGTTCTTCTCTGAAACTGGCTTTTTTGAACAGGCATTGAATTAAGGGTTACAAAATGACTTGTAACTTTTAAACGAAGTAACGTAGAGATCTGATTTTTGGCATGAGGCTGATTGAGAATATGCTGATCCAAATTCTGAATTTATTGATGCCTGAAATTTTGGCCAGAGTCCCTCTTTAATGTGATAAAAAAGTTTTCTGCCTTATCGAGGACTGGTGTCGGCTTTCGTTTTGAGACATTTTAGGACCAGCCCTGAAGCTTTAGCTACAGCCCGCATCCTGCCCAGCACCCTCTGCCCACATGGTCTGCAAGTATGGGGCCCCCAAGAATTTCCTTTTGGGGTTTTCGGACCACTCCACCTCGAACAGTTTGTTCACGGATTCAGTGTTCCACAAATCCAGACACCAGGGGGACGTGAATAAGCCTCCAAACAAGGAGCCTCATAAGACTAACCACGCCGCTAAAACGTTGTACTCTGCAGTGTCTCTAGATCTCTGTCAGGCTAGCTATGCCATGATGATGGCCAACTTTGGTCACTCCCTAATGGGAGTGTTTGATATAGGGCGTTTCTCAGCTCCCTGTTAAACAACAGTTGGTGGTGCAGCTCATCAGAGACCAAGGTCAATCGCTGGCTGAACCCCAGCTCCAGACTGCCTTGGACATGGGTGACTCTTGTGCCCATGCCGTGGCAGCCGCTCTCTCCATGCCTCGCATGGCCTGGCTTCATTTGTCCACCTTCACGGCAGACACCCATCACAAGCTGGCTGATGTCCTTTTTTGGGCACCAATCTATTTTTTCCTGGGGTGGAAGAACATTTCAACCACATCAAGAAGTCCAGTGCCAGCCTAGATTCTGTGACATCCTCCCAGAAGGACCTGAAAAAGAAGACTAAGAAACAGGCTTTCCAGTACCGGTCCTTTCAGTTACTGCCTCCTCGGCAGCAGCATCAGCAGGGGCAAATCCAGTCCTGGCACCCCAGGTCTGTGGACCAGGGTCCAAAGGAGTGACAGGGGAAGTGGTGCCCCTCTGGCAGCAGCGGCCGGTTTCCTTGCAAAAGCTACCCAGTAGTGGGTTGGAAGGCGTTGTCCCTCCACCTATCCTGTCCCTGTCTACTCTCCCGATTGGAGGCCGGCTACATCACTTCTTGCCACACTGGTTTGTTATCACAGTGGACAAGTGGGTGTTGGAGGTAATGGGCAGAGGATTGCCTCTGGACTTTGAGGCTTTCCCACCTTACTACCTTCATGGGCCTCAATTTCATTGGGGCAGAACTAGTCTCTCTACAAACCAAGGCCCACCTCCATGTGGACCGGGCACTGGATCTTACGTCCTTTGCCTAATCATTTCAGGTTGGGCTCTCACTCCCTGCCTGGGATTTCCTGAGGCTGCTGAGGTATATGGCATTCTACACCAATGTGGTTTGTTGGGCCCACTGGCAGATGCGCCACTTCCAGTGGAAGTTGAGCCATCAGTGGTCCCAGCACCTAGGCCACTTGGATCAGCCATTCACCGTGACCCAGCCAATATGGGAGGAAGGACAGACATGTCTCTGGTGGTGTGGGAGTGCAGCCTGGTTATCTGGATGATCTCCTGACACCTGCGTCCCCGTTCCGTTCCCTCCGCTCCTCGACCCGGGGCCTCCTTGATGTTCCCAGGGTCAGGCTAAAAACACCTGGCGACCATGCCTTTAGTGTCGCTGGGCCAACCCTGTGGAACACTTTGCCAGCTGCAATCAGTGAGGCCCCAGCAGTCGAGCTGTTCAAAAAGGGAGTAAGGGCCCACCTTTTCTGTTTGGCCTTCCCTGACGAAGGTGACTGACCTGTATTAATTTTAAGGAGTTATTTATTCATGCTAAGATTTATTTATTTAGTTATTGTTTTAAATTTTTTATTGTGTGTTATGTTTGTTTTGACCCTGCCTTTTAATGTAAGGTGCCCAGAGCCTCAGGGATTGGGTGCCGGATAAATAAAATTTGTGTTGCCTTGCATTGCACCTGGGAGCCCACAGTGCCCACGGGTTGTGGTCACTAAACCTGCTGGAGCTCAATGCAGTATGTTTGGCTCTGACACTAGTCAGGAGTCCGGTCATGCAGGTCCAGACAGACAGCACCACAACCATGTTCTGCCTGAACAGACAGGACAGAACTCAATCCCTTCCCTTGTGTCAGGAGGTGCTCCACATCTGGACCCCTCTGCACAGCTTGGGTGCAGATCTCCTGGGGATCCATGTTGCATGAGAAAGCAGTCTGCTGGCAGATGCTTTCTTCCGGGTAGGAGAGCCGTCACATGACTGATCCCTACATCAGGAGGTGGTGAACTACCTGTTCTCTCAATGGACGCACCCTTGGTGGACCTGTTTGTCTCCTGGAAGAACACCAAACTGAGCTTGTTTTGTGCCTGCTCCCCACAGTCCAGGACACTGCTGGGAGATGCTTTTGTGAGGCCCTGGATCCTGGGCCTCATATATTCCTTCCCTCCCTTCCCCTTGATCCACAAGTTGGTGGTCAAGGCCTGGAAGGATAAGGCATGGATGATCTTGATAGTTCCAGACTGATCAAGGCAGTTCTGGTACCCAGTTATCCTCGGCCTCAGCAGCAGGCCCCCGTAGAGACTGCCTCTCCACCCAGACCAGCTGACCAGACAACAGGATGGTCCTGCACCGGGACTTTCAGTCCATGCACCTCACGGCCTGGTTCCTAGTGGCTTGAGTTCCAGGCCTTGGGTCTTTCCGTGGAGGTCCTCCACATTGTGAAGGCCTCCCAGAAAGAGGTGACATGCAGATGCTGTGCCTTTAAATGGAAGAGATTTTCCATTTGGTGTCAGAGCAAAGGGCTTGATCCCCTTGTTTGCCCTGTGCCTAGCATCCTCAACTACCTCTGACCCCTTTCCTAGCTGGTACTGTAAACAAAAACCCATATGGTGCACCTGGAAACCATCTCTGCTTGCTGGACATGGGCTGGTACACAGACGGTGGCCCAGGAGAAGGTGGTCAGGCACTTTTTCAAAGGCCTGAACCACCTGTCCCCTCTGGTGCATGAACCGTCTCCACCATGGGACTTACTGCTGGTATTGGCAATGCTCATGGGCAAGCCTTAAGAGCCAGTGCACAGGTGTGCCATGACACACCTGTCATGGAAGACAGCCTTCCTGGTGGCCATTACAGCAGCCAGGATTGGGGAGCCCCAGGTGCTCTTGGTGGAGTCTCCTTACCTGGTCTTCCACAGGGACTAAATTGTCCTTCATCCCAACCCGAAGCTCCTCTAAAAGGTATTATTGGAGTTTCACCTTAACCAGGGGATAACTTGCTGGTATGTTTCACCAGCCCATCTTCAGAAGTCGACTGCAGGCTCCATACCCTGGACCTGCGGAGGGCACTGTCTTATTATGCAGAGCGCACAGCTGGAGTCCGGGGACAGACTTTCCAGCTGTTTGTTACTTGCGATGAAGCTGCACCTGGCAGACTGGCAGTAAAGCAGACAGTTGGCAGGTGGATCACATCCTGCATTGACCTCTGCTACAAGTTGGCTGGTAGGGAGCCTTCTGTAGGGCTTAGGGCTCATTCCACCAGACATACTGCTGTCTTGGTGGCTGTTTCCAGGGAAGTCCCTATAAAGGAAACCTACAGGGCAGCTACATCGGAAGTCAGCACACACCTTCATATCCCACTACCGCTTCAACCTTGAGTAATCCTGGGGTGCTGATTTTGGGATCTCAGTTCTCCGATCTGTGTTCATCAAGTAGTGGTGTGCACCTTTCCCCCACCTCCCTGAGAACTGCTAGGAGACTGCCAGAGTGTGGATAAGTGAACCATATCCACACCCCTAGAAAAATTGGTTACTCACCTATAACCTTAGATCTTACTTCGAGAGGGATCCTTCAGTAGGTCATTACATATAGGACTGGCGCCACCTGGCATCAGGCCGCACAGCAGACTTTTCTAGCAATCCCTGAAGGGCGACTACCCACTCGACGTCACATGACCGACATCAGTGTGGCCATATATACTAGGCGGTCCCCACGCCCGCCCTCCAGTTCTTTCCAACCGTCGCCTCATATCAGTCGCATAGCAGACTTCCAGTAGCGATCGTCGTGTTAGTTCTTGCGTCACATTTTTTCCTTCGCCATTCCTTTCAACATTTTTGCTTATGTCTTCACCCTAGAAGAAGTGCTCATCCTGCGGCACACAAATACCTCATAAAGACAGTCATCTGAAGTGTGTGATCTGTCTGGGCCCAGGCCACCCTGTCTGATCCTGCTCGGAGTGCCAAACATTCAATCAGGCCACCAAAAAGCAGAGACTGCAGGCTTTGGAGACTCACCTTTTAAAAGTCCAACTTGCTTCTCTTGAAAAGCAAATGGACCGGATCCGCGAGTCCTTTTTAAAAAAATCTTCTCCCTCCAAGAAACATCATAAGGAGAAATCTCAGGAGCGGGAGTACACCACGGAGGCCCAGCCTGAGGCCTCGAGGCCCTCGATAGGCAAGGCCGCCTTACAGCCGCCGCCTAAGAAGACTTTGGATGGCAAGTCTGATAAAACTTCTGCGGGTCAGTCGTCCGTTGGCTTCTCTGATGGCTGCATCACCATGGCCGCTAAGTCGGCCCCCAGCTCCTCCGGGGACTGCCCAGCCACCAGTAAGTCAGCTCCCCAGGCCTCGGGGACCCGCCCGGCTACAGCTGATAAGTTGGCTTGGGGCTCCTCGCCTGGCTCTGTCTGGTAAGACGCCCATCTCTGATGGGCACTCAGGCGTGGTTCTCTCATCGGGGCCCTACGGCTACCCCCGACACGCAGCAGAACCGGGGAGACTGCCTCTCTCCCCCCTTCTCCCAAACCAGTACCCTCCCCTTCTCAGGCGGGTACCTCAGGCGAGGACAGTACGGGACCCCTCAACATTGAAGACCATTCCTCAGGGTCTGTCCCGCACTCCCCCGACGGGGTCACGGGGAAGGAGGCTCCTCCTCAGTTGTCTGGCCTTATGGTGGGGGCCCCTCCTCCCCCATCGGGTGGGATCCCTTCAGATCCGGCGAATATCCCGATCCCAGCATTGGACATGGCAACTCCCAACCCGACACCGGAACCTCCTCTGACTATTCCTCAGCCTGGGCCCAGTGGTCTGCCCCAGTATTTGGCTCTGGCACCAGACAGGGTCCCTCCATCGGGTTCCCTTCGTCCGGCTCCGACACTGGCCCCTGAGACGCCAGATCCCCTTCCGGCACCAGATCGGGTGGTGCCGGTCCCGACCTCGGTCCCCCTGATGTTGGCTATCCCAACACCGGATCTGCCACCAATTTGTACAACAGCGGGTCCAACGTGGGTCCCCCCTCCATCAGACCCCCTGACAATGGGGATTGTTTTCTAGATCCCAGACTGTTTTTCATTACCCACTGGGGTATCCTGGGGATCACTACCCAGCTGGTCCTCCTTCTGTTTGGAGTTCCTTGGGACAGTATTACCCTGGGTACAATTCCTACCAGGGTTACCACTTCCAGGGTTATCAGGGGTATCATTACCCCCCCTCCACCGGTAATTCCACCTCCTCCTCCATCCCCCCCCCCAGCCTCAACCTCCTCCACCTCCCCTTCACCGCCTCCGGCTATGCGAACTTAAGACAACAATCCAGTCTTGGTAGCAGGGGAACGCTCCAGAGTTGGTCTCAGATGTGAAGAGTAGGCTCCCACTCTCGCCCAGACCTCCATCCCCGAGTAGTTCCTCTCCTTCCACAGTCCATGTCTCGGGGACAACATGTCAAACCATCGTTCTTTCAGACATTAGTGGTCTCCCAGATGAGGGGGTGGATGATGATGATGGTGACGAGGATGCCGATGAGTTGGCAGAGGATGATTTGGAGGACCCCGAGGGTCTGAAGGGCAAGGTTTCCCCCAAGTCCCATCCCGTCCCACCCACCCACCCGGAGGACCCTGCCTTTTCGGACCTGTTGAGGTCCATGAAAGATTTTTTTGACTGGGAGTCGGAGGATCAGGACCCCAAGAGACAGAGACTAGCCAAACACCTGGACTTAGAGTCTTTGTTCCTGGTCTCGATTCCTCCTTGGATTGGACCTCACCAGGACCTCACTTCTGTGGTCTGGCAGATGCCTCATTCTCTCCCAGCTGTCCCCAAGATGGCGGACAGAGTGTACCGGGTGCCGAAGGAAGCTTCCTTTCTCAAGACGCATCCCAAGGCGGACTCTGTTGTTATTTCAGCTGCTCATGATCGCTCGTCTGCACCCAAGCACATGGGCACCTCTTCTCCAGACAGAGTCGAGGCAGATGGACCAGTTCCGCAGGAAGGTTTATGCTTTGGCTACATATGCACTGCAGTCCCTTAACTATGTGGCCCACATGGTGTCACACCAAAAAGCTACCTTGGCCAGGTTAGAGGCCCGAGTCCAAGCGATGGACCTCTCAAGCCTCAAGGAAGAATTTGCCAAGATCTTCATCTCTCTCTCTCTTCTCCTGTAGGCATGCTTTGTGGGCAACATACGACTGTCGATTCTATAGCTCGCGCCTCAGTGACTGCCATCACCTTAAGACGGTGTTCCTGGCTTCGCATCTCTGGCCTCGCCAATGACGTAGTCTGTGATTCAGGATGCCCCCTTCTGGGACTCGGTGCTTTGTGGTGGGGACACCAAAGATATTATTACTGATCTTCCTGACAGAGGCCGCGCCCTCAGGTCAGCAAAGTCCATGTACCGATCGGGCACTCACCAGCAGCAGCCTTTTCGGAAAAGGACCTGGAGGCAGAGGAAGCAGGCCCTGGCTCGACGCCAGGGCAAACACAAGGCTATGGGTTCCACCACTCCTCCTACCTCCAAAAACCAGAGACGTTCAGGAGTCCCTCCCCCTGAACACCGTGCCACTTCCTGACTTCCTATCCCCACTACCTTCTCCGTCTCATGACGAGGAGCAGGTGGGGGGGGAGGTTCACCCACCATGCGCAGGATTGGTAGGCAATAACCTCTGATGCATGTGTCCTGCAACTGGTGTCAGTCGGACACACTATAGAGTTTCTGGAAGTTCCTCCAGAATCTCCGCCATAAAGGTCTTCCTACTCCAGGGATCAGGCTCTTCTCGTTCGGGAAGAAATTCAAAGCTTTTTGCTCAAGGAAGCAATAGAGCATGTTCTCCTCCAGCAAAGGGGCAGGGGGTTTTACTCCCATTTTTTCCTGGTTCCAGAAAAGACGAGAGACTTGAGACCCATTCTCGACTTAAGCAGCCTCAATCTGTTCGCTGAGTACAAAAAGTTGCAGATGCTAACGCTCCAGAGCCTTCTTCCACTCCTTTTGGAGAATCATTGGTTGTGCGCTCTCGACATGCAGGATGCTTATCTGCACATCCCGATCTTCCCCAGAGTCTGCCTGTTCCTGCTGTTCCTTTTCCAAGGGGAGCACTTCCAGTTTCGGGCCTTCCCCTTTGGTCTGTCCTTAGCACCTTGGGTGTTTATCAAGTGCCTGGTGGTGGAGGCGGCCTTTTTGCTCCGCGAGGGTATTGCAGTTTTCCCTTACCTGGATGATTGGCTGATCTCAGCCCCTTCCAGGGACTCCTTACTGGAGGCTCTGTCCTTTACTCTGGACCTCTTTGGCAAACTGGGAATTATTGTCAATATTCCCAAGTCATCCATGTCCCCTCCCAGAGACTACAATTCATCGGGGCAGTTTTGGATATGGTCCAATGCAGAGCCTTCCTTTCTTCAGACAGGGCGGAGACCCTGGTTCGTCAGGCTTCTTTTGTGGCTTCATCCAGGACCATCCCAGCCCAGGAGATCCTCCGTCTTCTTGGCCTGATGACAGCCTCCATCACTACCATTCCCCTGGTGAGGCTCAACATGAGAGTCATTCAGTAGTCCTTGTGGATGCAGTGGGACCAACTCCTGGACGACCTAGACCATCCGGTCCTAGTCTCCTCAGCAGTTCAGAAACAATTTGCTGTGGTGGAGGGACCCTTGCAACCTTTCCTTGAGTCTTCGTTTCAGGAGCCTGGCTCCCTCGGCATCCGTAACTACAGATGCATCAAACATGGGATGGGGAGCACCAAGCTCAAGGGCTGTGGTCCAGCTTGGAAACATCAGTACACATCAACGTTCTGGAGATGAGGGCGGTCTTGTACACCTTCCAGACCCTCCTTCCCAAGGGATCACTGCTGGTCCAAACGGACAATATGTCGGTAGTTCGATACCTCAACAAACATGGAGGAGCTCGCTCATACCCCCAGTGCAGGGAGGCGATGCGGGTGTGGAACTGGGTGGTCCAGCACGATCTGGCCCTAGTGGCTGTACACGTTCCAGGCATTCAAAATGTCCTGGCGGACAGTCTCAGCAGGTCTCAGACCCTAACTCACGAATGGGAATTAAATCAGGAAGTGGCAGAATCTCTCTTCCTAAGATGGGGGCATCCGGAAATCGACCTTTTCGCCTCCCAGTACAACGCAAAACTTCCCAGTTTTTGCTCACTCGTTCCAGGGCATGGTGCTGTCTGGCATGACGTGCTGTCTGTCTCCTGGACAAGGAAATTTTTGTATGCCTTCCCTCCATTTCCCATTCTCCAGAGGGTCCTTCTCAAATTTCAGGCAAAGAAGGCGAGGATGATCCTCATCACCCCTCTCTGGCCGAGACAAATTTGGTTCCCGCTGCTACAACAGCTAACGAGGGAACCACTGGTTCCACTTCCTGTGACTCACAACCTCTTGACTCAGGATCAAGTTCGCCTTGTCCATCCAGGGCTCAGGACACTGCATCTTCATGCATGGCTCCTGCAGACATAGCGATTTCTCGTTTTGGGGTCTCCTCTCGAGTAGCTCAGGTTCTTTTAGAGGCTAGAAAACCCTCTACTCGTTCCACTTATGCCATGAAGTGGAAACGTTTTTCCATCTGGGCGACTTCCAAGAATTGGAACCCCTTTATTTGTTCTGCCCCACAAGTCATGGAATACCTCCTTCATCTGTCAGACTCCGGTCTGTCATATTCTTCCTTTAAGGTTCACCTTCCTGCAATTTCGGCATACCATGAGATAGTGGATGGTAAACCCGTGGCTCAGCTGGAGGTCTCAAAAACCTTTCTGAAAGGGATCCTCCATCTGAAACACCCCATCCGCAGCCCAATCCCACCTTGGAATTTGAACTTTGTGTTGGAGAAACTCGCTCTCTCCTCATTTGAACCAGCAATGAGCTGCAATTTACGCTTCCTTTCCTAGAAGACGTTATTTTTAGTTGCCATTACGTCAGCTCGAAGGATTTCGGAGCTTCACGCTTTGGTTTGTAAAGAGCCTTATCTTATTTTCCACAAGGACTGGGTGGTCCTCAGGATAAATCCTAAGTTTTTACCTAAGGTGGTATCAGAAGCCACACTGAACCAATCAGTAGAGCTTCCAGTTTACTTTCCATCCCCTACGAACAGAGGTCAGGCACTCCTGCACACCATGGACGTCCATCGGATCCTTCGGTGCCACACACACCGAACAAAAGATATCCGTAGCTGCAATCAGCTTTCTATTTCCTTTGCTCCCAGGTCGAAGGGCAAAGCGGTTTCGAAGCAGTGCCTTTCCAAATGGTTAGGCAACTATATTCGGTATTGTTACCAAAAGTATGACAGACCTCTGCCAGGTCCCAACAGAAGTCATTCTACTAGGGGCACGGCTGCTTCCGCTGCTTTTTTACGGAATGTCTCTGCGGCTGATATCTGCGCTGCAGCCACTTGGAGTTCTGTCCACAACTTTAATAAACACTACAGTCTGGACATTGCTTCTAGGCGGAGGGCAATCTTTGGCCTAGCTGTCTTGCAGGGCCTACTGTCCTAGGCTGGGTCTATTCATGTTCCCAGTTTTGTTGGAGCTATTTTCTCCTCCTCCTCCTCCCTTGTTTCTCTCGGTCTCTCTTTGGAGGGACTGCTTGGGACTCAGTCCTATATGTAATGACCAATTAAAGGAACCCTCTCGAAGTAAGATAGTACAGTTACGTAGAAACTTACCGTAACAGTAGATCTTCGAGAGAGGTTCCTTCAGTAGGTCATATTTTTTCCCTCCCTCATTCCCCTCATTTTATTTCTTACACAGGGACTCCAAATCCTGTTTACTCCTGCTGTCAGGCCTCTTCCTGGCTCCAGCAGGAGAACTGGAGGGCAGACATGGGGCCGTCCACTATATACGGCCACACTGATGTCGGTCACGTGACGTCGAGTGGGTGGTCCCCCATCAGGGATTGCTAGGTGGCGCCAGTCCTATATGTAATGACCTACTGAAGGAACCTCTCTCAAAGATCTACTGTTACAGTAAGTTCCTATGTAACTGTACTTTCTAGGAGTGGTATATGGTTCACAGGGAGTATTTTGAAAGACTGAAACTTGGTTGCCCAACACTTGAAATCCCAACGCCCCAAGCCCGACACCAAAATCCCTACAGTGATTTTGCCCACGACAGAGTTTATTATAATAATGAAGGGGTGCAGGCAAGCCCCAAAACATGAAAAAACATCTGCCGCCACTGTCAGGATTTTCTATGTCATGCTTGTGGCGTCGGGATTATGACTGTCAAGCAACTGCATGTCAGATCTTTCATAGTAAATCTGGTTCACAGCCACACAACCCACCCAGCCTCCCCAGGCAAGTGGCACACGGATTCATACTTCCAGCATGCAAGATCTGACATCACGGGGCAGAGTCGGGCATATACCGCCAAGGTGGTGGGAGGAGCTTAGCTTAAAGACATCCGGGCCAATCAGATTGTTCCAGTGGAACTGCCAGAGTGTGGATTTGAACCATATACCACTTCTAGAACTACGGTTACTGGTGAGTAACCTATTTTTTTGTAGCTTAGCACATTTAAAAGCATAATGTTTTAATTTTATGTGTAGCTGAAACAGAGCACCTGCCTGAACATCTTGCTCCATCGGCTGCTGGCCACACCCCCCCCTCCCAAACTGGGGGGTTTTATATAACAGTTTACTGAACTGTAGAGCCAAGGTGGAGAGCTGAAGTGGAAAACGTGCAACCAGGAAAATGCCTCTCTAGTGCCCACCATGTACCTGTTCTCTGATTCTGGACAGGCTTATTTTAAACCTTGCCAGCCAAGTCTGAAAATCCTTATCTGCAACACCAAGAGGCAAATTTTGTCTGTCAGCATGTATAGTCAGTTTCACACAATACCTGTACCAAGGGCAACAGTGTCATACTGCATACCTTGGTATAGAACCCACCATTTTCCATTCATGGGCAGTCAGCAGGATAGTTCTTTTTTTTTTTTTTTATTGAGTGAATGTTTTATTGATTTATATACATATTACATCTGAACAGTACATTTGCATCAACAGAAATCATACCGAGTAAGTACAGGGTGTCCCGTTACATTTTCTTATTAAGATTGCTCATAGCATGCAGCTATTCTAGATTCTCACAACAAGCTTTCCAAAATCATAAATAGACTCATTCTAAAAGATGATATTCGAAGCTCAAGGTAAGACTATGTAAAGTGGTTCATACACTGCAAGCTGTACTCTGAAAGGGGGACTAGATGACCAGCAAAGCTGAGAACTGGGCAAAAGGGTATAGGAGAAGGAGAAAGTCAGATTCAGGAATGGGGCAGGGCTTGGATGAGGAAAGAAGAAGAATAGTCAAAAAATAACAGGCTGGGATAAAAGCTTTGGGAAGGGTAAAGAGAGGAAGGGGTATACCTTTTTCCATATCGTGGTGCTAAGGATGAAAAATAAAAATATGAAAACATCCAGCAGTCCAGTACTACTTCTCCCAGGGGTACAAAGTCGTCGTAGCGGTCTAATTGATATAGAACCCACTTGCACCACCTAGCGTCAAAAGCAGACGTATGCATTTTCAATTTGGCCGAGAGCCTCTCCAAATGATATACTTTGTATGTCAGTTTCCTCTAGGCTTCCTTGGAAGGGAGGGTTCGTGAAAGCCAAAGTCTGGTTATCACCTTCTTAGCTATTGATATCAGGAGTGTTATTAGTCTGTAAGAGGCTTTATTTATCTTAGACCTTGTTGGAGGTACCACAGTGAGGATAAAGGCTGGTGTGAACAAATCCAGGGTTTCAAATATATCCACCATTTCCGTGATTACCTCTTGCCAGTATCTTTCTAGGAGCAAGCAAGACCACATTATATGTTCAGTACCCGCCCACACTCCCTCCAGCATCCACCCTGGCCCAACCCTCTGAATTTAGCCGTAATGTTGGGGGTTCGGAAAAACTGAACTCTGGACTTCAAGGCATATTCACACCAGTATGTAGTAGAAGAGACTCTCAGGAGCAAAGAGCCGCAACTTGCTATAGTTCTTTGTCCAATTCTTGGCCAAGGCGTTTGGACCACTTAGTTCTGATATAGTCTAAATTGTCAGGGGAATATGCTCTTAAAGCTTGGTACAAGGCACTTATTATGTGATCCTGGGTATTGCCCCCAAGATGGGAAATAACTAGTTGTACCAGACTAGATGGGAGTTCTGCAATCTTGGACAGTGCCTCTTCATAGGGGTGGAGTGATCGTTTCAGATTGAGATACAGTGGGTATTCAGCTGAGGGGAGGTGGTACGTCGCTTATAAGTATGTGAATAAGTGGTATGCCTAGGGGTCCGATTACCTGGTACATGAATCAGAGGTGGAAGGGTTCCCAGGCCCAGAGGGAGGCGGCGACCCGAGCTGAATAAGAGACAGTATTATGTGTAAGGGTGCAGAGGTAGGTACTTTTGGCAGGGTCAACAGGTGGTTCTAGTACCTGTACCCACTGTCTGAAGAACTTGGCCATGTAAGGTGGAAATCCCCGCAGGGATAAGCAGGCTAGTGGATTCCCCAGGATGTACGGGACAAAGTCCATAAATCCGTTAAGGGTGGACTCGGTCGATGTCCTTCCAGTAGGCCTGGATCCATTTGCCAGATGACAGAGAACTGCCTGGATATGCACTGCCTGTGCATATATTTTCATATTAGGTAGGTTAAGTCCCTGTTGAGCCCTGGAAAGTTGTAGGGAGGCATATTTTATCCAAGGAGGTCTGTCGCCCCATACAAATCTAGAAATTAATTTGTCCCATGCTCAGAAATGTACATTAGAAGGGATAATGGGGAGGGTCTGTGGGAAGAAAGGGAGACATGGGAGTACATTCTGTTGTATGGCTTCAACTCGACTTAATAGTCCTAGCGGTAGTTGTGTCCAACAGTAGAGATCTAGAGTGAGTTGTTGAGTAAGGGGTTCAAAATTAACCAACTCCAAGTGGAGAAGTTTAGTGGGTATCTTAATCCCCAGGTAGCACGTCTCCATTCTATTCCATCTGAACTGGAAACATGCTTTTAACATAGGGAAGGGGTTAAAGAAGTATTTAAGGGCCTCTGTTTTGACCTATTTATTTTGTACCCTACAAGATTTCCAAAAATCTCATGTTGCTCCCAGACAGCCGGGATCGAGGATTCCGGTGAAGTGAGGGTTAGAAGAATATTGTTCGCAAAAAGCGTGGCTTTATGGGAACAACCTCCCACCGGGATCCCCTCTATACTCGCTTGCACTCGTACATTTGCAACTAGTGGCTCCAAGTAGGGAGCGAATAATAGTGGGGATAGTGGGTACCCTTGATGCGTTCCCCTCAACAAAGAGAAGGTGGTTGAAAGAGACCTATCCAGCTTGAGGTAGGCGAGAGGGGAGCTTGGTACATGGCTTTAATTTGAGAGATAAACTTGTCTGGAAAGGTGAAACGCTTTAGTGTTGCCCACAGGAATGGCCAGGATACCCTATCAAAAGCCTTCTCTGCATCCAGGCTGAGAAGAACTAAGTGGATCTGTCTCTTGGCAGCATACTCAACAAGAAGCAGGACCCATTTGACCGCATCATGGGCCTGACGTTTTCTAATGAAACTGACTTGGTCGTCATCAATAATATGGGGAAGAAGTACAGTATATCCATCCTGTGTGCTGCTATGGACATAAAAAGTTTATAATCGCAGTTAAGCTTTGAGACTGGGTGATATGAAGCTAAGAGTTTAGGGTCTTTTCGAGGTTTGGGAATCGCTGCTATTTCAGCGTACCTCCACGAGGGGGAGGTGGTTTCCCATCCTGTATGTCAGTAAAGGCCCTAGCAAGTGCTGGGGTCAATGCCCCTCTGAATTTCTTGTAGAACTCCAAAGGGTATCCATCCGGGCCAGATGCCTTTAAAAATTTGGTCAGTTTAAGTGTACTCAGAACCTCCTCCATTGTGATTGGATGCAGTAGGGCCTGGGCCTGAGATTGGGATGGGGAGAGTGTCAGCAGTGGAGCATTGTGCAGGTATGCTGCAATTTGTTGAGGGGTGTAAAAATCTGCCATAGCTTGTCTTATGGCTGTTGGATGATGAAGAGGATGGCCATCCTTGGGGTCGAGTAGACTGGTAACAGTGGCCTGGGCTCTCGGCCCCCAAGTCCTGGCCAAATTCCCTAGCTCCTCGGGGTCCCCTCTCATGAAAGTTAACTTTTAAATATAACAATTGTTGTTCTATTCTCTGGTCCATCAGCTTTTGTAACTTTTGTTTTACATTCTGTAATTGGGGATTTAACCGAGGCTTCCCCCTGGAGCAATCTATTCTGCAAGTCTCGGAGATCTGCTTGTAACTTGGTCTGCAGTTCCTCCCACAGCCTTTTCTTACGGTCTGAGAACCAAATTATTTCTCCCCTTAATACAGCTTTAAGAGTAGCCCAGCAAATAGTATTTGTAACATCTGGAGAGGTATTGTCAGCCAGTATTTTGGGGATAGCATCTTTAACCATTTGAATGAATTCCAGATCTTGCAAGTGCATCAGATTTAGGCACCAGAAGGAGTGCCATTTTGGCTGGTCTTAAGTCAGTTTTGAGATACAGTATAATGGAAAGTGGTCCTATAATATAGTTGCCCCAATGGAAATATCTCGGATGGAATTTAAGTGCTGTATTGAGCCCAGAAAATAGTCCAACCTAGATGAGGTGTGGGTTTTTTGAAGAGTAATATGTATATGCCTTGGTCGAGGGGAAGAAATGCCTCCAAAGGTCTACCACACCCAGCGTGGGCAAGGTGGCCTTGAGGTACTTTTGCAGAGGTGAGGCTGTGTGCCTAGTGGGTATAGAGGTGTCAAGGGCGGGATCCAAAGTTACGTTCAAGTCCCCTCCTACTAGATCATTGAAAAACTTTTTTGCTACTGCTGACAACGAGCCTTGCGGTAGGTATACCAACGCCAGTGTTACTTGCATGGTATATAATTTCCCTACTGCAATAATATACTGTTCCTCCTTATTTATGATTAGGTCCTGGAGGAGAAAGTGAACCCCACAGGGAATTAAAATGGCCATCCCTCATGTCCTGCCAGATGGATGTGAGGAGGAGCTCACAGTCTGGTATCTCGTAGTTTTAAATTTGGCATGCTCCGTTTGGGAGAGATGCGTCTCCTGCAGATAAACTACATCCGGTTTATCTTGTTTCAGAAAGCGCAGTAGTCTGGATTGCTTTATAGGGTTGTGAATACCATTCATATTAAATTAGAGTATCAAAGCTTTATTATCCATTTTGAGTGTAAAAGGTAAGGCTGGGAAGAGTGAGGTACACCCATCCAAAGAGACAGTGAGAATCCCAGTAAGGAAAAGGAGAAGGAAAATATAGGTCCTTTTAATAAATGCATGTGTCATCTAAGCAAATAGTCCCAAAATGCAGTAGTCATTATAGCAACACCTTGTTTTATAAGCCTAGTAATCATAACATTCCAAGCTACCCAAATAATCAATATGTCAGTATATTCCATGGGAGCCCCACAAGGGGGCAGTAGAACTTGATGGTTGTAATATAAACCCCACTGCAAATATCTGAGCATTATCAGCCAATTGAAAACTAAGAGTGAGATTCTGTAGCATAAACATATAAGGGCCAGCTGGGCCAAAAACAAACAGTAGAACCTCAGGGAGTGCTTAAAACATGTTGAAGTAACCAGATGTTCTAGGTGTAAGCCTGTAATAACTATCAGCTTCCTTGTCAGAGAGCTGGTGTGTTGAGACCTAACACTGACTTCCAAGGTGGGGGAAAATAGTGAAATCTTCCCTAATGATCCCAGTGGAAGGTCTGGCTGGATAATCTTCCAATCGGAATAGGGGGTGTAGCCAGGGCTCCACAGGCTCCGGGCTCCCTGGGGACCTAAGTAGCCCCAAATAAAGTATGCTAAAAACGGGAGAAAACTTAAAATTAGGGTGGGGTGCAATACAGCCTGAAGTGGTCTTAGCAGCCCAGGAACATAGACTAACTCCATTTCCTGCTGTCTCTGCCCCCCCATGTCTGACCTTTGCTGTATTGAGCCTTTAAAGTAAAATAGGTTAGATATAGTAATGAGTAATTGAATTACAACTAATGTATTCGAGATTGAAATAAACTCAGAGCCCCTTTGTCCTCCAGTAAGACTCCCATATTGAGTTGGGATTGATCGCCTCCCAGTGAAGATGACTCAGGGAGATAGCCATAGGGAGGATAAAAAGTCCCCCTATTACCATGCTTATCCGGATAGTCTCTAATGGAGTTATCAGTGTCCCAGTGTCCAAATGTAGAGAGTCATTCTGAAGGACCCATGAAGTTCCATGGTTCCTCCTGAAGTGTTACTTGGGGAATGTGTCCACAGGGAACATCCCGGGCCCTCAAGGTGATCGATCTTCAGGAACAGAGAGAGGGGGTTACCCCCCCTCCCCCTGCTTGGGGGAGGATGTAAAAGGAGATCCAAAAGGGATGCTGAAGCTATGTGCCCCAGTCTATAGTGGTCCAATTGGGGTCTGACATAAGGTAGGGTCCGGGGAACCCGGGGGGGGGGAGGAATCCAGTGGGGGAGGGATGACACCCAGGTAATTCGCCATAACAAGTGAGCGCGATGTTCCCAGTTCAGTAGAGGGCAAGTTAGTAGAAGGTTCCACGATCTAGAGTCAGGCAGACCATGGTCGTCCAGGAGGAGATAGTTATACCTCCCCACCATGCCCCCTACCTGAGTCGATGTAGACTGTGTCTCCAGATGTTTAATGGATAGTTGAAGGGATCTTCAAGTCTCCTGGGAGGAGGTTCCTCATCTGAATGCTGCTAGACACTGCTTTGGGTCTGCAGACGTCTGCCCTGCATTTTCCCATTTAGGCTGGTTAGCAGTCGGAGTGAGCCATCTCGAAGGTTGAGTGCCTGTGTCGGAGAGGGTGCATGGGCGCATGGGAAAGACAAAGCCTTGTTTGGTGAGCTCCTCCTGTGCTGTGGCAAATTCCTTTTCACTCTCAGGAAGAACCACAACCAACTTCGCAGGATATGGAGGTGTAAATTTGATCCCTTTGTCTTTAAGAGTTGGTAGCAACAGCAAGTAGGCCCGATGGAGCCTCATGGTTTTGGGAGCATAGTCATGATCGATATAAAAGCGTTGTTGACCATAGAAAGTGTTTTGCTTTTGCCTGGCAGTTAGCAAGACTTGTTCTTTCACAGCATAATTAATAAACTTGGCAATGATGGGCTTGCAGCGGGGGAGGTCAGTTTAGGAGCTACGGCTTGGTGTACTCTTTCAAGGTCAAGAGGCAAATCTGATGGGAGCTCCAGGGCGGTTCTCAGTAGACTAGACACAAAGTCTTTTATATTGTTGCCCTCGGAGTCTTCCAGTATGCAGTATAGGTATATATTTTTATGGTGGGCTCTATTTTCAGTGTCCTCCTGCCGCGCATCTAAGAGCTGCTGCTGTTCTCGAAGCTGCTGTACCAGGCCCTCCAGATCGCTGACCTGGTTTTCGGTAGCCATAATTTGTCATTCGGCATTGTCCGCCCGTTGTTCCAACTGCACTATGTCTTTGTGCATTTCGCCATACATTTGTTTCACATCGGCGCGAAAAGCGCACAGTTCATAGTAAATTGTATCCGAATGGGATCCCTCGGCATCATCCTGCAGATCATCCATCTTCTGAGTGGATAAAGGCTTGTTCCCCTTGTTTCCCCTCTTGTTCATCATTCGTTGGGGTTATTGCTTTTGTCATCTGCCTGAAAGAGGTGAAGAAGGTGAAAAATCTAAAGAGGGGATTGAGGAGCAGTTCTCTTATGCTGCCATTACCATGCAGGCGGAACTGGAAGTCCAGCAGGATGGTTTTGATGCCAGACTTGCTCTCAGAGAATGAACTTGAGGCTCCCTGGGTTGCAGCTTGGCAGCATATTCTCCCCCTCCCAAATGAAACTAGCAATCATCTTCGAGGATGTTTTCTTCACTGGGCCACACCTTTGAAACTATATCCATCAGGCACTAGGTCTACATGGAAACTTTTGCTAGCCGTGGGCCGTCCACAATGATGTCCAACATCTGCAAGCATGGGCGTCCCCATCACTCCTCAGTTCTTTTCTTGCTGTCAGTCATTCTCATCGGACCTGTTGGAAGGAAACGCCATCAACTTGGTCATTGTCATTTATTCTTTTAATTTACTACAAGTCTTTTTTGTCATCTTTCCATGCTGCCAAATTCGAAAGAGGCTTTATTTCAGTATTGTAAATGTGGAGAGTAAATTTACAAAGACGACACACGGGGTTTATGTGTGCTGTTTGTGCCTGTCTCACAATGTGAGGACTTGTGAGATTTGCCAGAACTTTAACCAGGCTACAAGACAGCACCACAAGAAAGCTCTACAAAATGTCCTCCTTCTCAAAACTTGGAAAACCATGGAGAAAGAACAGGACCCAAAGTTTGTGTCTCCCTCACCTCTGGCTAAGAAGCGGGTGCCGAATTTGAAGAATCGGGACAAGAAATGGTCATCGACGTGACCCTCCTTCTCATCAGGCCCCAAGCATAAACGGGAGATACTAAAAGATCTGCTTCACCGGCAAGGTACCAGTTGCCGTTGAGATAAGATTATTGTACTATGTCATCGCCCACTCCGGCAACAGTGACTATAGCACCCTCCCCCCAAAACCATTGATGAGACACCAAGTTCAGGGCTTGGCTTAGGCAAAACAGGGCTGCCAAAGTCCTAACAGTTCAATCTTGTTTAAATATCTACTGTGGACAGTAGGACACCTGTCAAAGCATACATATGATCATACGAAATTGCCAGCAGACACAGGCCGCATGGTCTGTCAAGTCTGCTCGAGTGTGCAGCTAGCCCCTCATCTTGCAGCTGCCCCTCCCGCCCCCTCCATCACAATATCCCTTCCCCTTACCCGACCCCTCTTGAAACTGCCCACCATCTTACAAGACACCAGCTTTTCTGGTAAGGTGTTCCACTTACCCATCACCCTTTCTGTGAAGAAATGTCCCCTTGCCTCCCTCCTAAATCTTCCCCCCTCCAATCTCAGTCCATGCCCTCTCGTGTCCCTTCCCCTTCTCAGTTGGAAAATCCCCTCTGTGTTTGTCTTGTTTATTCCCTTCAGGTACTTAAAGATCTCTATCATATCCCCCCATCCCTCCTCTCCTCCAGTGAATACATTTTCAGCTCCCTCAGTCTGTTCTCATAGGGCCTGTCCCCCAATCCCTGAATCATCTTTGTGGCCCTGCGTTGCACCCCTCCAATAATCTGATGGCCTTCTTCAGGAACGGGTGCCAGAACTGCACACAATACTCCAGGTGGGGCCTGACCAATAATCTGTACAGGGGCAGTATAACCTCCCTCCTGGATGAGATCCCCCTAGCTATACACCCCGACATTTTGTTAGCTTGTGCTGCCACCTTCCTGCACTGAGCAGAATTGTTCATGCTCCCCGTCATGATTACCCCTAGGTCCTTTTCCTCTATAGTGCTTCCCAACTGTACTCCATTCAAGCGATAGTCCCTCCCATGGTTCTTTGCTCCAAAGTGCAGAACCTTGCACTTCTTGGCATTGAACCCTAACTGCCATGTTTCTGCCCACTCCTGCAGCTTAGTCAGGTCCTCCTGCAGCCCCTTCCACCCCTCAATGTCATCTGCCACAGCTCCCATTGTGGTATCATCTGCGAACAGACTGATTCTGCTCCGGATCCCATGTGAAATATCAGCAATAAATATCCCAAACAGGACTCAAGTAGTCCTGGCATCTTTACAGGGCACCATCAACTCTCAGGCTGTGCTAGCGCCATTCTCAGAAAGGATCAGACGCATTCTGCCTGGACTACCACTACAGGCAGTTATTCCACCACCAGGGTGTCCTACTTCATAGCCCTCGTCGATGGCCTCTATTAGCACACCACAGATTCCTTCTTCTCAGCTGCTGCCGGCACCGTCAGTGCATTCTGCAGCTCATGTTGTTAACAGAGACATCAATAAAATTGAATGTAATCCTGACCTCGTGGTTTTAGAGGAGTAAAATGAGGGAGAATAATGTGTTGCACCGTGATCTAGTTCTACCCTTTCTTCCTGCAGTGAGAACTCAGTGGTCTATACCATGAGATCTCCTCCTGAGGATCCAGCATTTCAAGCCATGATGCAGCAAATGCAGTCTGCCATGTGCTTTGTTGTGGAAGAGAAAGATTCCACAAAATGAAATTTAATGGAATCTTTGGAGGTGCCTTGCACACCCTCCATTACAGTTCCATCTGTATACCATGCATTAGAAGATGCTACCTTCGCTGCATGGTACATACCAAACTCATAGTGCCTAGAAAGACTGATGAGCAGTATCCTGTACCATCTGCTAATTGGACAGAAACTGAATCTGTAAGTCATCATGGCTGCTCATGATAGGTCTAGGGCACATAAACACATGAGTACTGTGCCTCCTGATAAAAAATGTAGGAGGCTGGATGTTATGGGCAAGCGTACTTATGCCTCTGCCTCACTGGACCTTAGAATTGTTAACTACAAGGCCCACATAATAAAATATCAGAACAGCCTGTGGAAAGCTGCTCATACTACAGCCCAGGCTTGGCCAGATAGCTCTGCCAAGAATGAGTTACTTAAAACATTATGTTCTGGTGCTGAGGTGGGCAAACATTTGCTATGCTCAGCTTACGGTGTATCTGATGCTTCTGCCAGAGCTGCTGCTTCAGGCTTTTGCATGAGCAGATATTCTTGGCCTACAGTAGCTGGCTTTGGCAATGATGCGCAAAAGGCAGTATTGAATGCTCCATGTAGAGGTGCAGAACTGTTTGGTTATGATGTTGAAGAGGCCCTATGTGGCTTTCAGACCTCAAAAATGACTCTTAAGGTCTGTCAAGTCTCTGTATCCTACTCCTACGAAGAGTCATGGGAGGGGCTGCTTTCATCAGCCTGCTGCTAGAGGTGGCATTGTCTGTCATCAGCAAGGCCATAGCAGAGAAAGTGGCAACCTGCTGGGTCCCCTCCCATAAGTGCCCATACAAAAGCACACAAAACAGTCAGTACCGGTGGCACTGCTCCCACCAGTTCTGCATAACTCTCTTCCAGACACACCCCAACCTCCACTGTTATGTCCAGGGATGGTTGTGTGGGCAGACTCTCCCTACACCTGAAACAGTGGCTGGAGATTACTACAGACAAGTGGGTCCTGGAGATAATTGCAAGGGGGCATGTTCTGGAGCTGTTAGAGACCCCTCCAGACCAATGTCTGCCTCCTCCGTGTTATCTTCCATTCCATTTGTCCCATCTGAAGGAATAAGTTGTCATTATTCTAAAAACATGCTGTATAACCAGTTCCTTCCCGACAGAGAAATGAAGAACTCTATTCCATATACTTCCTGGTCCCAAAATGGACAAGGGGCTCTGCATCCTGTGTTGGATCTCAACTTTTTCATTGAATACAAAAAAGTTTTGAATGGTATCCCTGCAAACTCTGATTCCCCTTCTGCAAACAGGGGACTGGCTTTGTTCCCTGGACATGAACTAGAGAACAATGGATATGCAACTGTGTATTATGGATTTTGTTTTACAGACCCAAGGTGTGTGATGACCCATAAACCTTGAGAGTGAAGCCTCAGCCCCTCCTGTCGACACCACAGGCCATACCGCCAGCACAGGGGCTCCAGGCTTCCCCACCAGCATCGCAAGGTGTTCCGACGCCGATCTCTATTGATGTCCCAGCCATGCTATACTCCTTTTGGGAGTTCATGCACCACCTTGCGCCCCCCAACCCGGGCCAGGAACGCTGGGGCCTACTAGGCCTGCTCCTCCGCCAGTGCTTTCCACAGCACCATGCCGTGCCTGCCTGTCCTGATCCTCAATGCTGTTGGTGTTCATTTCAGAGCCAGGCGATGAGGACGAATATCATCCTAATCTGGAGGATAATGATGAGGATGAAGATGAGGGGGCTGCTAACCCCACCCACTCTTCCTCCACTGTTTCTTCAGTGGGTGAGGACTCCTCCAAATATACCCTGAGGTCCCCCCCCCCCGATGACCCCTATTTCATCTCAGTGAAGCGGCAGTTACAAGCTGCCATAGAGTTTGATGCCGAGGAGCAGGATGTCACTAGGAGAAATCTGACTGAATATTTAGAATTGCTAGATTCTCCTCCCCTCATTATTCCATCTGTAACAGCGACTTTTGAAGATACCACCATGGATGCCTGGTACAGACCAACTTTGATCCCTGTCCTGCCCAAAAAAGCAGACAAACTGTGCCAGGCTTCCTCAGGGAAACCATGATCTTACTCAGGATGCCAGGAAGAGGTTGGTCCAAACTACCTTCCTAGCCCTGTTGGACTATGCTGACTTCCTCTATGGTCAAGGTCCTACTACTGCGCTAGCTAAGCTTGAAAACCTCTATCACAGAGCCTTATGATTTATATCAGGAGCAGCCTATACCACGCACCATTGTTCACTCTACTTCCTGATAGGATGGTCTTCCCTTAAATTTAGAAGGCAAAGAAATGCTGCCTTATGAACTTACAGCGTTATCATTAAGAAGCTCCCACAATATATCACTGATTGCTTGCCATTCTGTTCCGTAGGTAGTTATGCCTTGAGAAGTTATTCCTACATTTCACTGTTTATCCCCAAGGTCAAAACGCACTTTGGTAGAGCCTCCATCAGTTTTGCACTTCCCGAACTTTGGAATAAGCTTCAAAAAACCTTAAAACTGGCTATCCCAATTAAACTTACCTCATTCAAACCCCTATACCCTTGATCCTTCAGCGAGGCTTGTAATTGTTTTTCCTGATGTTGTACATGTTTCCTACTTCTTACCCTCTTCCTCTGGTTCTCCGTCATTACTACTTCCTCTGTGTGCTCTTCCTCCCTTTCCTCTCCCCATACTTTTCCCTGTATATAATACCTATTTATTCTTGAGATAATTACTGTGCTGTTTATATTGTATATTTTGTGTTAATTGGTGACAAGTGTACTGTTCCCTCACCCTACTGGTGATATGTTATTATTTTGTACCCTTTATACTGCTGCACTGACCATGTGTAACTGCCCAGGTCCATCTTGTAAAAGAGCATGCTCAATGGTGTTTCACCTGGTAAAATAAAGATTGATTGATTGATTGATATCTGTGTCAATCCTCACCATTCATCACTGATGGGTTATGGCTGGAGGAACAGGACCCCCCGCGGGAGCAAAAAAAAAATTTCCCCCTAGGGGAAGGCCGCCCTCGAGGCTGACGCACAGCGTGACACTTGAGGCATAGCCAGTAATGACTCCAACTCCTCCCTTACCTCAGTTCTGCTCACCTGCCCTTGAGTGAACAGTGATCTCACAGGAAAGCAAGATTCAACTGCGACATAGCAGCCTGGTCCATTTTTCATCGACGCGAAGCCTTAGTTCTGTGTGCCGTTAGTAGATAAAATTTATGTACACAGTGATACCACCATTAGGGCTATGTATGCCCTTTTCACAAGGTGCACCTGTTTAAAGTATCAAGTTACAATAACACAAAATGCATATACGTAAATACAAAAATGAGACATGTCTCTTGGCGCCGAATCGACTCTGGATCTTCTAAGTCAGTAAGGTCTTTCTTTTCTTTTTATTGGCAGCAAGACCTTTTTGCTGTGTTTTGGTTAATTTTCCGTCCGATCATGTCTCATCCTAGGAACAAGAAAATATCTTCCAAAGCGGGCTGGCCCCTTATGCGTCGGTGTCCCTGCGGCCGGCTATATTCAGTTATGGACCGACATAATCATTGTTTGACTTGCCTGGGCCCAGACCATGACATGGACCGATGCAACGCCTGCTTCTCCATGGACTGCAGAGTGCTAGAGAACTGCGCACTTAAGGTCTGCCACATGCCTTCGACTTTCGGAGGGCAGCTTCACACACGGGATGCCAGATGCAGGTCCCTCAACCCTTCCTCCAGGTCCCCTCCCAGTTCTATACGGGCCACAGTGGAGGGGGCCTCCGCCTCTTCAAGCCTCACCATGATGGAGGCCCCTACTATAGTGCCGGAGGCATGGACCTCCCCCCCTCCCCCCCGGAGGTGAGGGCTCCCCCAGTGGCCCGGTGGTTTCCTCGTTGCCGTCTCTCAAGGCCGCTCCGGATCCTGGAGTCATTCGCAGCTCCAGTGATTGAAGCAGCGTCGTAGGTAGTGCTGGGTCATCTCATGGTGCCGTTTGCCGTGCCAGGAGCAGGAAGGCATTGGGAGTAGCCCCTCTGAAAGTCCTCTGTATTCACTCAGAGGAGGAGGACGATTCAGAGGCAGATCCGGACTGGCTGCCCGACTCCTCAGAGTTTCAGGGCTCTCCTCCACCCAGCACCTCTGTGCCTTCCCAACCTCCTCTTCTTTTGGAGCCGGGTGTCCTAACCGGCGGCACAGAGGAGCTTTCTGGGGCCAAAGGTGGCACCGGAGAGTCCTCTGGAGTAGGTATGGACTCCAGCTTATCTGGGATTGAGTCCCCAGGCCCCGATGTCCAGGCTGACTACATTGCCAGAGCTGCTCAGTCATCTGGGGCCAGGGAAGGGGTTCCCTCACCAGCTGCCCCCTGTGGACTGGTTGGTGAGGTAGAACCCTTATAGTTGGTGTTGAGGAAGAGGTCCCTGTCGGAGACCGGAGGGGTGAGGGGGCGGGAGGTAGCACTCTTCCTTGGTAGCCCTCCAGGGCTCCAGAAGGAGTCGAAGTCCCGAGCCTACCTTCTCCCCCTCAGAGTCCCAGAAGGAAACTTTGTTGCAGGAGGCTAGGGGCTGCCTTTCTGGACCTATGCTGCCCCAGTTGCCTCAGAAAGGGCAATCCCCTTTAGGGCTCAGCCCTGACCATTTCAGGATTGTTGAATGGCCAGTGGCTATTCCAACCGGCGGATCCTTCCAGGGTGCTGGATCGTCTGTGTGGTCTCTTAGCCCTGGCAGAGGGCATCCTCTTTCCCAGAGGCATTTGTCCCCTTTACCTCTGCCTTCCCCACCCTCCTTTCCGGGCCACTCTGGTACTGCGGGGCCTCTGACCTGGGAGCAGCTCAGGGCCTCAGCTGCTGATTTTCTTGTTACGTTAAACACATGGACTAACAGGTCTTTCACCTATCACCCCTACAGCAGCAGGTCTCGGACTCCTCAGCCTCCTCATCTTCCTCACCTGAGTAAGAGGATCCTTCCGTCCACCTGTCCTCGGACGCTGATCAGACCTCCTATCAGCGTTTCCTTTCAGGGCTGGTGGATGAGTTCCACATCTCCAGGGTAGCAAGACGCAATCCTGACCGGGCAACGTGCGTTTCCCTGAGCGAGTTCATTGCAGATCACCTAGTGGTGCCCACCTGGCCTACCCCCTATCAGGAGGCATTGTACTGTACCTGGCAGCATACTGTACATCATTTCCCTCTCCAGTCCCGATTGACTGCCGGCACAGGTATTGCGCACTCCAAGGATCTCCATGAGCTCTGCCTCACTTTTTTCACCCCCCTTCAAGAATGACACTTCTGGATACTCCTTCCGGGCATAGAAGCTCAAGGCACAACTGACCTCCAGAGGTGGATTCTGCAGAGTTCGACTGATGGGGGAGGAGAGTCTTCTCCTCGGCGTGCCTTTCGCTCTCTGTCGCAGCACATCATGCCCATCATGCTGCCTACAACAGGCTGTTATTGTCCATGTTGGGACATATCCTCTCATTTATGCCTGATGCAGAGACAACCAGGCAAGCCATTGCCCTCTCTGCACGTGGCCTGGAGCTTGCGAGGCACCAAGCAAGGGCATCATATGATGCTAATAAAGTGGTTTCCAGGTTAGCAGGGACAGTTCTCTGCATCAGGTGGACGGCGTGGCTTTGCCTTTCCTGGTTGTCATCCTTGGCCCAGCGTAGGGTGATTGCCTCCTCTTTCCGTGGGACCCACTTTTTTCACCGCAGGGTGAGGCGGAAGCTTCAGGGGCAACTTCCATCTCCCAGGCATAGGGAGATATCACCTCACCCTGACCAGTCACAGGCCTAGCTTGGCCTGTGGGGGTCTCCTCCATCTGTGTCTGCCCCCCAGAGGGAGCTGAGAGCAGTCTTCTCCCTCAGGGAGGTACCAGGTCCCCTTCGGGGGCTTGGTAATCACCCACCAGTGATGAATGGTGAAGATTGACACAGATAAGATATGAAAATTACGTACCTACCATAATTCGTAATCTTCCTGTGTATCTTCACCATTCATCACTGCTTCTCTCCCACCTTTCCCTCTTACGCCTCAGACCCTGGGCAGTGTCTTCCCCTCTGCTTGTTGTTCCCTATTGAGGCCATTGTGAGGGGTGTCCTGCTGGTACCTCATGATTCTCTCCTCCTTTTTTAAAGGTGGGGTCCTTTCCTTTTGGGGGACTTGGTGGGGGTCTCCCCTCAGGAGTCCTGGGTCCTCCCGGACCTGGTTCTCTCCGCCCCCTGGCTGGGCGGTAAGAAGACCCTCCTTGGGATTATAGGGACTCTGTGGGCCCGGGAGACCTCCTTCTCTCTCTCTCTTGTCTTTAAGTATTTTTTTCCACACTGCTACAGTGGTGTCTGTTTTTGGGTAGCGACCCTCCTTCTCAGACCCTTCCTCCCACCCAGTGAGGGAGGAGGGAGGGCTTTTTTCTCCCCTGGAAGGACATTCTCAAGAAGATAGGAGGCACCTTGCCCCACAGTGGGTTCTGTCCCCACCCTAGTAACTCTTCTAAACAGGAATGAGAGACCTACAACTCCTCTGTTTCAGGTGTAGGGGAAGATGGCTTAGCCAGGTCCCTGTCTCTAGTTGCCTGGCACAGCACTCAGTCTTTCCTCTCTTCTGAAAGTGAAGGTGTTCCATCTATGGAGGCGCGTTTTTGAATTGAGGAAATAGATCTTATCTGTGTCAGTCTTCACCATTCATCACTGTTGGGTACTGTGCTGGAGGTAGGACCCTGTGGGAGCCTTTTTTTTTTGCCCCCTCTGGGCGGAGTCAACGCAGGGTCGGCGCCGCCCTCGAGGACGATGTTCCACGTGGTGCTCACGGGTTAGCCACTATCTGTCGTCGACTCCGCCCCAGCCGTAGTTCTTCTCCTGCCATCGAGTGTGGACCTCGTGTGGAGACTACAAGCAAGTGCGTAGTTCATGTTTCACGGCCTAGTTTCGCCAGTTAGTTCTCTGTTCTGTTTCGCCCTGCTCGACGTCGCTCCTGGTGCCAGTATGACCATTTTCAATTATTTCAAAGTGGTGTCAAGTGCTGTTTTCTGTTGTTTTACCGTGCGGTCATGCCTCATCCGGGGGGGAGCAAGAAGTCGTTGAAGGCGGGGTGGCCACTAATGCATCAGTGCCCCTGTAGCCACCTTTATTCCATACGTACCAGCATGACCATTGCCTTTCCTGCCTCGGCCTGGCCCACGACATGGACAACTGTGACATCTGCTTCTCGGTGGACCATCGAGTTCTTGAGATGTGCGCATTTAAAGTCGGACATGCGCCGCCGACATTTGGGGGGCAGGTTCACAGTCGTTGGGCCAAGGTCAGAACTCTTGACCCTTCCTCTGGGTCCCCTCCTGGTCCTATATGGCCTGTGGAGGAGGGGGCCTTTGCCTCTTCCAGTCTTGCCACAGCGGGGGTTCCTTCCACGGTGCAGCAGGCCCAGTCTGACCCTCTCGGTGGGGGTGGGCGGGAGGCACCGCTCTGGCAGTCTCCTCTGGTGTTGTGTCCTGGGGCCTCTGTGCCCGGGCTGGCACCATCCTTGGCGCCATCTGGTGGTGCCGCCCTTGGCTCTGGTGCCTTTTGTGGTGTCTGAGGCCCAGGGAGCGCCGTGGCTGGTACCAAGCTGTCCCTTGGTGTTGCTCTCTCTCCTGGCACCGTTTGTGGAGCCAGGGATGTCAGCAGTGCTGTTGGAGGTGCTGACACTGTTTCTGGGGCTGTTTCTGGTCTTGGTGCCATGCGCGGCATCAGGACTGGAGTCAGCTCCGCTTCTGACTCCAGTGCCATTCGTGGCACCGGGGGGGGAGTGCGGTGCTGCGCTTAATGCCATTTCTGACTACGGCACTGCTCGCGGCACCAGGGAAGACCGCGGTGTAGGGCAAGTGCCGCGATTGGCTCTGGTGCCGCCTGTGGTGCTGGGGCTGAGGGTGGTCCTGCTCGTGGTCCAGGAACTGGTAGGGATTGGGGAGTCATCTGGAATCAGGCCTCTGTGTCCACCTCTTTGGAGGGGAACTCCAGGTCTGATCTGAATTGGCTTCCGGATTCTTCGGAATCTGCCGATCCCTCGATGTCCAGCACCTCGGCCCCCACTCAGCCTCCCTCTGTGGGTCGGACATTGCCGGCAGGTTCTGGGGTCAGTGGGACTGACCAGCCGGTAGTGGTCCATGTGGCCACTAACATGCAACCTGGGGCCACTGGCACATCTGCTCCTTCAGCTGGGGCACGCCCTTCCTTGGTGTGTTTGGACAGTCTGAGTTTGGGACAGCCTGGGGCACCCCAGGAAGGGGAGGGTTCTGTACCCTGGGTGGATTCTTCAGAGTCCATCATGGGTTGTCAGTTGCCTAGGCTAGTGGCTATGAGGAAGAGGGCTCTCTCGGAGTCTGAAGGGTTGAGGGGTCAGGGTTTGGTACAGCGCACCCTCACTGGGACCCGTCCGGGTTCTGGGAGGAGCCGTAGTGCGGACCCTCGCCTTTCCCTGGAACACTCTTCAAGAGGGACCTCAGCTTTGGAGGTCAGGGGCCGTCCTTCTGGACTCGCGCAGTCCCAGTCACCTCACGGGGGGAGGGGGATTTCTTCCCATGGGCACAGCTCTGACCGTTCCGATCTGGTTGAATGGTTGTTAGTTGCTGGGACCTCCGTGTCTCCTTCCCTGTTGGGAGCTTCCTCTAGGCCCCCCTGCCGTGACAGAGGCCGTTCTCCTGCTGCTAGGAGCTTGGCCTCCGTGCCTCTGCCTCCATCCCTGGCTATCCCAGGTATTCCCGGTCCTATGGGACCTCTTACTTGGGAACAGTTCAAAGGTTTGGCTGCATATTTCCCTACCTGCCTTAGTGCCTTGGACCAGCAGATGTTCCACCATGCTTCTGTGCAGCCGAACCCTGAATCTCCGAGCTCATCAACCTCCTCATCCCCCTCCTCGGAGGGAGAGGAGTTATCTGTCCACATCTCCCCAGCATCTGATCTTTTTCATATCAGCGCTTCTTCGCGAGGATGCTGAACGAGCTCCATCTTGCCCCATCTCCTGTGACCAATCCCGAGCATGTGACACGCGCCTTTTTAGGCGAGTACAGTGTGGCCAACCTGGTGGTTCCCACCTGGCCTGTCTCCTTCCTTGAGGCGTCACATTGGCGTTGGCAGCGTCCCTTCTCCACTGTTCCAGCCCCAAGGGACCTACATCAACGGTATTGTGTCCCCCCCCCCCTCGGGTCTTCAGGTACCTTGCCTCATCCTCCTTCGGGGCTGACATACCCGGACACCCCCTCTGGGCCTCAAGCCCCACACCATGACTGACCCCCAGACTCAGACTCTGCAGATTTCGATTTCTGGGGGAGAAGGACCTTCTATTCGGCAGGAATCTTTCTTCTATAGCTGCACATCAGGCCCACTATGCTTCCTGTGACAGGTTCTTGTGGTCCAGGCTAGGACAGCTCCTAGCCTCAATGCCTGATACGGAGGAAACCAGGCAAGCCATCACCCTCTCTGCTCAGGGCCTGGAGCTAGCAAGGCACCAGGCAGGGGCATCTTATGATGCCAATGAGGTAGCCTCCAGAGTTATAGGGACAGCGATCTGCATTAGGCAGATGGCATGGCTTCGCTTATCCCGGTTGTCACCCCTGGCCCGGCGTAAGGTGATTTCCTCTGCCTAGCGGAGAACCCACCTTTTCTCCTGTAGGGTGATACGGCAGCTTTCTGGGCGTTTTCCGTCCCCCACTGGGGGTTCCCTGTCTCACCCAGACCAGTCTCAGGCCTCCCCGGGCCTGTAAGGTTCTCCCTCGGTGACTCCCCCAGTGGAGGCTAAGGGACTTAGTCCCTAGGGTAAATGTGGGCCCCCTTCGGGGGCTTGGTACTCACCCAGTAGTGATGGATTGTGGAGATTGACAGAGATAAGATATGAAAATTACGTACTTATCGTAATTCTTATCTTTCTGTGTATCTTCACCATTCATCACTAAATCCCGCCCTCCTTCCCCCTGGGGCATCAGTCTCCTGGCTCCCCCTCCTCTTGTGGTCAAGAGGCAGGGGACTCTGGAGACACACAGGGAGGAGTTATTCCTGTAAGGGGTTTTGTTTTTTTCTTGGGTGGGGGGGTCCTTCCTCTCTCTCATTCGCCTTTGGCTTCTCCCTACTCCCTTAAATCTGGAGTGGGGGTAGAAGGATGGACGGACCTCCCCCCTTCTCAAAACCCCTTGTTTTTCCTTAGTTTGGATGTCCCTTTGGATTAATCCCTCCTTACCCTTTTAGGGGTTCTTCCCTTTATTTGGGGGAAGGGGGAGGGATGCGCCCTTGTCTACCTGGAACTCCTTCTTCCCTAACTGTTTTTGGCTCCTCTTGGGGCCACAGCTGCTTATTCAACTCAGGCTTCGCCTTGTCAGCTTCTCTTTTAACTAGGCAAGACTGGGTGGTCCAGACAATCCTTGTCTGCCATAAACTTGCTTAAACTCTAGGAGTCCAGGTCCAGCTTTCCAGGGGTGCAGTGCTCTCCTCACCCCCCTTCTTCTTTTCCTCTTCTTCCTTTTTCAAGAGATTGGGGCCCCCCTTTTTTCTCCCAATCCCCTAAACCTAGTCTTCTCCTTTCTGTCCTCTCTGTCATTTATTTCTCCTTTTGGTTTTTATATCCTTTCCTTTTATCTGTCCATTGGGCTCCCTTGCCCTTCCCCTCCATCACTTTTCTTACACTCTCTGGCATCTCAGAACTGAGGCTGGGGTGGAGTCGACGACAGATAATGGCCAGCCCACGAGCACCACATGGAACGTCGGCTTCGAGGGTGGCGTCAACCCTGCGTTGACTCCGCCCAGAGGGGGGAAAAGTCTCCCACAGGGTCCTAGCTCCGGCGCAGTACCCAGTAGTGATGAACGTTGAAGATACACAGAAAGATCAAGAATTACAGTAGGTATGTAATTTTCGTTTTCATTTTCCTTGCTTGGATATGACTTAGCTGAGTTCTCTTCCCTCCCCCCTTGACCCTTTGGTTCCCTTCCTGGAGGAATCGGAGGGGGTCTCCCATCTCCTACTCTTTTCTTCTGTTCTTCTTTTCCATCTTCCTTCTCTTTTCTGTGCTCGCTTGCCCAGAGGATGGGGCCCTATGTTCCAGACCTCTTGGGTGATACTGTCCTCTCTCTCTTTGCATTATATCTCTTTCTGTTTACATCCTTTCCTTTGGCCATCTTTTGGGCTCCCTTGCCCTACCCTCTTCTTTTCTCTATTTCTTTTTCCTTCACTGTACCACAGTACACAGAACTGAGGTGAGGGAGGAGTCGGTGTCATTTACTGGCTATCCCTTGATCGTCACGCTGTGTGTCGGCCTCAGAGGTGGTGCCATGTCAGCACCGGCTCCTCCCCTTAGAAAAAAAAATTGCTTCCACGGGATCCTGTTCCTCTGGCCATAACCCACCAGTGATGAATGGTGAAAATACAAAGAAAGATCAAGCATTACAGTAGTAGACGACTTCCAGTTCTGCTCCCATGAGTGATGGCTGCTTAGGTATCGGTCTCTTACTAGCTCCCGAACAGATACCCTCCATTTAATGCCTAACAGTGTATATATAATTAAAATAAGTACCTTGATAGCATTGAGAAAATCAGTGCAGGAGGCAGAAATCCTATGAAATGGAGAGATCCGAATCGGAGGCCTCGGGATCTGAAACACAGCAGGGTTCCATCTCATCTGGTCTACGCATGGGAGCACTGAAAAGTAACCGTAGCGCTTCCAAGTGTGAAAATAAAAAGGCTAAACTTGATTTAATATAGCAAGAGCTCCTATCCTTTCGAGCAGAAGTAAAGCAGATCTATGGGGAGCTTCACAAAGACGTCATGCAACAGGAGCAGAGGGCCGACAATACAGAGAGGCAGTTAACGGCCACCGAGAACCGGGTAGATCGACCTGGAGACCCAAATTAAAGACCTACAGTAGCAACAAGAAACCCTGGAAGCCAGACAAGAAGATGCAGAGAATAGAGCTCGTAGGAAACATATATGTATCTACTGCATTCCAGAGGACTCTGAGGAAACAGACATCAAAGAATTTGTGGAGTCATTGCTTCGGACTGCCATGGAGCTCCCTGAGAACTTGCAACTAAACTTAGAGAGAATCTACCGGGCATTAATTCCAAAGCCTGCAGATTCTACGACTCCCCCCAGATCCACAATAGCCTATTTCAACAGCTGCTCTACAAAAGAGAAAATTCTGTTGTCAGTCTGGAGGAAACAGAAAATATTTTATGAGCAGAAACGATTCTATATAGACCATGATTATGCCCCCAAAACCAAGAGGCTGCGTCGGGCCTATCTCCCTCTGCTACCAGTACTTAAAGCTGCGGGGCATAAGTTTTCTACACCTTACCCGGCTCGCTTAATAGTCCAATTCCCAAGTAGGAAAAAGGAATTTTCAACAGCAGAAGGAGCTAAAATGGAGCTTACTCGAATGTGCCTGATTTTCTCCGATCATATACCAACAGTAGGAGATTCAACCTCTAGACCCCCAAGATGGCAGACAGTCCAGAAAAACATCCCGGAGGAGAAGTGCAACAACGGAGACCCCAAAAGAGCTTTGGCTGCATTTCGAAGAACAGAGAAGACCCCTGTCGTGGAGAAGACCTGAAATGGACTGCACAATAGCTGGCTGAACATCATTTTTGTGCAGGTCAGTGGATGGGGGTGAGGGAAGTTATCCCTGGGCCACTTCTCACGCTGCCCTGGCTCTAGGCCTACTATAATATTACAAATTAACAACAGTATTGAGATGGTCCATTTGCTGAGGTGGTGTGGGAGGATGGCCCAGCCCAACCCCCACCTGACTAGTGGCAAGGGACAAAATGGACTGTGGAGCATCAGCTCTTTATGGAAATGCAGTTGAGATATTATTTTTGAAATAAGTGGCATATGCTAGAGTCACTTGACTTAAGGGGTCTGGCTCATTTTACTGTATTATGCTTATTTAACTCTGGTACTGGACCAAGGACATTAAGTTATGCACGGGAGGAGAGACTGATATCAAGCGGACATGGATGATTGAACTGAATATTGGGGCATTTGTTTCTTTTTATTGTCCTAAGTTTCATTTCTGTTGGGGCAGGAATAAGCTCCAAGGAGGCCCCAGGCAGGCTCGTCCTGGGCATTACCTCCTTTCCTGGTGGACTCTGTGAAAGGGAAGGAGACCACGTGGGAAATATAGGGAGGACGGGAGTGACCTCCCCAACCTTGGAAGCACAATTTAATTTTGTAATTAGGTTGGAGGCTTCTCAACTGATAAAAATGTTTAAAAGTTATTGGATTAATGTTAAGTTCTTTTTTCCCTGAGCACTATTGCTATAGGAGTTTAAAAGTTTTCCAATATAATTACACTATAGGTTAATTTGGGACACACTGTTTGGACAAGTAAGAGAATATGTAAATATGGAATTTGATACGAGGGACATGAATATGCAGTGTCAGTGGCTCAGTAGGTAGCACATTCGCCTCTGAGGCCGGGAGATCAGAGGGCTGTGGGTTCAGTCCCCACATCTGGCACTTGGGTTAATATGCCAGTACTGACACTGTAGTGCAGCATGAGAGGGGTGCTGCACTTCTGAGGTGCCGCCTTTCGGATGAGACGTTAAACTGAGTTCCCATCTGCCTGGATTGGTGGTAGTTCAGGTGGATGTTAAAGATCCCATGGCACTTATCGAAAAGAGTAGGGGAATTTCCCCGGTGTCCTGGCCAAATTTCCCTCATTCACTAAAAAAAAAATACCATCAACAGCTTAATCTGGTTCAAGATCAGTTGGCATTCATCTGTATCTCCCTCCCCCGGGTCGTGCCTGAAAATAGGCAGGGTTTGTCTAGTGCACTTACCCGGTCAACAAAAGCTAAAATAAATAAAAATAAAAAATATAGGGCACAGATGGATACATTCTGGGGCAGTTTGGCGGTTGGAGAGAGAAAGGGGAGGCCACAGCATCCTGTGGCAGACTGATGGCTTTTCTTAGAAGGAGGGGGCAGGGTCAGAGATCTACAAAGGGAGATGCTTTACTATATAGTAGTTTAAAATGATGGCTAGTTCACCAGTTACAGTGTTATCATTAAGTATAAACGGGATTAATAACCCAGTCAAACGGTCGAGACTTCTCCAATACATTAAACAGCAACATCCTGATCTCACTTATATACAGGAAACCCATTTGTCTCCTACAGAACATTTAAAGCTGTCGACGGGGGTGCGGTATAAAGTGTGTGCCTTTTCTAGTAAGAATGGGAAGAAAAGGGGGTAGCAATCATGGTTTCTGCTACTCTACCACTGGAGGTGGGAGTTGAACATGTGGATCCAAATGGATGCTTTGTGATTATACAGGGGACATTATACGGAAGGGATATAACACTGGCTAATGTATATTTTCCTCTGGCATCTCCCCCAGCTTGACTACGGCAGTTCTTCAACAAACTAGTAGACATTCAGAAAGGGCTGTTAATCTTGGGGGGAGACTTTAACATAACTATAACCCCCAAAGTGGACACCTCTCACCCACAGAGACACAGAATAACTCTCTCCCAGAGATTGCTCTGCTCCCAGATTACCACACATGGGTTGTTGGATGTTTGGAGACATTTTTATCCATCAGCGGGTCACCTATTTCTCACCTAGGTTTAAGACATCATCTCGTATAGACTATTTTTTTGTCTCAGTGGAGCACTTGGATGTTATAAGAGATCTATCCCTAAACGCTCAGTTTTTATCAGATCATACTGCTTTATTATTTAAAATAGATATAGGTAGGCCCCACAAACCCTCATTGTGGCATCTCAGTTTGTCTCTTCTTAAGGATGCGGAATTTCGAGACTTGATGACTCAGAGAATCTCACAAATAATAGAAGATAATTTCTCTTCGGAGACCACATCAGCCGTGGTGTGGGACACATTGAAAGCAATGATTCGAGGTGAAATAATCTCTTATGCTTCACGTAAGCACAAACATAGGGATCTTAGATATAAACAACTACTGTCACGCCTGAAGGAATTGCAGCAGGACTTGGGGCAGAGGAAGAGTGGGTTGGAGGAGGAGATTTCCCAAATTAAAAAGGAGTTGCAAGCTATTATGGACTTTCAAGTGCAGGCTACACTTCAACAATTGAAGAGGTTTCATTATGAGGGAGGACTCAAGGGAGCCAGGGTGCTGGCTAAGAAACTTAGGGGGTATAGATAGGCAGCCACTATAACTAAGCTTAAAGACCCTAATTCAGGACACTTGGTGGGTAATACGTTGGACATCCTGACAGTGTTTCAGAACTTCTATAGAGATTTGTATGCAACCTCCCCACGAATTACAGATACAGCAATTTCTTTCAAGGTTACAAGTTCCCACCATTCTGCAGCTACAGAAAGAGAGACCGATGGCCCCTGTCAATGAAGGGGAGATCAAGATGGCAGTTAAGCAGGCGAAGACATTAAAATGTCCAGGGCCTGATGGCTTTCCCCTGGAATGGTACAGGGTATTTTTATCCTCTTGTCTTTCTTTGATGAAAAATACCTATTTGGAAGTCCAGAAGGGTGACCCCCCACCGTTTCGTGAGCCTATGCAGTTTATATCTACAGTACCAAAGCCAGGTAAAGATCCTCTGCAACCAGTTTCACATAGACCCATATCTGTTTTAAACTATGACTATAAATTATACATGTCTATTTGGGCAAGGTGGCTAGAAGATATTCTTCCAGGCATTATACATCCAGATTAGTCAGGGTTTTTAAAATATAGGCAAACTTCAGATAACACCCGGAGAGTTGTTATTCTATTGGACTATCAATCAAACAAAATCTTTATTTTGCCAGGCAGAACATCATTGAGACAAGCTCATTTACAAGATGGACTTGGGGCAAAACAATTACCAACAGGGTTAAGACATAACAGGTTGAGTGAACGTACATAACAATTACATAGTAATAATAACATAATAACATATAACCATCACATGTAACAAGATACTTCCACCAGGACATAGCAGTAGGTTCAACAGGAGGTAGTGCCATTTAAATAAATTGCATAGATAGAGCTATATGGACATAAGGTAATGAGCTAAAGTTTATACAGTAAGCATCATTGGAGGAGTCATAATGAGCAGGAGTGGCAGTTCCTCTAGCCTCGAAGTGCGAAGAAGATTGAGATGTAAGAGTCCTTTGATAAGTACTGTAGGCATGGCCTGGCAAGTGGGATGGGAAGTGGAGGAGGTATAGGGAGTGGGGGGGGGGTCAGATGAGATAGAAGAGGGTTCGACATGATGGCTTAGGGAGGAAGGACTGTTCTAAGGGAGAAACACAACAGATGCCACAGGCAATGGTTGGGGTTTAAGTCCAATATTTGAAGCAAAGACAGATTGTGATGTTGGGACCTTGATTTGGACAGTGACAGAAGGGAGGACTCAAATGACGCCTCAGGCAGTAGTTGAGGTTTCTAGGAACTCCCTCCCTGTATCCATAGTAAGTCTTGATGCCTATAAGGCATTTGATTGGGTACTTTGGAACTTCCTTTGGCAGGTGATGGGCTCCTTTGGGTTTCCTGAGAGGTTCATCAAATGGCTCAGTAATATTTATGCTGACCCCTAAGAATACATTGGAGTGAACGGGACTGTGATGGCACTGATGAGGTTGGAGAGGGGCACAAGGCAGGGGTGTCCCCTTTCGCTCTCATTATTTGCCATCTGTATAGAGCCCCTGGTAATTGCAGTATGAGCACTGAAGGAAATATTGGGAGTAGAAATGGAGGGCCTGGGTCGTCGGAGGTCGGCCTTGCGGGGCGGGCAGAGCAGGATGGAGTAGCGCCAAGGCGCTCCTCTCCGGGGAGGGTGGTGCCAGCATCCCTGGCTCTCGGCTTCCCCTGGTGGAGGCCAGGGGCTGTCCTGTGAGTGCCAGCGATAAACCAATAAGTGAGGCGGAAGAGGCAGTTACGGGGCTGTAAGGTGCATGCATGCCTCCACACGCATCGTCCTTCTCCTGGGGTCCTCAGGTAAAGGGGAGAAAATCGGAAAAAGCAGCCAGCGGCAGGACGGCGACCGACTCTCCGCAGGGACCGCTCCCAGACCGGGTGTAAGGTAAGCCCTGGTAATTCTGGGGGATGGAGCTGGGGGAGTCGGTCAGATGGGGGCCGCATGTCACGAGGAAAAACAGAGTGGAGATATAAAAAAAAAAATCAAAACAATTTATTAAAACCAGAATAAACAAGTTAAAACTCATGACTACAACATTAAAAATTGGTATATGCCATACTAAAAAGTAATGTCTTCAGTGCTGCTTTAAAACTTTGGAGGGTCGGGCAATCTCGCACCTGACGAGGTAGAGAATTCCACAGGGTTGGGGCCATAAAACTAAAGGACCTGGCCCCAGATGTCTTTAAACGAACCCTGGGAATCTCTAGCAATCCCTGATCAGTGGATCGGAGAGAGCGGGAGGGACAGTAGGGATGAAGGAGATCTTGCAGGTAACCAGGTCCCTGGTCATGTAAGGCCATATAGGTCAGCAAACCTACCTTGAAGGTATCCGCCACAGTACTGGCAGTCAGTGCAGTCCGCAAAGCACAGGCGTTATATGACTGGTCCTAGATGAACCAGTCAGTAGCCTGGCTGCCGCATTCTGCACAAGCTGCAGGCAGCAGATATCAACCCCCGGTAACCCAAGATAAAAGGAGTTGCAATAGTCAAGGTGGGAAGTAACGAAAGCATGCACCAAAGTTGGAAGATCGTCGGAAGGAACCAGGTGCTTCACCCGGGCGATATTCCTCAGGTGGTAGAAAGAAGTTTTGACAACTACCGACACCTGCGATTTAAGTGTCAAACAGTCATCAAACATGACGCCCAGGTTCTGCACCCGGTCTGAGGTAGTTAGCTGCACACCCGCAAGCCATAAACCTGAAGGTGATCCCGCCAACAAACCTGCCTCCTGACGACCTGAGTCCACAACCAACAGCTCAGTTTTTTCTGGGTTTAACCGCAACCAACTCCCATTCATCCAATCCTGGATTTTGGTGAGACAATTGTTAAAAACCGAAACAGCAGCATCCTGGCCAGGCACAAAGGACATGTATAGCTGAGTGTCATCTGCATAGCAGTGAAAACTCAAGCCATACCGTCTATGAAACCCTTACATTGGTTCTGGAAGCAGATATTCATAAATGGTTCTAAATGCGGCTGGTCTTCTATTCCAGGATTGAAACAATACAATCTAATATTCTGCCAAGATTATTATACTTATTTCAAACTATCCCATTGGTCCCCTCGCAGGCATACTATACATCCTGGAACAAGACCTTATCTAGATTTGTCTGGAAGGGAGGTCACCCACGTATAAGATGGTCCATCTTACAACTCCCAAGAGATAAAGGAGAGTTGACTCTGCCCAACCTGAGACAATATGCCAGTGCAGTAGGGATTAGTCGGGTTCTGGCCTGGTTGAACCCGACTTGTTCGTCACCGTGGAAGCACATAGAGTGCACCCTCAGTGACTTGCATGACCTTCATAAGGTGCTGTTCACTCCTCTTTCCTCCCTACCAAAATTATCTGACAACTATATGGGGGGCACAGCAAGTTCTGGGAATGTGGTATAGGATCAGAGCCTCTCCGAATTTGGAACCCCTGCTCTTTTATCTGAGACTGTTGTCTACTGAGTCTGAATTCTTACCGGCCCGTTTTGATCTTGCTTTTCAGCAGTGGCACAGAAGGGGTCTCTCTTTCATATACCAATTTCTGGATAAGCAGGGGGTGGTACCCTTTGCTCAGCTTCAGCAAGCATTTGGTCTCACCAGTAGGAAATATTATAGATACTTGCAGGTACGAACATTTTTGTTACATGAAGGGCCTAATAGGAGTCAACTGCCTCACCCCCTTCCCCTCCTTTTGAATTTGGTAATCACCTCCATCCAGGGGACCATATTGCAACATTTGATAGGATTATTATATAGAGGGCTGAGGGAATGTTTAACTGATACGACAAAGACAATCTTAGTGGCCTGGAATAAGGAACTACCAAACAGGGTAACATATGACTCATGGTTGAAATACACTTGACTCTCGTTGGGGCTTTCCTTGGCTCCCTACTGGAGGGAGTTTGCGTGGAAAATGCATTATCATTACTTTAATACACCAGCCAAGTTGGCAAAAATGTATCTAACACAGGGAGGGGTATGTTGGAGATGGTGTGGGGAACTGATGGCTGGCCAAGTCCATATATTCTGGTGCTGCCCAAAAGTGAGATCCTTTTGGCAGGAGGTATCAAAGGTCCTGAGGGAAATCATGGGTCCAGAGCTTATAATCACTCTGGAATTGGTGCTTCTTTTAGTGCCTCCAGAGGGGGTATAGTGTTCAGAGAGGTACACTTATATTTACTTTTTTATTAGTGGCTAAGAAGGTGATCACCCGCTAGTGGAAACAACCTAGAACACCTAACATAGAAGACCGCCTGTGGAAACAACTTAGAACACCTAACATTGAGGACCACATGTGGAAACAACCTAGAACACCTAACATTGAGGACCGCTTGTGGAAACAACCTAGAACACCTAACATTGAGGAGTGGCACAATATGATTGTAGAGCATTACTTTCTGGAACATATGATTGCCGGGGCAATGGGTAGAACTCAGATTGAGAGCGTGGGTATTTTATAATTCAGCCTGTGACCCATCATTTGTACCATGAAGTGGTTATCACTTTATAGAAGAAGTAGGTTGAGTAGAGGTGGGGATTATGATGGGGATTATGATGGGAGGTGGGGTATCCAACTGCCAACAGAGAAAGTAATTTTGATTACAATATCTGCAGTGGTAAAATTTTACCATATGCATGTCACCAACTGTCCTGTATGAAAGATTTTGATTTTAAAACATGTACCCTGATGGATGTAAAAAGTCAGTGCGTTTGTCCATGTAACCCAAATTATATATATATGTTTATGAAAGAAACGCTACCTTAAGAAAAATAAAAAAAAAAAAAAGAATTACGGTAGTATGTAATTTTCATTTTTGCAGAGCAACCTCAGGCAGATTGAATGATAATAAATGCTGCCCATGATAAGACCAAGAGGCCCAATCTTAAACCTGGTACTCTCAAACGGGGACGGAGAGAGAGGATCTCAGATCTAGAAGTGGGTAGCCATCTGGGAACAAGTGACCACCAGACAATGTGGTTCACGATAAACACAACTGCAGAGTCAAGCCATACAAAAGTGAAGGTACTGGACTTTAGGAGGGCTGACTGTCAAAATGGGAGAGTGCTTCAGAAAAGCACTAGCAAATGGGCAAGAAGGAGGGGTGGAGGAACAATGAGGAAACATCAAAACTGCCATCACAGAGGCAACAAGCCTTTGTATGAAGCAAATCAAAACAAAAGAAAAACACTATGGTTCTCAAAAGAGATGGCAGGGAAGGTTAGGGAGAAAAAGATAGCATTCAGAAAGTTTAAGGAAATGCAGAAGGAGCAGGACAGAAAACTGTACCAGTTAAAGCAAAAGAAAATGGGGAAGGCAGTCAAACTAGCAAAGGCCCAAACTGAGGAAAAGATAGCCAACTCGTTTAAGAAGGGAGGGTAAAACCATTTATAGGTTCATTAGGGAGCAAAGAAAGACCAAGGGAGGGATAGTGAGGCTTGAAGATCATGTGCAATGGTTTTTACATATTTTTAATAAAAGCTTAAAAAGTTGCAGTTCAAGTCCTAGTGTCATGATTAGTGTTTCCTGAAAATTTCACGCCGTTTGGTTTTGTGGTTTTCTTTAAATCAGCATTTGTTAACTTGCTCTGTAGTGGCTGAACACAGTGGAGTTGTTTCTGCCCTCTCAGTCAAACTTAGAGTGTGATGACATCATTTTGGAGTAGCTTGCTGTTTCAGATTCCCAATCAGAGCAGCACTCTGTAGAATTTAATGGTTTGCTGAGCTCTCCAGGTTTCTTACAAACCCAGTCTCTGCTTTGTGTTTAGATAGATCAGCTTAACATATATAATTCTCTTCCTTTAAAAAGCTGATCATTTCAGTTTCAGTGCTGAATTAAAGTAGTGGAAATCTTTTTTCTGTGAGAAATCAGCTTGTCTGTATCACAGCTCTGTTCTTTCTAATCAAACCTCAATTTTGTTTCTAACTATATAACACAGAGCTGTTTAATGAATATAAAATAAATCTAAATTTTGTTCATTCACAGAAAGTTTGTTTTTGACGTAGCCTTCACAAATATAATCATGTAAGAACATTTTTTTTCCCTTGACACTGTGGGAGAAGATGGTGGAAATCAGGATGCAGCAGCTTCAAATGTGGAGCAGAAGGAAGGGGGCTTGTGGGGCAGGGACAGGTGGCAGTAGGCTGCAGCTGCCTCAGCTTTGAGGCAGCGACACGGTGCATCAGGATGCCACATAATGTTTCTAGTTATACCTAACCTAATGTATTTTCACACAGAAACCACCAAAGAACTGAAATGTGTGAGTTCTGACAGGTGTCTGTCACACTCTGCTACAGTATTTCAAGCACATGTACTGTTTGTCAATTTGACATGGAAAAAAAATGTTCTCACATGAAATCTATTTAAGGAGGCTACATCAAAGACAAACTGTTTCTGTGAATGATCAAAATTTAGATTTATTTTATATGCATTTAATAGCCCTGTGTTATATAATTAGAAAAACAATCTGAGTTTTGATTAGAAAGAACTAAGAGCTGTGATACAGACAAGCTAATTTCTCACAGAGAAAGATTTCCACTACTTCAATTCAGCATTGACATTAAAATGATCAGCTTTTTATGAGAAGACAATGTTATATTTTAAGCTGATCTATCTAAACACAAGCCAGAGACTGTGTTTGTAACAAACTTTGAGAGCTCAGCAAACCATTAACTCTACAAACTATTGCTCTGATTGGGAATCTGAAACAGTGAGCTATACAAAATGATGTCATTGCACTCTAAGTTTGACTGAGAGGACAGAAATAACTCCACTGTTTTCAGCCACTGTAGAGCAGGTTAGCAAATGCTGATTTAAAGAAAACCACAAAACCAAACAGCATGAAATTCTCAGGAAACTCTAATCATGACATAGGGACTTGAATTTCAGCTTTTCAAGCTTTTATAAGAAATATGTAAAAACCGTTGCACATGATCTTTTATAAAGGGGAGGGTGGGTGGACAGAGAGTGACAGTGAAAAAGCAGGGATACTGAATGAATACTTCTGCTCAGTATTCACAAAAGAAGAGGGGGAGGTACCTAATCCAATCAGTAGAAGCACTAGGGGGATCGATAACAGTCCTTTCACAGAAGAAAGGGTTCTGAAGGAACTCCTAAAACTGAAGGTGGACAAAGCAGTGAGGCCTGACAAGATTCACCCCAGAATTCTAAAAGAATTAAGGAGAGAACTAGTGACACCACTGACTACCTTTTTTAACAAATCATGGGAGGATGGTGGGGTACCTAAGTACTGGATGAGGGCTGATGCAGGGGTGTAGCCAGGCATTTCAGATTTGTACACCAGCCTGCCACACTGCTACCCCCTCCCCCACTGTTGTTCATGCCTGCCCCCCCCCCCAACAACTCGAGTCCAGGGTTCCTGGCTCCAGTCAGATGATTCCCACACTAGACATGCTGTCTGTCTACGCTGCTAGTGTGGTGCTTGCTGCCTGCTGATAAATGCCACTGACTGCACCACGGGTCCAAAACCATGGCAGAAATTTCTTCTCTCTCCCCCTTAGATAGGCAGATTTGCTGCACTTACCACTCCACATGAAGTCTTCATCCTTTTAGCTGACTCTAAGTCTGTTCTTCTGTCACTGCTCCTCAGTTCTTCTACTGCCTCTCTCACTCCCAGTACAGTTGAACTAATAGTATGGCTTCTAACTTTTCTTGGGCATTTAAACTCGCCATCCCAGACTTGCCACACCCTCCACCAGATGCTGCAGCCAGTCACTATGCAGGCGGACCATGCAGACCTAATTGAGACTTTCAGCTTCAACGTCCGCAGTCCACTGTACCCCCAAAAAAACAAAGCTGAAAGGGAAAGAAAAAAGCCTGCTAAGCCAAACAAAGGAATTTAAACGCGATGCACTAGAGAGGGCAGAGCACTGCTGGCCAGCTTGTTTGCTACCCCCTGCTACTAAACTTGGTATGCCATGGGGCGTGGCCTGAGGCTGACAATGGTGGATGCAGCTTAGCCAAGCTCCTGACTGCACTCAGTTAAATTAGAAGTAAATAGGAGTGACTGTGAGCTAGAATTATCTGGGGCGGCAGAGTTTGTTTCGGGGGGTCGATGGCTTCTAGCAGAGGTAAAAATAAGCAATCAAAACTTTAATTTGGACTCCCGGAACAACCGAAGCAACAACGCTGTGGGCCAGCGGAATTACAAAAGCCCACTCCTTCAGTCATGGCGCAGGAAGGAATATCCGACCTAGAGAGATCTTTAGTGGCGGTCCCTGCACCGTTAACTCTCATACAGCATGACATGAAGGCAGGGTTCAACAATATTATCTCTCAAATCTCTCATCTCCTAGGCCGGCCCAGTGACGCTGAGGACTGAGGCGCTGGACGCCTTACCTCGTACCATGCCGGAGACCCGTGTTCGGGAACGAGCACGGTTCGCCGGGGGTCGGCCGGGAAGGAGAAGGATGGAGTGTCCGACGGCTGCTCTCCTTCTCCGGGGAGGGTTACCTGCAAGCTCCCGCTGCGATACCGCCACCTGGGGTGCTCAGGTGGAAGGTACGGTAGGCAGAGATAGCAGTAGAAAGGGGACAGGCAGACATCTGCAGAGGGGTGGAGCAGGAGGCACATCTCAGTGTGTCTCCTCGCTCCAAGGCCCTCAATGCATGCAGACATCTGGGGCTGAACATAGGAAACAACCCCCTGTCACTCCTAGGTGATGGCTTCTCGTTGCAGGCACTCGCGATTCGATGGGGCAGACTCCACTGTGCAGGACACACTGCAGGGAATATAGCTGTTGGGGAGGGCTGGGGAAACCCCTCCTCACCCCACACCGTGGGGTTAACCGGGCATCAGGGGTCAAGAGCAGTGTGCCCGAGTACTCTAGGGGCAGACCCCGAGGTTGAGGTGTGTCTGTATGAGGAAGCCTGATTGAGTGGAGAGAAAGGGTAAGCAAGGCGAGAAAAATACAAAGTATAAAAAAAAAAAAAAAAAAAAAAAAAAAATCTCATCTCCAGTCTGTTGTGACTGGATTATCAGAAACCTCAGCTTCTCACACATCCCAGATAGCTGAACTGGAAGGCCGGGTTAGCAAACTGGAGGACTCGCTATCGGCGGCAACAATTGGCAAACAAGCTATGCAAAAAATGGTGGAGGAACTTACTGAGAAGATCGACGACCAGGAGAATAGGTCAAGACGTTCCAACATTTGGATTATTGGTCTCCCGGAGGGGACCAAGGGGAACAATCCAGAAAATCTGCTGCATGCCTGGCTGGTCAAGCACTTGAATCTACCCCCTGTTTTACACAAGTGCGAAGTAGAAAGAGCACACAGGGTAGGCCCAAAAGCACTGGGCTCCCATCCAAGACATTGTCTTATTAAATACCTTCACTACACTGATAAGGAAGCAATACTACGTAAGCTAAAGAAAATGGCCCGATTGTTTTGGGAAATTTTCATTTTCCAGGACTATAGTAAACAACTCCAGCAGTGGAGGCAGCTATTCAATGAAATCAAGAGTTGCCTATTTAAAATGGGATGGTCCTTTGCTCTCATATACCCAGCTAAGCTTAAAATAGACAGGCCTGGTGGCGCACTGCAGTTTTTTCCCTTTCCAAGAGTGGCGTTGAAATGGGTTGAAGGTATCACCAAGAATTCAGCTGGGGAGAAATCGCCACAACGGCAGGAATTAGAGGAATGCTGATGCCACTAACCTCTCTGTTACTTCTGTCTCTATCCCGCAGTGCCGGATGGTTCGATATGTGGGGTAATTGTTGGAACTGAGGATCTCCCCGGTGCTCGATGTAGCACTATTCTCCAATCGTCCCTACATCCCTCCAGAGGGTCTAGGCCTCGCATTGTTATGCCGAGTTAAAAATCTATGGAAAGCGCAGTGTGAGGTCCAAAATATTCTGTTGCTTGCTGGCTGGATATTGCTGGGAACAGTTTTTCGAATGGCATACAGAAGCCTCTACAGGCTCTCGACCTGGGCTGGGGCCCAGGGTGACGACGAGAAGCAGCCCATATAAGTTGCTTACTAAAACTGATATTGTTAAATGCCTAGACTAAGTTGCCTAGTTTAATCCACCAGCATGTTATTGGAGGCCTTTTCTATTTGGGGGGGGGAGGAAGGAGGGGGGCCTTTGTTCAAAGTTCAAATGTTTATACTTTTTATTGTAAACAAATAATGTTTATCTGAGATTACCAGGATTATTGATAGGCTCCTAAGCTAAAGTTAAAGGCATGTTTAAAGGAGTGCAGTTTAAAGCAAGATCATAGATAAAATGTTCGCCTTTTGTTTGCAGGGGTTGATGGGTTGGGCCTCTTCTGGCCTAAAATGGGGTGGGGGGCTTTCAATTTGGTTAATAGAGGGGTTGTTGATATGGTTACTAATGGGTGTGGGGATTGGAAGCTGGGGATGAGCGGCGAGGACATTTCAGGATGGGTGCTAACCGAACTCACTGTCATGACTTGGTACCAGCTGTTAGCCTAGCGGTCTCTCCTTAAGCGGGGATTTTGCTGTTTGTTATATAATATGAAAATGAGACGGGGGAATAGATGCAGACTGAGGGGTTTGATGTTAGGCAGTGTGGCTGGAATTAGACTCCTGGAGCTTGATCGTGGCTAACAATATAAGGATATCAACGTGGAACATCAATGGGTTGAAATCAGTCATGAAAAGGAGAAAAATTCTGAATGAAGTAAAAAGGGCTAAATGGCAGGTGGTTCTTTACAAGAGACACACATGGCTAGGGCTGGCGCTCCTAAAACTGAAGCTTTTATGGGTGGGACGTGGATATCAGCTAATTTTTCAACCAAGGCTTGGGGTGTGGCAATATGGTTGCCAAGGGGTTCTCAGGCAGTGGTGATGGAAAGTTGGGTGGACCCTCGAGGGAGGTATGCTTTGGCCAGGGTGGTGTTTCCAGGCTCTGGTATACTTAACTTGGGCTCGGTCTGTGTTCCTAATGTGGATGATCCTCAATTCTTTCAGAGGCTTTCTCTGGAACTGGTGGCCTGGAGGACCGTGGATTTTGGGGGGCAATTTTAACTGTGTACAGGATGTTATTTTGGATAGATCTAGCAAGCCCCCACAATGATTCTTAGAAATGCTAGGTCACTGGGGGTGCTAGAGCAAGAGGTGGGATTGATCGATGCATGGAGGCACTTGTTTCCTGCAGGTAGAGACTATAGCTTTTACTCGAACGCCCACAGATCATACGCCTGGATTGATAAGGTCTTGGTTAGCCCCACTTTCCTCCCGCTGTCAAATGGGGCCCGTTATTCACCCATTTTAATTTCAGACCACGCATCCCTAACGGTGGATTTGTCCTTGGGAAGTGTGGCCTCGTGGAGGTTGGACCTCCTCTTGTTGAAAGATCAGGCTTTTGTGAAGTATATCAATAATGGTATCGCTGAGTTTCTCACTTTCAGTGGTAGGGAGGGAGGACACCTCTCACACAATAAGGTGGGAGGCATTGAAGGCCTATGTACGTGGCCAAACAATATCATATACAGCTCACGAGGCTCGGACCTCTGTTAGGAGGTGGAAAAGCTGAGGCAGCAAATTGAGGCCACTGAGCAGGCACACACAGCAAACCCTAACCAAGCACTGTACAATGCTTTGCAGAAGCTGAAATGGCAATATAATGCAATAAGTGGAGCTCATTTGGAGAGAGCAATTTTGCTTTCCCATGCTGGCCAGTACTTCGATGGGGACAGTGCAGGGAAGGTTCTAGCCTGGCAACTTCGTAGGAGGGATGGAGAGAGAACTATAACTCAAATTCATGATTTAGCTTGGATAAAGGTGGAAAGCCCTAGTGAAGTGGGACAGGCCTTTGGAGATTTGTACAGACAACTGTATTCGTCTGAGGTCTCCCCAACTGCTGAGCAAATAAGTAAGTTTCTGGGCAGAGCCTCCTTAAGAACCCTCTCAGAGCAGCAGGTTGTGAGCCTGGAGTCTCCTCTATCCCAAGCAGAGATTAGTTCAGCTATTAAAAGCCTTAAGGGTAGGAAGGCACCCGGACCCGATGGGTTACCAATTGATCTTTTTAAATGTTGCCATGATCTACTATTGGAACCTCTATGTGATGTGTTGCTTGAGAGCCTGGCTTCTGGACGACTGCTCCCTTCCACCCGATCGGCGACCATCACTGTACTCCCAAAATCAGGCAAAGATCCATCCTACTGTGCCTCATACCGGCCTATCTCACTTTTGACAGCTGACTATAAGGTGTTGGTTAAGGCATTGGCCTGTAGATCGGATCCCTTACTTCCCGACTTAGTACATCCAGATGAGAGGGTTTCGTTATGGGTCGGCAGGGGAAATATAATATTCAGAGAACATTGAATATAGCACATAGATGGGAGAAATCTCAAAGTAAACATGGAGCAGCTATCCTTGCACTAGACGCTGAGAAAGCGTTCCATCGGGTGGAGTGGGTGTACCTTTTCACAGCCATGGAGGGTATGGGATTCGTCCCGAACTTTATTTCTTGGATTAAAGCCATGTATTCGAAGCCTGCAGCACAAGTAGTAATAAATGGCTGTATGACCCCCGAGTTTACCCTGGGTAGAGGGACAAGACAGGGCTGTCCACTCCCCCCTGCTTTATATTTTATCGCTAGAACACCTTGCAGGCATAACCCGGGAGAGTCTGTATGTCAGAGGTTTTCGAATCAATAACAGTGAGCACAAACTTGCTATGTATGCCGATGACCTCCTTTTATATCTTCAGAATCCAGTGGAGGACTTACCGGAAGTTCATGCAGTCTTACAGGAATATGGGTCTAGATCGGGCCACAAAATTAATTGGTCAAAAAGTGAGGTCTTACCAATTGGCATATTGGATAGACAGTCTCTGATCCTGCACATGAATAGCCTGCAATTGGTCAAAGAAATCAAATACCTGGGGACCTACCTCTCTGGGAGGGCATACGCTACTTATGGTCTGAACATTAGGCCTTTGATGGGAGCCATAGCAGCGGACTGTGAGAGATGGACTACCCTACCATTAACGCTGATGGGGAGAGTGGGGGTAATAAATATGATGATCTTGCCCAGATTGCTGTATCTGTATCAATCCCGTCCGATTAAACTCCCAAAAACTCACTTTAGGAAAGTAGGTGCGATTATTCATATATTCGTTTGGCGGGGAAAATCAGCTAGGGTTCAGAAATCAATTCTTCAGTTACCACAAAAATGGGGGGTGGGGGTCTCGGCCTTCCTAATTTTCAGTTTTATTATCTTGCTGCTCAGCTTGCTGCTTTGCCCACTGGAGTTGGGGGTGAGAAGGGGGCGAGGTTGGAAATGGAGGAGTCTGGTAGTGACCGGAGTATCAAGGGTGGACTGTTGGCAGAAGTGCTGTGGTTAAATAAGCCATTAGAACATCCCAGTCCCTTTATGTCATCCATCATTGAAGCTTGGTATAAGGTACACCTCCTAATTGGGAGAAGGGCCGCCCCAACTAAAATGACATTAATACTGGATGTGATTAAGTTAAAGGCTCACTGTAATGTGGCTTTGATTCAGAGACTGAAGGACTGGGAACGTAGGGGACTCAAATGGGTATTTCAGCTTTATGAGGGAGAACGAATAGTGAATTTTGCCTACCTCTCTACTCAGTGGAACATACCTAAGGGGGATTTCTTTATATTTCTTAAGCTTCAGAATACACTGGGCCAGACCTTGGACCCAACACAGAGGGATGGGCGCCACCCTCACCGTTTGAAGAAGGTTTGTTTTTTCCACAGCCTTGCACTAAATCTCTGTCCACCTACTACTGAACCTTACAGGGAGGGGAGTGGGAAACCATCAACAAAATTGTTGACAAATGGGGAAGTGATCTTGGTGGGACGGTAAATGATACTATGTGGAAACGGGCATGCAGTCATTTCATAGTTTGCTCAAGGAGTAATAAGTTACATCAAGTGCAATTTAATTTCTTGCACCAAGCATATTTTACCCCTGTGAGATTACACAAAATGGACTCCTCCAAGGCTGATGAATGTCCAAGATGTAGGGTACCACAGGCGGACTTCATCCACCTAGCTTTATCATGCCCTGGGGTAAACTCCTTCTGGAGTAGAATGCATGACATCATGGCACGGGTTTTGAGCTTTTCCCCTCCTTTTACCCCGGAGGAGCTCCTCCTGGGGGCAGATTCAGATCACCCGTGTAGGTCAGCGCATGGGGCCCTTTGGTCTCTAGCGTTGGTCAACGCATGGAAGACTGTTGCCTAGTGTTAGATGTCAGCTTCTTCTCCCAGAATTCAGCAATGGGTGAATAATTTCAGACAGTGCATGGCAATTGAACAGGCACAGTTGACGGCCATGGGGAAGTATGAGTAATTTTTGGAGTTGTGGGGCCCTTTGATAGTGGCCATCGAATTGATTCTTTCCCTCTCTGATAAAGCCAAGCCTGATGGGTGTATGGGTTGAATTGGGGGATATTATCACTCACCTCCTACATCCTTCACTAATAAAAAAGTTCATTCATGAAGGAGGTGTATTGTTGTATATGTAGTTTCCTCACTATGATTCCTGCACTGAGGGTAGATTAATGTTGGTACAGTTGATAGTATTGTACATGTGCTTCTCACCCATGTGATGTTCCTGTGCTGTTCATTGGTTTAACAATAAGTAATTGTTTAACATGATCTAATAGAAGTACATAGAAACATAGACTTTGACGGCAGATAAGGACCACTTGGCGCACCAAGTCTGCCCATTTCCCTTCCTATTGGATAAGCCGCAGATTTTAGTTAACCAACAGCCTACTTCCTGCAACCCTCTGTAAAAAGCTCTAGTTACACTGTAAGGGTCAATATTGTCAGGTTCTAGCACTGGCAATGGTGCGTATCAGACATGTAATCAGATGTCATTTGTACTGCATACTTCCTATCTACATAAAAATTATGTTGACAAAAAAAAAAAAAATTGGTACGCCATGGCTTACTTGGAGTATCAGTAGCTATACCCTTGGTCGGATGTGATTCCCCTTCACAAAAGTGTAAGCAAAGCAGAGGCAGGAAACTGCAGACCTGTTAGCTTGACTTTAGTGGTAGGGAAAATGATGGAATCACGTCTGAAAGAAAGAATTGTTGAGTACCTAGAGGCCAGCGGGGCACAGGACCCAAGGCAGCATGGATTCACAGTGGGAAGGTCATGTCAGACGAATCTAATAGATTTCTTTGACTGGGTGACCAAAGTAGTAGACCAGGGAGGGGCTGTGGACATGGCCTACTTAGACTTTAGCAAGGCATTGGATACAGTTCCACACAAAAGATTAATAAACAAATTAGCCCCAAGAAAACAACAATATAGTGTAGCACTTACCACCACTACAATTAGAGTCACACACAAGACTGCTGGTTCAAATAATTTATTTTAGAAGCCCCTGCCAAAATCACAGCAGTGTTGCAGCATGGAAATCTTACGTGTCACCTGGCTCCAACCAGGCTTCTTCAGAGAATACAGAATTAGTGAAAAAGCTCATTGTTTATGCGGTGAGTCATAAATTGCTACACCAGTCAAACTGTGGTATACAATCAAGTAGACACATCAAACATAGCACTCTGTGATAAGAACGTATAACAAGCTTATGAATGTCAATACCCTTAAACTTTTTTAAAGTAAAAAAATTTGTAAAAATTGCACTATGCACAGCCCACTGATGTGCCAGAGCGCGATATTCAAAAGGGGATGTTGCGCAGCGCAAATCCCAATGCGCCGGGCGCACCAGTAATATATGTGGCACAAGTGCGGGGGATGCCCATGCATATTCAGCACATCCTGATATTCAGCCTGGGATGTGCGGCACATCTTGAGCACACACCTGCTGCGCTCCTACAGGGAATCTGTAAAGATATTGCCTGAAAAAAAAGGAACAAGTCGGGGACACCCACAGGCCAGCCACCGTATTGCTGGGCGCAACACGGCAGCCGCTTGCTGTGGGTGACCACCCGACCTCCCAAGTCACAGGCCGGGTCTCGGGGGGGCCCCCCCCCCATGTCTGACATGGGCTTAGTAAATAAAATATAATCCCTGGTGGTCCAGTGGACCTGCTCCCCCGCCCGATCACGGGCTTAAATAAATAAATCCATTCCCTGGTGGTCCAGTGGACCTACCCCCAGCTCGATTGTGGGATTAGTATATTTAAATGTATCCCTGGTGGTCCAGTGGACCGAATCCAAGCCCGATCGCAGGCTCCATAAATGAAGATATATCCCTGGTGGTCAGCGGTAACCCCTCCCCACCCGCCCCACTCAGACCTGCCCCTCCATCAGCGGTGGGTGGCAGCTCCACCACTAAGCCGCCCGCCAGCTGACAGTGCTGCAGTACAGCGTGCACCCATTGGTCACTGCGTGGGCCAATGGGCATACGAACCGTACTGTACTACACAGTCCCGATGTGTGAATGATTCCATTCATATCGGAACCTGTAATAGTACAGTACGTTCTCATGCCGATAGCCCATGCATTGTGCCAATGGGTACAGCACCGTGCTATGCGCTGTTAATCGACAGGCAGCGGCGGCTTGCAGGTGGGGAGCTGCCAACCGCCGCTGACGAGCGAGGGCGGGTGGTGGGTCTGAGTGGGCGGTGGAGAGGGTGGTACCGCTAGACCACCAGGGATATATCTTTGTTTACGGAGCCTGAGATCGGGCTGGGTTGGTCCACTGGACCACCAGGGAAACATTTAATTACACTAAGCCTACGATCGGGCTGGGATTCGGTCCACTGGACCACCAGGGATACATTTAAATATACTAAGCCTGCGATCGGGCGGGAGCAGGTCCACTGGACCACCAGGGAATAGATTTATTTATTTAAGCCCGTGATCGGGCGGGGGAGCAGGTCCACTGGACCACCAGGGAGTGTACATATTTTACAAAGCCTGCATTGGGCGTTGGGGCACGTTGCCACCGAGGGGCGGGGGCATCAGTTCCCGATGGCTCCAGCCTGGCAGGGCGCCAGGCGCAAGTCGCCGGGGATCGGCGCACCTGCATGCAAATGGGGCCATAATGACATGCAAATGGCCCCATTTGCACCTTGCATGCATACTGGCACCATTTGCATACCCACTGCTGAATATCGCAGTTCCTGTGCCTAGCGCAACTGCACTTGCGCTGACACATCCCCCTGCTCCTCTCTTGCCACTTGCGCTGGCACAGTGCCACTGCGCCATGCACAATATGGGCAGCCACTGTGTCATATTCCGCGGTGCTGAGCCATGGCGCAACATCGTTGAATATCACCCAGACCACGCCATGGCGCATCCCAGTTGCGCTGTGCCCAGGCTTGCGCCCCTGCCTGGCGCAGTCTGAATATCTGGCCCAAGCTCTTTAGGTCAGATCCTACTTATTCTGTAGAGATCCTTAAAAAGGAATATTGGGTGTGTACAGTTCCATTAACTTAAACAATCCAGGTCAGGAGGACCTACAAGAGAACCAGGACACAGAGAGACATTAGCAACACTGTAACATGATAATCAGAATCAGTGTAACAAGAGAGACATCATAATAATAGCAGAGTGGCAACAATATAATGTTGTACTCCCACTAGAGCCACTGATATTAGAGAGGAGGGTAGGTGCCTATTACCTTAACTTTATGGTCACTTTTCTCTGTTTGTGAATTAATGTGCACAGCCATAGCATATTTCTCATTGTTGTTTTGAACTGCACCCAAATGCTCATTCACCCTAAGTCTGAATTTACGTTTAGTATGGCCCACATAGTATCTCCCACACATACAGGTAAGCAGGCATACAATTGCCTTTGTGTTACAATTAATGTGGTCTCTTATAGTTTCCTTTAGACCTGTTTTGGGCTTAACAAAATCACTACATTTTTGTATGACATGACATACATTGAAGTCCCCACAGGGTTTTGTACCCCACCTTATTTTGTCAAATTAGCCAGCCTGGGAGTGGGTCCCAGAGTGGTAGCATGGGTAAAAACATTGGCTGGACAACAGGACACAGAGGGTAATAGTAAATGGGGCCCACTCCGAATAAAGGGGGGTTATTAGTGGGGTACCACAGGGTTCAGTACTGGGTCCGGTCCTTTTTAATGTCTTTATAAGTGATATTGCAGAGGGACTGGAAGGAAAAATATGCCCCTTTGCAGACGACACAAAGATCTGCAACAGGGTTGATACACAAGGGGGTAGAAAGGATGAGAAGGGACTTGGCAAGGTTGGAGGAATGATCAAAAGTATGGCAGCTTGGATTCAGTGAAAAGAAGTGCAAAGTAATGAACCTGGGAAACAAAAACCCAGGGGAAGAGTATACAAGGGTGGTGGTGGGGAGGTATTAACAACAACAACAAAAATTGAAAGGGACCTGGGAGTAGTCGTATCAGATGACCTAAAGGTAAGCAAGCAATGTGAGAAGGCAGTAAGGAGGGCTGGGGGATACTGGGATGTGTAAGGAGAGGCATCACCAGTAGAAAACAAGAAGTTGTTGTCCCTCTATACAGACAATTGGTGAGACTCCATCTGGAGTACTGCATGCAGTTCAGGAGACCCCATCTCTGCAAGGACAAAAGACAGGATGGAGGCAGTTTAGAGGAGAGCAACTAAAATGGTGCAGGCTCTGCAACAGAAGCCATACAAAGAGAGACTAAAGGAGCTTAATATGTATACCTTTAAGGAAAGGAGGGAGAGGGACAGACGTAAGGCAGTTCTGGTGGGGGGTAGGAAGAAGCAGGCTGTCGGTTAACTAGGATCTGCAGCTTATGCAATAGGTAGGGAAATGGGCAGACTAGATGGGCCAGGCAGTCCTTATCTGCCGTCAGAGTCTACGTTTCTGTGGGTGGATGTGCAGGACATCCTTTTTGACCAGCAGGCCTTGCAGTTCCCTGTGGACTATGCACTATTTATTTATTTACATAGATACATAGACAGTGTCGGCAGATAAGGGCCTATGGCCCACCTAGTCTGCCCATTTGAGCTTGTAAGTTCAGTTTGTTTTCCTAGAAGTCTGTTTCCCCTTACCCCTGCCCTCTAGAATTCCTTTATGTCTGTCCCATGCATTCTTAAATCCCGTGATTGTTTCAGCCCCCACCACTTCCTCTGGCAGGGTGTTCCACTTGTCCACCACCTGTTCTGTGAAGAAATTCTTTCTCATGTTTCCTCTGAATCGTCCTCCCTCCAACTTTATCCCATGCCCTCTAGTCCTGAAACATCTTTTCACTTAAAATAGTGTTTTCCTGCACCCTGTTCCTCCTGTAAGATACTTGTATGTCTATCATATCCCTCTCCCTCCTCTCCTCCAGGGAGTATGTTCAGTTCCTTCAACCTGTCTTCATAGGACTTGTGATGCAACCCATGCACCATCTTTGTTGCCCTCCTCTGAACCTTCTCTACCCTGTCTATGTCCTTACATAGGTATGGTCTCCAGAACTGTACACTGTACTCCAGGTGGGGCCTCACTAGTGTCTTGTATAGCGGAATTATGATCTCCCTTTTCCTGCTGGTGATGCCCCTGCCTATACATCCCAGCATCCTATTTGCTTTACCTGATGCCTTGTCACACTGTTTCCCTACCTTGAGGTCATCAGAGATGACAACCCCAAGATCCCTTTCCTGCTTGGTGCATGCTATATCCTCACCCCCCAACTGATATATTGTGCCAGGGTTTTTGTGCCCCATATGCATTATCTTGCACTTCTTTGCATTAATTTCAACTGCCAAGCAGCTGACCATTCTTCAAGTTTCTGCAGGTCCTTCTCATTCTGTCTACGCTCTGGTGTGTCTACTCTGTTACAGAGCTTTGTGTCATCAGCGAACAGTGAAATTCTGCCTTCTAGATCCTGTGCAATGTCACTGATGAAGATGTTGAATAGGACGGTCCCAGCACTGATCCCTGTGGTACCCACTGGTTACTCTTCCCTCTGTGGAGTGACAGCCATTTACCACCACCCTCTGTGTCCTGCCACCCAGCCAGTTACCTACCCACCACACTACTGTCCTGCACACACCATATTCCCCAGTTTGTGTAATAGTCTTCTATGTGGCACAGTGTCAAGGCCTTGCTGAAGTCCAGATAGGCCATGTCCACTGCCCTCCCCTGATCCACTAGTCACCCAGTCAAAAAATTCAATGAGGTTGGTCTGACATGACCTCCCCCTGGTGAAACCATGCTGCCTTGGGTCCTGTAGTCCATTGACAACCAGATGTTCCACCAATCTCTCCTTCAGTAGTGCTTCCATGATCTTTCCCACTACCGAGGTGAGGCTGACTGGTCTGTAGTTCCCTGCTTCCTCTTTGTTCCCACTTTTGTATAGAGGGACTACATCTGCTGTCCTCCAGTCTTTGGCTACCTCCCTGTTTCCAGTGATTGGCTGAACAGGATAGCCAGAGGTTCAGCCACCACCTCTCTTAGTTCTTTAAGGACCTGGGTGCACCCATCTGGCCCCATTGCTTTATCAGCTCTTATTACTTCCAGTTCCTTCAGGACCCTTTCTCGTGTAAAGGGACTTGTGCCCATTCTGCACCATTCTCACCCTTGTACTCCTTCAGACCCATTACCCCCTCTTCCTTAGTAAAGACTGAGCAGAAATACCTGTTCAATATGTCAGCTTTATTGTTGTCATCCTCCACGCGCTCCCATCCTCCCCTTCAGTCTCACTATCCCTCCCTTTGTCTTTCTTTTTTCACTTATGTACCTGTAAAAGGTTTTGTCCCTTCTACCCACTGATTTTGCAATGTGTTCTTCTGTCTGAGCTTTGGCTTCCCTTACTGACTTCCCTGCCTCCCTTTGTTTCTCCTGGTACTTCTCCCTATCCCCTTCTGCCTGTGTCTTTTTGTATTGCCTGAATGCAATCTTTTTGGCTTTCACTTTCTTTGCTACCTCTTTGGAAAACCATAATGTCTCCTCTTCCTTTTCCTCTTGCTAACCTGCTTAATGCATAATTCTGTTGTTCTTGTAATCCCATTTTAAATACTGCCCACTGTTCCTCAACCCCTGATTCCTGTCCCATTCCCTTAATGCCTCTTTCAAGTATCTCCCATTTTCCCAAAGTCTGCCCCCTAAAATCCAGGATACGTGTTTTGTGTGGTTTGGTTCTGCTCTTTCTGTGATTTCAAACCACAATGACTGGTGGTCACTGTTACCCAGGTGCTCCCCACTGTTACCCCCATCACACTGTCCCTGTTTGTGAGCACAAGGTCCAGTATTGCCTTCTGCCGAGTTGGTTCCATGACCAGTTGCTTGGAGGAAGGCACCCTGAAGGAGTCCAGGATAAATCTGCTCTAGTTGATGCTGCTGCTGGGATGCTCCAGTCCACGTCTGGTATATTGAAGTCTCCAACCAGTACTACCTCACCCTTGTCTGCCATCCTTTGGATGGCTAGCATCAACTCTATCTGTTTCTTCCTCCTGGGCTGGTGGTCTATAGACCACACCTGCGGATGGCTGGCCCCATTTTCCTTTCCAGCTTAACCCAAAGTATCTCTCCCCATTTTGTTCCTCCTGGATCTGTGTGGCCCTTATGTCATTTTTCACATACAGTGCCACTCCTCCTCCTTCCTGCCTGCTCTGTCTCTTCTGAATATGTTGTAGCCAGGTATGGCCATCTCCCAGTCATGGTTATCATTACACCAGGTTTCAGTGATGGCCACAATGTCCAGGTCTGACTGTACCATGACAGCCTCCAGATCTTCCATCTTGTTGCTAAGGCTCCTGGCATTTGCACATGGCTTTCCATGATTTGACCTCCTAGACTGCTTCACTGTTCTACTCCAGCCCCTTCCTTGGTTGTCATTTATCCTTGGTTCTCCTTGCTGTTTGCCCTTCTGCTGAATTTTGCCCTTTTCTGCTTATCCACCTTTTGGACACTAATCTCCATCTTTTGCACACTGCTTTGCAGAGATAGCCACTCCTCTGGTTCACTGGTTCCACTACTAGCTGTGGGGGGTGAGCAAGTAGGTACCGTCCTTGCTGGCCTGCCACCCCCTTTGCTAGTTTAAATGCTTGTCAATGTAGCATTTAAACTTATCATTGAGTGCTTGGATTCCTCTCCAGGATGGATGCAGGCCGTCAGGCTTGAACAAACCTCCATCCCTCCAGGTGGGTCCCCAGTCACCAATGAATCCAAACCCTTCCTCACAGCACCAGTTCTTCAACCATGAGTTAAAGTTCCTGGTGCATGCACTCCTATGCTCTCCCTTGCCTCTCACAGGTAGTACTTCTGAGAAAGTGACAGAAGTAGCTACTTGCTTGAACCCCTCCCCAGTTTCCTAAACTCTTCCTGAACTTCCTTTGGCTCCCCATTTGCCAAGTCATTAGTACCTAGGTGGATAATGACATCCAGCTCACCCTCCCGTCTTGCCTTCCCAGTGATCCCCAGTATCTTCCTTCCATCCCTTCATGCTGTGGCACCTGGTAGGCACCTCACCTCCCTGTCCTCCCCCTCCTGTGTTCCTAGCTGGATCCCTCTTACGATGGAGTCCCCCACCAGGATTCGCTTCCTCCTCCTCTGGGGTCCACTGCTTTCCCCACTGAGGTCACCTCCTTGCCTAACCTCCACATCCTTTCCTTCCACTTCCCTGGGTACCTTTATTTGGTTGTCCTCATTTGCCAGTGTGGCATATGAGTTCTTGAGAGGAATAGGATCTGGGATGTGCCTCTGCCTGACTGCTCTAACCCTCCCTGAGCCCACTGTCATCCAAGTGCTCCTCGTTCTCGGCATCCTTTGAGGCAGCTGCATTGGACTGGGTGGTCCCTGGATGAGGGGTGATGGTACTCCTGACCCAGTTTACTTCCGCTCTGAGTCTGGCTACCTCATCCGCGGTCAGAGAAGTGCATGCAGATGGGGCAGCACCTCAGTGTCCAGAAGGTCTGCCTGAATATGGCTGCCCCACAGCCACTGCATTGCACCACTCCCCACATTATACTGCAATTCCACTACTTCTCTGCTACTAGAGCTCTCTTGGTTCTCTTTTATTTATTTACAGTACTAAAATCCTGTAACTGATCGTCAGATATATATATTTTTTTTAAGGAAAAAGAAACCAATAAATAAATAAATGAGTCAAAACACTTGTCGTGCTGAGGGTGATCTTCTTCCCCCTTATGCCCCTCCTACTTCACAACTCTTACTATACCCTGTGTTTAGCTCCTGTCAATCAGATTTATCAGAGCATATAATTAAGAGTTGGGGGAAGGGGGGGAAGGGGGGGCGAAAATTTGCAGCAATTAAAGACAGCACAGAATTACACCACCACTATGTTTTAAATTTTCAACAGCCCAAAAACAATTATAAGTAAAGACAACACAGAAAGAAATTTATTTATTTTATTTAGTTTTTGTTGACCAGGCAGGGTGCACTAGGCATACATTTGTCTATTTTCAGGCACGACCTGGGACACCACACCCAGCCAAGAAGTGGCCAGAGAGTGCACTTTCATCGTGCCTCCCATAGACCCAAGCCAGTGAAAAAGCCTCAGGGCTAGCACCAGGCAGCAGCAGCCATGCCTGGCCCCACCACCACAACTGGGAAGGCCCCCAGAGGAGGCGGTGTGACTCCAGCCACAGGTGCTACCTCAGTATGACTCCTTGCCACACCTCCACCCTCCAGTACTGCAGGGTGGTCATTTCATCCTCCACCTGGACAGGTGGAGGGAAATCACCACAGATGATTGGGTCCTGCAACTCATAGAGCAAGGTCACACTCCAGAATTTCTGGAGTGGCCTCCAGACATATCTCCAGTTCATTCAAGCCACCTTCCAGATCACATTCCAGTGCTGCTGGAGGAAATTCTCATGTTGCTGCAGAAAAGGGCTATAGAACCTGTTCCAGAGGATCAGAGGATTCTGTTCCCTCTTCTTTCTAGTACCCAAATCCACAGGGGATTTGCAGCCCATGCTCTATCCGAGAAGCCTGAATTTTTACATTCACTACAAGAAGCTCTGGATAATGATTCTACATGGCCTGCTGCCACTTTTGCACTAGGGAAACTGGATATGCTCCGTCAACATGCAGGATGCATACCTGCATATGAAGGTGTGTGCTTCCCATCAGAAATACCTCAGGTTCCAGTTCCAGGGGAAGCACTACCGGTTCCAAGCCTTATCCTTTGGCTTGTCCTCTGTACCACGGGTCTTTACCAAATGCTTGGTGGTGGCAGCAGCAGCCATCAAGAGGGAGAGACTTTACGTCTTCCCTTACCTCAATGACTGGTTGTTCAGATCACAGTCCAGGGAGCAACTGCTCCAGACCCTAGAGCATGCAAGGCAATTGTTCCATGCCCTGGGAATCACGGTCAATCTGAAAAAATCAGTCTTGACCCTTGTCAATGCCTACAGTACACAGTGGCAGTACTGGACATGGCTCAGGGCTTTGCCTTCTTGCCGCAGAACAGGGCAGACTGCTTCATGGCTCAGGCAGAGCTGCTCTACAACAGCAAATATGTCATAGCAAGAACCTTTCTGAGGCTCTTGGGCCTGATGGCTGCAACCAATGTCACAGTTCCCCTAGTCAGGCTGCACATGCAGATTCCCTAGTGGACATTAAGGGTCCAGAGGGACCAGCGCAACGATGACCTAGGACAGCAAGTTCTAGTCTTTTCCCTGTCAAAAAGGTGCTGCTGTGGTAGATGGAACCCAGCAACCTGTTGAAAGAGGTTCCCTTCCTTATTTCTTCCCCATAGCATATTCTTACCACAGACACTTTGCGGTTAGGATGGGGGGCTCATCTTGGACCTCATCAGACTCAAGGGCCATGGACCAGTGTGGACGCTACCTTCTACATTAACATCCTAAAGATGAGGGACATTCTGTATGTCTTACAAGCATTCCAGACCCGTCTGTCCCTGTGCCATCTGCTGGTGCAGATGGACAATATCATTGTAGTCCACTACATCAACAAGCAAGGGGAGACCCATTCATGCCCTCTGTGTCAGAAAATGATGAGGGTCTGGTACAGGGCTGTAGAACACAATCTAGGGCTGGCCTGGTGGCGCTGAGGATTGAGGCGCTGGTTGCCACACCCCACGCCCCGCTGGCAACCTATGTTCAGGAACGAACATGGGCCGCTGGGGGTCGGCAGGGGTGGAGAAGGATTGAGCATCCTTAGGACTGCTCTTCTTCTCCAGGGAAGGAGATGCCAGTAGTCGGCGATCGCTTCGCGGAGACTGGGGGCAGCTGCGCCAATGTTGAATGTGGGGATGGAGCAGACACCTGGGAAGAGCACGCCGGGGTGTCGCTACTGCCGCCGCTGGTGTCATTTCACGCTACATCGCCCGAAGGAAGGAGAAAGCAGGAAAAACAAAGGAGTCCTCTGCCGAAGGATGACAAGTGTCCCCCCTGCAGCGCCACCTGAGAAGACACCTCCCCGAAACGGGATCCGGTCTGGTGGGCCGAGAGGTCTCCCCATCCCCTGCCACGAAGGATAAGTCAAGGGGTCAAAGGGAAGGGGGTCTGATAACCTGGTGCTCGGCGCGGGGGGGACGTCAGAGGGGAACCGGCAGAGGACCCGAGAAAAAAAAGTCTAAAACTGTCAGCCATCCATGTTCCAGGCTCCAAAACATCTTGGAGGACAGGTTAAACCAGTCGCAGTCTCGGATGCACGACTGGGAGCTACTGACCTCGGTTGTAGAAGACCTGTTTGACAGATGGGGTTGTCCAGAGTTGGACCTTTTTGCATCCCCACTCAGTGCAAAACTGCCACATTTCTGCTGGCTCACTCCAGGCCTGGAGTTTTCTGGCGAGATGTGTTGTCCCTCTCTTGGAAAGGGAGGTTCCTTTATGCCTTTCCTCTAATACAAACTTGAAATTCCGGCATTCACCATTAAACTATAAAGAATACCAAGCAGCTCTGCAACTTCATAATTTTGTTAGTTTATTTTAAAAGGAAAATTCCATTATGGGTGTATGGCTGACACCAATCAACAGAATTATTAAGTTGCAGAGCTGCCTGGTGTTCTTGATAGTCTGTGGTGAGTGCCTAAATTTCCAAGTTTATATCTGTGCTATCCTTTCGTGAGCGCCACCTTCCCTGTGCGCACTTTTCATGTTTTCCTTTCCTCTGATCCAGAATGTGCTGATCAAGCTCCATATGGAAGAGGCGACTCTGATCCTCATTGCCCCCTTCTGGCCTTGTCAAATCTGGTTCCCCTTACTGCAGCAGCTAGCGGTAGAACCTCCAGTGCCCCTGACCACAGACTTGCCAGCACAGGAGCAGGGCATCCTTGTCCATCCGGACCTCAGGTCCCTCTACTTTCATGCCTAGCTCCTGGAGACATAGCCTTTGCAAGGCTTGGAGTATCTCCTGAGGTAGCTGACATCCTGGTGGCTGCTTGGAAGCCCTCCACTAGGGCCGCTTATTCCATGAAGTGGAATCACTTTGCTCTGTGGGCTGCTTCCCATCACTTGGATCCCTTTCACTTGGCCAGTGAATCAGGTTCTGGAGTTCTTGCTGATCCTCTCAGATTCTGGCTTACGGTACTCCTTCATTAAGATGCACCTGTCAGCTATTTTAGCCTTCTGTGCGCCTGTTGTTGGCCCTACGGTGGCACGACTAGAGGTGTCCCATACTTTTTTGAGAGGCATTCTTCACCTGAAGCCTCCCATCTGCAATCCAGTCCTACCTTGGGACTTGAACTTTGTGTTAGTGTTAGAGAGTCTTCCTTTGGCTCCTTTTGAGCTGGCCATGACGTGAGAGCTATGCATTCTGTCAAGGAAAGTGTTATTTTTAGTTGCCATTACCTCTGCTCGGAGGATTTCCAAGCTTCAGGCTCTGATGTGTGAGCCTCTGTATTTGGTTTTCCACAAAGACAGGGTGTCTATGCGTATGAATCAAAATGTTCTTCTTAAGGCGGTGTCTGAGTTTACCCTGAATCAAACTATCCATCTGCCTGTTAATTTCCTGGAGCATGCCAGTCCAGGGAAGGCATTGCTCCGTACCTCGGATGTGCATAGAATTCTGTGTTACTATACACCCCATACGAAGGACAGCAGGAAGGCCTCTCAGCTGTTTGTTTCCTTTGCCCTTGGGAAAGAGGGCATACCAGTTTCTAAATATTGTCTGTCCAAATGATAGTCTGACTGTATTACTTTTTGTTATAGGAAGTACAGTAAGGAACTTCCTGGAGTGGTTCATGGTAATTCCACCAGAGGCATGGCCACTTCAGTTGCTTATTTCAGTAATGTTTCAGCTGCTGCAACTTGGGAGGACAGTTCACGCTTTTACAAAACACTAGTCTGGACATTGCCTCTTGAAGAAGGCCAGGTTTTGGCCTGGCTATGCTTCTGGACCTCCTGTCTTAAGCCTGTAGCCTCCAGCCACCCAGACTCATTCCATAGGTGTGGCCTGATGCAAGATATACGCTCAGTGAAGATAGTACAGTTACATAAGAACTTACTGTAACAGTAGATCTTACTTCGAGAGGGCTCTTGCAGTAGGTATTCACATATAGGACTAAGCCGCCAGGCATCAGGACCTCATGGAAACATTTCTAGCTAGCAGTTGCTGGTGGGGGTCATGCGACATCAGTATAAAGGGCAGTCCCCCATGCCTGCCTTCCAATTCTTTCCCACCGTCGGCTTGTGAAAGTTCCTCATGGTAGGACAGCGCTCGTCAGTTCATTCATTGGTCCTAAAGTTTACAACTTTTTCGAACTTTTTTCTCTATTGTCTTGATTTTTATCAACATCTGCTGTGTGTATCATAATCGACACCCTCCAAATCGCATAAAAATAAGTGCAACTCGGGTGGTTCCCAGCTTCCACACAAGGACGGCCTATTCTTTCTAGGCCCCAACCACCCTGTGGAGAAGTGCCAGCACTGCTAGAAATTCAGCTCAGCTACCCGCAAGAGAAGGCAGCAGTCCCTGGAATCCCATCTCCTTAAGAAGAAAATGGCCTCCATGGAAAAAGACTTAAAGAAGGTTAGGCAGGTGTCCACTTCCCCCGAAGGCCACAGAAAGAAGCATGACAAGAAGTACTGGGAGCGGGAGTCATCTTCCACAGCAGCCACCACTTCGGCTGGAGTCGTGGCCCTAAAGGTAACAACCCCTATGGGGATCGCTTCTCGACGGCCGTTTTGGTGGCTACCAAGAAGGCGTTGCCCCTCCCGTCAGTCTCACACTTGGGCCCTTCAGGAGCTTCCGGGCCAAAGGAGGTCACCACTCCTCCTTCGTGGCCTTCCGGTCAGAGTGGGTCCAATAAGCCAGACGTTGGTCCCACCGATGCCCGCCCGGACAAGGCTGCTAAGCTGCTCACCTCTTCGGGTGATCGCCCAGCCAAACCCTCCTCCAACAAGGTCGCCCCTCCTTCACGGCCTTCCTTGGACAGGGAGTCCGATAAGTCGTCCGCCGGCTCCTCCAACGACCACCTGGTCAATAAGCCTGTGCCAGACCCTGACATTACGGCTGACACCCCAGGCTATCTGCAACGGATAACCCTGTTGCCCACTGAGGTCCCCACGTCCCATCGGTTTACACCTGGGGATTTCAACCCTCCTTCCCCTTTTGAAACCGAAGACCTTGGGACACTGCCGTCAGGGGTCCCCCCTCCTACGCCATACCCTCTGACGCTGGATCCTCAGACACTGGTTCCGATGCCGGTCGACCTGACACCACCCTCCAGCATCCCTCTGCCCAACGGAAGACCTGTTCCTCCATCAGGACTGTTGGACCCGTTCGGTATACCTATACTGGACCCAACGCTCCCTCCATCCGGCCTGCTAGCAGCGCCTCTGCCAGGACCTTTTGCTCCGTCAGAGCCCCTGGCGCCAGGGTACCTGGCACCGCAGTACCCGGCCCCTCAGTATCCAATGCCGCAGTACCCGACGACGCACTATCCGGCACTGCAGTACCCAGCGCCTCAGTACCTGACTCTGGGCTTCCCGCTATTGGGCTATGGATACTCCTTTTATGAGTACCCCCACTACACGTATCCCCCATCTCCTCCTTCTCCACCTCCGCCGCCCCTCCACAGCTGCGGTGAATCTGAGAGACCTTGGCCTCCTGGTAGGCTGAGGGCAGGGCTCAGCTCACCAGGCGACTAGCAGGTCCCTTCACATTGGTCCCTATACCGGACCCCCACATTGGAGATGGGAGACTCCCTCCCCTTTACCAGACATCAGAGAGGAACCTTCTGGCGCCTGAGATGGTGAGGACATGTGCCCCCAGGAACTCCCCAGAGGGGTCGTTCCTCCCCCTCCCAGGCAGGAGTCTTCTTCCTCTTCCTCACAGACATCTGACTCAGACTCTGAGTCCGACCGCTCTGACCATGGAGATGAGCCCCATACTTCAGAATGCCCAAGGCCAAGGGACCCTCTGAAGTCCCCTCTGGAGGACCCTTCCTTTCTGGAGCTATTAAGGAAGATGCAGGAAACACACCAGTGACAGTCAGTGGAGCCAGACCCACAGCGTAAGAAACTTACTGCTCATTTGGATCTGCCTGAGACCGCTTGTCAAAGGGTCTGGTGGTACAATGCCAGGCCAGCCCTGTTATGTATCTAACAGGTTACTACTGTTGTGCCATGACTTGTCCCCGCCATGTGTCCATCCCTATTTGTATGTTTTGTCATTATAATGTCTTTATGTGCATAGACTGGCCACCTATGCGATTTTTTATATTTATATTGTCTGTTGGTTGTCTTTGTCATTGTTTTCCCCACACTGGCAAGCCAAGGATTAATATACAACAAGTAGTACCTGCTAGAAGTGAATGGGAGCATATTTTATTTACAGTATGTGTACAAGCCCAAATGTAGCGTGACCCCTTTAAAACGGCTCAAATATCAGGACTGTCTGAAATGCTCCTCTTGCCTCTAAAGGGCTTTAAAAGTAAACCCCCCTATCCAAAATAGCGTTGGACACGCTAAATTTAGCTGTAGACCAGACGTTTCTTTAAGACGATCCTTCACGACGTTCTAAATGAGCTGCACGAACGTGCGCACTATCGTGCAGCTCGTAAACGCTGCAAACCCCTGAAATAGCAATCCTTCGTGCTGAAAACACCCTTGCTGTAAAGCGCTATACTTTTCAGCGCTAAAGCGCTTCCTGCCTGCACTTTGTGCAAATTACCTTTCTCCTGACTGTGGCTGAGCTGTGTTCCCGCCAGCCACAGCTCAGCAAACAACACAGTGTTTTGTTCCCTTTTGTTGTAACACTCAGTCAGCCCCTGTGGTTGCAAAGCACAGCATATCATACAAGAGAGTGAGAGAAATACAAGGAAACTAAAGGGATATTTATTTACCTGCAATAATAAGAGATATATGGTGATGATATAAGGGTCCTCCCTGGTGAATCCTCTCCCTAGGAGCCGGCCGGCCATATTGTTGTTCATTTTATACAAAAGAGATACAAAAGGGAGGGGCTTGTTCTACAAACTCTATGTTTAGAAGCATACCTCTCAACTGTCCCTGATTTTCAGGGATGTCCCTGATTTTGCCTCAAAATTTTACTCTGTCCCTCCTAAAAATTGTCTTTCCATGACCAAACTGTGGGGGTTATAAGCACAAAATAATGTCAAAGATTAAAGTTACAGACTTGTTCTTCCTTAGATAATGCATTTTACACCAAACCCTTTATTCTACCAGCTTCCTGAGTGGATATCTCCAACTTTGAAGAAGTGTCCCTGATTTTGGTCCTTTGTCCCTGATTTTTTTAAGCCTTGTCCCTGATTTATGAGGCAGGAGGTTGAGAGGTATGTTTAGAAGCTTAAAAATAATATTAATGATTTTACAGGTGCTATATGAACATGAGGTTACTGAAATGACTGGTTTGTAAGCTTTGTATGATACAAGTGATCTTTTTGTAAAACAGGCTTTTTTGTTTTAACTGAGTGATAGGTATTCCAGCCAATCAGAGATTTTTTTTAGCCTATATATAGCTAGCTTCTCCAGGGAGAAGTCAGATGTGGCTGAGGGTGCTGGAGCCTATACACCCTTAACTAGTGCTCTCTAGTTATTATTCAGCAGAAGACTTGCTTGACCCATTTTGCTTGATGTATAAAGGAACCTATGATGTTATAAACTACTCCTGTTAAACATGCTTTATGTTTAATTTTGATGAAACAGTCCACCTTTTTTATTTTATTTATTACTTTTTATTTCGGAGTTCTTCAATAAAGCAGCTGCTGAGATTCAACCTGAGAACATCACCTGTGTCTGAGTCCATCTGTATCCCATAGCCTCTTACACTGCTCCTACACTGATTCCACCCTGGATAGAGCCTCACGCCAATCTTGTTTCCACCATCTGTTAACAACCTTCCATGTTAGCCCCTCTTCCGAGGAAGGTGAAAAGGCTATACCAGGCTCCAGAGGGTGTAGTCTTTCTCAGCCTTCATCCCAAGGCGGATTCGATTGTCATCAGCACCGTCCACGGCCGCTCAGCCAACCCGAAAAATCTGAGCTCATCCTCACCAAACAAGGAATCCTGGCTTTTGGATCAATACGGGAAGAAGATCTTTTCCTCTTCTACCCTAGGCATCTGGGCCTTCAATTACGTCAGCCGTATGGGGCATTTCCATAAGTCCATCCATAGCCAGGTGGATTCCAAGTTGGACTCCTTCCTGATTCGCAAACTAAGCAGGAATTGGGAAACCTAGTCCATTCTACTAGTTTGGCCTGTAGGCACATGCTTCATGCCACCTACGATGCGGTGGACACAGCTGGAAGGAGCTTGGCCTTCTCCGTGGGCCTACGGCATCATGCCTGGCTCTGTGTGTCAGGATTGGTCCCTGAGGTACAGTCCGTTATCCAGGATGCTTCCTTCAGGGGTTTGGTGCTTTTTGAGGGTGATGTCAAGGACATCATAACCGAACTGCAGGAGAAGGGCACTGCGCTAAAGTCTGTCCAGACTTTGTACAGACCCCCTCAGGGGCAGCAACGTCCCTTTCATCGCCAACCTGACAAAAACAAAAGCCTCAAGGAAAACGTGCCAACAAATGTCGGGCCCCTCCAACAACCAAGACCCCCCCCCGCAGCAAAAAGTCTACGGGAACCTCGGCTGCTGTGCTGCCCCACGCCTCTTGACTCCCTGCCTCTGGTCATTCCAGAGGAGCCGGTAGGGGAGTGAGATTCTCCTTCCATCTGCCGGGTTCGGAGAGGATAACATCAGACGCTTGGGTGCTCCAGCTAATATCTGCAGGACACTCAATAGAGTTTCTGCAGAAACCACCCCAAAAACCACCACCTCAGTTGTCTTACTCCCTGCAACATCTTCCTCTGGTCCTAGAGGAAATTTTCTCCCTTCTGTTGAAGGAGGCCATAGAGCCAGTCCCCACTCATCTTTGGGGGATGGGTTACTATTCCCATTTCTTTTTAGTTCCAAAGAAGATGGGAGACTTGAGGCCAATTCTAGACCTCAGCTCCCTGAACATGTTCGTGGAGTACAATCGCTTCAGAATGCTCTCCCTACAGAGCCTTCTGCCATTACTCCAGCCAGGACAGTGGCTGTGTGCTCTAAACATGCAGGATGCGTACCTGCATATCCCCATATGCCCTTCCCATCGCAAATATCTCCATTTTTGTTTTCGGGGGGGACCACTACCAATTCAAGGCCCTCCCATTTGGTCTTTCCTCCGCGTCCCCGAGTGTTTACCAAATGCCTGTCAGTGGTAGTGGCCCACCTGCATACCCAGGGCATGCAGGTATTCCCGTTCCTGGACAATTGGCTCCTGGCGGCCCCATCCAGGGAAGAACTCCTGCACTCCCTTTCCCTTACCCTGCAGGTTTTCACCAGTCTGGGTATCACTATCAACCAGGCCAAGTCCCATTTGGTCCCTTGCCAACGCCTCCAGTTTATAGGGGGCCATCCTGGACACAACCACAGGCAAAGCCTTTTTGTCTCCGGACAGGGTCAAGACCCTTCAGAATCAGGCTAATTTTCTATCAGGTCGCAGGAGGGTTGGAGCCAGGTCTGTCCTCCGCCTCCTCGGGCTAATGGCGGCTGCTATTCCAAAAGTCCCATTCACTCGGCTCCATATGAGGATCTCTCAGTGGATGCTTCAATCGCAATGGGACCGGACCAGGGATGATCTAGACCAAGAGGTGCTAGTATCGAATCCCAAGATCAGGGACTTCCACTGGTGGATGGTTCAGGAGAACCTGTGTCTGGGAGTTCCTTTATGTTCCACTCCTCTTTCCCAGATGTTGATGACAGATGCATCAGGAAAGGGCTGGGGTGCCCACCTAGGGTCTCACAGGACCCAGGGCAGTTGGTCTAGGTTCGAGCAAAATCTGCACATAAATGTGCTCAAACTGAGGGCAGTCAGTCCTTTATGCCCTCCAGGCTCTCCTTTCCTTCATTCTTCCCGGTCATCTTCTTATCCAATCAGACAACATGTGCATAATCTGGTGCTTCAACAAACAAGGAGGAGCACGTTCCTATCCCCAGTGCCGGGAGGCGATGAGTCTGGTACTGGGCTGCCCAGCACCACCTTCACCTAACCGCAGTTCACGTTCCGGGAGTGGAAAACTCACTGGCAGACAAACTCAATCAGTCCTCAGCCAGGTCCTACGAATGGGAGTTAGATCAGCAGGTCATAAACGACATCTTTCAGTGGTGGGAGACACCTCGGGTAGACCTCTTTGCCTCTCCCCAAAATGCAAAACTTCCCACCTTTTACTCTCTCGTTCCAGGGTGAGACGCTTTCTGGCGGGACGCTCTGTCTCTCTGTTGGAGGGACAGATTCGTTTATGCCTTCCCTCTCATTCCTTTAATTCAGAGGGTCCTGAACAAACTCATATCAGAAGGGTCTCGAATGATTCTCATTGCCCCTTCTGGCCCAGGCAAGTTTGGTTCTCTGTTCTGCAGCAGTTTTCAGAGGAACTACCTCTTCCTCTGTCGCAACAATTGTTGACCCAGGATCAGGGGACCCTTGTTCATCCACGTCTCAAATCCCTTCATCTCCATGCGTGGCTCCTGCAGACGTAGCTAAAGTCGCTCCGGAGTCTCTCCTTAAGTAGCGGACATTTTGGTAGAGGCAAAGAAGCCTTCCACCAGGTCCACCTACGCAATGAAATGGAAACGATTTTCCATCTGGCAAACTCAAAAGACTTTAAGCCTTTCTCATGCCCAGCCAACAAAGTCCTGGATTGCATGCGTCACTTCTCGACCTCTTCGACCTCGGCCTCAGCCATTCCTCGTTAAATGTCCATATGGCAGCTATTTCAACCTACCATATTCCCTTTGGAAACAGGGCTTTTCCTCAGTTGGAAGTCTCCAAGACTTTTCTTCAAAGGGTTCTCCATTTGAGACCTCCCTTCGCATTCCTGCCCCTCCATGAGACTTGAATTTCATCCTGGAGAAGCTTACACTGCCTCCTTTCGAGCCCGTAGTGGAAGCTGATTTAAAGTTCCTTTCTTGGAAGACTCTCTTCCTAGTGGCCATCACTTCTGCTTGGCGCATTTCCGAGCTTCAGGCCTTGATGTGTAAAATCCCATTATTTGGTTTTCCACGAGGGACGTGTGGCTCTACGCGCCAACCCTAAGTTTCTCCCTAAGGTGGTGGCTGAATCTACGCTGAATCAATCAATCCATTGAGTTATCTGCTTTCTTTATGCAACACTCCAACCAAGGGGAGTACCTATTTATTTATTGACCCTGTAAGCTCGCTGGGCATAGAAGTCCCTTTTTCAATGGGGAGGGGGGATACAGATGGTAAGCAACTGAAATTGAACCAGATTAAGCTGTTGGTGGTATTTTTAGGGAACGGGAGAAATTTGGCCAGGACACCGGGCAAATTCCCCTGTTCTTTTTATGGTAAGTGCCATGGGATCTTTAACTACCACCAATCCAGGCAGATGGTACCTCGGTTTAACATCTCATCTGAAAGACGGCACCTCAGAAGTGCAGAACCCCCTTCATGCTGCACTACAGTGTCAGTACTGGGATATTAACCCAAGTGCCAGATGTGGGAACTGAACCCACAGCCCTCTGATCTCCCGGCCTCAGAGGTGAGTGTGCTACCTACTGAGCCACTGACACTGTGTAAGTGTCCTCTTGCATACTTTGGATGTTCACAGAATCCTGAGATTCTACACCAGTTGGACTAAGGCTATCAGGAACACTAATCAGCTCTTTGTGTCTCTCACTCACAGAAGTGAGGGCAATGCTGTTTCTAAGCAATGCCTCTCAAAATGGTTGGCAAATTTTAACACTTTCTGTTATGACAAGTACAAAAAGACCCTTCCGGGTCAAGTCAGAGGTCATTCCACCAGAGGAGTAGCCGCCTCTGTGGCTTGTTTCAAGAATGTGTCAGACATCTGTGCAGCCGCAACTTGGACTTCTGTCCATACCTTCACGAAACACTACAGTTTGGACATTGCATCTCACTGTAGAGCAGGCTTCAGATTGGCTGTCCTACAAGGTCTCCTCTCATGAGACCTGTTCAGCCCTGAGGTTTTTTGTCATGGTTGACAATCCTCGTCCCTAGTGTTCTTCCTTGTTCCAGACTGCTTGAGACTCAGTCCTATATGTGAATACCTACTGCAAGAGCCCTCTTGAAGTAAGATAGTACAGTTACGTAAGAACTTACCATAACAGTACATCTTTGAGAGAGGCTCTTGCAGTAGGTATTGCCTTCCCGCCCTCCTTCCCCCTAAGTTTCTTTGCTTCATTTCCATGGGGGAACTATCCTCTTCTCTCTCGTCTTGCCTCTTTTGGCCTTTGGCCGGGAGGAACTGGAAGGTAAGCGTGGGGGACCACCCCTATATACCGACGTCGCATGATACCGGTCACCTGACTTGGGGCCGGTCCCCTGCCAGAGACTGCTAGCTAGAAATTTTTTCATGGGGTCCTGACACCTGGCGGCTTAGTCCTATATGTGAATACCTACTGCAAGAGCCTCTCTTGAAGATCTATTGTTACGGTAAGTTCTTACGGAACTGTACTATCTTAGAGAGGATATCTTGCATCAGGCCATGCCATCCCACCCCCTTACCTCTTGGCCTTATGGCTTCTCTGTCTCTCTTTCTCAATAACAGTTCACCTTCTGTTTCACATTTTTCCCTAGGGAGAACCTCTGGCTCCCCTGTGTATGTTCTCCAATGGAAGAACTGAGGAAGGCGCAGGGCCACCGTTTTTTTTTTTTTAGTTTTTACTGATATTTTTTCATTTTTCACAACAGTTACAAACCATCAGCATTTCATTTTTCAATATCTGACAAGTCATACTATTCCATTTCCTTATTCCAACATCTTTTCACTTTAAAATTCCATCATGCTTTTGTTATCCACATTCTGTTGTTCATTTAATACATTTAATTAATAAGCTTATTTAACAACCATATACACAGTAATAAAACGAGCAACTCCAACACACAAAATAAAACAAAAAGAGATAAATGCAGCTCATCTCAATTCAGCATTCTATCTGTATGCTAGGTACCACTGGAATACCATTCTCTGTATATAACTATAGTTATTCATGTGTTCTACTCTGAGATTGTTGTTTACTTTTGGTTCCTCCTATTACTTTCGGTTTCTTTCCTTGCGCTCATTTTCCTTGTAGGGTTTCCCTTCCCTTGTCTTTATAGTATTCTAGATTCGGGTTGATCCCTCTGTTGACTCCTGTCTATAGTGCTGTCTTCTCTCCCTATTGTTGTTACTATGGTACAAAGTCTGGGTATGTGTCTGACCCATTTTTGCCATTTGGAGTCAAAATTTTTCATTTGGTTTCTTATCCTTGCTGTTATTTTCTCCAAAGCGTAAATCTCCCTTGCCAAGGAGTTCCAAGTTTCCTTGGTTGGAATCTTCTTGGTTCCCCACAATCTTGGGCCTGCCTTTGGGGCAGCCAATGTAAGAAGGGTTACTTGCTTATACTCAGCTTTGTTTACTCTCACCTCCACGTGAGGGTAAATATTAGAATATAGACCAGTGTGGTCCAGTCTGAACACTCATAGATGTTTGAAATATCTTCCCTTGTCAATCTTCACCATTCATTACTGCTTGGGTAGTGCCGGAGGTGCGCACCCGCTTCACGAGTGGGTTTTTGAGTCGGCTCAGCAGGCGCCACCCTGAGAAGCGACGCACTGCGTCATGTGCAAGGGGTGGCCGTTAGGTGCTGCAGACTCCTCCTCCATCTCAGTTCTGTTTCTCCTGCCGTCGAGGCTGCACGTGCTATGCGGTTAGTGACAGTTAGGCCGGATTCAGTCCAGACTCCTTCTCGAACTTCTCTCGATCTTCTCGACGCTGTCAAAACCCGGTAAGACCGTTCTTTTTATAATTTCTTGGATGGTGCCAAGAGCTTTTGCTGTTTTATTCGTAATTTTTTCGTATCATGTCAGGTTCGGGGGGCAAAACGTAAGTCGAAGGCGGACCGCACCCCTATGTGTCGGTGCTCCTGTGGCCGGCATTTTTCCGTCACGGATCAGCATGATGCTTGTCTTCGTTGCCTGGGACCCAACCACGATATGGATGCGTGCGACGCCTGTTTCTCCATGGACCATCGCTTCCTAGAAGTCCGCGTGTTCAAGATCGGCAAGGCCCCACCGACTTTCGGGGGACGGCGCCGCTCCAGGGATTCCCAGGTAAGGTCTCTAGGCCCTTCCTCCAGGTCCCCTCTTGGGCCTATACGGTCTGTAGAGGAGGAGGAGGCTTCCTCATTTTCTCTTGCTGAAGAGGAAGCTTCTTTTGCAGTGTCAGAGGAACGCTGAGGTCCCCCCTGGGGCCGCGGCGGGGACACCGCCTCGGCAGTCACCTCCTCGGAGGTGCAGGCTCCTCCAGTGTCGAGGCCCATGCCTGCTGGGTCCAGCATCGTTGGATCCTCGACGCCACTTTCCATCGCCATTTCGGATCCCGGTGCCGCCTGCGGTGCTGGTGATCGAGACGGCACCGTTGGTGGTGCCGTGTTGGCCTTTGGCGCTGCCCACAGCGCCGTGGGCCTGGTTCGCTCTTCTGGCAGTGCCGAGTGGGGTCCTGGCACCGATGGCGGTGCCGTGGGTCTGGCCGGCACCATTGGGAGCCGGGGCCGGGCCTAGTTGTCGCGAGGGGTCCAGTGCCGTTTGCGGTGCTGTTTCACCGGGGACCCCTGGGGTTGCCAGTATTGTGGTCCAGCTGGTCTCTTCCTCCTTGGAGGCTGATGATTCAGACGTGGACCCGTCCTGTAACTTGACTCTTCGGAGTCAGGGTCTCCGGTGTCACGAGGTGCTAGGTGGCCCAGTGTGCCTATTCCTCTGTCCCCACTGCCATCCTCCCCTGAGGCCCCCCAGGCTGGGGTGGTCTGGGGTCCCTGGGGGGGCGATGGAGCGGGGGTGGAGGAAGGGGCTCTCCCTCCTGGTGGGGGCCGTGGCAGCTACCGACCCTGCTGCTGCTGCACCCCCTCGGGGTGGGAGGTCGCTGGGGTCGAGGAGGAGGGCGTTCTCGGAGTCCGAGGGGTCGAGGGGCAGGGTTCAGGCATCTCGGTCTCTACCTGCCACCCCTCGGGGTGTGGCTCAGAGCTGTAGCGCTGGGCCCCGTCTTTCCCTTTTGGACCCCTCTGGTGGCGTTGCAGTCGGCTGCCCTTCTGGATCCATGCAGTCCCAGGTTCGTCATAGGGAGGATCCCCTTCTGGGCTCTTCCAGGCTACGCATCCCCAGGGTTCCATTTTGCGACCTGGTTTGTTGTCCAGGATCCTGCCAGCTCGGGCTCCGTTCCCCGGATTCCAGAGCCCTAGCAGAGGACAGTTGCCTCTCCATAGGTGCCCTTCTCCCATTCCTCTGCAGCCACCCCCCGTTCTCCCAGGCCATGTCGGTCCCATGGGTCTGTTATCCTGGGAGGCGTTCAGAGGTTCTGCGGCGGCCTTCCCCTCGTATGTTAGGTGCATGAATGAGCGGGTTTTTCGCCTATCCCCACCGCCGCAGGAGTCCTCTGGACACTCAAGCTCTCTATCATCCTCGTCTCCCTCCTCGAGGGAGAAGAACCCACTGCTCATCTCTCCTCCGATGCTGATTTCACTGAATATCAGCAATTCCTTTCGAGGATGGTGAGGGATCTTCAAATTTCCTATGTTAGGCGAGACAATACTGAATGGGAGACACGTAAATTCCTTGGCGAATTCAGTGCCCAGCACTTGGTGGTACTATCCTGGCCTATTCCCTTCCAGGAGGCATCTATCCGTTCCTGGCAGTCGCCAGCCGCCCTTTCTCCAGCCCCGGCAGACTGCCAACGTAGGTATTGTGCCCCTTCGGAATCCCTAGGTACTCTTCCCAACCCACCCTCGGGATTGGCATATCTAGAGACTCCCTCCGGGCGCCGCCTGGTGCACGACCGTCCACCGGACTCGGATTCTCTACAGTTCGACCGGTGGGGGCGAAGAGTGTTCTCTTCCTCTCGTGCGATGTCTTGCATTGCATCTCATCAGGCCCATCACGCTGCCTACAGTAGGCATTTGTGGTCGATACTTTCCCAAATCTTAGCATCAATGCCTGATACGGAGCAAACCAGACAAGCTATTGCCCTCTCTGCTATAGGCTGGCAAGACACCAAGCAAGGGCATCTTATGACGCCAATGAGGTGGCTTGCAGGGACAGCGATCTGTATTAGACAGATGGCATGGCTTCATTTATCAAGGTTGTCACCCCTGGCCCGGCGTAGGGTGATTCGCTCAACTTTCCGGGGGACCCGTCTCTTTTCCTCCAGAGCTAGAAGACTTCTGCAGGGGCTTCCTCCGTCTCCCCGTCCTCGGGGGGGCACCTCCTAGCTCTTCTCCCCATAGCCTTCTCTCTTGATTAGCCCAGGGTCTTCCTTCTGTTTCTCTCACCAACAGGAGGCTGGGGTCTTGCTCCCTCAGGGTTTCTACCCCCCTTTTTGGGGGAGCTTGTACTCACCAAGCAGTAATGAGTGGTGAGACTGACAAGGGAAGATATGAAAATTACGTACCTACCGTAATTCTTGATCTTCTCTTGTATCTTCACCATTCATTACTGATACCCGCCCACCTTCCCCTCAGTGGCCTCCTACTGTGGCATCTCCCTCCGTCTCATTCCTCTCCCTCCCTTTGGCCTTTATGGCAAAAAAAAAAATTCTGTTTTCCGTTCTTATTGAATGGATCTGTTTTCCTCAAGGTAAAGAGGAACGAGCAGGGTCTGTGTTTCACCTATTCTGAGGGAACTCTTTCTGACTGCCCTTAGAGTGCGACCTCTGGGCACCTTGATCACGTTACGCAGTTCACAGCTTAAGAGACCGTGCCCTGGCTTGGCCACAAAAAAATTTAGATTCCTCCTGGCAGGTGTTATTATTCAGCTCATTCTGGCTGGTTCATTTGGCACTTCTTAGCCTTGAGCGGTTGCTCTTGCCTTGCCTTAAGGGAGTCCGATTGAGTTCCCACTCTATCCTTTCATACAAAGCTGCCTTCCGTATGGCATAATCCTTCCCCATACACTTCTGTGTTAGCACTTAACAGGGTACTATAAGGCATATTCCCTTCCTAGGTGGGCACTCTCTTTCTGGAACAGATTTTCTGCCGGGCAGTCTGTGAGCTCTCAGCTAGGATGTAGGGACTTGGCATGTTGAGAGATTAGAGAATCTGCCCTTTATGTCCGATCTGTGTAGGCGGTTCAGTTGAACCTTCTCTCAGTCCTATCAGCAGGGATTCTTGCTCCCTTGTTTTAGTCTCGAGCTTATAAGCCTCTCATCCAATGCGTCTATGAGCACTGTTCTCCCCTCTCAGCATGCCTTATTTTCTTCTCTTTATTCTTCTTCTTCTTTTCTCTTTCTCTCTATGTGTTCCTCCACTAGAGCTGCCCCGGAAAGGAGGCCCTGCGGTCCCTTAGGGTAGGAATTCTCTCTCCTCTGTCTGTTCTCTACCGGCTTATTCCTTTTTCAGTTTATATCTTTTCCTTTTTCTGTCCCTCGGCTCTCTTGCCTCGCTCTCCTTTTTCCTTGCCCTTTGTTTTGCCTCTCCGGCTACCAGAACTGAGATGGAGGAAGTCTGCGCACCTAACGGCCGCCTCGCGTATGGCGCGGCGCGTCGTTTCGAGACAGGCAGCGTTAGGAGCCGACTCAAAAAAAAAAAAAACCTCCCGTAGCGGGTGCGTGCCTTCAGCACTACCCAAGCAGTAATGAATGGTGAAGATACAAGAGAAAATTAAGAATTACGGTAGGTACGTAATTTTCATCTCTTGCATTACTTTCTCCCAGTAGGGGGCAGTGTATTTACACTCCCATAATATTTGTGTCTGGTTTGCTTGGGTGCATCAACACTCCCTCCAGCACTCCCCAGTCCTCCCTTCCCTGAACTGTGCCACTTTATCTGGGGTGCGGAAGAAACGCATCCTCAATTTCCAAGTGAATTCCCTCCAGTATTTAGAGGCAGAAATCTTATATGCCGGGAGAGCAGCTGCTTGCCAACATGCCTTGGGTATATCTTTCTGCAGTTCCTGTTCCCATCTAACTCTGACCTGTTCTGTCATGTCCAGTGGAGATTGCCTTAAAGCCCTGTATGCCTGACTAATCAAATGTGCAGACAAGACTCCTTTAAGTTGTTCTACGACCATTTTTATTAGCAGGGTCGGGTTCTCAGCTATTGCTGCCAGTTGCTCCTCGTATGGTTGTAGATAACTTTTAATTTGCATATAACTATAAAAATATTTTTGTGGGATCCCGTACTTCTCCCGTAGTGTTACAAATGCATGGAGGCCTACAGGGCCCACTAACTGCGATGTTGTTCTCAGTCCCAGTTTCTGTCACTGTCGGAGGGCCCCCGTCCCCATTTTATTAGGAGGAAACTTTGGGTCCGCTGCCATAATTCATACGTATAGGTCTTCTGGAGTTGTTAGATATTTTTGTCTCATCTTCCACCAGCCATTTATTGTTTCCTTCGTGTGTTGCGGGATGGTAGGTAGCATATTACCCATATTTTGTTCACCAAGTACTACTTCTAATATGTTACAGTTATGATTAATTTCTGACTCTAATTGCTTCCACTGAGCCTCGTAACTGGGGTTCAGCCAGTTTAACACTGTTCTAACCTGAGTAGCTAATGTGGATTGCTCAAAGTTTGGGAGATTTAGTCCTCCTGCTTCCTTAGGCAACTGCAGTGTTGCATATTTGATGCGTGGTGGCTTTTCTTTCCATATAAACCTTGATATGTTTTTATTCCAGGTCTGTATATAAGTTTTATTCAGGGGTATTGGGAGAGTTTGTACTAGGAACAAAATGCGCGGTAGAATATTTAGTTGTATAGCCTCGACCCTGTTTAAAAAAAAAAATCAGCAGTAATCGTGTCCACGTAGCCAAATCATCTGTTATTTGTTTAGTTAGAGGCTCATAATTGATGAGGTCTAAGACTTCCAATTTCTTAGCCAGCTTAATTCCCAAGTATCTGAAGGCAAATTTGCGCCACCTGAAAGGGAACTTTGATTTTAAATGGTGTGGAGAGGTGTAATTGAAAGTCAGGACCTCTGTTTTTTGCTCATTAATTTTATACCCTGCCAGTTTCCCGTATTGATCAATTTGATTCTACACTTCTGGTATGGAGATTTCTCGGAAGGTTAGTGACAGGAGCACATCATCAGCAAATAGCGAGATTGTGTGCTGTCTTTTCCCAATCATCATAACCGGGTTGGATCTAATTGCAGCCACTAAGGGCTCCAGATATAAGGCAAACAGGAGGGGAGACATGGGACATCCCTGACGTGTTCCTCTAGATAACTTGATTGGTTCCGATAGGGACCCGTCTAGCCTAGTGTATGCTACTGCATCCATGTATATGTTTTTCAACTAGGTAATCAACACTTCTGGCATACCAGATTTTGACAGGGTCACCCATAAAAAATGCCAGGCAACCCTGTCAAATGTTTTCTCTGTGTCCAGGCTTAGGAGCACCAAAGGCATTCCCCTTTTGGCTGCATATTCCATCGGCGTACATGTCCTTCGCACTGCATCCTGTGCCTGCCTACTCTTTATAAAGCCAACTTGGTCTTGGTTAATTAATGCGGGTAACAAATTTTCTATACAATGGGCCATTATGGACATATATAATTTATAATCATAATTTAACATAGAGATAGGCCTGTAGGAGGCCGGGTATGCAGTGTCTTTTTGAGGTTTGGGGACTGCTGCTATGACCGCGTATCTCCATGTTGTGGGAGGGGGAACACCTTCCTGGACTGCGCAGTAGGCAGCCAGGAGTGGCTGGGTCAGGGCATCCCCAAATTGCTTATAAAATTCAGCCATGTAACTGTCTGGTCCCGGCGCCTTCTGAAATTTGGCCTTCTTTAAGATTTGCTTGATTTACTCTGCTGTTATTGGAGTGAATAGCCATGTTGCTTGTTCTGTGGATAATTTAGGGAGCTTGAGCCCCTCCAGATAGGTCTGTATTTGCTCACTTTTGGGCAATTCGCTCTCCATATAGAGCTGTTTATAGTGTGTTGCCATGATTTCTATAATTTCTTTCGTATGTGTGTGCATTTTTCCCATGTGCGGGTCTATCGTTTTGGTTATGCAGGTTTTAGCCTTCCTCTCTCTTAGCTTTCTCGCTAGATTCCTAGCTCCCTGTGATCTTCCCTCATGGTATTCCCATTTCATATGTAAGAGCTGCTGTTCTATTTTCTGATCCATCAATTTCTGTATCTGTTGTTTGACTGTTCTTATCTTGGTTCTCACCTGAGGATCTGCCCCCCCAAGGCTCTCAGCTGCTCCTGCAGTTTTAGCCAGTGCCTGACTCTCTACTTTTTCTTTTTAGAGGCGTATTTTATAATTTCTCCCATTAATACCTTTTCACAGTATCCCATAGGATAGGGGCTTCTATTTCTGGTTGGTTATTCTCTTTCAGGATTCTGGGAATCTCATCTTTTATTAGCTGTTTAAATTCTGGATCTCTCAGGTGAAATATGTTCAGTCTCCATTGCGTTATTCTCTTTTCTCCGTCCAATTCAAATTTTGCATTTAATGGGGTGTGGTCTGACAAAACCGTGGCGCCATGCCATATGTCTGCCAGAGCGTCACAACTCTCCACATTCGTGAAGATTATCCGGTGTTCTTTAGAGACGAGAGTTTTCCCTAGCTCTCTGAAGGAAGGGGTGGTGACTCCCCTTCTGAAGAAAGCTTCCTTGGACCCGGATGACCTAGCTAACTACCGCCCAATCTCTAACCTTCCTTTTGTGGGGAAGGTTATTGAAAAAGTTGTGGCGGCCCAATTGGATAACCATTTGACCATCCATAGTTTATACGAACCTCTCCAGTCTGGTTTTCGTAAAAGGCATAGCACCAAGACAGCTCTGGTTCGGGTGCTCAATTATCTCCTGATGGCGAGAGATCGGAGACACTGTTCTATTCTGGTTCTTCTTGATCTGTCATCAGCTTTTGATACTGTGGATCATGGGGTTTTGCTCGAACGTCTGAGGTCCATTTGTGGACTTTCAGGTATGGTCCTCAGATGGTTTTCATCTTACCTCGAGGGGAGAACACAGAGAGTGGTCTCGGGATTGCATTCTTCCGGGGCTTTCTCCCTGCCCTGCGGGGTACCACAGGGTTCGGTGCTTTCCCCCATGTCATTCGCAGTATACATGCCACCCCTCGGAGACATTGTAAGACGGTATGAGCTGAGGTTTCACTGCTACGCTGATGATACCCAGCTCTACCTGTCTTTTGCACCTGACCAGGTTATTGCTGTCTCGGTGCTGAATAATTGCCTCGTAGATATCCAAGACTGGATGAATACCAGTGGTTTAAAGTTGAATCCAGGAAAGACTGAGGTTATGGTAGTGGACCCCGGCCGCAGGGTTGGGCGTTTGGGGGTGAGGTCCCCCTCCGGAATAATTCTGGGGGGGGGACCAGATCCCCATTTCTGAATGGGTGCGTAACCTGGGTGTAGAACTTGACACTGATTTGACCCTCCATTATCAGGTGTCTGCTGTTGTCAAGACTGCATTTTTCCATCTTAGGAACATCGCCAGGATTAGGCACCTGGTTCCTCCTGGTGATTTGCCGGTTTTGGTCCACGCCTTTGTGACATCTCGCTTGGATTACTGTAACTCTGTACCTAGGGCTTGTTGGTTGATATCCGCCGCCAGCTAGTGCAGAATGCAGCAGCACGTTTGTTGACTGGGGTTTCAAGAAGATCTCATATTACCCCAGTGTTGCGCTTTCTGCACTGGCTGCCAATACAGTGGCGGATCACCTTCAAAATGGGTCTTTTGACCTACAAAGTCCTACACGGGTATGGTCCTGACTACTTGAAAGAGCTTCTGTTACCTTACACCCCTTTGAGACAGCTTCGCTCGGCTGACGAGGGGTTGCTGGAGATTCCGAGGGTTAATTTGAAGTCTTCTGGAGCTCGTGCCTTTGGTTTCACTTGCCCATCCCTCTGATTTCTACCCCGCTCGCCTCCGAGAAAGTACAACGGTGGATAGTTTTAAAAAGGCCTTAAAGTCCTTTTTATGGGATAAGGCTTTTCCTGCTACATTGTAATCGGCTTTTTATCTGTTATAATTGTTGCACTGTTTTATTGTATTTTTGATGCTTGGTGTTTTATGCTTTTTGTATAGCGCCTTGAAAGTTTGAAAGGCGCTTAATTAAATAAATTTTATTATTATTATAATCTATTCTAGACACTGTATTTGCATGTGTGGAAATGTGCATGTATTCTCTTCTGGTTGGGAAACCGTTTCTCCATGTATCTACTAGCCCAAATTTTGTGATGTTTTGTCAGATGCATTTTTGTAAAGGATTAGTTCTATGCAGTAGTGGATTTGAAGCATCTAACTGCGGCTGCAGTGTGACATTTGAATCTCCCCCTAATATTAGCTGTCCCCCCATTTTTGTGGCCAGTTGTGTGAAGAAAGTCTGTGCGACCTGCTTCGAGGCTCCTGGGGGAACGTATAATGAAACCAAGGTAACTACTTTTGCCCGCATTCGTCCCACTATTATAACATAGCGCCCCTCCTTATCTGTCACCTGTTCAGTCTCCTCGAAAGGCAGTTGCCTATTTATTAACACCGCGACTCCCCTGCATCTGCCTGAAGTGTGTGCAGATTCTGCTACTAGTCTGCACGCTGAGTTTTGCAGTTTTTGATGTTCAGGAGATGACAGATACATCTCCTGTAGGAGTACTATTTCAGGTCTTTGCCTTTTGAGGTATTGCTGGAGACGCGAACACTTTATTGGGCTATTTATCCCATTGATGATAAGGGATAACACTAATGTTTGCTTAGCCATTTTCTTGGGGTAAGGGAGTAAACAATACAACTGGTGTCCAGCCTGCAATTTTAACTCTGGTTCCACCTTTCCTCGGAGTGTTATCGGTCCCCTGCATCTTACACATAAAACACATTTGCCTGCATGTGTCAACCAAACTAAAACTTATACCTATATCTTTAACAATAAGTAACCTAAGCCAACCTTGCTCAGCCAGAATGAACATCTTAACTCAATGAATACATAACTGCGAACTTAGTCTGTTCATTTCTGTTTCAAACCACTTGTACTTCCTAGGTTTGGAGTGTTGTTTATCTCCATTTTGGGAGTTGGTATTAACCCCCGAGGGTATATTCCTGGTACTCCAGAGGCCCCCGCCACTGCACCGCTCTGGCTGTTGCAGCATAATTAGCATGGCGCACCGCCAGATTCAGGATCTGCACCAGCACGAGTACACGTGCAAATAAGGAGTCTCTCGACATACCCATCCGACTCTGCTGCTCACCTCCTTGGGCACTTTTCTAATACACTTGTAAATGAAGTGGGAGGTATGCCAACATTGATTATCTAAAGCGCTCCCATTTGTATCCACTGAATTGGGTCCAGATTCTATTTAAGATCCGGTACTCTTCCCCCCTTCCCTCAGACTTTTTATTAATGCAGCAACCCACTACCTCTGCTGTTTTTTCATTTTATTAAAGGGAGGGTGACCTCAACCCATTTGCTTTTATTTTCAAGTTCCAGGGAACCGTTACCTAGAAACATAGAAACATAGAAGTTGACGGCAGATAAGGACCACAAGGCCCATCCAGTCTGCCCATTTCTTTTTCTACCTTATAAATGTGCCATCGGCCTTTGCTCTGTCAGTGGCCTATCTATTCATACTCATTTGTATTGCTCCCTTATGCCTATCCCATGCCTGTTTGAAGCCCTGCATTGTATTCATAGCCACCACTTCTTGAGGTAGGCCATTCCATGCATCCACCACCCTTTCTGTGAAAAGAATTTCCTCACATTCCCCTTAATCGGACCCCTCTAATCTCATGCTGTGTCCTCTTGTCCTGATATTTTCTTATATTTAAACATGTTAGACTCTTTCACCTTGTTAATGCCCTTAAGGTGTTTGAATGCCTCGATCATATCACCCTCTCCCTCCTTTGCTCAAGGGTATACATATTGAGCTCTGTTGATCTGTCCTCATATGTCTTCTGATGCAGTCCCTGCACCATTTTGGTTGCCCTTCTCTGGACTGCCTCAATTTGGTTAATGTCCTTGTGAAGGTGTGGCCTCCAGTACTGCATTTAGTACTCCAGATGGGGCTCAACTAGTGTCTTGTAAAGAGGGATTATTACCTCCCTCTTACGACTTGTGATACCCCTACTAATACACCCTAACACCCCCTAGCCTTACCTACTGCTTTAGAGGTCTGCTTGGATGATTTCAGGTCATCAGTGATGATGATGCCCAAGTCTCTTTCTTCCTTTGTGACTGCTAGCAACTCCTCCCAGCCTATAGGTGGCTTCAGGGTTTCTCTTCCTATGTGCATGATCTTGCACTCTTTGCATTAAATCCCAGTTGCCACTCTTCTGACCATTTTGCTAGTTTATCCAGATCTCTTCTCATTCTGCCCACCCCATCTGGATCATCTACTCTGTTGCAGATCTTGGTGTCATCTGCAAACAGACAAGCCTTACCCTCTAGTCCATCTGCAAGGTCACTAATGAAGATGTTGAAGAGGACTGGCCCCAGGACTGATCCCTGAGGTACCCCACTTGTGACTTGCATCTCTTCTGACTGTATACCATTTACCACCACTCTGTTTTCTGCCCCGCAACCATTTTGCCACCCAGTTGACCAACTTCTGACCCACCCCAGCCTACCCAGCTTATTTATCAATCTTCTATGTGGAACAGTGTCAAAAGCTTTGCTGAAGTCAAGGTAGGCGACATCAACTGCTCCTCCTTGGTCTACCACTCTGGTTACCCAGTCAAAGAAATCTATGAGATTAGTTTGCCAGGACCTTCCTTTTGTAAACCCATGCTGTCTTGGATCCTGCGCCCCTATGGATTCCAGGTGTTGCACTATCCTTTTCTTAAGGAGTGCCTCCATAATCTTGCACACTACTGAGGTAAGACTGCCTGGTCTGTAGTTCCCTGCCTCCTCCCTGCTACAACTCTTGTGGAGCGGGATCACATGAGCCCTTCTCCAGTCTTCTGGGACCTCTCCTGTGCTCAGAAACTCACTAAACAGTTCTGCTAATGGCTCTGCTAGTTCCACCTTTAGCTCCTTAAGTACCCTGGGATGTATGCCATCAGGTCCCATTGCCTTATCCACCCTGAGCTTAGCAAGCTCTTGTAGGACCCTTTCTTTTGTGAAGGGAGTAGTGCTCACCTTCCTCCCCCCTGTGTCCATGGTGCTGAGCTGTGGGCCCTGCCCTACCTTCTCTTCAGTAAATACTGAGCAAAAGTATCTATTTAGGATAGATGCTTTACATGGTCCTCCTCCCTTCACATGCTCCCTTTCTCCATTGCTTAGCAATACCCCTCTGACTTTCTCCTTTCACTAATGTATCTATAGAAAGACTTGTCACCTTATTTTACTGTTTGTGCTAGTGTTTCCTCAGTTTGGGACTTTGCCTGCCTTACTGCCTTCCCTGCTTCCCTTAGGGCAGTTTGGTATGCCTCCCTATCTTCATGCCGCTGTGTTCCCTTATATCTCCTGAAGGCCAGCCTTTTGGCTCTGACCTTTTCTGCTACTGTATTTGACAACCAAAGTGGCTTCCTTCTTCTTTTGCACTTCCTTTTCTGTCTAACACAATGGGATGTTGCTTCAAGTATTGCATCCTTAATGCTTGCCCACTTTGCCTGTACCCCCTCACCTGTGTTTCTTTTTGCCAGGGCTAGCTTAACTCTGTTGGCCATCTTATCAAAGTCAGCTCCTCTGAAGTCCCACATTTTTGCCTTGGAATGGGATGATTTAGATGTAGTAGCCAAATTGAACCATACCATGTGATGGTCACTGGCCCCCAGGTGACCTTCTACCTGGAGATCTGTGATCCCTTCCCTGTTAGTCAGTACTAGATCTAGGATGGCCCTGTCTCTTGTGGGTTGTTGTACCAGTTGTTTGAGCCCCCGCAGGGAATCCACTATGTGTCTAGTTCTGGCAGATGTTTCTGCTGGTATTGACCAATCTGTATCCGCATGTTGAAGTCTCCCATTATCAGAACCTCCCTTTAGCTGTCATGTTTTGTATATCTTCTAACAGTAATGTATCTATGTCCTCCCCTGGTCTGGGGCCTGTAGACAACCCCAGTTCTTATGGCTGTCCCATTTTCTGTTTCCAGGGTGACCCACAGTTCTTCTGGTTCCTTATGTGTATTCTGAATTTCTGTAGCTTTGATATTTTCATTGACATACAGGGCCACTCCTCCCCTCTTTTGCACCTCGGTCTCTTCTGAACAATACATAGCCAGGTACTGAAGTCTCCCAAGTGTGGTTACTGGTAAACCACGCCTCACTAATTGCTACTATGTCCAGTTTAGCCTCTGACATTATTGCCTGCAGGTCTGGGATCTTATTTCCCAGACTGTGAGCATTGTGTACATGATTTTCCATTGCTTGAATTCGTGTGTTAGTTGTTGGGTGAGGTTTGGCATTACCCTGTGCGTGCGTATGGGGAGACAAACCTTTTTTCTTACCTGGTGATGCAAATGAACTGCAAACATGCTGAATCCCTGTTTGACCACTAGCTGAGGGGGAGGGGTGTTCTTCCCATTTGATGTATGGGGTGCTGCACCCCTCTCCCCATTTGCTAGTTTAAATATTCTGCAAAGACGTCAAACTTCTGCCCCAATGCACTGACTCTCTACTTAGTCAGATGCAGTCCATCAAATTTAAAGAACTTTTGCTCCCAGAACTGTTGCCAGTTCCCTACAAATCTGTGTCCTTTTTCCTGGCACCAGCCCTTGAGCCACATGTTTAGCTCCCCTATCTCCCCTTCTCTGACCTTCCGTCCATCTGCCCCCCTCTCCCAGACTGGCAGGATCTCAGAGAAGGAGATGCCGGATGAAATGGATGATAGTTTGTCACCCAGCCTGGTCAGGTGTTCCTTGGTCTCCACAACTGACCGGCTGGCGAGATCATTAGTCCCGATGTGTACTAGGACATCAATGTTTTCTCCTGCTTTGTGAACAATTTTACGAGGCTTTCTGGCCCAGCTCATCCCCTCTTCAGTTAATTTTTTTCATCACTGGGTACTTGCCTTTTAATTTTCCCGGACCCCTATATCATTTACACATTACTGCACAGTTCTCGTCCATTATTCATGTTCTCCCCCCCACCGATTATTTCATGTAGTCCAGCTCTCCTCATGCCATGCGAGAATTGCAGACACAGTCTATTGCCCTTCCCCCTCCTCATTCGGGGTAAAATTATATACAGTACCTTAATGTCTCCGATTTTGTATAACCACACTGGGGGTTCTCTGCCAAATTTTTTAAGGAGTTCCTTTGCATACTGGAGTGCAGTAAGTCCTTGATGTCTTCGTGACTGCTGAGCTTGCACTTTTCCCCACATCTTTTTTCGCATGTCCTGCTGGTCTTCTTCACTTGTTTGTCTGCTGGGCATTGGGACTGTGATCCCTTTACTTTTCATGACCCGAATAGCTTCCTCCAGTGTTTCTATGGTCTTGGGACCCTCCGGAAACACAGTCACTAGTCGAGCAGGATGAGGCATTATAAATGTCAGCTGTTACACTTTTAAGGTCCTTAATATGGGCGCATAAGCTAGTCTTTTAGCTGTGACTAGGGAAGAGTAATCATTGTCAAAGTACACTCGCCTTCCTTTGTGTGTAAGTTCCTTCATCTTCCAGGCCCTCATGAGTATTTTTCAGTTGGTTTGATAGCTTGGCAATTTAAAGATGATGGCCCTCAGCCTCTGGTCTTTGTGTTGTGGCCTGGGGAGCAACGCCAGTGTGCCCGCTCTGTATCGAGTGGGAACGCTGAGTTGAGCTGGAGAATCTCCCGAAGAAATGAATCTAAGAAGGCATTCATATCCTTTCCTTCTTCCTTCTCAGGGGACCCCCGAAATCCTGATATTGCATCTTCTTGAATGAGTCTCGAGGTCACCACATTTGGCCGCTAGTTCTTCATTTCCATCCATGAGGTGCATTACTAGCCATCCCAAATGGTCTGTTCTCTCATCTGATTCCCCGTGGTGCTGTTCTAGGTCAGCGACTCTTTGACCCACCTGGGTCAACTCTGCTGCTAGATGGTCTTGCACGTTTTTAACCTCTCTCCTGAATACTTGAAGTTCAGAGAGGATTTCGGCATTGCTTGGTTGAGGCTCGGTGTGGGCCGTGAAGGATGCCTCCATGTTGGTTATGGGTGTTAGACTCGCTATTTGGGACTTAAGTAATCTGTCTTCATCCACGCTTTTTCCGGTTTCCCTTTCTCCTGTGACCTCCCATGAACTTTTCTGTGCTCCTTTTCGACTTCATTCACTAAATTTTATCTGGCTTTCGATAGTGTAGGAGTCTTTTTGTCCCCGGGGTGTAGAGCTCTCGCGACTAGTGTGTAATCCCTGGCGACGTCATCAGCTGGGCCAACGGCGTTTTCATATGGGAAGGACATCACCCGCGCCTGACATCATCATGGGCAGCCCCTTGCAGACTGTTAGCTAGAAAAGTTTCAATGTGGTCTTAGTGCCTGACGGCTATAGTTCCATAGATGTCTGAGTTCCATAGGTGTGGCTTGATGCAAAAGATCCTCTCAAAGATCTACTGTTACAGTAAGTGCTTACATAACTGTACTATCTTAGAATCTCCTTCATTAGGCCATGCTGTCCCTCCATCCTTTCCCCTTCTGCTTCGGTGAGGGATACATTAGATGCTGTGCCTAAAACCTGGCTCCCTGTATCCTTTATCGAGCTCTGTGCATCTCCTTGTCTGCCTGGTGCTGGTCTCATCCACTGATTCTCCAAGTTTGGAGGTCTTCCGGGGCTAATCTCCAGCAGGGAACTGAGGAGTGATGGGGCCGCCCATCCTTATATAGACACAGATGTGGGACGTCATCATTGGCAGCCCCTGGCTAGCAAAGTTTCTTTGTGGTCCTCATGCCTGATGGCTGTAGTTTCAAAGGTATGGCCTGATGAGAGATTCTGTTGATGATCTACTGTTGCAGTAAATTCTTACATTAACTGTTCTTTCCCTCACCAGTGTAAACACAGACTGCTCCCTTTCAGAACTCACATGTTTGTCCGTAAGTCAAATCTGTACAGCACCAGGATAAAGCTCAGTATCTCATGAATCTAGTTTGTAACACCTGTGAGCAGGTCCCACTTTCCCACGTACAAAGAGAGAAGGCGGGAAAAAGCCAGTTCAAGAGGCAAATGGTCAGAGCTTCTGTTAACCCCCATAGTTAGGTTCCCAAGGCCCCTGAATTTTCATTGAGACTTGTTCACAAGAGTAGGGAATCCAGAGATGCACCAAATTTTTCAGTAAACTTTCTTTGCAGTGATTTTCAGACATAGACTATTTTGTCAGAATAGGACTCCTAAACATTTGGATGGGACCTTTGAAGAGCTACTTAGAGGATCTCAGGTTCTTCAAAACACCTGAAGCTCTGTGTTTGTAAACTTTGAGGGCAGTAGTACTCAGGTGTTGGGAGCGTTATGATGCCACCTGTAATACCAGTGCAATTAATTCATTTATTTAGTTTTTGTCAACCAGGTAAGTGCAGTAGACATGACATAACTATTTTCAGGTGTGACTTGGGAAATTTAAGATCCAACCTGTAAGCTCTGTTGTGCCTCTGGTCCAAAAATGTGTGTAGAAAATAGACAGTGATCACAGCTTAATGTTGCTTGCCTTCAGGGCTGTTAGATGTCCTTAGCCTGGGTATTTGATTGAATGTTCAACATTTCATAGCTGCATGATAAATGACATTCTTTACTAAGATGCTATGATTTCTTATAGGTACATTCACAAAACTGTTAATCCCAATGACCCCCCACTTGTTGAGCAGCCAAAGCCAACATATCCATATCGGACGGTCGGCTGTGTGTTCAACCACCAGAGTTTCTTCGCCAATTGCCAGCCCTCTGATGCAGTAGAACTTTCTGTGTTTGATCTGCATGATGAATCCAGGTGGAAGGCTATGAGTGAAGAGGCGATCAAGTCTGTGTGCTCTCCAGGATCCACCATGTCGCAACCTCCATTCCTTCCCCTCTGCGCCCCCATGATTGATGCAGCTGCAGCAAGCAATGAGGTAGAACTGGAGCTCAGAGCTTTGATTTTTGCACATCGAAAGGTAAAGATACAAATGTATTCGCCTCACATTATCTTTTTTGCTTTTTAATTGCTCTAGTTTAGAAGTTAAAGGGTAAGAAAACAAGACTGATCTGGTGCCATGATACAGAAGGCAGGCAGCTAGTTTCTGAGCCTGACACAGTACAAGAAATGTGTTTCTTTTTCCAGTGCTGACAGTTAGCTCTAGCACTAGAACTGAAGTGTCAGCTGGCATATTGACATGGGTAGTACATCGAGCTGTTACCTGGTAGAGGTGGTTTGAGTTTGAGCCCCTGAATTCCACACTGAAGCCTACCTTTGGCCAAGCACATACTGGAGGTGAGACATTTGACTCTGGGGGTGGCAGGGTACAGAATGCCTGGCATTCCCACACCCTCTGCCTGGAGATCAAGGAGCAGCATTGCTGTTGGCTGTGAATGCAGCCGCTCGTCCTCTCAGCTGAAGTTATGGTGCTGTCGTAGTGACTCACATTGACAGGGTGAGACATGGGGGAAGGAGGGTTTATAAAAGAGAATTGAGGTAACAGTGAATCTGGATCTGAGAGAATCGGGAAAGGTCTTTCCTGAAGATAGTGCATCTTGGCAGGAGGGCACTATAGGAAGGTTTCTGCATAACCCTATAGCTGTTATTGGAGTCCTGGCCAGCCTGGGCATTGCTTTAGGGAATCCCAGAGTGGAGTCGCATCCTATCATGGCTAGTAACTGACATAACCAGCACCACTGAAATAAAGTGAATAATAGGAGGGAGGCGCCAGGGGATCAAAGGGAAAGATGTATGTATTAAATATAAAAATACATGACTGACAGTCTGCATACTTTACAACCAGTCATCACATGAATGTACTAGTAGCAAATCAACTGAGCACAAATAGCTGGTGTTTACAGTGAAACCTTCTGAACTAAAACACTTCCAGTCCTAGGCGTGTTTTTCTTTTCAACATATTCAGACTTGGAAACACTTGTACACATATTTGTCATGCATTTGTCACCTCCCGACTGGGTTCTTGCAATGCTCTGTACTTCGGGCTATCAATGGGTCTGGTGCATCGCTTGCAGCTTGTGCAGAACTCAACAGCTCAGATGACTGCAGGAACTTCACAGTCCATGTATATCACGCTGGTTTTGCAGGAACTGCATTTCCGGGCAGGGAGGTGGTGCATCAACATCAAGATACGTGTGTTAGTCTTTAAAGCCCTGCACAGTTTGGTCCCCGGCTACCTGAAAGACCTTTTGACCAAATACACACCCATCTGCCCCATTCGTTCTTCTGAGGCAGGGCTCCTCATTGTTCCACATTCCCGCTAGAAATCTTTGGGAGATGGGGCTTTCTGCATTGCTGCACCCATTTTGTTGTACTCGCTTCCTACTGTTATTAGAGGGACCCCATCAGTTGAACATTTTAGGGGTTTGTTTAAAACCCGCTTGTTTAACTTGACGTTTCAGACCACTTAGATCTGGGTTTTGAGCAGTGTGTTTTTCTTTAGGGTTGCCACATGTATCCTGACCTGGTTTAAATTATGTGCATAAGATTTTAAATTGTTACTCGTACAGTGCTGAGGCTTTGTACGGGTTCCTGACAAATGCATCTTGTCTGCTTGTGCAGTGGCATATCACCTTCAAGATATGCTTGTTGATACATAGATAGTGTCGGCAGATAAGGGCCTATGGCCCACCCAGTCTGCCCATTTGAGCTTGTAAGTTCAGTTTGTTTTCCTAGAAGTCTGTTTCCCCTTACCCTGACCTCTAGAATTCCTTTATGTCTATCCCATGTATTCTTAAATCCTGTGATTGTTTCAGCCCCCACCACTTCCTCTGGCAGGTGTTCCACTTGTCCACCACCCGTCTTGTGAAGAAATTCTTCTCATGTTTCCTCTGAATCGTCCTCCCTCCAACTTCATCCCATGCCTTCTAGTCCTGGAACATCTTTTTCGCTTAAAAATAGTGTTTTCCTGCACCCTGTTCCTCCCTGTAAGATGCTTGTATGTCTCTATCATATCCCCTCTCTCACTCCTGTCCTCCAGGGAGTACATGTTCAGTTCCTTCAACCTGTCTTCATAGGGCTTGTGATGCAATCCATGCACCATCTTTGTTGCCCTCCTCTGAACCTTTTCTACCCTGTCTATGTCCTTACGTAGGTATGGTCTCCAGAACTGTACACTGTACTCCAGGTGGGGCCTCACTAGTGTCTTGTATAGCGAAATTATGACCTCCCTTTCCTGCTGGTGATGCCCTGCCTATACATCCCAGCATCCTATTTGCTTTACCTGCTGCCTTGTCACACTGTTTCCTCACCTTGAGGTCATCAGAGATGACAACCCCAAGATCCTTTCCTGCTTGCATGCTATATCCTCACCCCCAACTGATATACTTGTGCCAGAGTTTTGTGCCCCATATGCATTATCTTGCACTTTTGCATTGAATTTCAACTGCCAAACCCCTGACCATTCTTCAAGTTTCTGCAGGTCGCTTCTCATTCTGTCTATACCTCTGGTGTATCTACTCTGTTACAGAGCTTTGTGTCATCAGCAAACAGTGAAATTCTGCCTTCTAGGTCCCATGAATGTCACTGATGAAGATGTTGAATAGGACCAGTCCCAGCACTGATCCCTGTGGTACCCCACTGGTCACTCTTCCCTCTGTGGAGTGACAGCCATTTACCACCACCCTCTGTGTCCTGCCACCCAACCTGTTACCTACCCACCACACTACTGTCCTGCCCACACCCATATTCCCCAGTTTGTGTAATAGTCTTCTATGTGGCACAGTGTCAAAGGCCTTGCTGAAGTCCAGATAGGCCATGTCCACTGCCCTCCCCTGATCCACCTCCCTAGTCACCCAGTCAAAAATCAACGAGGTTGGTCTGACATGATCTCCCCTGGTAAACCATGCTGCCTTTGGTCCTGTAGTCCATTGACAACCAGATGTTCCACCAATCTTTCCTTCAGTAGTCCTTCCATGATCTTCCCACTACCGAGGTGAGGCTGACTGGTCTGTAGTTCTCTGCTTCCTCTTTGTTCCCACTTTTGTATAAGGGGACCACATCTGCTGTCCTCCAGTCTTTGGGTACCTCCCTGTTTCCAGTGATCGGCTAAACAGGATAGCCAGAGGTTCAGCCACCACTCTCTTAGTTCTTTAAGGACCCTGGGGCACCCCATCTGGCCCCATTGCTTTATCAACTCTTATTACTTCCAGTTCCTTCAGGACCCTTTCGTAAAGGGACTTGTGTCCATTTCTGCACCATTCTCACCCCTTGTACTCCCTTCAGACCCATTACCCTCCTCTTCCTCAGTAAAGACTGAGCAGAAATACCTGTTCAATATGTCAGCTTTACTGTTGTCATCCTCCACGCGCCTCCATCCTCCCCTTCAGTCTCACTATCCTCCTCCTTTGTCTTTCTTTTTCACTTATGTACCTGTAAAGGTTTTGTCCCTCTACCCACTGATTTTGCAATGTGTTCTTCTGTCTGAGCTTTGGCTTCCCTTACTGACCTCCCTGCCTCCCTTGCTTCTCCTGGTACTTCTCCTATCCCCTTCTGCCTGTGTCTTTTGTATTGCCTAAATGCAATCTTTTTGGCTTTCACTTTCTTTGCTGCCTCTTTGGAAAACCATAATGGTCTCCTCTTCCTTTTCCTCTTGCTAACCTGCTTAATGCATAATTCTGTTGTTCTTGTAATCCCCATTTTAAATACTGCCCACTGTTCCTCAACCCCTGATTCCTGTCCCATTCCCCTTAATGCCTCTTCCAAGTATCTCCCCATTTTCCCAAAGTCTGCCCCCCTAAAATCCAGGATACATGTTTTTGTGTGGTTTGGTTCTGCTCTTTCTGTGATTTCAAACCACAATGACTGGTGGTCACTGTTTCCCAGGTGCTCCCCCACTGTTACCCCCATCACACTGTCCCTGTTTGTGAGTACAAGGTCCAGTATCGCCTTCTGCCGAGTTGGTTCCATGACCAGTTGCTTGAGGAAGGCACCCTGAAGGGAGTCCAGGATAAATCTGCTCCTAGCTGATGCTGCTGCTGCTGGGATGCTCCAGTCCATGTCTGGAATATTGAAGTCTCCAACCAGTACTACCTCACCCTTGTCTGCCATCCTTTGGATGGCTAGCATCAGCTCCCTATCTGATTCTTCCTCCTGGGGTGGTGGTCTATAGACCACACCTGTGTGGATGGCTGTCCCCATTTTCCTTTCCAGCTTAACCCACAGTATCTCTCCCCCATTTTGTTCCTCCTGGATCTCTGTGGCCCTTATGTCATTTTTCACATACAGTGCCACTCCTCCTTCCTGCCTGCTCTGTCTCTTCTGAATATGTTGTAGCCAGGTATGGTCATCTCCCAGTCGTGGTTATCATTACACCAGGTTTCAGTGATGGCCACAATGTCCAGGTCTGACTGTACCATGACAGCCTCCAGATCTTCCATCTTGTTGCTAAGGCTCCTGACATTTGCATACATGGCTTTCCATGATTTGACCTCCCTAGACTGTTTCACTGTTCTACTCCCGCCCCTTCCTTGGTTGTCATTTATCCCTGGTTCTCCTTGCTGTCTGCTCTTCTGCTGAATTTTGCCCCTTTTCTGCTTATCCACCTCTTGGGCTCTAATCTCCATCTTTTGCACACTGCTTTGCAGAGATAGCCACTCCTCTGGTTCACTGGTTCCACTGCTAGCTGTGGGGGGTGAGCAAGTAGGTACCCTCCTTGCTGGCCTGTCACCCCCCTTTGCTAGTTTAAATGCTTGTCAATGTAGCATTTAAACTTATCATTGAGTGCTTGATTCTTCCTCCAGGATGGATGCAGGCCGTCAGGCTTGAACAAACCTCCATCCTCCAGGTGGGTCCCCAGTCACCAATGAATCCAATCCTTCCTCACAGCACCAGTTCTTCAACCATGAGTTAAAGTTCCTGGTGCATGCACTCCTATGTCTCCCTTGCCTCTCACAGGTAGTACTTCTGAGAAAGTGACAGAAGTAGCTACTTGCTTGAGACCCCTCCCCAGTTTCCTAAACTCTTCCTGAACTTCCTTTGGCTCCCCATTTGCCAGGTCATTAGTACCTAGGTGGATAATGACATCCAGTTCACCCTCCCGTCTTGCTTTCCCAGTGATTCCCAGGATCTTCCTTCCATCCCTCCATGCCGTGGCACCTGGTAGGCACCTCACCTCCCTGTCCTCCCCCTCCTGTGTTCCTAGCTGGATCCCTCTTATGATGGAGTCCCCCACCAGGATTCGCCTCCTCCTCCTCTGGGGTCCACTGATATTCAAGCCCTACATAGTTTGGGTCTAAGCTACCTGGAAGACCTCCTGATGTCCTACACACCTACCCACCCCCTCCAATCCACGGATGCAGGCTTGTGCTATGTCCCTCATTCCCGTCTTAAACAATCTGGCAACAGGACTTTTTGGGTGGCCACCCCACTTCTCTGGAACTCCCTGTCAGATATGGTAAGATCTGCCCGTACAGTGGGTGCCTTTTAACACCAGTTGAAAACGCATTTGAACATAAAGTGCCAGACAGGTAAAGCTGAGTATCATCTGCATAGCAGTGAAACTCAACACCATACCAGCTGGAGATCTCACCCAATGGCAACATATACACTGAAAACAATACGAGAGTAGGGATCAAGCCTTGAGGAACTCCACAAGAGGCGCAGAGGCCCTGGAAAACTTCCCAAGGCAACACGCTGCATCTTTCCAATTATATAGGACTCAGGCCAGCTCAATACAGTACAGTGCCAGTGAATCCCACACAATCCCTCATGTGATCCAAAAGCATACCAAGATCAACAGTGTTGAATGCCAAAGATCTAACAGGACCAGGATGGCACAAAGTCCCCGATCCATCACCATGAGGAGATTATTCATCACTCTGATGACGGAAGTCTCCGTGCTGTGGTCCTACTATCCTCTTGAGCCCTAAGTCTCCAACCTCCCTAGTCAGGGGGACTTTCTAACAGCTTGCTACTCAATATCACTGGGGGATCTATGGAAAAAAAAGATTTTTTGAAAACACAAACGTTACTGCAACTCCAAATCTTTAAGAATATCATCTCCATAGAGTACCACTTACCCACCCTCGATCTCTGGACTCACTTCTGCTCCATATTTTGTCTTCATCCACTCCTCGAATATATATGGGTTGTGAAGATGCTTGTCATTGTTTTTCCTTATATTGACAAATGGGCTATCATATGCCCTAGTGTTTTTTTGTTACTAGTTTTTAGATAGATAGCCTAGCTCTTCCTCTTCATTAACATCAGCGCCATGGTAGAGCTACTGTGCACAATGCCGATGACTCAGGTTTGGGAATGAGCATGAGTCATTTTGGTCTGTCCTGGAGGGGGTGGATTGAGTGTCCCGGAAGATACTCAGCTCCTCCCAGGGGGGAGAGGGTGTCACATCTTGTTGCACTACCACCACCTGTAGATGAACGGGTGGTGGAGCACATGGGACGTGGGGAAGAAGACGTCATGCTGTGTATTGCATGAGTGTGCCGATGCACACTCACGCCGTGGACTACGTCCCAACACCAGTGTCCCCACGGGGCTCGGGGATCCACGGCACAAAAGAGATGGAGAAACTAAAAACTTTGTGGAAAGACCTTCTTCTCCTACAGCTTCATCAATTCTGGTATCTTCAGACAGAAGGCTGGTAAATCCACTGCAGTCAGCTGGAGCGGAGGAAGCATAAAAAATGTACATTTAAAAAAAAAAAAAAAAAGGTGTTGAGGTGGTCAGTGCAGTGCCACTATATCCCCTGCAGGTGTGAGGATGATGCCATACACTGGCCCCTAAAAGTTCCCATGGGGTCCTGTTGCCTCCAGACCTAAAAACCAAACTTTATGAAGAAGATATTCCTGAAGATCTGGAGATAGGTTTAAGTTAGTTACAGTGATGGCCATTAAAAAAGTTCCACCTTGCTACGAAATTCTGCATGAAATTAGTTTTCAATGGAAAGTTAATCCAGTTAGTTGAGGTATCTCTGAAAGCATGCTGAAGTCAGAGGGAACTTTGATATGGCCAGTTCTCTAGTAGTGCTGCCACCTCCCTTGTATATACTTATAACTCCCTGCAACAGTGGTACCTTGGTTTTATACTTCTTGGGAGTTCCTCTCTCTAAGGCTTGGACTGAGTTAACAGGACTCACCTGTCTGGAATGTGGCCCTTACCTCATATGTGGGACTTTGCAACTGTACCTCTCAAACTCCTTCCAGCCCAGGTGTGAGTCAGGTACAAGGATAGAACCATGGGTCACCTACACAAGCCACACCACCAGACTGGCCATAGGTGCTTTATCATTGTACTTCAGTCTGTACTGCATTGCCCACCAGGCCTGTTACAGTGGTAACAATGTGCAGTAGCTCACATAACACTGTGATGTACATAGCTTTGAAATGGAAGGGACCCTGCAGTTTCACTACACAAAGGGTAGCTCCTAATGGAGCTAGGCACCTGTGCACCTAATATACAGTGAAGCCCGCCAGAATGAAGAGCAGTGTCTCAGGTTTCCTGCATGACAAAATGGGTTAACTCCCATTGAAATTGCATTGTTTGCTGCAGTAACTCTGCTGCAGAATTCTGTATATCCACAATGTCACTAAAAAAAAGAGTTCTGCAGTATCACTGCCTGACTTTAAGGAAACACCTAGTGCATATACAGTATCTCCACAGTTTGGCAAAATGGTTGTTGCAAATTATTTCATAGAATCTGTGTAAAGGAAAATGTTGCCAACCATTTCAAACTGATGTTTTCACAGAAGGATATTTGATAGTGCCTTGGCAAAGTTTTATCTAAACTTCAGGATATCCCTTCAGTAGCTCAACTGGTACAGCAGAGAACTGTAGTAAGGGGAAAAAAATAAAGTAATCCTTAGGTCCCTGGTTCATTTCTGACTCAAAGGAGAATTTTTAGCATCCGTCATAACCTAGTGGTTAGGAGACTCACTGGGCTGCAGACCAGGAGATCTGGGCTTGAATTCCACTTTTCCTAAAGAATTCTTATAACTGCAGCTTGCTGGTGCAGAGAAAATGTCAGCAGGCTGTTAATCAAGGCACCATGGGTTTGAATCTAGGCAGGAGCCCTTATTGATATATCTTAAGCAAGAGCCCAAGTTAAAATCCTAACAAAGACTTTTTACATTTGTTCAGTTGTTTTGGGGTGTATTGGGAGGGTGTTTCGTAGCAGGAGGAAAGAGGTGATACTAGCTCTCTTAGATCACTGGTGAGGCACCATCTGGAATACTGTGCCCAGTTCTGGAGTCCCAACCTAAGAAAAGACAAATGTAGGCTAGAGACCGTGCAGCATAGGGTAACCAAAATGATTCAGGGCCAGCGGGGCAGATCCTATGAAGATCGGCTTAAGGTTCAGAACACATACTCACTGGAGACCAGAAGGAAGATGAGTGATATGAAAGAGACCTTCAGGTTCCTGAAAGCAATGAACAAGGTAGGTAGATTGTGAGGAACTCTTCAGCAGGAATGGCAAATCAAGAACACAGGGACATGAGGAAGTTGGGGGAGGGGGAATGTTCAGGAGGGTCGTGAGAAAATTGTATATTTCATAGAGTGGTTGAACCGTGGAACAGCCTACCAGCTGAGGTGGTGAGTACATGAACCATTAAAGGAAAACTCCATCCTCATAGCTTCTCTTTTTTTTTTTTTTTTTGTGAATATAGTCTTTATTGAAAATTTTACCATTTTTACAGTCACATTTACATTATTGTAATTAGTTACTTGGACAGGGTTACAGTTCATATAGGCTTGCAATAATATTCATCATTTATGTGACGCAGTTTTACTTGGATACACAATCTTCTTTCTTGGTTAGGCTCATTCTGTTTTCTTCTCTGTCTCTTTTCGTCTCTTCCCAGGAACTTCTCTCCACATGCCCTTCCCTCATTCCTTTCTCTGATTTTATTCCCTCTGGTGTTCGCCCTTTAGCACACTTCCATCACCCCGTGAGAGCGGGTCATGTGCCCTGCCAGGATGTAACCCTCATCTCTTAAGTGATGATAACCAAACTTGGTGTGGTGAGTCTAATCAATTAGTAGGCAGTCATAACTGCTAGGGAATAAAGTGTGGGTCTTTGGTCATGATGTGCATTATCCATCTTCTCCACTTTATGGAGCAAAGATCTGCGTTATCATTTAAGTTGTGTGTAATTCTCTCTGATCTATATATGTAATATATATATATATATATATCTATATATGATCTAAAAGACAAAGAACCTCTGTGCGCAAACACTGAGGCAAGGGTTACCCCAAGGGGCATTTGGCTGGGAAGCCAAGTTTCAAGAAAATACAACATCACACATGCCCCCACAATGCAAAGCATCATGGGCTACACATGCAAATCACCACAGAATGTTATGCTGGTCCAACTTTAAGCAGAATTGCATGGTGCCGAAAGGCCTCTCACACAGTTTGCAAAGGGTGCTAACAGAAGACATAGACACGTGTTTCGTCCTACCAGGACTCATCAGTATGCCTCGTCTGTTTGACACCCCAGTGTACTGGACCAACTACCCTTAAGGCAGTGTGCCTTGGATATATTGTGGTGAACCCATTAAAATAAAAAATCATTTAAAAGACAAAGAACCTCTGTACGCAAACACTGAGGCAAGGGTTACCCCAAGGGGCATTTGGCTGGGAAGCCAAGTTTCAAGAAAATACAACATCACACATGCCCCCACATATATAAGGGAGGCAGGGAGGTCAGTAAGGAAGTCAAAGCTCAGACAGAAGAACACATTGCAAAATCAGTGGGTAGAGGGACAAAACCTTTACAGGTACATAAGTGAAAAAGAAAGACAAAGGGAGGGATAGTGAGACTGAAGGGGGAGGATGGGGCCACGTGGAGGATGACAACAGTAAAGCTGACATACTGAACAGGTATTTCTGCTCAGTCTTTACTGAGGAAGAGGAGGGTAATGGGTCTAAAGGGAGTACAAGGGGTGAGAATGGTGCAGAAATGGACACAAGTCCCTTTACACGAGAAAGGGTCCTGAAGGAACTGGAAGTAATAAGAGTTGATAAAGCAATGGGGCCAGATGGGGTGCACCCCAGGGTCCTTAAAGAACTAAGAGAGGTGGTGGCTGAACCTCTGGCTATCCTGTTTAGCCGATCACTGGAAACAGGGGAGGTACCCAAAGACTGGAGGACAGCAGATGTAGTCCCCTTATACAAAAGTGGGAACAAAGAGGAAGCAGGGAACTACAGACCAGTCAGCCTCACCTCGGCAGTGGGGAAGATCATGGAAGCACTACTGAAGGAGAGATTGGTGGAACATCTGGTTGTCAGTGGACTACAGGACCCAAGGCAGCATGGTTTCACCAGGGGGAGGTCATGTCAGACCAACCTCATTGAATTTTTTGACTGGGTGACTAGGGAGGTGGATCAGGGGAGGGCAGTGGACATGGCCTATCTGGACTTCAGCAAGGCCTTTGACACTGTGCCACATAGAAGACTATTACACAAGCTGGGGAATATGGGTGTGGGCAGGACAGTAGTGTGGTGGGTAGGTAACTGGCTGGGTGGCAGGACACAGAGGGTGGCGGTAAATGGTTGTCACTCCACAGAGGGAAGAGTGACCAGTGGGGTACCACAGGGATCAGTGCTGGGACCGGTCCTATTCAACATCTTCATCAGTGACGTGGTGCAGGACCTAGAAGGCAGAATTTCACTGTTCGCTGATGACACAAAGCTCTGTAACAGAGTAGACACACCAGAGGTGTAGACAGAATGAGAAGCGACCTGCAGAAACTTGAAGAATGGTCAGGGGTTTGGCAGTTGAAATTCAATGCAAAGAAGTGCAAGATAATGCATATGGGGCACAAAAACCCTGGCACAATATATCAGTTGGGGGGTGAGGATATAGCATGCACCAAGCAGGAAAGGGATCTTGGGGTTATCATCTCTGATGACCTTAAGGTAGGGAAACAGTGTGACAAGGCAGCAGGTAAAGCAAATAGGATGCTGGGACGTATAGGCAGGGGCATCACCAGCAGGAAAAGGGAGGTCATAATTCCGCTATACAAGACACTAGTGAGGCCCCACCTGGAGTACAGTGTACGGTTCTGGAGACCATACCTACGTAAGGACATAGACAGGGTAGAGAAGGTTCAGAGGAGGGCAACAAAGATGGTGCATGGATTGCATCACAAGTCCTGTGAAGACAGGTTGAAGGAACTAAACATGTACTCCCTGGAGGAGAGATGGGAGAGAGGGGATATGATAGAGACATACAAGTATCTTACAGGGAGGAACAGGGTGCAGGAAAACACTATTTTAAGCGAAAAGATGTTCCAGGACTAGAGGGCATGGGATGAAGTTGGAGGAGGACGATTCAGAGGAAACATAAGAAAGAATTTCTTCACAGAACGGGTGGTGGACAAGTGGAACACCCTGCCAGAGGAAGTGGTGGAGGCTGAAACAATCACGGGATTTAAGAATGCATGGGATAGACATAAAGGAATTCTTGAGGTTAGGGGTAAGGGGCAACAGACTTCTAGGAAAACAAACTGAACTTACAAGCTCAAATGGGCAGACTGGGTGGGCCCTTATCTGCTGACACTGTCTATGTATCTATGTGATTGACTGTCTCTCTTCAGTCTGAGATTGAAGGTGTCACTGTAGTGAGCCAACGTTTGGTAATGGCCTTCTTCGCTGCGAGCAGGAAGATTCCCAGTAGATAATGATGGTGGGGGTTTTGTAGCTCATGTGGGAGAACATGTAAAATAAAGAACTCCCCGGTCAAGGAGAGCCTAAGTCCAAAGAGCTCCCCAAATTCTTCCCGTAACCCCTGCAGAAATGTCTGTAACCTTGGACATGACCACAAAACATGGGAGTGGTGAGCAGTAATCTCCCCACATTGGCGCCAGCATGCTGTTGAGCCCGAGTTATGATAATGTGCGGTTATTGCTGGGGTACGGAAGAATCTTACCAGCAGCTGCCAAGAGAACAGTCTCCACGTATGGGAGTAGGTAATTCTCGCTGATGATTGGCATATTACGCCCCACTGCTGTGAAGTTATTTGGGTACCCAGCTCCTCATTCCATTTCTCCCTTATTACCCCTGTGTTTCCCCCTATTGTTTCCATCAGAGATTTATATAGGGATGAAATGGGATATGGTAATATCTTGGATTGCAGTGTTTGTTGGAGCAGTTGGACCATATGAGGGTGCTCCCCTGGGGTACGAACAATCAGGGGGAGGGCCTCGTCGTAGTGTCGTAGTTGTAGGTAAGGGAAAAAATCTGATTGGCGTAAATGAAACTCCTGCTGAATCACCCCGAACTCCTTAAAATGTGGTCCCACCAGGAGCTGTAGGAGTTTTGTAAGGTGTGTGTGCCTCCAGGTATGGAATGTATGGTCTTGTAAGGCTGGGAGAAAGTTTTCTAGTAGTTCTATTGGGCATATCAGCACCAGAAAAGGGGTGAGCTTAAGGGATCTACGTGCTGAATGCCAGGCCCGGATTTGATGTATAATCCAGGGGTTCTGAGTTAGTTTTCCTAGTGAGGGAGGATTTTTATAAATAATAAGCCTTTGGTGGTCATGCTGAGACAGCATACTGTCCTCCGTTTCTCTCCAATGGGCCGGGGACACTCCGACCAAACATTGGGTTATGAAGGACAGATGAGAAGCCAAATAGTACATTTTAAGTTTTGGGAGTGCAAGACCTCCTAGCGCTTTGGGAAGAAAAATCATTTTCAGTTTAATTCTGGGGCGTCTTCCTGCCCAGACAAACCCAGTAATAGCCTTGTTCCATTCATGGAATAATTTATTCGGTAGATTAAGTGGAACATTATGAAAAAGGTAGAGGGCCCTTGGGAGGATCACCATCCTCACCATATCGACTCTCTGAATCATATTCAGTGGGAGAACGCTCCATCTTCCGAGATCCTGCTTCATCTGTGTGGTGAAGGGTATGTAATTATTACTCAAGGCATCTTCTACTCTATGGGAGAGGTATATGCCCAAATATTTCATCCTGGAGCACCCCCATTGAAATGGATAACTCTCCTTAAGTGTCTCAGGGGGTATATAATGGAAAATAAGGGCGTTAGTCTTGCTAGTGTTAAGCCGATAGCCTGAGTGCGCTCCAAATTCCTCCAGGATTCGGAAGACCGTAGGGATGGATTGTGGGGGATCAGTGAGAAATAATAGAACATCATCTGCATAGAGGGCTATGCGGTGTTCTGTTTCATCCATACGCACTCCCGCGATCCCGGGTGCTAGTCTGATTGCTTGGGCCAGGGGCTCAATAAAGATGGTGAATAAATCAGGGGACAGGGGGCAATCCTGACATGTTCCTCTGAAAAGGGGGAAGTAATCAGAATGGTGACCTGAAACTTTCACACATGCCTGGGGGGAGGAATATACTGCCTTGAGTATAGCCACAAAGGGGGCCGGAAACCCCATTGTAGTCATAGTGGAGAAAAGGATGGGCCATGACACCCAGTCAAAGGCCTTCTCAGCATCCAGGCTGAGAAGGACTGATGGATCCTCGCGGGATTGCATCTCATGTACTAGGCGTAGGACTCTGCGGGTATTGTCTGAAGTGGATCTAGAGCTTACAAAGCCTGTTTGATCCAGGTTTATCAGTGTCGGGAGGATCGCATCCACCCTTCGGGCAAGATGGACATAAAATATTTATAGTCCATGTTGAGCACCGAGATTGGCCTATATGAGCCACATTGTAAAGGGTCCTTATCAGGTTTGGGGATAAGTGAAATTGTTGCATATGACCAGCTGGGCGGTGGGGCATCCCCTAGGAGAACTTCATTAAAGGCGCATAGCAATAGCTGACTGATTGACTGCATTGTGCCTTTATAGAACTCTGCCCCATATCTGTCAGGGCCTGGAGCCTACTGTGTTTTGGACCTGGAGATGGCCAGCATCAGTTCCTCAGAGCTGATCGGCATCATTAGGCTATTTTACTGGTCAAGATTGAGTTTGGGTAGTTCTAAGGCGGACAGAAAGGTGTTGGTGAGTGTTGGGTCCGATTGGTGGTCCGTGGTATAAAGTGCCCTGAAATACTGACAAAAGGCTTGGGTTATATTTTTGAGTTTGGTGTGGTGTGCTCCTGTGTTTGGGTCCTTTATTGCAGTAATAGTGGACATTTTGCGTTGTTGGCGCAAACGGTACGCCAGAAGGTGGGAGGCCCATGGGCTAATCTCGCCGTATCTCTGCCTTAAATATGCTAGTGCCACCTCCGTCTGTTGGATACATAGGGTATCCAAGTCCTTTTTAGTCTGTTTGATCTATGCCAGCACTGAGTGATCTCCTTGCTGGTGGGCTAGCTGTAGGAACTGTAGTGTCTGCTCTAGTTGTGTTTGTCTTTCTTTTCGCTCTTTAGCCAGCCTAGCTGTGTGTTTTATCAGGTGACCCCCCCCCAGGACTGCCTTCAGGGTATCCCATTGGATGGTGGAAGGAGTTTCCTGGGAGGAATTATCTTGGATAATTTCCATAATTTTCTCTTTGAGAAAATCTCTAAATTGTTCACTCTTCATGTGAGTTGGACTGAATCTCCACCTGGTGCTGCGCCTCTCTATACCCAGTTTCCATGTGGTTATTAGTGGTGCATGGTCTGAATGTGCTATAGTGCCCATTGTAGCACTAACCAATGAGTCAAGGTTCTCCCCAAGTGTGTAACAATGATCTATTCTTGTGTAGGTCCCATGAACCGCTGAGTAATAGGAGTACCCCCCCTGTCCCTGGGGTGTAGGGATCGCCACACGTCTCGCCACCCAACCTCCCCGATGAATTGTTTGAAAAATTTGTGTGGGGCCGACTGCCTGCCACCCAAGACCCTGGTGGTGTCCAGGGATGGGCCTGGGGCAATGTTGAAATCCCCCATGAAGATCAGGGTCCCTCTGGTCATCTCGATTACTTTATCAAGCAAGAGTCGAATAGTAGGTATGTTTGAGGCCGGTGGGAGGTAGATATTAGCTAAGGTCACTTCTTGCTCTTGCAGGATCTCCTGAACTATTACTAAATGACCCTCTGGGTCTGCCCATTCCTTTACCATCCGGAAGGGAGTGTGGCCTGAGATTAATATGGTGACCCCTCTTTTCCTGCCACCCATCATTGCTGATGAGAAGACCTTTGTGTAGCCCCTTCCCAGAAGCTTCCTGTGCTCTGCAGGAGTCATGTGGGTTTCCTGCATGTAAACAATTTCAGCTGTGGATTTCTTCACTAGTGAAATAATTCTAGACCTCTTTATCGGGCTACTCAAACCGTTCACATTCAACGAATATACTTTCAGGTGTTTGCCTGCCATTTATAATACAGGTATATATCAGGTACCCTAAACCATCTGTCGCATAACATCTGTGTTGTAACCTCTGTCAAATATATTAGAACCTTGTGACTGTTTACTATTTTAGGCTCCTCTTGGAGGGAGCTAAAAATGATTCTAACTAACCTGGGGCCCATAACTAGAGACCTTGGTCGAAAGGAAATAACTCTCACCAGCCTTCCAAACCTTTTGGGGTCTAGAGCTGGTATCCTTAGGCTGGGGTAATCAACCTTCCCAGCAACTTGTGTAGAACGCACTAAGTAATAAACAATTAAACCAAAAGAGGGGGAAACCCCTAACCGTTGATGGCTACAAGCAGGTCCTAGGGCCAACTGGGCTACTAGGACTAGCCTGGTCCAAACATCAAACATAGGTACTTCCATCGAATCGGTTATTGCTCATGACCTAAGGAGGACCTAAGCCTCCTTAAAGTATCCCAGGGATAAGCCGGGTTTGTCTAGACACTATTTGTGTCTATAGGGAAAAGAAAAGGGGGGGGCAAAGGGTAGGGTTTGGGACGCCTTCCTCACTCACACTTACACCCCTTATTCTTCGCTGTAATATGGTGAGATGGTTAGGAGAAATAACCTTGTTGAGAATGTCCACCCTTCCGGGTCCATTCCTTATGGGGGGGAGGGGGGGGACATTAAGACCTCCCCAGGTTATCAGTGGTACCCAGCTCTGTGCATCCCAAAATCAGGAATGCTCGCCCCTTCCCAGCCATGTTAATTATTATTTAGTTAGTGTTATTAAAGCATCCCAGTCTTAAAGAATAGATATCAGTGTCCCTGGCCAAGGAGGTAGGGTGCCATCTGTTGGTACTCCCATGGCTCAGGAATCTTTGAAAAAGACAGTTTCCTTATCATGGGGGGAGGGGGGGATACACTACAGGAGAGGTTGGAGAATAGCGTTAGTTAGGTTAACTCTTTGAGGATTTAAATCAACAAATATTATGCTCCCTAATGCTTAATCTGACACTGGTTAGCCAAATTAGAAGAAGAGGGGAAAAAAACATTAGTAAATAAAGACTGGGACTTATGTGAGTGCAGTCTGATAGTGTTTTCTTTCCCCAGTTCTTCGGTGTTGATTGGCTGCCAGAGGAGCAGTTCACAGGGGTAGATCTTGGTTTCTAGACCCCATCCTTCTTTTTACAACCCAGTTCGAAGAAAAATCTGTCTGCAAGATTTCATGAGAGACCACCGATCAGGTCGCTGTTTTCACCCATTGCAGTCCTCAATGGGGGCTTCTAGTGTCAGCTGCCCTCGGAGTGGGTTTGCCAGCTAAGTCCGTTTGTTCTCCATTCCGCCAGGTGTTTGCAATCTGTAAAATGGTCTCCTTCCCTTGTCATCTGTGCCTCTCCCGTTTCCCCTTGCTCCATACTTGCTGTGCTAGTTTTGTTGCAGTCGTGGCTTTCTTCTCATTGGTCCCATGTCTACCTCAGTCTTGCGCTTCTTGAGCTCTAGGATTGCCTCTTCTGCAGTTTCGAAGGTCTGAGCTCCCTGCTCGAAATGGATCATCAGCTTTGCAGGATAAGGGGTCCTGAAACATAGGCCCGCAGCCTTCAAGGCCCTTAGAACTGGAATGTATTGTTTGTGGCATTGCATGATTTCCGGGGTGTAATAATTTTCAAGGAATAGCCTGCTTGAGCCAAACATTACAGTCCCTTGTTTCCACTCAGAGTGCAGTATTGTCTCCTTCTCTTGAAATTTGAGGAAGCAAACTAGGATTGTCCAAGGGCGGGCTCCAAGCCCCGGCTTTGGGCCTAGCGTGCGATGCGCCCTCTTGATATCCATGGGGAGTGGCTCTGGTAGGTGTATTCCATCCGTGAGGAGCTGTCTAATGAAAGCGGAGCATATCGGTTTCCTCGGTCCCCTCTGGGACACTGGAGATGCGTATGTTATTACGCCTATTTCGTCTCTTGGCATCTTCTGCCCTTGCCTGCAAACCCTGAACGTTTTGGTGGAGCTGCAGTATGGCATGCTCAGTGTCCTCCACGCGCCGATCCACCTCCGTGGTCTGCAGTTCAAGGTCCTCTTGTTGCTTTTCCAGTTTTGACAGGTCAGTGCAGAATGCTGTGACTATGGACCACATCTCTTTCCTGAAGTCCCTTAATTCATTCAATACCAGGGACATCTGCTGTTGGATTGTGCTCAGGGGGAGGTTGCTTTGTTTGGGACCTACTTCCACGGGTGGAGACCGAGGCCCTGGAGCCCTCGCTGCCCGAGTCTCCCTCCGACAATCCGCCCGCATCTCTGTCCTCATCCAGGTTAACTCTGGACTGATCACCTCTCCTCGCCATTCTTAGTATCCTCCACTGTTTGGGACGTTGAGTTTTCAATTGAATCTACAGTTATTGGAGGATTTGTTAGGGGAAGTGTGGAGCCGATCGAACTAAGCGGCCATTGAGGTCATGACGTCACCAGAAGTCCCCCACTCTCATAGCTTCTAAATGTTATTTGTTTCCATGTCAGTAGACAACTCTTTTCATGTAGCTGTTAAGGATGTATGCAAATGTTTTAGTCTGTTTTTACAGTTCATACTAGGCCCTGTGACTGCCGTGGGAGTCTCCATTTCATGGCTGTTGAAATCTCATTGTCCATGAGAACTGCATTAGCATATGAGAACATGATGTCAGATCACCCATTTATACCATGCATCTGTATGCCGAAAGAACAAATACCCTGCAAAATCCCTCTGGAAAGTGTAAAGGGAAAAAAATCTGCATTATAACTCAGACAGTTTGCAAAGCTCACTGAAGGTAAATGTGGTATTCCACACCTTTTTGCAGCTTGTTTCTTTTAAGACTAATTAATCAGGCAGGCATACTGGGGAGTTAAAAGGGCGAGTACACATCATGTTCTCATATGCTAATGTAGCTCTCAGGGACAATGAGATTTCAACAGCCATGACATAGAGACTCCCAGAGCAGTCACAGGGCCTAGTATGAACTGTAAAAACAAACTAAAATATTTGCATACATCCTTAACAACTACATGAAAAGAGTTGTCTATTGACATGGAAACAAATAACATTTAGAAGATACGTGGGTGGAGTTTTCCTTTAACGGTTTCGAACACAGCTGAGACCGAGTAAAAGGCTTAATAATTACACAAGGGGAATCAGGGGGGCAAGGAGGGGGGAGGTAAGGGCAGTAACCATGATTAGACAATAGATCCAGGTTAGAATAGGGTAAAACAGGGCAGACAAGATGGACCAGTGGATCTTTTCTGTTGATATTTTCTCTGTTTCTGTTTCAAAATCCTTTAGCATTTAGTTAATTGCTTCAAAACCCCTTCTAGCCAAATAATAACATCGTTAGCCACGCTGCATGATTAAAGTAAACTGCTGGTCAGTATCTGCCATTTTGAACTCAGTGATGTTTCAAACAACATGAAGTCTTGCTATATTATGACATATGCAGTATAACCCCAGGTTAGAACTGCTCCAGAGGTGAAAGAGTTAACTTTCCATGCAAGGCATGGAACCTTGAGCGCGAGCTCGGTTGAACACTCTGTCTGTTGATGCTCAAACTCAAACTGTCAGATTCTTTACTCTGCCTCACTGAACAGTCGCTCGGAGATTTCTCCTTCTGCTCGGTTCGTTTAGTCGGTTAAAGTTTTATTTTTCAGTTTCTTAACGAAATTAAACACTTGGTCAGTTCAGAGCTCTGTCTGTGGTATCGTAAGTAATAGATAGGCTTACATTTATTTTCTTCTGTGTGGAACTTGTAAACATGTTTTCAGTTCAGTTTGAACCGGTCAGGTTGTTTTTTATAGACTTTCTAGTCCTTTAGAGTGCGGTTCCCGGTTCTTATCGGTTCTAAAAAAACCGGACTTCATTATGTTTTTTCCACGGCCCGTGACATGGCTGGGAACCGATAAGGGAGTCTTGCTTGGCGGATTGCCATTAACGAACAAGTTGGTTGGGCTGGAACTATGTCTGGCCTAAAAGAAAAACCCGGCCCACTGGTTTCAACACTGTGGTCTCTGTGGGAAGCCTTTGCTAAGGCTGACCCACACACCACTTGTGTATATTGTCTGGGGTTTGACCACCTCAATGCAGACTGCCAGATTTGTAAGAATTTTCCTGCTGCCACCGTGGAAAAGAGAGTTGGTAGGCTCAGGAAGGGAGGCCAAAAAGTCCGCTGACCCGATGGCCAGCCGGTTCGGGTTCAGCAGAACGGAGGGAGTGCCTCTGACCAGGGCGATGCTTCCTCAGGCAAACGAAGAGCCAGCTCTGAGGAGCCAGTTCCAACTAAAAGGGCTAGAAAGTCAGCTAGTTTGGAGCCAAAAGTTCTTTCTCCAACCGCTGAAGAAATAGCTAAAGCAATTCAAATTGTCCAGGCACTTTCCCCGGTTCCGTCCGAACCTGCACCATCAGGAAAGCGGTCGGTTCCACCGGTTCAAGATTTTGATTTTGAGGATTTTTATGAACCGGAGGAAGGGGAGGAGGAATATGGGGAGAGTGAATGTGATTTTGAAGGTCTGGATGTGTCCATTGAACCGGATATCTCTCCAGACAGGCCGTCTGGGGTCTCTCCCCCAGGCTATCTGAGTCCCCTTTTCATTTTATGTTCTATAAGAAGGTTGCTGAAACTCTCCAACTCCCTGTTGAGGAAGCTGTTGATGACCAAGAGGAGCCTGATTATGTAGAAATGATGGATATTCCAGAGTCTAGGAGACTGTCTATTCCCTTGCATAAATCATTTAGGAAACAGACAGTAAAAATTCTAAAAACTCCTCACTCCATCCTCCCTGTTGATAAAAGGATGGACAAGAGGTATGCTTTATCAGGCTCTGATACTGAGTTCCTCTCTCAGCAGTGCAGCCATGTGGGGGTAGTGCAGGCTGCAGCTTGTGACAAAGCAAATATTCCCCTAGCCTCGCACCCTCCTGAAAAGGACTCTAGGAAGATGGATGCCATGGGAAAGAAACAATACGTGGCAGCATCTTTAGGACTCAGACAGGCAAATTATATGGCTTATGCTGCTAGGTATCAGAAGTCTAGATGGGATACTGTGCTGGCTCTAGCGAAACAAGTCCCTGACCAGCTTGCCAGGGAGCTGGAGCAGGTGGCTGTGGATGGTATTGAGGCATCCAAGGTGCAATTTCACGCTGCAGTAGACTCTAATGATGTGTCATCAAGGGTCATGGCTACATCTGTGGCACTTCGCAGAATGGCTTGGCTCAGATGTACTACCCTGTCACAGGATACCCAGTCTAAGGCTATGGATTTTCCTGTTGTGGGTAATTCTCTGTTTGGGGAGCAGACAGAGAATTCTATGAAGAAAATGGATGACTATAGGACCACCTATAGGAGTGCACAGGCCAAAGAAAGGCAAGCCACTCCTCAAAGGCAGCATCTCAGGGGCAGGGGCAGGCCCTTTCATAGGCCTTTTACAAGCCAGGCCTCCTCTTCTGCTTATGCCCAGAGGGGGTTCTTCAGAGGGAGAGGCAGACGGGGCACAAGTAAGCCCACTTCTACCCCTCAGCCCAAAGCCCCTGCCAAGCAGGCTCCCTGATGGGGTGGTCAGGGCCGACTCTCCTCTACTGGTAGGGGGCAGGCTGGCTTACTTTGTCCAGGACTGGAGGTCTTTAACAGCAGACAAGTGGGTCCTGGAAGTAGTAAGCCAGGGACTGGTTCTCAGCTTCAAAAAGTTTCCAAAGATGAGGATCAGATCCTTTCCACCTGCAAATCCATCAGAGGCTCTTGCCCTAGAAATAGAAGTTTCTACCCTCCTGGCTCTCAGAGCTGTGGAGAGGGTTCCACCCCTACACCAGGGCAAAGGGTTGTACTCAAGGTACTTCCTTACCCCAAAAAAGACAGGAGAATGGCGGCCCATCCTAGATCTCAGATACTTAAATAAGCACCTTTTAAAACCAAAGTTCAAAATGGTGACTCTGGGAATTATTTTACCCTCTCTAAGGCCAGGGGACTGGCTAGCCTCCCTGGACCTCAAGGATGCCTACTTCCATGTTCTTATCAGAAGCTCCCATCGAAGTACCTCAGATTCGAACTGCCTCAGGCCATTGTCAGTTCAGAGCAATGCCCTTGACCTCACCTCGGCCCGGTATTCACAAAATGCCTGGCAGTAGCAGTTGCCCACTTAAGAAGGCAAAGGATTGCCATCTTTCCTTATCTGGATGACTGGCCTAGTAGGCCAGTTTCCAGATCAGGTCGAGACTCACACCTTCAGGTAACTCAGCAACTGCTCACATCTCTAGGTTTTCTTCTCAATCTCCCAAAGTCAGTCCTAGAGCCTGTCCAGCTTCTCACCTTCATAGGTGCAGAACTGAACACAAAGAGGCCAGAGCCTTCCTTCCTCTGGAAAGAGCAAGGACCCTGGTCTCTCTGGCCTCTTCTTTAACCCTTCAGGTCTCGACCAGCAAGGCACTTTCTTCAGCTCCTAGGGCACATGGCTGCCTCTACAGCAGTAGTGCAGGGGCAAGGTTTCAGATGAGGGACGTCCAGTTCCATTTGAGAGCCTTTTGGTCTCAAAGAGGGACCCTCTACCAAATTGATCCCAGTGACTGGACTCTGATCCAGGCCCTTCAGTGGTGGCAGGACCAGAGCAATCTGAGACAGGGGTCCCTTTCACCCCAGTCTCACTCCTTAGTCCTTCCGACAGATGCATCCCTCTTGGGGTGGGAGCTCACATGGGTGACCTCACTACCCAGGGATTGTGGTCCCCTCAGGAATCTCTGCTCCACATCAATCTGTTGGAACTCAGAGCAGTTTTTCTAGCACTTCAAGTTTTTCCACATCTGTTCAGAACAAAGTGGTTCAGGTCAGAACAGACAACACCACTACGATGTGGTACATCCAACAAGCAAGGGGCACTCGGTCCTGACCTTGTGCAGCGATGAAGTTGTGGTCTCTGGCTTATTCCCTGAACACCTCCCTTACGGCAGTTCACCTACCAGGCAAGGACAATGTCCTGGCAGATGCTCTCAGCAGGATTTCCCAGGGCCATCACGAATGGGCCTTGGATCCCCTAGTATTGGAGGTACTATTTGCCAGATGGGGCACCCCGCAGATAGATCTTTTTGCAGCCCCAGACAATCACCAACTTCCCCTTTTTTGTTGCAGGCCCCCAGTGTTGGGCTCAGTCTCTCTGGATGCCTTCCTTCTCAGTTGGGAAGGGAAGTTTCTCTATGCTTTCCCCCTTCCTCTCCTGTTCAAGGTGCTAGTCAAAATCAGATCTCAACCCTGCAAGGTGATCCTGATTGCCCTAGATTGGGCCAGGCAGCCCTGGTACTCTCTCCTTTTGTCCTTAGCAGTCCACCTTCCCTGTGCCTTCCAGGAATCACAACCTGTTATCCTGTGCTCAGGGAGGGTTTGGTATCCGAACCTCAAATCTCTCAATCTCAAGGCTTGGCTCTTGAGGAGTTAGAGTTTGCTGACCTACACCTTTCCCAAGGTGTATTGGATATTTTGAAGACCTCTAGAAAGCCTTCCACCAGGGCCACTTATAATTCCAAATGGAAGAGGTTTTCCATATGGTGCTCTGGCAAGCACATTTCCCCAGAATCTGCTGACTTGCCCACAATCTTAGATTATTTGGTGCATTTGAATTTGTTGGGGCTTAGACCAGTTACCTAAAAGTGCACCTGGCAGCGGTCTGCTTTCCTATCAGCAGTTAAACCCTCTTCCTTTTCAGCTCATCCTGTATTGCAAGTTTTTCATGGGGTTGCTGCACAATCCCCATTCAGGGACCCTGCCCCTGCTTGGGATCTTAATATTTGCATTGCCCAGCTTATGCAACCCTTTTGAGCCATTGTCTTCAGCAGAGCTTAAGTACTTGACTTGAAAACTGTGTTTTTGTAGCCATCACTCTGCTGCAGGCGATAAGTGAATTGCAAGCATTGTCAGTGGAGCCTGATTTTATCTCCTTTCACAGAGATAAGGTGGTCCTCAGGACTAACAGAAAGTTTTTTGCCTAAGGTGGTTTCAGACTTCCACCTTAATCAATCCATGTCTCTTCCTGTGTACTTCACTGACCATTCCTCCTCTGGTGAGAGGAGATTGCACAGTTTAGATATCAAAAGAGCCCTTAGTTACTATATAGAACGTACCAAGGGTCACAGGTTTGACTCCCTCCAATTGTTCCTCACTTATGGTGAGGTTGGAAAAGGAAAATCTGCCACTAAAAGATCCATTGCCAGGTGGATTGTCTCTTGTATCCAATTTTGTTGTGAAAAACTGGATAAGGTTCTCCCCCTCAGGCCTGAGGGCTCACTCTACCAGAGGTACAGCTGCGTCTCTGGCTGCTGCCAGGGACATCCTTATCCTAGAGATATGTCAAGCAGCTACCTGGAAAACAGTTCACACTTTTACTAAGCATTACTCCCTGGACATCCAGGCTAGGAGTGATGCTTTCGATTCAGCACAGCTGTGCTTCAGAGCCTTTCTAAATAGGTTCTGTCCCTCCTCCTTGGAGGTACTGCTGTGTAATCTGCATATGTCATAATATAGCAAGACTTCATGTTGTTTGAAGAAAAATTACTCACCTTAGTAATGTTGTTTCTTCTAATGGTGTCTTACTATATTACTAAACCTCCCCAGCCTGCCCTCTCAGAACCTTTACTTTTGGGATTGGGTGGGCAGGGCAATCTTAGCATTTCATAGATGCCCACTTTATTTTCACCCTTCTTAGGGTGCTTAGGTGTCTTTATATATTTTTTCTTTCTTGAACTCTGACTTGAGTCTTTGTTTTGGGATCAAGAACAAAAATGTGTTTTTGTAGTTAAGTAGCCGGTGCTAGTGTAGGTTTGGCTTCACAGAACCTTAGTGAGTTTTGCTCGTAAAGATCTGACAGTTTGAGTTTGAGCATCAACAGACAGAGTGTTCAACCGAGCTCGCGCTCAAGGTTCCATGCCTTGCATGGAAAGTTAACTCTTTCACCTCCGGAGCAGTTCTAACCTGGGGTTATACTGCATATGTCATAATATAGCAAGACTCCCTTAGAAGAAACAACATTACTAAGGTGAGTAATTTTTTCTTTTTTTTTTTAGAAAAAGTGAACAGGCAAATGGCAGCTTAAATGCTGCTAGGATAATGTTTTTTGTTCTGGCTGCTAAGCATAAATGATTTTCCCATCAAGCACTAGTAGCTGCTTAGATTTTGCTGTACTTCCCATTCTCTAAATGTTCTTCCTTAGGATCTGGATCTGACGACCATTTGGGATGACCAGCTCTCGTACCTGCTGTCACCTGCATTAGCAGCCTACGAGACTGAACGCACCACAGGTATCTCTGCAGGCAACGAAGAGTTTCAGGATGCCATACGAAGAGCAGTGCCCGACGGCCACACATTTAAGGGATTCCCTATTCACTTTGTGCACAGAAATGCTAGGCGAGCCTTCGCTACGTGTCTACGGTAAGCATAACATAGTAAGTCAGAAGGCAATCCAGGTCCATGCATCCTGATACATGATTCTTTTCTTCGATACAGAATGGCGTTTGAGTCTGGATCCATTTTAGGCAAGCTAGGGACTGGTGAAGAGTTTATAACTGCAGGGCACCAACTGGATGCTGATCCTCCCAATGGCAGCATAGTGTGCTCAGTAAGTGCACAGATTGATCGAATCCCAGTTACTGCAGCATTTTTCCACCTATTTAGATTTGTCATGCATGTCTTGCTTTTGCTAAAAGTTGAGCTTTTTGTGCATCTTTTACACAGGAAAATTAACCATCATTTATTTTGTGTAGCTGGAGAATCAATAGTCTGTCTAAAAAGTTGAAAATCTCAACTCTATTTTTTTAAAAACTATAATATTTATTCAGGTTTTTGGTGCATGCAGTCATAAAATAACATCCTGATATAGAGACTGAGGCACAGGGTACATTGCAATATTATCAGATCATATTGTCTTTTGAATGAAGTTATGAACATAAAAATAAAGAGAAGGGGTAAAAAAGAATGAGGGTTGGGTGTGTCCACTCCCTGGTATACAGATTCTCCTGACAGTTACTAGTGGGGTCCTCAGGTCCCATATGAAACCTTAGATGGGGATTAAAAAGGAAGACAAATACAATGGGCCATCCTAGGTTCTATGCCAGGCCTCTTACATCCAAGGGATTAAAGTTGATGTGACTGATTGTGTTTTAGTAAGTAGATTTATTACATAATCAAATACTGTTATTTGCCTGGAATGGCATGTTTATACGGGTCGCTCCAGAGAGCCCTAAACTGTGTTCTATATGCTGGAGTTTGAATTTTCAACTAGAAAGCATGCTTTATTTTTAAAAAAATGAGTAGCTACTTTATTCCTTTTTAGCTAGAATTAAGGTAGAGATTTTCTATTTTGTGAGGTAAAATGTTGGAAGTTTGAATTTTAAAGCATTTTTACTTAAATTGAGTAGTATTTGCCTGTTAGGACTAGGACTGAGAGATACTATTTGCGAGGTAGTTATTTAAATTCCTGTTCTGACCTCAGAGCCACAGTGTTTAAAAATGCGAACTCTAAATAAATTGATAGTTAGAGTAATTGTGGGTATATCAGTTATGGGAATTTTGGCCCAATATAAAGTTTTAACTAAAAAACAAGGTGATCTTCCGAAGTCTTGTGTATCTATACAGTTAAATCAAATAGAGGGAGGACTGGGTACCTTGCATAAAAGAAGACATTAATTTGCTACAATAAAGTATAGAAAAAATCCAGAAATTAAACTAAAGACTCAAACAGTAAAAAATCAAGTATGGTTAGCCGTAATATTAAGTGGAGATGTGGAACAAAATCCTGGACCCCAGCATACAGGTAAGATGAAATTATTGTATGACAATGCACGAAGTTTGAAAAATAAAGTAGATCTCTTTCGGACTTGGATTACAGCAGAATCCCCAGAAATTGTAGCCTTAACAGAAACTTGGCTCAATACAGTAATAAACGATGAGGAGATTGAACTGGAAGGATTCAATGTTCATAGATTGGACAGGAACAATAAAAAGGGGGTGGAGAGTTCTGTTATATACTAAATGGGACTTGGGCTTAACCAACGTGATTTATAAAGGGACTATAGATAAGATAGTTTACTGGTAGAAATCTAAAAATTTGATTGGGTAGTGGGGGTCATCTATTCACCACCAAAAACGAAAACAGAAATGTTTGAACAATTAGCTCAACTGATAATGGACCATACTATGGGGAAAAATTTAACTTTAATTTGGGATTTTAATGCAGCCTGGAATCTGTTCCAGGTGAGAAGCTATACAGGATAGTTTTAAACACTTGAGTTTGACCCAAATTATTATCAGTACAACTAGGAGGACTATCCAAAAGAGCGCTGGTAGTATACTGGATCTATTATTTATAGCTCAGGATATCCAAGCGCATAGTGTCCAGGTTAATCAACCAATTTTGGCAGACCATAACTCTCTTAGTTGGGAAGTAAGTCTGGATGGTTACAGCAGAGAGAATAGGGAAAATAATAATACTAAATGGGTGAGAAGCTTTAAAAAATACTCTATTAAAAGATTCCATGACAAATTAGGGCAGGTAAATTGGACCAGACTGTTTCTTATACCATCTATAAATTTGGCAGTGCAAGAATTCCAGAATTTGGTTTTGGATGTTTGTAATGAAATGGCCCCATTTGTGAAAATTAATAAATAAAAATAATCATGTACCATGGGTTACTGAAAAAATAAAAATAGAAATAAGGGTGAATAATAATAGTAAATTTTATTTCACATAGGCACCTTTCAGGCCATCAAGGCGCTTTACAAAAAGGTAAAAACAATCATATTAAAACAGTGAGCATAATGGAAAACAGATAGCATAATGATAAAATAAGTAATAGAGGATGAAAGTTATATGGTGCCATCATAAGCATGACACCATAAGAAGGTTTTCAATGCCTTTTTAAAGCACTCCACATTCGTGCACTCCTGAAGCTGACAGGGTAGAGAATTCCAAAGGGTTGGGGCCACGTGCATAAATGCACGGGCCCCAGAAGATTTCAGAGACACCCTCAGAATCTCTAGCAACCCCTCGTCAGCTGAACGCAACTGTCACACCGGATGGTAGTGCACAAGAAGTTCTTTCAAGTAGTTGGGGCCCAGTCTATGTAGGGCTTTATAAGTCAGTAAACCAACTTTAAAGGTGATCTGCCACCTAATCAGCAGCCAGTGCAGATCACGCAGCACAGGGGTAATATGGGAATACTCGAGAAACCCCAGTTAACAGTCATGCTGCTGCATTCTGCATGAGCTGCAGCAGCAGATTTAAACCCCAGAAAGCCCTAAGTACAGGGAATTACAATAATCAAGGCGCGAAGTCACAAAAGCATGGACCAATGTGGGCAAGTCCCTGGACAGAACCAGGTACTTAATCCTGGAGATATTCCTAAGATGATGAAAGGATGACTTGATGACGGCCAACACCTGAGATCGTAAAGTCAGCCAGTCGTCAAGCACTACCCCCAGGTTTCGCACCTGTTCAGAGGATAGTCTCTGAGAGCCCCCGAGAAAAAGTCCAGAGGGCTGATCAACCCTAAACCCTTCTATCCGGCGACCCGGGTCCACTACCATCACCTCCATCTTTCCGGCGTTCAACTTTAACCAGCTCGAGTTCATCCAGTCCTGGATTTCAGTGAGGCAGGTATTAAGTACCATGACAGCTCTATCCTGGTCGGGAGCAAAAGACAGATAGAGCTGGGTATAATCAGCATAGCAGTGAAACTTCAGCCCATACCGTCTTACAGTGTCTCCGAGGGGCAGCATATACACTGCAAACAACATGAGGGACAGCACTGAACTCTGAGGGACCCCACATGGCAGGGAGAAAGGGTCCAAGGAAAAAATCCCAGACACCACTCTCTGACTTCTGCCAGTAAGGAAAGATGTAAACCACCTAAGGACCATACCTGACAGTCCACAGATGGACCTCAGACATCCAAGCAGCACCCCATGGTCTACAGTGTCAAAAGCTGAAGAGAGATCAAGGAGCACCAAGACAGAACAGTTTCTCCACGCTCTCGCCATCAGGAGATCATTGAGCACCCGAACCAGTGGCATCTCAGTACTATGCCTCTTTCGAAAACCGGACTAGAGAGGTTCGTAGATGTTATGGATGGTCAAGTGGTCGTCCAGCTGTACCACTACTACTTTCTCAATCACCTTCCCTATAAAGGGAAGGTTTGAGATCGGTCTGTAGTTGGCCAGAGAATCCAGGTCCAAACAAGCTTTCTTTAGGAGGGGAATTACCACCGCCTCCTTCAGGGAGCTCGGAAACTCGCTGGATTCCAAGGAGCACCGGACTCTTTGCGCCAGGACCGGGACAATAATATCCCAATAACCCATAATCAAGGAAGTTGGGCCCGAATCCAAACAACAGCACATAGGGCGCATACCGTGGACAATCCACGTGACATCCGCGAACTCGGGCAAGGCAAAGGTACTCCAGGAAGCCTGAGGTGAGGTGACCAAGCACTGATCATCAGTAACCCCCATAGAGCGAGTTGAACAAACTTCCGACCTGATGTCGGCCACCTTATCTGCAAAGAACCGAGCAAGCTCATCACACTCCACTTGCAAAAAAAGGTCTTCGGAGCTGCAGACAGGTTGGGTTGACTATGGAAGAAAACAAATCAAACTTTGGACCCCTTAGACTGGGAAAATTATAAAGTAAGTAGAAACTGTCTTAAAACAAAAATAAAAAACTCTAAAAAAAACTGTTTTATACCAAAACAAGTGAGGAGACAAGAGGGACAGGAAAATACTGGTCATTAATAAAAACTTTGGAAAAACAGTTAAAAACCAGGTTCAAATACAAATGGTAGAAAATGGGGTAATGGCAAATAAGTTAAGATCAGCAAACATTCTAAATAATTATCTTACTAAATTACCAGATGTCGTAGGTTTGGAGGAAAATGAAAAAAATGTAATTGAAGCTCAAGTAATTGAATCAAATGATCAGAACATCCCCAAATTTAGATTTAGGAGATTAACTTGCAGTGAAGTTAAAAAGGTAATAAAGAAAATGAACAAAAATAAATCCCCAGGCATTGATCAGTTAGAAATAAGGTCTTTAAAAGATGCAAATGATATAGTAGCTCCGATTTTAACAAAACTCTTTAATTGGAGTCTATGTGAGGGGGTTTTCCCTTCAATATGGAAAAATGCAATTAGCCTGGTGGGTTCAGCTGCCCCACAGAGTGGAACGTAATGTAAATTAGAGAATGTGGAAGTGGAACTAGAACCACTAGACGCCGCCAAGCAGCACACACGGCGCTCCCTCCTGGAGTGGGACATCAGCCAGGTGCTTAGAGGTAACTTAACTACCTCCAGCATTAGCACCCTTGTGAGGGGGGTTAGCCCGTCGACGTGCTGCACGCATCGACTGCCCCACCCACCCTCTTCATTACCTATATAGTCTCCCTCTTGTGACATCACTTCCTGTCTATCACTGTACTAAGTCCCCACTTTCCCATTAGCAGGTTTTCAAACAACATGAAGTCTTGCTGTATTCTGACTATTGCAGTTAGGTCTTGCCTTTCAACTGCCCCGGAGAACAAAGAGTTAACTTTCCATGGCCAGCATGGAACGTTCAGCGCGAGCTCGGTTGAAGCCCCTGTCTGCTGTTGTTTAAACTCCAACCATCAGATTCTTTACTCCGCCTCACTGAACAGTCGCTCCGGAGATTTCTCCTTTGCTCTGTTCGAAAAAGTCGGTTAAAGTGTCGTTTTTTTTTTTGCTCGGTTTCTACCGAATTTCTGCTACCGAATCTGTAGGTTTAAGTCTCTGTCTGTGGTACCGTGAGTACTAGATAGGTTTTACATTTAGTTTCTGTGTGGAACTTGTAAATTTGTGATCGGTTTGGTTTGAACCGATCAGATTGGTCTTAAAAAGTTTTGAATTTATTAGAGTGTGGTAACCGATCCGTATCAGTTCTAAAAAAAACGGATTTAATTATGTTTTTTTCCAAGACCCTCAACCGGTCAGGAACCGATAGGGGTGTCTTGCCTGGCGGATTGCCGAAAAAAGGGTAAGTTTTGGTTAGGATTGGCCATGTCTGAGAAACACAAGAAAAAAACCGGGCCCACTGGGTTTCAACACTGCAGTGTGTGTGGGGAAGCCTTTGCTAAGGCTGATGCCCACACCACCTGTTTTTATTGTCTTGGGTTTGACCACCTCGATTCAGACTGCCAAATTTGTAAAAGTTTTCCCAAAGCTACCCTGGATAAGAGAGTAGGTAGACTGAGGGAAAGGGAGGCAGAGAAGTCCACTGACCCGGATGGCCAGCCCGGTTCGGTTCCGACCGAACCAGAAGGAGTGCCCTCTGACCAGGCCGAAACTTCTTCGGGCAAAAGGAGAGCCGATTCTGAGGAGTCGGTTCCGGTTAAAAGAAAGAGAAGAGAAAAAGCATCCGGTTCGGATCCACAAATTCTTTCTCTGACCACTGATGAAATAGCCAAAGCAATAAGGATAGTTCAATCGCTAACTTCTGTTCCGGACGAACTGGCACCATCTGGCAGTGGCTCGGTTCGGTCGGTTCCCACGGTTCCGGATTATACTTTAGAAGAATTTTATGAACCGGAGGAGGAGGGAGAGTATGAGGATAATGATGATGATGGTGATTATGAAAGCCTGGATGTGCCTATTGACCCGGACAGCTCTCCAAACAGACCTTCAGGTGTTTCTCCTCCTAGGCTTTCTGAGTCCCCTTCCCACTTTATGTTTTACAAGAAAGTGGCTGAAACCCTCCAGTTTCCAATGGAAGAAGCAGTAGAGGATCAGGAGGAGCCTGATTTTGTTGAAATGATGGACATCCCAGAGTCCAGGAGACTGTCTATTCCCCCTCCATAAATCTTTTGGGAAACAGACATTTAAAATTCTAAAGATTCCTAACTCCATACCTCCTGTGGACAGACGAATGGACAAGAGGTATACCCTTTCAGGATTGGACACGGAGTTCCTTTCTCAGCAGTGAAGCCATGTTGGGGTAGTGCAGGCTGCTGCCTGTCATAAGGCAAATATTCCTTTGGCATCACACCCCCCAGATAAGGACTCCAGGAGGATTGATGCCATGGCAAAGAAGCAGTACATGACTGCATCTTTGGGACTCAGGCAGGCTAACTATATGGCCTACACAGCTAGATTCCAGAAGTCCAGGTGGGACACTGTGCTGGCTCTGGCTAAACAGGCTCCTGACCAGCTAGCCATGGAGCTGGAGTAGGTGGCTGCGGATGGGATTGAGGCATCCAAGGTGCAATTTCATGCTGCTGTGGACTCCAGTGATGTTTCATCTAGAGTCATGGCTATATCTGTGGTCCTTCGGAGGATAGCTTGGCTCAGATGTACTAGCCTATCACAGGATACCCAGGCTAAGGCCATGGATTTCCCTGTCATTGGTAATTCTCTGTTTGGGGAGCAGACAGAGAATTACATGAAAAAGATGGACGAGTACAGGACCACCTACAGGAGTGCTCAGGCCAAAGAAAGGCAAGCCACTCCTCAGAGACAGCACGGCAGGGGCAGGCCCTTTCAAAGGCCTTTTTACCAAGCCCAGGCCTCCTCTTCTGCTTATGCTCAGAGGGGGTTCTTCAGAGGGAGAGGCAGATGGGGAATGAGCAGGCCTGCTTCTACCCCTCAGCTTAAAGCCCCTGCCAAGCAGACACCCTGATGGGTCTGCCGGGCCGATTCTCCACTACCTGTAGGGGGCAGGCTGGCTTACTTTGTCCAGGACTGGAAGTCTCTGACATCAGACAAGTGGGTCCTGGAATAGTAAACCAGGGACTGGTTCTCAGCTTCAAAAAATTTCCCAAGATGAGAACCAGATCCTTTCCACCTGCAAATCCATCAGAGATCCTTGCCCTAGAGGCAGAGGTTTCTTCCCTCCTGGTTCTCAGAGCCATAGAAAGGGTTCCTACCCTACACAAGGGCAAAGGATTGTACTCCAGGTACTTCCTAACCCCACAAAAACAGGAGAATGGCGGCCCATCCTGGATCTAAGATATCTGAACAAGCACCTTTTAAAACCGAAGTTCAAAATGGTGACTCTGGGAATAATTCTGCCCTCTCTAAGGCCAGGGGACTGGCTAGCCTCCCTGGACCTCAAAGATGCCTATTTTCACATTCCCATCAGGTGCTCCCACAGAAAGTACCTCAGGTTCAAGTTGCCCTCAGGCCACTATCAATTCATAGCAATGCCCTTTGGCCTAACATCAGCCCCAAGGGTGTTCACAAAGTGCCTGGCAGTAGTGGTTGCTTTTCTAAGGAGAAAAGAGATCTCCATCTTTCCATACTTGGACGACTGGCTCATAGTGGATCAGTCTCCAGACCAAGTCAAGTCGCATCTGGAAATAACTCGGCAAGTGCTCACTTCCTTATGATTCCTCCTTAACCTTCCAAAGTCAGTTCTCGAGCCAGTTCAGCTTCTCACCTTCATAGGGATGCTCTGATGGATACAGTAAGGGCAAGAGCCTTCCTTCCCCTGGACAGGGCAGGACCCTTATGGAACTGGCCTCTTCATTCACCCTTCAGGTGTCTCGACCAGCAAGGCATTTCCTGCAGCTCCTGGGCCACATGGCAGCTTCTACAGCAGTGGTCCAGGGAGCAAGATTTCAGATGAGGGACATTCAGTTCCATTTGAGAGCCTTCTGGTCCCAAAGAAAGGATTCCCCTACCAAACTAGTCCCAGTGACTCGAACCCTGATCCAGGCTTTGCAATGGTGGCAGGATCAGGACAATTTGAGACAAGGATTTCCTTTTGTCACTCAGTCTCATTCAGTGATACTCACCACAGATGCCTCCTGCTGGGCTGGGGAGCCCACCTGGGGATCTTACCACCCAAGGGCTGTGGTCACCTCAAGAATCTCTGCTTCACATCAATCTTGGAACTCAGAGCAGTGTTTCTGGCACTGCAAGCCTTTTCTAAATCTGTACAGAACAAGGTGGTCCAGATCAGAACAGACAATACCACCACAATGTGGTACATCAACAGGCAAGGAGGCACTCGGTCTACGGCCTTGTGCACAGAAGCAATGAAGTTGTGGTCCCTGGCCTATTCCCTGCAAACCTCTCTGATAGCAGTTCACCTCCCAGGGAAGGACAATGTCCTAGCAGATGCTGTCAGCAGGATATCCCAGGGCCATCACGAATGTACCCTAGATCCCCTAGTTTTGAAAGTGATTTTCTCGAGATGGGGCACTCCACAGATAGATCCTTTTGCAGCCCCAGACAACCACCACCTTCCTCTCTTTTGTTGCAGACCCCCAGTCTTGGGCTCAGTCCCCCTGGATGCTCTGATTCTGAATTGGGAAGGGAGATTTCTGTATGCTTTTCCTCCCTTCCCTCTCCTGTTCAAAGTGTTAGTCAAGATCAGGTCTAAACCATGCAAAGTGATTCTGATTGCTCCAGACTGGGGCAGACAGCCCTGGTACCCACTTTTGTTGTCCTTAGCAGTCCACCTTCCCCTGTCTCTTCCCAGGAATTACAACCTGTTGACATCCTCTCAGAGGAGGATTTGGTATCCGAACCTCAAATCTCTCAATCTCAAGGCATGGCTCTTGAAGAGTTAGAGTTTGCTGATCTGCACCTTTCTCAAGGGGTTCTGGATATCCTTAAGGCTTCTCGAAAGCCTTCCACCAGGAAGACTTACAACTCCAAATGGAAAAGGTTCACTATTTGGTGCTCTAATAAGAATATTTCTCCAGAATCTGCTGGGTTGCCTACAGTCCTGGACTATATGGTTCATCTTAATGGCTTAGGACTTAGGACGGCTACACTTAAAGTGCATCTGGCAGCTGTTTCTGCCTTCTTGTCAGTAGGCAAGCCCTCTCCTCTGTCAGCCCATCCTGTGTTTTGTAAGTTCTTCAAGGGATTGCTGCACCAATCCCCCTTTAGGGACCCTGCTCCTGCTTGGGACCTTAATGTTTGCATTGCTCAGCTTATGCAACCACCCTTTGAGCCTTTGTCCTCTGCAGAGCTTAAGTACTTGACTTGGAAAACTGTGTTTTTAGTAGCCATTACCTCTGCCAGGCGTATCAGTGAATTGCAAGCCCTGTCAGTGGAGCCTGATTTCATCTTTTTCCATAGAGATAAAGTGGTCCTAAGAACTAACAGGAAGTTTTTGCCTAAGGTGGTTTCAGATTTCCACCTTAATCAGTCTATGTCTTTCCCTGTTTTCTTCACTGACCATTCCTCCTCCTCTGGAGAGAGGAGGCTGCACGGCTTGGATGTTAAGAGGGCCCTCAGCTACTACATAGAGTGCACCAAGGGTCATAGGTTTGAGTCCCTCCAGTTGTTCCTCACATATGGAAAGGTCAGTAAGGGCAAACCTGCTACTAAGAGATCTATCGCCAGGTGGATTGTCTCTTGTATACAATTCTGCTATGAACTGCTGGGTAGAACCCCACCCTCAGGCCTGAGGGCTCACTCTACTAGAGGAACAGCTGCTTCCCTGGCTGCTGCCAGGGATATTCCTATCTTAGAAATTTGTAAAGCAGCCACCTGGAAAACAGTCCATACATTCACCAAGCATTACTCTCTGGATATCCAGGCTAGGAGTGATGCTCGGTTTGGCACAGCAGTACTTCAGAGTCTATTCCCAAAGTAGGTTCTGTCCCTCCTCCATGGAAGTACTGCTTGGTAGTCTGCAGTAGTCAGAATACAGCAAGACTTCATGTTGTTTGAAGAAAAAATTACTCACCTTAGTAATGTTGTTTCTTCTAATGGAGTCTTGCTGTATTCTGACCTCCCCATGCCTCCCTCTCAGAACCTGGTTTTGGGATGTGGGTGGGCAGGAAGCGTGTTGGCACCCTAGAGGTGCCCTTTTCACCCTCCTTTTCTTTGGTGTGTGTTGTGTTTGTTTTTGGCTTTTCCTGACGTGAGTCTTTGCTTGAAACCAAAAACCTTTTAATAAATTTAGTTGCCAGTTGGCTAGTGTGAGTTTACAGTTTCCACACAGAACTTCTAGTGAGTATTGCTCGTAAAGATCTGACGGTTGGAGTTTAAACAACAGCAGACAGGGGCTTCAACCGAGCTCACGCTGAACATTCCATGCTGGCCATGGAAAGTTAACTCTTTATTCTCCAGGGCAGTTGAAAGGCAGGACCTAACTGCAATAGTCAGAATACAGCAAGACTCCATTAGAAGAAACAGTATTACTAAGGTGAGTAATTTTTTTCATACCTGCTAGCCACCAGAGGGACCCTCTGACTACTCACTTCTGTTTCACTACCTGAACTTCCTCCTCCTACTTCCTGGAACCCCTCTACCCACATACACTACTTCTCTCCCTTACTGTCATTTCTGCTTCTGCCCACACCTCACCCCTATACCCAGCATCCAAGCTAGCCCTATATACCGACCCCTGCCCTACCACCAGCCCCTCACCCTAGCATGCCACTAACCCTCAGTGACCACTAGGAGTCGCTATTTCCACCCTGGATTTGGCCCTATTCCAGTCTGCTTTGAGTCACCCAGAACGTGGATCCCCACTCTCACCCAGGTCCTGGGTCACCTGCCCTACTAGGGTCTTGAACCTTGTACCCAGTCCACCAGAGTCCGTGACCCTACCACTACTCCAAAGTGATATCCACACTTTCTGAGGGGCAGCCAAGATACTTGAACCTTTCAGCCCTGCTGCTACCTTAGGCATTATGTTTGTACACCTTCTCCTCAAATGTCTCCTCCTCATTTACTTGCTAGTACCCACATCCCATCAGCCAGACATATTCCCGGGCCCACTTGTACCAGCACCCCCAACTACCCCTGACTTAGTCCGATCCCACCCTACACTGACCATGTACCCTGGTCCACGGCACCCACCCCCTAGCTGCCCCACCACTGCCTATCCTGGCTCCCCATGGTTGCAACTCGTCCTTCCCAGCCCAACCCTTCGAACCCTGCCCATTCCTTGTTCCACTATGGCCTCCTCCCCATCCCAGTGTACACCCCGGTTGACTTACTGCCACCCCCTGACCAGAGCCTTGGTCTTCCTACTACTCCTATCTGGCAACATACATCCTAACCCAGGCCCTGCCCCCTCCAGCCCACCTGCTATGCCACTGGACTCCAAACAGCCTCCATGAACATATGCAGCTTACTGAAAAAATGTGATGCCCTCCAGTGCTGGGTCATGGTACATCAACCAGACATCATAGCCCTGGTTGAAACCTGGCTGTCCAAGTCCACCCCTGACTCATTTGTCTCCCTCCCAGGCTATACCCTATACCGGGAGGACCGAGTAGGCAAACGAGGGGGAGGCTGTGCAATCTACACCAGGGACACAATCACTGGACAAGCGCTCCCTGCCCCCGCCCTTGTAAATGAGGCCCAGGCCCTTACCCTCAAACTCACTCCTGACCCCTCCAGGGGCCCTCTCTATCTCACCACTGCCTATTTTCCCCCAAAGAACCAGAACCCAGCACTGGTATCTATAACTGAAATATCTGGCCACCCTCCACCACAAGGAGGAACAAATTCTAGTAGGGGACCTTAACGTAAACTGGCTCAGTGCCTCCTCTTCCACGATCCGAGACTCATTTGCTGCCCAAGACCTTACACAACTCATCTCCCAGCCCACTAGAGTAAACCGTAAAAGAGGAACCAGTACCCTTCTGGACGTAATTATCACCAACCGCCCCCAAAAAATCCATAACATCCAGGTCCTCCCAGATTCCCTAAGTGACCACTCCCCTATCCTATTTCTTTGGGCAGCCCCCACTCCCAAACCCAAAGCCCAGACCACACTCCGCAGGCACCTCCGCCCTGGTGGGTTGAAAAAACTTAAACAGTTAATCGCCCAAATTAACTGGTCCCCCATTCATCATGCACCCGACATTGACACTGCCCTTGCCTTTTTCTCCCAAACCTTCAACAAAGCCTGTGACCTCTTTGCACCCTTCACCAAAATTCGATCCCAAAAACATAATGCACCCTGGGTTACTCCTGCCTTACTTCAAATGCTTAGAAATTGGGATAACCTCTGGCACCTTGCCACTGAAACAAGCCAGCTGGCTAATAAACAAGCCTACAATGCTGCCCGGAACAGGTGCTCTTGCACTGTCCGTAAAGCCAAGGCTGACCATTACCAGGCCACCCTCACCTCCTCCTGGGGGTCTGCCCAGACTTTCTGGGACAATATTAAACAGCTAAATGAAAAAACACACTCCCCTCCCCCATCACAGGTCACTATTGATGGCACTACCTCCACCGATCCTGCCTTCATAGCTAACTGCCTTAACACCTCCTTCACTGACCTTAGCTCTGTCCTCCCCTGTAATTTCTTTGACCCTCCCCCCAGCCTACCTCCCCCTGTCCTCCACCGCCCCAGCTTCTATCTGCGCAAGGTATCTGCCCAGGAAGCCAGACCCTTCCTAATCAAAGCATTAAATGACAGTAGTCCCAGCAACGACTCCCTGGACCCCAGTATTCTCAGGCTAGTGCTGGATGAAGTCCTTGCCCCGCTGTAACACACCTGGGAAACAAAAACCCAGGAGAAGAGTACACAATAGCAAGGGAGGTACTAACAACAACAAAAATGGAACGGGACTTGGGGGTAGTCATATCAGATGATCTAAAAGTTGGTAAGCAATGTGAGAAGTCAGTAAGGAGAGCTAGGGGGATACTGGGATACATAGGAAGGGGCATCACAAGTAAAAAAAGGGAATTGGTTATCCCTCTGTACAGACAATTGGTGAGACCCCATCTGGAGTACTGTGTGCAGTTTTGGAGACCTTATCTATGCAAGGACATAGACAGGATGGAAGCAGTCCAGAGGAGGGCAACTAAAATGGTGCAGGGTCTGCATCAGAAATCATTTGAAGAGAGACTGAGAAAGCTTAATATGTATACCCTTGATGAAAGGAGGGTCGGGGGGGAAATGATGGAAACGTTCAAGTACCTCAAGGGAGTCAACAAAGTCCAGGAGGGTAGCATCTTTCAGAAAAAGAGATGTGTAAGAACAAGGGGACACAATTTAAAGATAGAGGGGGGACGGCTCAGGGGTAATGTGAGGACATTTTTTTCACAGAGAGAGTGGTGGATGCGTGGAACTGCCTTCCTGGGGAGGTTGTTGGGGCTAAAACAGTGGGGGAATTCAAACATGCATGGGACAGACACAAGGCAGTTGTAGTGGGGGGTGGCAGGAAGTAGGATGTTGGTTAACTAGAATCTGCAGCTTATCCAGTAGGTAGGGAAATGGGCAGACTGGGTGGGCCAAGTGGTCCTTATCTGCCGTCAAAGTCTATGTTTCTATGTTTCACCAGCCTACTAAACCGATCCCTCTGCCTGGGGCAATTTCCCACTGCTTGGAAAACAGCCATAGTCACGCCCATTCATAAAGGGGGTGACAGGTCCTCCACCAGCAACTACTGACCAGTCTCCACCCCCCCCCAAAGCCCTAGAAAAAGTGGTGGCCATTCAAATCACTGAATATCTGACTAAGCATAACATCTTATGCCTTGAGCAGCACGGCTTCCATGCTGGTCACAGTCCCGGCACTGCACTAATTGCGTTTTCCAATTTCCTACACTCCTCCCTGGACACCAGCTGCCTAGCTGGTGCAGTGTTCGTTGACCTCTCTAAGGCTTTCGACACTGTCTCCCACCCTCTTCTGCTGGATGCCCTCTGCCACACTGGTTTCTCTGCTGGCCCCCTCGCATGGTGCACAAGCTATCTATCCGCTCGCTCATAGTGTGTAAAAATCAATGGGTCACTCTCTGATACCCGTCCCATCCGCTCAGGAGTACCCCAGGGCTCCATCCTGGGCCCCTTCTCTTCTCATTCTATCTAAACACCCTGCCCAGTGCATGCTCTGGCAAAATTCTTATGTATGCAGACGATGCTGTCATTTTTGCCACCCACCGCAATCCCATCTCCCTTCAGAACTCCCTACAACAATAATACAATGATGCTGAAGCCTGTTTAAGGAGCACAGACTCATCATTAATCTTAAAAAAAAAAAAACTGTGCTCTTGCCCACCCCAAAACAAAATCCTGCAACCACCCACTCCTATCCTTCCTAGTACCAAACAACCACTTGAACAAGTCTGCTCCTACAAATACCTTGGGGTTACCTTCGATTCAGCCCTCACCTTCCACACCCACATTGATGCCCTTGCATCCACCACTAATACATGGCTTGGCATCCTCTACCACCATAAAAACTGCCTCCCCCCGATGCTCTCCGGCTTGCTGTTACGTCTTCAGTACTGTCCCTTGTAGACTATGGTCTGTCAGTCTATGGTGATGCCGACACGACTGCATTCAAAAAAATTTGCCTCACTCTAAATAAGGCCTGCAGACTGATTACTGGTGCCCACAGGCTCGCATATACTTGTCAACTGTATGACGAGGCTAAACTCCTTAACCTAGATGAACGGCTACACTATCAAACCTGCCTCCTCACAAAAAAAACCCTACTCAGGCTCTCCCCTCCTGGGGTGACAGCCTCCATCCACCATACCCCACCTACTATCGCAACACGAACCTCCAACAAGACCCCTCTACTGGTCCTCAGATCAAGGACCACCCATGGTCAGAGGTCCTTCTCCTACAGAGCCCCATTCTGGTTTAACTCTCTCCCTGCTCCCATCTCCAATGCCCCCACAATCTCTAACTTCAAAACTGACCTTCGGAGCCAACTCTTTAACATTCATAGCTGCTCCTGTCTCTAAATGTGGCCTCGACCTTTCCAAACATGACAATGCCCACCAGGTGGCTCTCCACCTCACCCCTCCCACCTCTCCCCCTGTGCACCATACCTATGCTATAACAGGCCTGTGCCTGCTGTATTATTGTAATTGCCACTAGATTGTACAATGTATGAAATCAACTTGTGTAACGCCAATTTCAGCTACCTATACTCTGTAACCTGAATTTGTTATGTTTGTCCTCAGTGTTACGAGGTACCTTTGGAAACAAGCCCCTGGCTCAAAGGTTGTAAACTGACTTACAAATAAATAAATAAATAAATCGGTGCCTCTAGGTGCTACTACATTCTACAAGCTAATGTCAGATTAATTTCTCCGCCTGTAGCAGCAAGACGCCGTGGAGATCTCGCCTCAGCAACTTCACTGCAAGTCAGTTTATCTGATCTTCTTTCCTCAAAAATACTTTCATTTTCTTCATTTCTGCCTCTGGTTTGAGTATTTAGTTGGAAAATGTGTCTAACTTTGTATTTTTCTCCCATCCTGACTCGGTTCCCAGGAACCAGAGAAACAGTGTGTTTAATCTAGAAAAATGTTACCTTACTTTCTATTCTGACCTCTGTTATTTTTTTATATAACTCTATGGGCAGGCCATCTGCTCCAGAGGCCATCCCTCCTTTAAATTATGACACAACCGCCCTTACTTCCCCCTCCGAAACTGGGACCACCAAGCTATCCTGTATCTCCTGTGGCAATTCAAGGATTGTAAGAGTACTAAAACACCTTGATGTCCTACTGAGGTCAACATCTGTAGCCTCAAACAACTTAGTCATATAGTTATACACTGTATTTGCCATTTCCAAAGTATGTGCAGCCAGTGGTCTATTTTCGTACTAACTACTCTTCTTTTGATTCTCCTAATTTACCCTGCCCTGTGCCTATTGCATCCCCCAAGTCTACTGCCTTACCTTTTCCTTTTCTCCACCCTCTTCCCCCTTCTGCACCATATCCTTAGTGCTCTTTGTAAACTATAATCAAACATGAACTATTGAATGTTGCACTGTGAAGTATTGTAAATATTTGTGACCTGCATGTTATGTATTTTACTGTCCTTTGTAACTTGCAATCATTTCTAACTTAATGTCTATTGTACTTGCATGATGTGGAACCCTTTTAAACGAGTTTGTAGCTCAAAGGTGTTAATCCAAGATGTTGTTAAATAAAAAACTAAGCCATCTGTTTTACATAATTGGGACATATATTTTGTCTCAATTCTATCCTTGCAACAATCATAGGGATTAACCTGATCCCTTCTACCCAGTGTCCCATACTTCTGTTCTGCCAACAGGGTGGCGGCCCTGTCATACTGTACAGTGCACATTTCCTTTTTGATGTTAACGATCTGTGTTACATAATTAAACCCAGTTTCAAACATCCTGGAAATCAAGGATTGTAATTGTTGTCTCAGTTCCAGGTAGTGAACATACCTGGTTGTATGGTTATGTAACACCTGGAATCCGTAGGAGCACAGGATCCAAGACAGCATGAGTTTACAACAGGAAGGTCCTGGCAAACTAATCTCATAGATTTCTTTGACTGGGTAACCAGAGTGGTGGACCAAAGGGGAGCAGTTGATGTCGCCTACCTTGACTTCAGCAAAGCTTTCGATACTGTTCCACATAGAAGATTGATTAATAAGCTGGGTAGGCTCGGGGTGGGTCAGAAGTTGGTCAGCTGGGTGGCAAACTGGTTGACGGGCAGAAAACAGAGAGTGGTGGTAAACGGTATACAGTCAGAAGAGATGCAAGTCACAAGTGGGGTACCTCAGGGATCAGTCCTGGGGCCAGTCCTCTTCAATATCTTCATCAGTGACATTGCAGATGGACTGGAGGGTAAGGTTTGTTTGTTTGCAGATGACATCAAGATCTGCAACAGAGTAGATGATCCAGATGGGGTGGGCAGAATTAGAAGAGATCTGGATAAACTGCCAAAATGGTCGGAAGAGTGGCAAATGGGGTTTAACGCAAAGAAGTGCAAGATCATGCACATAGGGAAGAGAAACCCTGAAGCCGCCTATAGGTTGGGAGGGGAGTTGCTGGCAGTCACAAGGGAAGAGAGAGACTTGGGCATCATCATCACAGATGACCTGAAATCATCCAAGCAGACTACTAAAGCAGTAGGTAAAGCTAGCGGGATGTTGGGGTGTATTAGTAGGGGTATCACAAGTCGTAAGAGGGAGGTAATGATCCTTCGTTACAAAACACTGGTTAGGCTCCATCTGGAGTACTGCATGCAGTACTGGAGGCCACACCTTCACAAGGACATTAACCAAACTGAGGCAGTCCAGAGAAGGGCACCCAAAATGGTGCAGGGACTGCATCAGAAAACACATGAGGACAGATTACTGGAGCACAGTATGTATACCCTAGAGCAAAGAAGGGAGAGAGGTGATATGATCGAAACATTCAAGCATCTTAAGGACATTAACAAGGTGAAAGAGTCTAACATGTTTCAATATAAGAAAAATAGCAGGACAAGAGGACACAACATGAGATTAGAGGAAGGCCGATTAAGGGGTAATGTTAGGAAGTTCTTTTTCACAGAAAGGGTGGTGGTTGCATGGAACGGCCTATCTCAGGAAGTGGTAGATATGAATACAGTGCAGGGCTTCAAACAGGCATGGGATAGGCATAAGGGAGCAATACAGATGAGTGTGAATAGATAGGCCATTGAGAGAGTAAAGGCCGATGGCACATTCATAAGGTAGAAAAAGAAATGGGCAGACTGGATGGGCCTTGCGGTCCTTATCTGCCATCACCTTCTATGTTTCTATGTTTAGCCCATATCTGAAAACATTTTTTTAAATCAAATTTAGTGTCCACCCACCATCGTACTGAGTTGTCATAAAGCACATACACAGACAGTCTAGCCTCCAAAAGTTCTTGTAGTGCAAGCCAAACTTGCTGCTCCTCCAATAATGATGCATTTAACCTCCACATGTGGTGAGTAACCAGTTTGTTAAGTGCAGCTCCAACTGTTAGAGTAGTTAGACCACGGTCGGTAGTTTCTACAGGCACCACCTTATACCCGGAACACAACACCCAATGTGATACAAAGAAAAAATCAATTCTGGAGGACAGTATGCCCTTGTAAAAAGTATGGCCTGGAGGCTTTGGGCCCACCCGTGCACCATCCTTTAATTTTGTCATGCTGATTTATTTATTCAGAAAGTTAGAATCATTATATAATTTGGTGGTTTTCCCTGTTTTATCTTGTAACGTCGGAATGCAATTAAAATCCCCCCCAAAGACCACTGTTTCAATGGTAAATAAATAGGGTTGGATTTTTTTTAAGGACTTCAATCCTTAACGCCTTCGTCTGAGGCGCATATAATGTTATGAGTCGCAATTCCTGATACTGATGATATATATCCAGCATAAGCACTCTACCTGGAACCAAATCCAGAAGCCGATTGACTGTTGTGCCAGGGGTATTAAATGAAATTCCCATCCCTGAGCAGGGATCTTGTCCCATAGACCAAAAAGATGGTCCTCCAAACCATTCTCCAGACACCCTAGCTATGTCTTGCAATGTATGCAATCGTGTGTCTTGCAGAAAAAAAACATGGCACAATGTCTCATAAGATAGAAAATGTAGTTTGTCTTCCGTTAGGGTTTTTAAGGCTATTAGTATTTAAGGATGCAAAAGAGAAGCCAACAGACATTTTTGGACAAGGCTGTTATTCGAAATTCAGGTGTGTCCTTTAATGGACTTCTTTATTTGCACTGTTTTCTTGTTGGACTGCCCAGAAAACAGTGGATGCCGTGTCAGTGTCTGTAGCCACAGAGGATGTGATGGACGATGTATCTTACTCATCATCCATGTCGCCCCATGCCTTTCATTCGGCCAATGCTGAAAATGTATTATCCATTGGAATCATTTCCCTGCATGCTGTGTTTGGTGGGGGGAGCTCTTTAGGTGGTTTATTCCTAGAACTTCTTCTTGGTAGCACTGTTTTCCACTGGTGGGGGGGGGGCATTGACCACGTTCCTGTATGTCATCATGCTGTGCAGGAGGCAGAAGTCCCTCGCATGGGGTCTCCCTTACCTCCTGCTGGTCATCACCAAGCCCCTCTCTGTGACCAATGGTCTGTGGGGTACCATTTCCATTGACAACACTAAGAAGCGGAGCACTTGTTTCCACCTCAAGAGATGGACCAGGGGTCACAAATGCAGGTTTCTGAACACAGTGTTGCTGTGCTCTAGAAACAATGTCGTCCTGGTCCTCTTGGTCTGTAGAGGGCCTGTTATGTGCTGTCCATGGGCAGTTTTGAAAAGAATGTCCAGCTTCACCACACAGATTACAACTAACTGGCGTAGGACATCTCACACTTGTATACCCAATTCCCCCACAGAGGGAGCATTTCAGTTTGCCACATGCATTACTTAAGTGGGTGTATGCCCCACACTAAAAACAAGATTTTGACTGTCCAGCATAAAAGACAAACCCTCGGTCTCGACCCAGATGAAAACGACTTGACAGATGTTGACTAGTCCCATTCATTTGTGGCAGCCTGACCCAAATCTTTCACCCCCACCCCCCAGTCCAGAGTTGTTCAGAATCCATAACTGGATCCGGGTTTCCTGATACTGTACATTTAGATTTCAACCAATGCCAAATGTTTTTTATACACACCCCTTCATTTTTAAATGGCACTGTGATGACTTTAAACGCAGGTTTTGTTAATGGAAACACAACAAAAGGAGACCAAAAAGGGGTGTGCTTCAGTTGTTAATGCATCCAAAATGTTTCCAGGCCACTGGCCGTTTTGAAACTGAGGTCAAAGATTGGATCCTCAGAAGTATGGATTAGAGCATACACATCGCTTGCTTCAAAGTGCAAGCTTTGCTTGACCAATTGTTTCCCCACATATATTCTGTCCAGGAATACTTCAAGCCCCACTTGATATTTAATCCAGACAGCATTCCTTCATTTAGCTGGTGCGGGGGGGGGGGGCAAGGAACAAACCAGCATATGTTCTGGATGGTGGGGGTCTCTGTCTTGCAGACTGAGGTCCAGAACTCCTTACTGAATCTCTCCTCTACTGTGGGGAGGGGGGGAGCGTACCTCCCACTTCTTAAGCACCAGAGGCCTGTACCAGAGGAGTGTCTATACTCTTGTTTGGAACTAACTCATTCATGCAGAGGGAAATGTGGAGGCCTTATGGGTCACCTTACGATCCCCAGCAGGAGATAAGGTCAAGCTGGGTGTAGTATATAGGCCCCCCGGGATGAGTGATGTTCTAAAGGATGGTTTGCTGGACAACATCATTGCCCAGTGTGGACCAAAAGGGGAAGGAGTGGTGTTGATGGGGGACCTTAATATGCCAGGTACTAACTGGGTAACCATGTCCTCTAAGGTGGCCAAGGAGCAGAGGCTGCTGGACGGCTTCCAGGATGTGTTCTTAACACAGCATGTGATGGAGCCCACAAGGGAGGGGCATGTCCTGGACGTGGTTCTGGCAGATGGGGATCTGGTAAAGGACCTGGTTGTAGAGGACCCCTGACTGGGAGCGACCACAATACTGTCTGGTTTCAAATAAGCATGGGGGGGGACCTAGGACACTGGCAGTGGACTTCAGGGGGGCAGACTTTGTGGGCATGGGAAATATTCTCAAGGATCACTTGAAGGGGATTACATCAATGACAAGTGTGGAAGGGAGATGGGAGGTCATAAAACGGGGACTTCATGAGGCAGTCAGGATCTGCGTTAAGTTGAAACATAAGGGAGCAAGGTCATATAAACCATGCTGGTGAGGTACAGGTAGCGGTCAGAGAAAAGAAGGCGGCCTACAAAAAATATAAAACAACAAGAGGGGATAGGGATAAGGAAATGTACCATCTTGCATCTAGAAAAGTCACCCGGATGGTGAGGGGAGCAAAGTCCAGTACAGAGCAGCGGCTGGCACAGGGGATACATGGAGGGGAAAAGGAGTTCTTCCGGTACATTGGGGAGAGAAGAAAATCTAAGGGCCATCTCAGCAGATTGAGATCAGAAGGAGGGTGGGTGGAAGAGGCGAGGACCAGGCAGAGGTATTTAATTCAGTACTTTGCCTCTGTGTTCACTAGGAGGGATGGGATATCTACAAAGCAAGGCACGATGGGGATAGAAGCGCAGTGAGGGATCAGGGGAGCAACAGAAATGGAGCAAGAGGGAGGGAGAGGTACCCCAGGGTGTCACATCTGGACAAGGATAAAAGGCCAGTAAAGTGAGCGGACGGATGATGCTATCTCCACCAAAGGGTGTGGTTAGCCCTCAAGGTCCTAAGAAGACAAATCTCCTGGGCGGGATGGCATTCAACCGAGAGTACTATGGAATTGGCAGACATACTGGCTGCCCTGGCGGAGCTCTTCAACAGGTCACTTGAGACAGGGAGGTACCTAGGATTATGCGAGAGGCACATGTAGCCACCATAAAGGGGTGTCGAGGAAGTACCAGGTAACTATAGACCCATCAGTTTGACCTCGGGTGGTGGGAAAATTAATGGAGAGTATACTAAAGGAACGATTGGGGTGTACTTGGAGGAGGTGGAGGTCTGGATAGTCGGCAACATGGGTTTGTGCCAGGTAGATCATGTCAAACCAATCTTGTGGAGTTCTACAATGGGTAATATCAGAACTGGACAGGGAAAGCCTGTGGATGTATTATTCTTGGACTTCAGCAAGGCGTTTGACTCTGTCCCCCACAATGGTCTGGTTGAGAAACTGATGGGGTTAGGAGTAGGCCCTTTGATGGTCAGATGGATTGAAAACTGGCTAGCTGGACGCCCAGAGAGTAGTGGTCTGTGGGGAGCTCTCGAACCCTAGAGAGGTTGGTAGTGGGGCACCGCAGGGCCTCAGTCCTGGGTCCGATCCCCTGTTTAATGCATGCATATCTGACATCAGGGAGGGTGATAGATGAAATGAGTCTCTGCTGATGACTCCAAGATGGGAGCAGTAGTTGAGGGAGAAGAGGGAGGTTGGCCCAAGGGACCTGGACACCCTGGAAAGCTGGGCTCACACATGGAAATTAAATTTCAATATCACCAAGTGCAAGGTGTTGCATCTGGGGGAAACCCTAAACACAGGTACTTGGGAGAGGAGGCGCGAAGGCCTCATTAGAAAAAGACCTAGGGGTCAGTGGTGGATGCATGTTGAATAACTCTGAGCAATGCAGGAGAGCTGCTAGCAAGGCAAACAGGATGCTGGGATGCATTGTAATGGGGATCACCTCTAGGAGCAAGGAAGTGATTTTGCCTGTACAATGGACTTGCTAGACCACACCTTGAGTACTTGTGTGCAGTACTGGAGACCACACTTGAAGAGGGACATACAGCTTCTGGAGAGGTAGAGGAGGGCAACTAAGATGATACGAGGGCTAGGATTTGACGATGAGGACAGACTTGAGGAGCTCTGCCTGTTTCGGAGGAGAGGGAGACGGGGGACATGATTGAGGTATTCAAGTACCTCAAGGAATAAATAGAGTAAACATAGAGGGATCTTCAGACTAAAGCAGGGAGGTATTACCAGAGGGCATGGTTTGAAGTTGGAAGGAGGAAGGGTGAGGGGGAAGAGAGAGGAGGCTTTTCACTGAGAGGGTGGTGGACCCTTGGAATGCACTGCCTGGCGAGCTGGTTCAGAGATCCACAGTGGAGGGCTTCGAGAGAGGGTGGGACAGACACAGAAAGTGGATGTATCAGATGATGGCCTGGCCCAGGGGGGTGGGGATGGATGATAGGGGTTTCTGGAACACAAGGAAGGGGAGGGCCTCGGCAGCCAACTAGGGATCTGAGGTTCGAGCAGACTCGATAGACCATAAGGCCTAATCTGCTGGCAAATAGTATGTTAGTATGCTGGATGTGTCTTTATCCATATTACAACCAGACATTTTTAAGTCCAGGATAGGATTTTGGGTCATTTCTAATTAGGAAGGCATATGCAGGGGACTTACCCCTCCAGACACAAACTTTGGGGAGCCCAACTGACTGACGGTGACAGGGTCTGGTGACATCCATGGCTGATTACCAGAACCTTTTACCCACCCTGCTTGTTCTAGAGCTGCTGCAATAGTAATCCCAGAGCCAGACAAATAGAAACATAGAAACAGAAACTGACGCAGATAAGGATCACTAGGCCCATCTAGTCTGCCCATTTTCCCTGCCTCCTGTAAAAGTCACAGACCGTACTTGATCTGCAGCTTTACCTCCTCATTCCCACTGGTAGGGTTCCCCTATGACTATCCCATGCATGCTTGAATCCACCAACTGTGTTTGTCCCCACCATCTCCACTGGGAGTCTATTCCATGCATCCACCACCCCTTCTGTGAAGAAATACTTCCTCATGCTACCCCTTAGTCTATCCCCTTCCAACCTCTTGCCATGCCCCCTCGTTCCTGGATATCTTCTTTTCTGAAAGATGCTACCTTCTGGTACCCTATGTATGCCTTTTAGATATTTGTAGGTTTCTATCATATCTCCCCTGTCTCTTTTCTCCTCCAGGGTATATATATTGAGGTCTCCCAGTCTCTCCTCATATGACTTTTGATGCAGGCCCTGCACTATCTTGGTTGCCCTTCTTTGAACTGCCTCCACCCTGTCTGTGTCCTTACAGTGATGCAGTCACCAGAGTTGAACACAGTATTCCGAATGAGGCCTCACTAATGATCTGTACAGTGGCATCACCACCTCCTTCCTTCTGCTGGTGATCATCTCTCCCTATGCACCTCAGCATCCCACTGGCTCTCCTCACATTCTTGGCACATTGTTTGGCCACCTTTAGGTCATCATATATAATTACTTCCAACTCCCTTTCCTGTTTGGTGGCCATCAGCCCCCCGCCCCCAAGTTCTTGCTCCCCAAATGCATGATTTTGCACTTTTTTGCATTGAATCTCAGCTGTCACATTCTGGACCATTCCTCCAGTTTATCTGGGTCCCTCCTCATGTTTACCACCCCTTCCGGAGTGTCCACCCAGTTGCAACTCTTAGTGTCATCTGCAAAATAGGCACACCTTCCCCTCCAACCCCTCCACAATGTCACTTATGAAGACATTAAACATGACTGGGCCCAGGACTAATCCCTGTGGCACCCCTCTGGTCACCCTCCTTTCCTCAGATTGAACACCATTTACCATGACCCTCTGTCTTCTATCACTCAACCAGTTTCTAACCCAGTTTACCACCTTGTGACCCATTCCCAGGGTGCCCAGCTTGTTCACAAGTCTTCTATGTGGAACGGTATCAAAGGCCTGACTAAAATCCAGGTAGGCGACATCCACCGCTCCCCCCCCGATGCATGACCTTAGTCACCCAGTTAAAGAAATTCAGTTAGATTTGTTTGACATGACCTTCCCGCTGTGAATCCATGCTGTCTCAGATCCTGTGCTCCACTGGCTTCAAGATATTCCATGATCCTTTAAGTATCATTCAGGGGAATAAGGAAGGAAGAGGACAGGGAGATTTATGTGAGTTTGTCCAAGTAGGTGACCAAGCAAGTGAGAGTAGCAAAGGTCTCCAGGGAGCTAAGGTTAGCGCAGGGCATCAAGGGAGGGGAGAAGGGCTTTTTTAGATACGTCAGGGAAAAGAGGAAGTGCACAGACCATATAGTGAAGATAAAGTGGGAAGGGGAGTGGGTGGAAAAGAGAGAGGAACAAGTGGAAGTACTAAATGAATACTTTTGCTCCGTTTTCACAAAGGAGAAGGATGGTCCACTACCACCATGGACTGGGAGGGTGGGGGTGGCAGTGGAGGAGATGACGGACAGAATGATCAAGGGGGATAGAGTACTGGAGGGTCTCAGAACATTAAGGGTGGAAAAGACACCAGGTCCTGATAGCATCCAGCCTAGGATGCTGAGGAAAATGGCGGAGGTGTTGGCTGAGCTGCTGGTAGACCTGTTCAGCACCTCCCTGGACACGGGATGGGTGCCTCAGGACTGGAGGGTGGCCCATGTGGTGCCCATACACAAGAGTGGCCCTAGGGACAAGCCAGGAAATTATCGGTCTGTCAGTCTGCCTTCCATAGTGGGTAAACTTATGGAGATGATACTGAAGGAGAGGCTGGTGTCGTTCCTCAAGGGTAATGACTTTCAGGATGGGCAGCAGCATGGGTTCATCTTGGGGAGGTCTCATCAGACCAATCTAATAGAGTATTATGACTGGGTAACAAGAGCTTGATATGGTTCATGCTGTGGATGTCCTGTACTTGGACTTCAGCAAGGTCTTCGATTCAGTGCCTCATGGGAGGCTGGGGGGGAAACTGACTGCTGCAAGGGTGTGAAAGAAGCTGACAAACTGGATAAGCAACTGGCTGTAGGGGAGACTGCAACAGGTGGTAGTGGGGGGGGTAGCTCTCAACACCTAGACTGGTGAGCGCTATGCCGCAGGGCTCGGTGCTGGGCCCAGTGCTATTTGGGGTCTTTATCTCAGACATTGCGCACAGAGTTGGGAGCAGGGTTAGTCTCTTCACAGATGATACCAAAATGGGGGCAATGGTGGATGAAGAGGATGGATGGAAACAACTACAAGGGGACCTAACCAAACTGGAGGTATGGTCCGAGAAGTGGGCAGCTGGGATTCAGTGCAAAAAAGTGCAAGGTTTTGCACTTTGGGGCAGAGAACCCAAGGAGGGACTATTGGTTGGGAGGGGTGAGGCTGGGGATCACTGAGGAAGAGAAGGACCTAGGGGTGTTGGTAACAGGGAGCATGAACAACTCTGCCCAATACAGGAAAGCAGCAACTAAGGTGAACAGGATGCTAGGTTATATCACAAGGGGTTTCTCATCCAGGCATAGGGAGGTGATCCTGCCCCTCTACAGATCTTTGGTCAGGCCGCTCTTGGAATACTGTGTGCAGTACTGGCGGCGGTATCTGAAGAGGGATATTAATTTACTGGAAGGTGGGCAATGGAGGGCAACATAAATGTTACAGGGGATGGAGGGCAAGGCCGACGAGGACAGACTGAATGAGCTGAATATTTACATGCTGCAGGAGAGGAGGGATGGGGGATATGGTTGAAACGTTCTAGTATTTGAGGGGGATAAGCAAAGCCAGCACTGAAGCGGTGTTTAAACTGAGGAAGGATAGGGATATGGGGCATGGACTAGGATTGAAGGGCGGAAGATTTAGGAGGGAGATGAGAAGGCACTACTTCATAGAGAGGGTGGTGTCTAAATGGAACGCTTTACCAGAGGGGATGGTATCGTAAGACAGTAGGAAGTTTTAAGAGGGTATGGGACAGAACACAAGGGAGGGTCTGGGTGGAGGGCGCCGAGGCCGTCATAAGAATGACAGATGGGGAGGGGGTTGGGGCAGCTGCAATCTAGGGGGCTAGCTGCACACTCAAGCAGATATTGATAGACCGGGTGGTCTGTTTCTGCTGGCAGATTCGTATGTTCGTATGTAAGTAGTGATTCCATAATCTTCCCCACCATTGAGGTGAGGCTGACTGGTCTGTAGTTTCCAGCCTCATCCCTACTGCCACTTTTGCGAAGAGGGACTACATCTGCCCTCATTCAGTCCTCCGGAACCATTCCCATATCAAGTGACTCATTGAACAGTGCTGCCAGTGGTGGCGCCAGCACCTCTTGTAGTTCCCCTAATATTCTAGGTTGTATCCCATCCGGTCCCATTACCTTGTCCATTTTCAGTTTTGTGAGTTCCTTTAGGACTCTCTCTTCCGTAAATGCACTGGTGTCCATTTCCCTCCCATATTTGTTCGTGTTGCCTAACTGTGGTCCCTCATCCTCTTCTGTGAATACAGAACAAAAATATTTGTTCAGTATTGATGCTTTTTCCAGGTCCCCTTCCACCTTCCACACACTCTCCTTCTTCCCCTTTAAGCTTTACTATCCCACCCCTGGTTTTTCTCCTTTCACCACTGTACCTATAAAAAGTCATGTCTCCTTTCTTTACCCCCTGTGCTGTTTTTTCCACCGTTTGTGCCTTTGTGCGCCTGACTGCTTTCAAACAAACATGAAGTCTTGCTATATTATAGACATTAGCAGTTTGATCCAGCTCTAGAACTGCCCCGGAGTGAAATGGTTAAAACCATTCCAAAATAGAATTTTGGCACGAGAGCAGCTCTATCTGTGTCATTTCAAACTTGAACTGTCAGATTCTTTACTCCGCCTCAGTGAACAGTCGCTCCGGAGATTTCTCCTTCTGCTCGGTTCATTTCTCGGTTTAAAAAGTGTTTTCTCGGTTGGATTTAACCGAGAATAGTTTTATTTTAACCGCAAAACCGTTCGGTTCAAGCTCTATCTGTGGTAACCGTAAGTAAATGAAGGTTTTGTCTGTGTGGAACTTGTAAGTTATCGGTTCGGTTTTGAACCGATCAGTGGGTTTAAAACTCATTTAAAACTAAAAGTTACTATTTTAGAGTGCGGTTCCCGGTTCTTATCGGTTCTAAAAAAAACGGATTTATTACGGTTTTTTCCAATACCAGTGACACGGTTAGGAACCGATAAGGGTGTCTTGCCTGGCACTGCCGTTAAAAGGGCAAGTTTTTGGTTAGGCTGGCATTATGTCTGAGAAACCCAAAAGAAAAACCGGGCCCACTAGGTTTCAACACTGTGATGTTTGTGGGGAAGTCTTTGCCAAGACTGACCCACACACCACATGTGTTTATTGTCTGGGGTTTGACCACCTCAGTCAGACTGCCAGGTATGTAAATTTCCCTGCAGCCACCCTGGAAAAGATTGGGCAGGCTCCAAGGGCGAGGAAGGCAAAAGTCCGGCTGACTAGGATGGCCAGCCCAGTTCGGTGCCAACTGAACCAGAGGGAGTGCCCTCTGACCAGGGCCAGACTTCCTGGGCAAAGAAAAGCTGGTTCTGAGGAACCAATTCCAGTAAAGAAAACAAGAAAATCAGCAGGTCTGGAGTCCAAAATTCCTTCTCCATCTGCTGCAGAGATAGCAAAGCCATACAAATTGTCCAGTCACTGTCTCAGGGTCCGTCCGACCACCACTATCTGGTAAAAGGTCGGTTCGTCCGTCCCAGTGGTTCAAGATTATGATATTGAGGAATTTTATGAACCAGAGGAGGGAGGAGGATTATGAACAGTATGAATGTGGCTGGGAAGGTCTGGGTGTGCCCATTGAACCGACATCTCCCAGACAGAGCTTTAGAATCTCCCCTATGCTGTCTGAGTCCCCATCTCATTTTATGTTTTATAAAAAGTTGCTGAAACCTCCAGCTTCCTTTAGAAGAGGCTGTGGATGAGCAAGAGGAGCCTGATTTTGTAGAAATGATGGATATTCCAGAGTCTAGGAGACTGTCTATTCCTTTACATAAGTCTTTTAGGAAACAAACAATTAAAATTTTAAAAGCTCCTAATTCTGTGCCTCCTGTAGATAAAAGATGAACAGAAGGTATACTATTGTCAGGCCCTGACACAGAATTCCTTTCTCAGCAATGCAGTCATGTTAGTAGTTCAGGCTGCTGCCTGTGATAAAGCTAATATTACCTTGGCTTCACATCCTCCTGACAAGGATTCCAGGAAGATTGATGCCATGGCAAAAACAGTATATGGCAGCCTCTCTGGGACTCAGGCAAGCAAATTATATGGCTTATGTAGCTAGGTATCAGAAATCTAGATGGGATACTGTTATGCAATTGGCTAAGCAGGCCCATGGCCAGCTGGCTAGTGAACTAGAACAGGTGGCTGCTGATGGCATTGAAGCCTCTAAGGTTCAGTTTCATGCTGTTGTGGATGTTAATGATGTTTCTCTAGGGTCATGGGCCACATCTGTAGCTGTGAGGGTTGGCCTGGCTCAGTGTACTAGTTTGTCACAGGATACCCAGACTAAGGCTATGGATTTTCCTGTGGTGGGAAATTCTCTGTTTGGAGAGCAGACAGAGAATTACATGAAAGATGAATGAATATAAGACTACTTACAAGAGTGCCCAGGCTAAGGAGCGGCAAGCACTCCTCAAAGGCATGCTCCCCGGGTAGGGGTAGGCCTTTTCACAGGCCTTTCTACCAGACTCAGGCCTCCTCTGCCTATGCTCAGAGGGGCTTCTTCAGAGGCAGGGGCAGACGAGGGTGGGCAGACCTGCTCCCACCCCCAGCCTAAAGCTCCTGAAACAGGCACCCTGATGGGGTGCCCAGGGCCATTCTCCTGTACCAGTGGGGGCAGGCTGGCTTACTTCAGTCAGAATTGGGCTTCTTTAACCTCAGACAAGTGGGTTCTGGAAGTAGTAAGCCAGGGTCTGGTTCTCAGCTTCAAAAGTTTCCCAAGTTGAGAAGCAGACTTTTCTACCTGCAAGTGCTTCAGAGACCTCGCTCTGGAAACAGAGGTCTCATCCTGTTAGCTCTAGAGCAGTAGAAATGGTTCCTCCCTGCATCAGGGCAGGGGTCTGTATTCCAGATACTTCCTTACCCCAAAAAGACAGGAGAATGGCGCCCATTTTAGATCTCAGATATCTGAACAAGCATCTTTTGAAACCAAAGTTCAAAATGGTAACTCTGGCAATGATTTTATTTTCCTAAGGCCAGGGACTGGCTAGCCTCCTGGACCTCAAGGATGCCTATTTCCATGTCCTAATCAGAAGATCCCATCGAAAGTACCTCAGATCTCGAACTGCCCTCAGGTCATTACCAGTTCAGAGCAATGCCTCTTCGGCCTTACCTCTGCTCCAAGGGTATTCACAAAGTGTCTAGCAGTGGCTCACTTAAGGAGGCAGAGGATTGCTGTTTTTTCCTATCTAGACGACTGGCTCATTGTAGGCCAGTCCCCAGAACAGGTAAAATCTCACCTGCAGGTCACCCAGCAGCTTCTCACCTCCTGGTTTTCTACAAACCTACTAAAGTCGGTTCTGGAACCAGTCCAGGTACTCACCTTATAGGGGCAGAATTGACACAAAGCTAGCCAGAGCCTTTCTTCCCAGAAAGGGTAAGGAATTTAGTGGCTCTGGCCTCTTCCTTCACTCTGCAGGTCTCTCCCACCAGCAAGACACTTTCTGCAGCTCCTGGGGCACATGGCTGCATCCACAGCTGTTGTGCAGGGAGCCAGATTTCAGATGAGAGACATTCAGTTTCACTTGAGAACCTTTTGGTCTCAGAGAAGAGACCCCTTCCAAGTTGGTCCCAGTGACTCGAACCTTGATCCTAGCTCTCCAGTGGTGGCAGGATCAGAGCACTTAAGAGCGGGGTCCCTTCATTTCCCTTCTCACGACTTGACTCTCACTACAGATGCTTCCCTTCTGGGTTGGGAGCCCACATGGGCGACCTTTCCACCTCAGAGAATTTGGTCCCCAGGAATCTCTGCTCCACATCAATTTGTTGGAACTCAGAGCTGTCTTTTAGCTCTTCAAGCTTTTCTGCATCTGTCCACCACAAGGTGATACAAGTCAGAACAGACAACACCACAACAATGTGGTACATCAACAAACAGGGGGCACTGTCTTCGGCCTTGTGCACCGAGGCAATGAAGTTGTGGTCTCTGGCCTATTCCCTGAACACTTCCCTTATAGCAGTTCATCTTCCAGGGAAGGACAATGTCCTAGTGGATGTCCTCAGCAGGATTTCCCAGGGCCATCACGAATGGTCCCTGGATCCTCAAGTGCTGGGGATAGTTTTTGCCAGGTGGGGCATCCCTCAGATAGATCTTTTTGCAGCCACATACAATCACAAACTTCCTCTGTTCTGTTGCAGGCCTCCAGTGCTGGGCTCAGTTCCCCTGGATGCCCTTCTTCTGGATTGGGAGGGGAAGTTCCTCTATGCTTTTCCCCCCCTTTCCTCTCCTATTCAAAGTACTAGTCAAAATCAGATCTCAGCCTTGCAGGGTGATTCTGATTGCCCCGGATTGGGCCAGGCAGCCCTGGTACCCACTCCTTCTGTCTCTGACAGTCTATCTTCCCCTGTGCCTCCCAGGAATCACAATCTGTTGACTTGTGCCCAGGGAAGGGTTTGCATCTGGACCTCAATCCCTCAACCTCAAGGCCTGGCTCTTGAGGAGTTAGAGTTTGCTGATTTACACTTCTCTCAGGGTATTCTTGAGATCCTAAAGGATTCCAGAAAGCCTTCCACTAGGGCTACTTATAGTTCTAAATGGAAAAGGTTTTCCATTTGGTGTGCTGGAAAAATATTTCCCAGAATCTGCTGAATTGCCCATTTTGTTAGATTACATGGTACATCTTAATTCCTTGGGTCTCAGACCAGCTACCCTGAGAGTTCATTTGGCAGCTGTGTCTGCTTTTGTGTCAGCAGGAAAGTCATCCTCTTTCCTCTCATCCTGTGTTTTCCAAGTTTTTAAGGGATTACTCCATACTAATCCTCACTTTGGAACCGCCCCTGCTTGGGACCTTAATGTTTGCATTGCCCAGTTAATGCAACCCCTTTGAACCCTCTGTCTTCTGCAGAGCTTAAGTACCTAACTTGGAAAACTGTTTTCTAGTGGCTATCACTTCTGCCAGACGATAAGTGAATTGCAAGCCTTGTCAGTGGAGACTGACTTTATTTCTTTCACAGGGATAAGGTAGTCCTTAGGACTAATGGAAGTTTTTGCCTAAGGTGGTTTCAGATTTCCATCTTAATCAATCTATCTCCTTCCAGTATTTTCACTGATCACTCCTCTTCGGGTGAGAGGAGGTTGCACAGCCTGGATGTTAAGAGAGCTCTTAGTTATTATATAGAGCGACTAAAGGTCACAGGTTTGAATCCTCCAACTTTCCTTACCTATGGTGAAGTTGGGAAAGGCAAACCTGCCACTAAGAGATCAATAGCCAGATGGATTGTCTCTTGTATCCAATTTGTTATCAGAGTGGGCAGAGCCTCTCGGGTTTGAGGGCTCATTCTACCAGGGGTACAGCTGCGTCCTCAGCTGCTGCCAGAGATATCCCTTTATTAGAGATTTGCCAGGCTGCTACTTGAAAACGGTAACACTTTTACCAAGCATTACCCCTGATGTCCAGGCCAGGAGAGATGCTCGGCTTGGCACAGCTGTTCTTCAGAGCCTATTCCTAAGTAGGTTCTGCCCTCCTCCATGGAGGTACTGCTGTGTATTCTGTTAATGTCTATAATATAGCAAGACTTATGTTGTTTGAAGAAAAAATTACTCACCTTAGTAATGTTGTTTCTTCTAATGGAGTCTTGCTATATTATAGACTTCCCCAACCTGCCCCTCTCAGAACCTCTACTTGGTGGGGTGCGGCAACTTATGTGGGCACTACTTATGTCCTGTTAGCATTTTGTCCCCTTTGGGACTTTGGGGTGTGTATGTGTACCGTGTGTGTGTTTTATTATACTTATGTTCCATTTTCATATTATTAGAATGGTGTTAGTATTTCTGGTCCCCTGACTTGAGTCTTGGGTGTTGGGACCATCAATGGTTGTTATTATTTGGTAGCCATTTGGCTAGTGTAGGTTACAGCTTCTACACAGACCTTAGTGAGTTTGGCTCGTAAAGATCTGACAGTTCAAGTTTGAAATGACACAGATAGAGCTGCTCTCGTTCCAAAATTCTATTTTGGAATGGTTTTAACCATTTCACTCCGGGGCAGTTCTAGAGCTGGATCAAACTGCTAATGTCTAATATAGCAAGACTCCATTAGAAGAAACAACATTACTAAGGTGAGTAATTTTTTCTTCCCTGCCTTGCTCTGTTTATCTATATACACTACCCTGTCACTTGGTTTCAAAGGACAAAAGAAGGCTACTGCCCATCGAGATTGTCCCCCACCACATTGGTGGGATAATTATACCTGGAAGTTGTTAGACTCGAGCCAACAATCCAGCCCCTTCTGAAGACTACATTAGAGCTACTGTCCACTAAGTATTGTGGAAGGAGATTCCACAGTTTGGGGTTCTTACTGTTAAGTAGTTTAACCTTTTGTTGTTTTAGCTTTAGATACAAATATCTGGCTGTTATGATACCGGGAAGTCCAGCTGGAAGAGAATGTAAGTCACAGTGGTGCATTAACTCCTGAGAATTTTGATTTTGTACAATAGGAGAAAATCACCTCAGTACATCTTGTGCATAGTGAGTGTAACCCTGTAACTCTTAATCTTTCCTCATAGTCAAGTTTGGATAAATAAGGGACCATTTTTGTGGCTCTTCTCTGCACCCTCTCAACCCTGTCAATGTCCTGCCCCAGATGGGGACTCCAGCAGGGGGATCCATAGTCCAGATGGGGCCTGACATAAGGTCTGTACAAGAGGATTATGCATTCCTGTGTCCTAGACACAAACGAACGTTGGATTCGAGTGAGCAAGGCGTTAGATTTCCTAGCTATCATCCTGCAATGATCACTAGAGGATAGTTTATTGTTAATGATTACCCCAAGATCACGTTCTAATGGTGACACATGAAGGCCACACTGTTCGAAAATAAGTCTGCCTAGGGTTGTTCTTACAAAGTGTACAACATGACACTTGTCTGAGTTGAGTGTCATTTTGTTTAAAACTGCCATTCTTCAATGGATTTTAGGTTATTCCTCATGGTTTCACTGTTTGTCGATGTAAGAACAGAGCCACACAGCTTGGTGTCATCAGCAAATTTTTGAGAGAACATTTTCAGGGCTAGCCTGCAGATCACTAATAAAGATGTTAAACAGGGTGGGTCCCAACACGGACCCCTGTGGGACCCCGCTGGTCACACTCAGCGGGTGGGAAAGTGAGCCATTAATTCTGACTTGCTGATATCTTCCATTCAACCAACCTGAGACCCAGTTAATTATGTAGTAAGAGAATCCCATATCATTCATTTTGTCAAATAGGATGTCATGATGGACTTTGTCGAATGCTCTACTGTAGTCGAGAAGTATCACATCCATAGGGATGCCATTATCCAATGCCGTACTGACATGATTATAGAAGGAAATCATGTTAGTAGTACAGGAGTATCCATGTTCAAAGCCATGTTGTGTAGTGTTCAGTCAAGTTACCCCCAATAGATTCGTGACTTAGTAGATTCTTAATAACTTTCTCCATGATCTTGCTTATAACAGAAGTCAGACTTATCGGACGGTAATTTTCTGGTCTAGAATGGTTACCCTTCTTAAAGATTGGGACTACAGTAGCCACTGTCCAGTCCTGAGGGATAATTCTCATATAAGGATTTGTTGAATATAATTGAGAGTGGTTTAGTAACAGCAGCTGTCTCTATTAGAAATCTGGGGCTGATGTTATCAGGACCTGGACTGGAATTAGGTTTTAGGGATAAAATTGCTTTTAGTGTATCATCCTCGGTGATGATGTAAGAGGGAGTAACATTGTTCGCAGGTTTGAATAGTTTAGGAACCTCTTTATTGGTAAATACTGAGCAGAATTGCTTGTTAAATGTGTCTGCCATATCTCTGTCTGTAGATATTATTGTGTCATGTATGCATAGGGGCCCCATATGTCTATTATTTATTTTTTTATTATTAAGGTAGGAAAATGGTGACTTATAGTTGTTTTTGGTATGGGCCAGATGAAACTCGGGTTTCTTTTTAGATTGCAGAATAGCTTGTTTTAGTGATTTTTAGAGTTTCCCTGTATTGAGTGAGCAATAATTTTCTGGTGTCTCCCTTGTTGTTTTTAACTCGTGCAAATAGCCTCTGCTTCTTCTTAATTAAGGCTTTGATAGTTTTGTTAAACCACAGGGGTATTTTCCCCTTTTTATTATATTTTTTTGTTATAGGAACATATAATTTTTCTGAGTTATAAATGGAAGTTTTAAAAAAGTCCCAGGATTCTTCCATGGTAAGAGAGGATAGTGCTGTATCCCAAGGAATTGAGTTTAATTGGTTATTAATAGCATTGAAATTAGCTTTTTTATAGTTTTTCAATTCAGTACAGTTGGTGATATGATGACAAAATGACAGTGTAAGGGAAATGGTATAGTGATCACTTGATCCTAGTGGGGCACCAATTATAACCTTGGATATTAGGTTCCCTATATTAGTAATACTAACATACTAACATACTAAAATGCCAGCAGAATAGGCCTAACGGTCTTTCGTGTCTGCTCGTTTGGTCAGTCCCCAACCTGGGTGCTGACCTTGCTGTCCCCCTCGCCTTCTCTGGCTTCTTCCTTCCCAGTTCCGGATATTCTTGCTGCATTGGATTTTGCTTCCAGAACCTTCCCAGTCCTGTCCCACCCCTCTTGAACCCTCCACTGTCTCTGCCTCCACCAGCCCCCTAGGCAGTGCATTCCATGGCTCCACCACCCTCTCTCAGTGAAGTAGCACCTCCTCCTTTCTCCCTGAATCTTCCCCTCCAGCTTGCACCCATGCCTCTAGTGGCCCCTTCCTCCTTCCTTCAAGCACCCTGACTGTTCCTCCCTGTTTACCTCTTCATGTACCTAAAGACCTCTATCATGTCCCCCAGTCCTTCCTCTCTTCCAATGTGTACATATTTAGCTCTTCGAGCCTCCTCATAGGTCCTGTCCCCAAGCCCCAAATCATTTTGGTTGCCCTCCTCTGGACCCTCTCCAGGAGGTTAATGTCCTGCTTTAAGTGTGGCCTCCAAAACTGCACGCAGTACTCAAGGTGCGGCCTCACCAAGCAGTTATACAGAGGGAGTATCACTTCCCTCCTTCTGGAGGTGATCCCCCAGCGATGCATCCCAGCATCCTGTTGGCCTTGGCTGCTGCCTCCCACAAGTCTCAGAGTTGTTCATCTTGACATCCACCACCACCCCAGGTCCTCTCAGCCATCGAGACTTGTAGCATTTCCCCCCCCCAGGGTGTACACTTGGCCTGGGTTTCTGGCCCCCAGGTGGAGTACCTTGCATTTCCCTGCATTGAACCTCAGCTTCCACTTTCTAGACCATCTTTCCAGAGCCTCCAGGTCCCCCTCCTCCCCATCCACCACCGCCCCCAGTTTCGAGTCATCTGCAAAGAGACTCATCTCACTCCTGATTCCTGTCCTTATGTCAGAGACGTAGGCGTTGAACAGAAGGGGCCCAAGGACTGATCCCTGGGACCCCACTAATGACCCTCCTGGGGATGAGACTATCCCGCAACTCACGACCCTCTGGGTCCGGTCCTGAGCCAATTGCCTCATCCATCTGATCATCTGGTTCCCCACCCCATTTCTCCCAGCTTATCCAACAGGCCCACGTGAGGAACAGAGTCAAATGCCTTGCTGAAGTCTAGAAAGAGGACATCCACTGGTCTACCCAGGTCCAAGGCACTTGTCACCCAGTCATAGAACTCCACCAGGTTTGTCTGACACGATTTCCCCGGGATGAATCCATGCTGTCTATCGTCCAGGCACCCTGACTTATCCAGGTCCCCCCCTAGCCTCTCCTTGACAATGCCCTCCATCACCTTGCCCACCACCGAGGTCAGGTTGACAGGCCTGTAGTTCCCTGCCACCTCCCTTGATCCCCCCTTGTGGATAGGCACTATATGTGCCATAATAACCAAGTCCAGTATATTGTCACCTCGTGTTGGTTCTGTAATGATCTGTTCAAGGCCCATGTCAACCATGAGTGTGATTAAGTCTTTCTCGGCCTGCGTACTTCCAGTTAAAGAATACCAATTTATAGTAGGCAGATTGAAATCACCCAGTATAAGGATTTTTCCTTTAGAGGCCATATCTAAGATTTCATTATTTAAGCAAGTAGAGTATTCTTTATTTGATGTCGGGGGCCTGTAGCATGTCCCTACCATCAGCTGTGGGTAACCCTTGAACTGGATGTTTTCCCAGATTGATTCAGTATCGCTCGTTGAGGGGATTTGAAATGAGGATATGTCGTCTCTAACATATAGACATACCCCCATTTGTCCCTGGCGGTCCTTATGATACAGTTTATACCCTGGGATGTGCTGGATCCAAGAAGTATCGGGATCCCACCAAGTTTCTGTAATGGAGATGAGTCCATATTTATTCAGTTGACACATAGCTTCTAGTTCAGCCATTTTAACCTGATTTAAAGATCTAGCATTTAAACTGAGTACCTCACACTCAGAAATGTCCGTAGTAGGTCTCTTTAGAGAACAGGATCTTCTGTCACTGATCTCTCCCCCGAGTTTTAGTTTAAAAGTTTGTTAATGACTGTTGTAAAGCTTTTACCCAGGAGTGAACTACCCCTGCGACTGAGGTGGAGTCCATCCCAGCAGTACAGTGAGTCTCTTAGATAGAAGGTCTCCCAATGTGTTAGACAGAGAATGTTCTGTCAGAGACACCATCGTCTGAGCCAGTCGTTAAAGGCCTTAATCTTTGTATTAATAATATCAGGCGCTCTCGGTATGGGTAGAATCTCTGAGAAGCATGCTATGCTATTTTTTTCCGCTAGTACATTATTGAGAGCTATAATGTCCTGTTTAAGTTTGTCAGTACTACCTCTATTTATATCATTTGTACCTGCGTGTACTATGAACACTTGATTTTCACCAGCCCCTTTCAATATATTTTTAGCAGTAGCAGTGATGTCGGATACACGAGCACCTCGCAAGCTAGAGCAGGTACGGTTGAATTTGTCCATGTTACATATAGGGCGATCCAAGTGTTTAATAATTGAGTCACCAAGAACAAAAATTTGTTTAGTTAGTGGGTGAGATTCTATATTGCTAGAATTCGGTGGTAAAATAACTGAATCGTGATTTTGGTCTTTTGTTCGGGATTTGTTTTGTTTGGGTGTGGGGAACACCATACAGTTATTCTCTCTCCTACGGGGTGGACTACTGACTAGGGGGTCATCGCAGGTGGTATTGATAGTGACATCATGGGATGGAACATTTATGTCCTGCTTGAGTGCATCATATTTATTGAATAAGGGTAGGGGTAACATATTGCATCCAATTTGTCCCCCCCTACGCCAGGATTTACCCTTGGTACCATTGCCCAACTATCAGGCTCCTCTTGAAATACAGCAGGAGTAGAGGAGGTAATGACATTAGTACTTATAACGGTTGCTGTCTCGTCCACAGATGGGGGAACTAAAGATAAAGACTGTCCCTACATAGAGTCAATATAGTCCTCCAATGCTTCAATCTCAGGACCAACTGTTGTGGAAGCCAGTAAACGGTCAATTTCTTCCTGGAGGGCTTCCGCCATTAAACATTTATTACATACAAAGTTGGTAGTCTGGGGACCAATGGCATACATAGCGCATGATAGGCAATAGTTATTTGGAGCCTCCATGTTAGTACGTCAGGCAGAACACCTAGGTTAAGTAATTGTGTATTATAGCAAAGATTAGTTTACTTACAGTTTCGGGGCCCTGGTCCCGGCGGACACGGCAGACACGCATGACGCGCGTGTCTCTCAGCTTACGCGCGACTCCTGCACGCAGTGTCGCTCTGCCGCTGCTGCAGGGGTAAGCTTAACGCGAGTGGCCACCCGGAAGTAGAACTAGGGGTCACAGGAACTCACAATGTGCAGCACAGTAAAACCCTAATACTGCGAGGTTTAACAAGTGGCCTATGGATGACAGAGTAAAACACTAATTACAGTGCAGAGCAAACGTTAATTCGGTACAGAAAGCCCACCGTAGCTGGTTTAAGGACTGTTTGCAGTTGTCCTGGTTACCAGCTCTCTTCCTGTTTCCTGCCTCGTCGGCAGTGTAGCAGGGCTCACACAGTTAACAAAATAAACACTTTAAATGAAGTAGGTCCTACCAGGCACAGTCTGGGATCTGTGCAACCTTGCAGGCAGTATTTTTTGTGCTGTGCTTGCTGCAGGGGCAAGCTTTAATGCAGTGGCGGCCGGAGTAGAACTAGGGTCAGGGGTCCCGTGATGTGCAGCACAGTAAAACCCTAATACTGCGAGGTTTAACAAGGGCCTATGGATGACAGAGTAAAACACTAATTACAGTGCAGAACAAACGTTAATTGCACAGAAAGCCCACCGTAGCTGGTTTAAGGACTGTTTGCAGTTGTCCTGGTTACCAGCTCTCTTCCTGTTTCCTGCCTCATCGGCAGTGTAGCAGGGCTCACACAGTTAACAAAATAAACACTTTAAATGAAGTAGGTCCTACCAGGCACAGTCTGGGACCTGTGCAACCTTGCAGGCAGTATTTTTTGTCCTCCTCCTGCTGTGTTTCCTTGTATTTCCTGAAAGCCATCTTTTTCACCCTTACCTTCCCAGCCACTACCTTTGAGAACCATAATGGCTTTCTCTTGCCCTTGTTTACTTGCCTAATGCAAAGGTTTGTCGCCTCCACTATGGCTCCTTTCAGATGGGCCCACTACTCCTCCACTCCTCCACCTTTTGTCCCTCCCTGCCAGGGTTTGCTTGAGACATATCACCATCTTAGTAAAGTCTGCCTTCCTGAAATCCAGGATCCTTGCCTTTGTGTGGCTTGACTCTGCCACTGTCCTCATGCTGAACCACACTGTGCGATGATCAATGGATCCCAGATGTTCAGGTGAATTATTATCAAAGGAGTGCTGTAGCAAAGTATCAATGTCTGCAGAGACAGTTGCAAAGTCTTCCCCTTCCGTTTCTGACCCCCACAATTTTTGCACCCCAAAGAAACCCTGAGACAAAATAACTGGATCCTCACCACCTACATTATCAGCTTCTTTCCCCCATTTCTGTTTGAAATCCTCCACCGCTGTACTACTCGGCTGCACAGCATCAGACCCCTTTTCAGTCTGCGGGAATTGAGTACCATTTTGTCCTGCAGGAGATTCACCCACTCCCCCAAATCCCGGGTGAGTAGGCGTCAGAGCCACTCCTACCTGCATCTCCAGTGTCAATCAGCAGTTCCGATATGGAACTTTAATTTTTCTGATCAGCATCCTGATAGTGCTGCACAGCAGATGCCACCACGGCATCCTCCTCCATGCTCAGACTTCTTAGGAATTCCTCCATACTTTTCTCGATCTCCATACTGTATTCCAACCCTTCCAGGTGTCACGAGGTCTAAACCTCACTCTCAGATTCTTGGCAGTATTGGGAGTGCAAGGAATCAAAAACACGTTGCATAAGAGTAATAAACTGGTTTATTACTACCAAAGGATAAATCACAGTTGCCCTAAGCAGTTCTTACCAATATGAACCAAGAGCCAATGCTAAGCGTTCCCTATACCTCGAGGTCTCTTGGGGTCTCCGAGGTATAAGACTCAGTGTCTCACATTATATACCTATGATAATTACTATGGTTACTGTAAGATAGAAACATTTCTAGTTATAGAGATGAGCCCTATTGGCTAAATTAGAGGTGGCTCAATGGTCCAAGATAACATTATACAATTTTGTAGTAGTCATCACTTTGTGAAACAAAAGAGAACAGTACTTACAGAGTTTTACATAACTCAGTGTAATAGTACAAATCACCAAAAGGTGGCAATGCCGACTTACATATCATAATCATTACAAGGACATGGATGTCCTAACATCTTGTAACTGAGAAATACACAGAAAATACATCGAAAATATATATGTATTAGCAAGCAAAGTGTATTACAATAATATGCGTACATATCCTGACATCTACTCTTGTACGGTAGATGCCCTAAGCCCTATATGTTAGTATAACATATGACTAAGCATTAGCTGTCTACGGTGTACCTCTGGGGGTACCAATAAGGGTGCAGGGACCTCATGTAACACGGGTCTCCCGTGGTTTCTGGCATATGTTGTGCATTGTTCTGTGCACCCTGGCATTGGCGCCCCTCCGCCTTGCATTTCTCCACATCTGTGGTGAGTTTGTTCCATAACAGGCATTCCTGCCATGCAGTGACTTCCACCAGTTGTCTCCGTTTACTCTCCAAGTCTAGAAACATGTCCTGTGCATCCTGTTCCAACCTCTGGGTCGGTGGTGAGTACTCCCGTGGCTACTTCACTGAGGGGGCCGCTTTCCTTCTACATTAGCCATAGTAACTTCCAGAGAACTCAAGGGAGGAGAGGCCATCCCTCCTGCTGCGACCACATCCATCATTGCACTGACTCCAGGGTTCTCCATCCACTAGGGACAGCAGCTCCCCATACTGAAGAGCAGGAAAGTTTTTTATTTGCAGAAAATGTAAAAGGAAGAACACATAAAATACATAAAGAAATATGTAAAAATAGTGAATTCCAAAATACAAAAAGAAAAACCACCATCAATTTCTATCCCTAAGTGCTACCATATACCTGTGGTGCCTGTTGTTTTTAATACAGACTACCATCATAGACTCCTTGTCCCCAATCTCCTAAAACCAAAAACTAAAAATACTCCTTAAGCTAAATAACTAACTATAACACAATTTAATCTAACACAAAATATAAGCAGTAGGCAGATTAATCTATCCAGGATCCAGTGTCACTGTAGCCGGAATATGTCTCCACCAAGTGGACATAACTGGAGCTGGCAAAGTCGAATTTACTTTCTTATAAACATTTTCTATCTCCTTTGTTATTTTCATTATTAGACCTTCAAGAGAAATACATTTTTGCTGAAGGGCATATTGGCAACGAACCTACCAGATTGACTATTTAATAATTGCCATCAAGACCCTTAGCGTACTTATGTTAAAATCCTTCCATATTGTATTAAACTGACCATGAATCAATACCTCATATGATATGGGAGACAGCTGTGGAAAGGCCCGTGTCTATGCCAATTCTGTCCAAAAGGTGTGTGTATAAGAACATTCAGAAAAGAGATGAGTCATAGTCTACCATATTTTGGCACTCTGGCCGTAAACAAAGCCTGTCTTGTGTGGATTTCTGGTAATAATTTTCCTGTACGTTCAATTTGTTGTGACAACACAACCAAAGGTTATCCCTTATTTTTTGTGGTACCGTTGTATCCGTAAGTTGTCTCTGCAAATTCTTTTCATCAGTATTTACTGGATAACTAAAACAGAGGGGAACCAAAAAGTGTTTACGAAGTACCTGTTGAGCCAGCCCTTTTCTGGTATTAGAAAGGACTTCAGGTTCAGAAATTTGCTATTGTTTAACTTTAAAAAAAAAATCTATTAACTACAAAGCCATCCCAGATGACAGTGCCTGAAAAGCCCCCCATCTTGGGGCTTCTCATTTTTTTGCAAAAAATAAACACAACGGTGTTGTAGCATGGTAACCCAAATCATTTGTTTCCATTGCAGTATTGGAGCTGTAGTATTATAAAGAAAAATACAAAAAAAGAAGACTACCGGGTTAAGCATATTTAAGCCCCCCTTTTCAATTGGCCAATACGTGACTGAATGCTTGACCGGGTTGAATCTACTGCCCCATAGCAGCTGGAAGCACACATTGAACAGTCTGGCTTCCAGTTGTTGCGGCAATGGAAAAATAGAACTAACGGTCAGAAAAAGTGGGATAATGAAAGTTTTCAACATGAAAATCCGTTTTGTCCTCGTCATTGGATATGATTTCCATGTTAACACTTTTTATTCTGTTTGAGCCAGACAGGGCACCCAGTTACCCCGGCTGGATCAGGGCATCCAAACTTAAGACCCAAGAGCTTCAAGAGTTCCAGCTGAATCCTAATACCTGCTAAATCCTTTTTCTGTGTTGGCTGGCCATATGTAAGAGCCATACCTATACTTCTGGTCTTATTCAGCTGAGCAGCTGCACAAGTGGAGTACCCCTATATTATTTCTAATGCCCGTAGGCCAGAATACCGTTCACCCTCTAGTAGGCAGACATCATCCACACAGGCCAAAACTATAGGAAAGTTACTGCCCAACAGGGTTATCATATGTTGAATTTTCTGGTCCAAGTTTAACTTATGTAATAAGGGGTCAATTGCGAAAACGTACATAAAGGGTCTTAGGAGGCATCCCTGACATACTCCCCTCTTAATGGTCACATGGCTGCCTCTGAACCCATTCACCATAGGGCTGGTGAATGCCTTGACATATATAAGCTGAATCCAGTGTATAAATGTCTATGGTATGCCATAATAAGCTAATACTGTAAAAAGATAATCGTGGAACACTAGATCAAATGCCTTGGTCTGATTTAGACTCAAGACATAGCCCTCTGCCATAGTGCCTTCATAAACTTCTCTCAAGGTTTTAAGATTGTCCTGCATGTTTTGATGTGGAATGGCACATGTCTGGGTATTAGAAATGACCACGGCTGTCGCCTGAGAGAGCCTTTTACTAAGGATTTTACTTAAAATTTTCCAGTCCACATTAAGCAAGCTAATTGGTCTCCAGTTATGCAGAACCAATCTATCCCCCTTTTTAAATAGGTAAATCAAGATGCTATCTGCCAGTACAGACAGTGTATTAAAATTCCCAGATAATACTGCGTTAAATACAACCATCAATTGGTGGCTCAAGAGGTCCGTCTTTTTATAAAATTCCCCAGGTAGCCCATCGGGTCCTGGGGCAGTGTTATTTTTTAAGCCTAAGACCACCTGTCTGACCTCTTCCTGGGTAATGGGGAGTGTCAACTGCTGTATCATATCTGCCAACAAGGTTGGTACTGACATGCCTTCAAAGAAGTCTTTTAGGTGTCAGAGACAGGAACCGCACGTCTAAATAATGATGTGGTGTGTTGTACTACAACCTCCATTAAATCCTGGTTTGAACACACCACCTCTCCTGTATCAGATTTTAACAGGGCCATATATTTTGCATCTACCCTGCTACTGCATCCATCGTAAGGATTGATAGTAGTTGCCACCCCCCGTGTACTAAATTTGTGCTCCATAAATAATGAACTCCCATGATCATATTGGTATTGACTCATATTTTGTTTAACTGTTGCAATTTGGGAGGTATAATCCAAACCCATGTCTGAAGTCAATGATAGCAGTTTCTGTAGATGCCTACGTAATTCTAGGTATTTAAAATACTTAGTTCTACATAGAAACATAGAATTTGACGGCAGATAAGGACCGCTTGGCCCACCCAGTCTGCCCATTTCCCTACCTAATGGATAAGCTGCAGATCCTAGTTAACCAGCAGCCTACTTCTTCCTACCCCCACCCCCTAGAATTGCCTTATAACTGTCCCATGCATGCTTGAATTCCACCACTGTTTTTTGACTCCACAACCTCCTCTGAAGGCCGCCCATGCATCCACAATCCTCTCAGAAAAAATACTCTAAATTATCTCTGAGCCGCCCTCCCATCTTCAAATTGTGCCCCTTGTTCTGCACACCTCTTTTGAAAGATGCTACCTCTTGGACTTTGTTGACCCCTTGAGGCACTTGAAAGTTTCTATCATGTCCCCTCTCCTCCTTTCCTCGATGCTATACATATTAAGCTCCTTAAGTCTCTCTTCATATGTCTTCCGTGCAGACCCTGCATCATTTTAGTTGCCCTCCCTGACAACTTCCATCCTGTCTATGTCTTTGAGGAGATTGGTTCCAGAACTGCACGCAGTACTCCAGATGGGGTCTCACCAGCTGTCTGTACAGAGGATAATAACTTCCTGTTTTCTACTGGTGATGCCTCTCCCACGCATCCCAGTATCCCCCAGCCCTCCCTGCCCTCTCATTGCTTGCCCACCTTTAGGTCATCTGATATGACTCACCCTCAGGGTTCCTTTCTCCATTTTGTTGTTGTTAGTATCTCACCCCCCATTGTGTACTCTTCCCTGGTTTTGTTTCCCAGGTGCATTACCTTGCACTCTTAGCATTGAATCTAAGCTGCCATACATTTGACCATTCCTCTAACCTTGCCATGTCCCTTCTCATCCTTTCCACTCCTACCTTGTGCATCAACTCTGTTGCAGATCTTTGTGTCATCTGCAAAGAGACATACTTTTCCTTCCAGTCCCTCTGCAGTGTCACTTATAAAGACATTGAAGAGGACCGTCCTAATACTGAACCTCATGTACCCCACTAGTAACCCCCTTCTTCAGAGTGGACTCCATTTACTATTACTCTCTGTGTCCTATTCTCCAGCCAATCCTTACCCAGGCTGTCATCTTGGGACCCACTCCCAGGCTGGCTAACTTGTATATTAATCTTTGTGGGACTGTCAAGTGCCTTGTTAAAGTCTAGGTAGGCCATGTCCACAGCCCTCCCTGATCTACTACTTTGGTCACCCAGTCAAAGAAATCTATCAGATCTGCCTGGCATGACCGTCTCCGCCAGAATCCATGCTGCCTTGGGTCCTCAGCCTCTGGCCTCTAGATACTGACAGTTCCTTCCTTCAGAAGTGATTCCATCATTTTCCTATCACTGAGGTTAAACTAACAGGTCTGAGTTTCATGCTTCTGCCTTACTCCCACTTTTGTGAAGGGAATCACATCTGCCCCTCCAGTCCTCGGGTACCACCTCATCCTCCCATGAATTGTTAAAGAGGGTAGTCAGTGGTGTCACTAGTTCTACCCTTAGTTCTTTAGAATTCTGGGATGAATCCTCATCAGGCCCCATTGCTTTGTCCACCTTCAGTTTTAAGAGTTCTTTCAGAACCCTTTCTTCTGTAAATGGGCTGGTATCAACTTCTGTATCCAGAGTGTTTCTACTGTTTGTTTTAGGTACCTCCTCTTCATTTGTAAATACCAAGCAAAAATATTTGTTTAGTATCTCTGCTTTTCACAGTCACCCTCTGCCCACCCTCCCTCCCCTTTATTAAGCCTCACTGTCACCCCTTGGTCTTCCTTCGCCTCCTGATGTACCTATAAAAGGTTTTATCCCTCTAACTGAGTTGGCTATCTTTTCCTCAGTTTGGGCTCTCTGCTGTTCTGACTGCCTTCCCAGCTTCCTTTGCTTTAACTGATACAGTTCTCTGTCCTGCTCCTTCTGTGATTCCTTGTACTTTCTGAATGCTTTCTTTTTCTCTTGAACCTTCACTGCCACTTCCTATGATAACCATAGTGGTTTCTTACATCGTTTCGTTTTGTTTATTTGCTTCACACAAAGGCTTGTTACCTCTGTGATGGCAGTTTTTATTATTCTCCATTGTTCTTCCACCCCTCCTTCCTGCCCATTTGCTAGTGCATTCCTTAGGCACTCACCCATTTTGGCAAAGTCATCCCTCCTAAAGTCCAGTACTTTTGCCTTTGTATGGCTTGACTCTATTGCTGTGTTTATTGTGAACCATACTGTTCGATGGTCGCTAGTTCCTAGATGGCTACCCACTTCTACATCTGATCCTCTCTCCATCTCCATTTGAGAGAACCAGGTCTAAGATTGCTCCTCTCGAAGTGAGCTCCAATACTAGTTGTCTAAGGTATGCCCCCTGTAGGGCATCTAGAATAACCCCACTCTTCGAAGTGGCTGCTGCAACTGCACTCCAGTTAACATCTGGCATGTTCAGATCACCCATCAGCAATATCTCCCCTTTTTCTGCCATTCTAAGTATACTTTCTATCATTCTTTGTCCATTTCCTCCTCGAGAAGGGGGTTCAGATACAACCCCAGCGGATTGTGGTGCCATTGCCTGTCTCCAAATTTACCCACAGTGCTTTCTTCTCCCTGTTTACCCTTATGTTCTGTTGCTTTGATCTCCTTCCTATAAGAGCTACTCCTCCTCCTCTTTTACCCTCCCTGTCCCTCCTGTAGATAGTGTATCCTGGTATGTTTACGTCCCAGTCATGGTTTTGTGTACCATGTTTCTGTGACTGCCCACGATATCCAGATGTTCCTCCTCCATCAAGGCCACTAATTCAGGAAGCTTGTTACTCAGACTACGGGCATTGGTACTCATTGCTCTCCATTTTTTGATGGCTTTACCTTCTGTTGCAGCATCCCCCACTGACCTTTCTACCTCAGTCTTTTTCTCATTTAGTACCCTGTTTTGTAGGGAGAGGCTGGGATTTTCCTGCTGCTTATCAGTGCCTCCCCCCTTGACTAGTTTAAAAGCTTGCCAATGAAGCATTTAAACTGATTGCTCAAAAGACTTGTTCCCTTCCTGGACAGATGCAGACCATCCTGGCAGTATAGGCTGGTGTCCCTCCAGGTGGAACCCCAGTCCCCAATGAAGCCAAACCCCTGTGCTCCACACCATTTTTTCAACCATTCATTAAACTGCATGGTGCAAAGTACCCTCGCCTCACCCATGCCATTGACAGGCAGCACCTCTGAGAAGGATACTGTGTGTGCTACTTGTCTTAGGCCCTCCCCAACTCTGCAAAGTCCTCCTGCACTGCTCTAATCTCATGATGAGCCAAGTCATTTGTCCCTAGGTGGACAATGACATCCAGCTCAGACCCGTGCAACTGTTCTCGTGATCCTGAGTATGCTTCCTGTCCCTCCAAGCCATGGCACCAGGTAGGCACCTTACTAGTTTTCCCTACTCCCCCAGTTCTATCCCCAATAATTGAGTCCCCACCAGGAGCTGCTTCCTTTTCTCTGTGGTGTCCTCTGCTCCTTCCTGTGGGCCTCCCTGCGACAGTTGTCCTCAGCCTCCTTAGTCTCCTCTGCAGGTGCATCCATAGGGGAGCTATGCTCCCCAGAATGGTGTATGGATTGTGGAGTGGAACAATTGACTGGGTGTGCCCTGTTCCACCATCCTCACCCTCTCTGAGCCCACTGTGGTCCAACTGCTGTGCTTTCTTCGCAACCTCTGAGGTAGTGGTGGTGGCTCTGGTGCTCCCTGGATGGGGGAGGTTCCCTTCTTACTGTCCAGTGTGGCCTGGGGAAGGTTCCCTTACTACTGTCTAGTGTGGCCTGAAGACGGGCAACTTCCTCCCTTAGGGCAGACTGAGGGAGGAACAACTAGATTTCGCCACAAGCCAAAAAAGGTTTTGTGTTTCAGCCTTTGTGTCTTGCCACCATAAGAGTGGGTTAGTATAGAGCTCCAACAGAGAGACTGTGGATTCTGTGAAGTATTGTGAGTCCAACCAGGACAAGGAGTCTTCCAAAAGGGAAGTATTCAGTCTCCACCAATTATGTGAGGCTGGTTTATTTACCGCCATTCCCAACTATATAAGTACCATCCCGTGATCTGAGGTTTCAACAGGTATTACATCGTGTGATTGATAAGGGAGCCACTCCGATAAGAAAAAAAAATCCATACTCGTTGGTAAGCACCCTTTATTAAAAGTGTGTTTAGGTGGATGTGGCCCATATGTAGCACTGTGTACTAACCTAGTGGTCTGGTGCATCTCCCTTAAAAAATTTGTATCACTATATAATTTTGTAGTACTGCCTGCCTTATCAGACGGAGACAATATACAATTAAAATCACCTCCCAGAATAACTGATTTAGTCGTATGTAACTATGGGCGAAGTTCTTTCATAAGGCCCACCCGGAAGAATTTGGTCTGGGGATTGTATAGGTTGATTAATCTATATTCTTGTCTCTGAAAAGTAATATCCAAAATCAAAACCCGTCCTGGTACCAGGTCTAACAATCTGGACACAAATATGCCTTGTATATTAAACAAAATCCCTAACCCAATACAAGTCTTCTCCCCAAGGACCAAAATGATGGCCCCCCCAAACCATTCCCTTGTTGCCAAATTAATCTCATGAATGGTGTGTAGTCTTGTGTCTCGTAGAAAATAAATCGATTTATTTAAGTCACGTAAGACAGCAAAGATGGCAGTTCTTTTTCTTGGGGGCTTAATACTGTTGGTATTCAAGGAGCCACAGGTTAGAGTATGTATTGGCATAATTCAGGAGTCAGAAAAGCCCAGCCCTCATGCCTGAGGAGATTTTAGCTTGGATTGCTTCCTACTAGAGGATCTGGAATCACTGGACATGCCCTCAGTGTCAGTCATTGCCTCAGGTTGCGAAGATGCTACCGAAGAGGCATCATATTCCGGCCTCTGTTTCCTTTTGCCAGCACTGCAAATCAGTTTCTGGTGTTACATCTGGCGGGGACATATTTAGGCCCCCCCCAGGCATGGCCCTTTATTTCTCTGGGAGCACCTGCCCCTTGACTGTTCCCATACCAGTTCCATAGGAGGGGGCATACCACTGCCCTGGCCTTTGCCTTGGTCTTGCAGCCCTTTGGTAGATGACTGATTCAGATCTCGGTTAGGGACTGCTGCTGTAAGTGCAGTGACATCTGGCAAGGCTTCCTTGTGTTGAATGTCCATGTGGAATTCTTCCTGTGGCTCTGAAAGGCCACTAGGGGTAGATTCCTGAGGTGTCAGGATTAGAACCACCTGGTCTCTTGCAGCCCCATCTGGAATTTCATTAGTAGTGAGGACAGAGATGAGTGAGGTCTGCTGTGGCTGGGTATCGCAAGCTTTTTGTTGGGCCCAGGTAACCATCTGTTCCTGATCTTCAGTAGTAGTAGAAGAGTTGTTGTGCATTGCCCAGGGGCAGTTCTTGTACGTTTGCCCACATGTCCAACAGCACCACACAGGAAACATTTCATTTTATCACAGGTGCTGTTCAAGTGGGTGTATGCCCCAGATCGACAATGGTACTTAGGCTGACCAGCGTAAAAAATAAAGCCTCTGTCCCTGCCAAGGAAGAAACAACTTGGCAGATGTTGTATAGACCCATTAGATTGGGGCAGACGCACCTTAATACGCTATCCCCCTGTCCAAATCTGTAAGGAATCCAAAATCAGTTCTGGGAGACCCAGGACAGTACAGTTAGATTTCAGCCAGTAGATGATGTCTGCAATAGCCACCCCCCTCATTTTAAAAAAGCACTGTAACAGTGTGGAACGCTGCTCTGGTAAGTGGGATAGCCACAAAAGGGGACCATAACAGTGTGTGTTTAACTTCTGGATATCTTTGCCAGAAACTTCCTAGAGCATGGGCATTTTTAAAACTGAGATCAAAAATAGAGCCTCCATAGCTATGGATAAGAGCATACAACTCAGATGCAGCAAACCCCATACTTTCTAGAATCAATTTTCGACCAACATGCAGTCTATCTGGATATGTCTCTAAGCCCCTCTGTACTTAAGACGTACAGCATTTCGCCATTTAGCAAATTCAGGTGGGATATGGAACAATCCTGCATAAGTTCTGGTGTTTGGTCCTGTCCGAGGTGCAGACGAGGTGCCTCTCCACTAGTGTGTCTCCCTGCACAGTCTGAGTTACTCTGCCGAGGGGTGGGGGGTCTCCTTGTGAGCTGGGGCTATGCAGTAATCTGCCTGAGTCACTCCTGGAATCAGACTCAACTCTACCACAGTGTCATCAGACAGGGGTGTATCAGAGGGTTTTTGTGGTAGGACTGGATGCTGAGTTAACTTAAAAGTAGAGGGCAAAGATAAAGGGTCATCCATAACACACCCGTCAACTTGTACACTAGGCGTGTGCTCGGCAGGGGACATCCATGGTTGTGTCCCGTTAGCCGTACCCACCCGACAGTACTCAGGGCTTCTGGAATTGTAACTCCTGTGCAGGAAGTGTCAGCGTCATAATTCGGGGGGGGGGGCATTCCGTGCCCTAACCTTCCCTGTTGAGGTAATAACTCAGTAGTACTGTCCATTATTTCCATTGCTGCACTGTCCTTCGAGGCAGACTCCCGGGGGGGCTGGCCTGTTGTGCATCAGCACTTGCCAGCCCCTTCAGCTGACCACAGACTCTACTGCAACATAAACACTGGGACCCTCCCAGGAAATGTGTATGGTAAAGGCATTACCTGTTTGTGCCGAAGTCCCAGGTTTCATCTCCCAATGTGCCATAGTCTCCCCCTCATCAGCCATCATCTCCACCGGAGAGAAAACCAAGTCAGAATTCTGTTCCATCACCCAGATAGAAGCCGAACCACCAAGGGACCGCTTTGTTTGTTCCTGTTGAAGCATTCTATCACCCACGTCCAGTAGGCTAGCAATGTGCGGGGAGCCATTCTGCCCATTTAAAACTGCCTCTTGCTCGGCAATTATGTCTAGCAACTGCTGTTTGCGACCCTCCAGCTCCAGGAAAATATCATCTGCCGCATCCTGCTCCATTTTCTCCAGCCTGGTTAGTGGGCGATTCTGCAACTTTTTTTCCATTTGTAAATCCTTAGAGAAACAACCCGCTGCTCCTAGGGAAGCAAAAGCACAAGGTGGAGCCAACCCTCCTGCCTCCTCCAACTCTAACTCCACACTGGAACCTTCGGCTGCCATCCTAACTGGTTACAGCACCCCCTACTGACAAGAGATGGGGAATTTTTTATTGAGAGGACTATAGACAATATTAACATACATCACCAATTAATACAGGTTACATATCTTTTTGACATAATACATGAACTAAGCACATAAATATTTAGTCTTGACTTACAAATGTTATCATGACTTGTGTACTATCAATTATAATCATTTTTTATCTTAGCTCTATTTCTAATTTCATGGGGGCTTTGCCCATTTTTCACAATTAATCCACAATAATCTTAAGCGTTCTTGACCATGTTTTTTACTGTCAGAAAACCATAGCTTCTGTAAACTGATCTCAACAGTTTTCAAAATTTCAATATTTGACACTTGTCTCTGATGTATAACCCAATTACATTGTGCCTGTCATAAATAGTACATTATAATTGCTAGGATTACATATAGTATCTCTACATGGTATTTTCCCCAGTTTCCATCTAATACTCCATAAAACAATGCTCCATAAGTCAGTTTTTCAAACAGAGGCTCGTCCCACTTAAGTGCTAAATATGACCAAAAGCTTCTTGTGGATGGACAGCTTCAAAAAAAGTGTTCTTGAGTCACCAATGTCTGTACGCAAGTGTCTTTTAGACAATCTCTCTCTCTCTCGAACCTGCTTATGTTTATTGTTATTTTTAACCGGTATCCTACCATGCAGTCCTAACCATACTGTATCCCACACAAAGTCAGGTAACCTTTTAGAACATAACATGTTTAAGTTCAATTGCAGTTTCTCTTGTGGACAATCCTGTCATGCTGGATAATATATGCATAAACTTCTTTACGGGATTTGCTGGATAATATTTCAGCAGTGACAAGAGTAGGGGCATTTTATTGATGAATAGGACTGCATTACAAAATAAACAAGTACATAAATGTCAAACAAAATACATAGCAGAGACCTAGCTGAAATGAAAAAAAACAAAATTAAAAAAAAAACAAAGAAAATTAAATTATGAACACCAAGATACACAATTATTCCATAAAAAAAGGTTTGAGAGGGCGAACCCAACGTTGAATCATAAAGCATAAGTCTGTGAAGAGCAGAACAAATATTGGCAAACAGTGCATCATATGAAACAGTCTTTTGTTGCATTAACCACATACAGCCAGATTGGCAAATAAAAAACCTGATAATACAGAATATAACATAAATAGTATCGCTATGATAGCGTACAAAGGTATTACCTAACGGACCAAACATTAAAGAAGGGTAGGTAATACAAAGAAAATCTGCTTCTTGCCATCGATCAGCCAAAAAGGACCAAAATGGTTTAATGTATTCACATTCCAAATACAAATGTTGCTGTGTTTCTAGAAGTGTAGTGCACTCAGGTCTGGGACAGAAACATTCTGACATTTGCTTATGCTTACTATTACCCTTAACACCCAGCCTCCCATAATTGCCCAACCAAACACAATCCCATATATACGGGGGCAGTCTCTTATTGGTTAGTTGCTTCAAAATCAGGGCTTTCCTAAAATCAGGGCAGTCAGGAAACACAACTTCTGCAGTACCGTCTGTAGACAGAATAAAATTATAAAGCTGTTTCCTATTTAACTTCAAGAAATGATTTGGGGTAATGCCCCATCTAATAGTTTGCTTCACTAAAGCGGTCCCAAATGTTGGCAGGTTAGGGAACCTAGACAATAATCTAGGTTGTTTAGAGTGCCAACACTGTAAACATAGTTGCAGCCATTGCTCTACTAAAAATCTCCAAAATACTACACCGGTTTCAACACAGGACTCAAATTGAAGAATAAAAAAATGCTAAAAAAGAAAGCCACTGAATTAATCATGTTTACTCCACCTTCAGAAACAGATAAATCAATTCCCTTTTAATAGGGTTTAATCTGGATCCCCAAAAGGCTCGGAAAAAAATTGCTCTGTAATCTAGTTCTGAAAGCTGAAGGTGGTGGGAAAATATAGCTGATGTATAAAAAGAGCGGGGTAAGAATGGTCCTAATAAGTAATACCTTCTTCTTTTTGGAAAGTTGCTGTCCTTTCCAACTCCTTATTAATCTATCTCCCCTATCAAGGGCTTTTTCCCAATTCAGGGAAGCCATATCCCCAGGGCCAAACATTACCCCAAGGAGGGGAATGGGGTCTCTAGAAATAGGAATATCAGATAGTACACCTGAAGGAGGAACCGGAGTAGAACCGAGAACCACACCTTTACTCTTAGTATAATTAATTTTGGCGCCTGAAAGACGAGTATAAAGATCAACAGTCTGCAGAAAGGCAGAAGAAAAATGGGAATCAAGAAGCAAAACCAAATCATCAGCATAAGCTAAAACCTTATGGTGAGGTGAGATGCGGCTAATGGGATATCTATACCTTTCAAATCCTGATTTGCCGACAACAATCTGATAAAAATATCAATTGAAAATGCGAAAAGCATAGGGCTCAGGGGGCAACCTTGCCGTACACCTCTCCCTACACCAATCCACTCTCCTAACCACCCATTCATGTTGGGTATAACAACTGCCTGTCTGTACATCGAGATTATCCACCCAACAGACTTTTCAGGAATACCAAAGGCAACCAAAACCTCAAACAAAAAAACGTGTTCCACCTGATCAAAAGCTTTTTCCTGATCAAGACTCAATTCAAATCCCTGTAAGAGGCCTAAATCCCCTTGAGAAAATATTTCCCTCAACCAAATAAGATTATCCTGTTGTTTTCTTCCTGGGACCGCACATGTTTGCATGGCACGAATAAGCAGTGGGGCAACTGTGGAAAGTCTGGCCAACAGCATTTTGCTTAGGATTTTAAAATCGGTATTTAACATGCTTAGGGGACGCCAATTCCCCAAGTCAGTTTTATCTCCTTTTTTAAACAAAAATATCAAAATAGCTTCGTTCATGGAGGGAGCAAAAGTACCAGTGTGCAAAATATGATTATATAACAAAACTAATACCGGACTCAACTCCAGTAAAAAGGTTTTGTAGAAACCTGCACCAGTACCATCAGATCCAGGGGCAGTCCAAGAAGTCATACTGTTAACGGCTGCCTGAACTTCCTCCAAAACAATATCTGCTTCCAAAATTTGTTTATGTGTGTCAGATAAACTGGGTAAAGCTAGATCAGCCAAACAGTGACGGATAGCAAAGTCTACATTAGTAGAATTAACAGCAAATAAGCCTTCAACATATTGATTTACAACCCATAAAAGATGAAGGGGGTCACTCACAACTTTACCTGCGGAGTCAGCCAGTGCAGTGAACAATCTAGAATCTGTTCTGGATTTACATTCTTTAAATGGGTCGAAGGATTTGTAACTGATTTTCATGCCAAACCGCAATTCCTGCATTAAAGACCTTCCCCTATCATACTGCAACTTAACCATCCAAGCCTTAATATTAGAAATGAAAGAACTATAATCTGAAGAGGTGGTATCAGCTAAAGAAATGGCATGTTATAACTGCTGTCTAAGTTTGAAATCATCTAAGTAATCCTTAGTAGTTTTGCAGTGGACATGTTGTTGGAAAAAATGTTTCCAACCTCTTTTTATATCTTCCCACCATGAAACAATAAAATCATAACACTCAGACACAGAAAGCCTAGCGGCCCAATCTCTAATCCAAAGCTGCCTAACTTTGGAGTCTTCCAACAAAGAGTCATTCAATCTCCACTTCTTTTTCCTGCAGCGAGGAACACCATCCCAAGTAAAGGAAACAGTCAAGGCATTATGATCTGAAAATTCAATAGGATGAACAAAAACGCGTGAAAGGCACACAACCTGAGATAAGAAAATGAAATCTATTCTAGTTTTGTAGATACCCCTAAAATACGTGTATCCCCTCGAGGATGGAACACACGATAGGTATCTACCAAGTGGGCAGTCTCAACTATTTTCTGCAAGGCCTGAGAGTCACAAAATAACTTTTGGGTGTGTAGACCCCTATCCGATTGTGCGAAACCACAGTTAAAATCCCCCAACCAGATAACCAAACGGGAAGTGTGTAATAAGGGTTGAATTTCTTGGAACAAAGTCACTCTCTGTGCCGTAGTTTGGGGGGCATAGATAGCAATAACTCTGAACCTTTCTGAATGAAAGGAGATATCTAAACAGAGGGTCCTCCCAGGATGGACATCTAGCAGTCTAGAAACATGTAATGCAGGATTTGATAAAAGAATACCAATGCCATCACATGTATCAGAGTCAGTGGACCAAAAAGAGGGGCCTAACGTCCAACACCTAGTCGCATGTCGAAGATCAACATGGGACATTAGTCGAGTATCTTGTAAACAAATAATATCGGACTGCAAAGACCTAAGAGTTGAAAAGGCCCCTATTCGCTTCTTCATACTTTTAATACCATTAACATTTAAGGTAGTAACTGTTAAGGAATGCATGAGGAAAGGCAAGAGAGAAAAAATACATAAAACAGCAGACTTTATGAGGGTTTACCTAATTGCCGTCCTCTAGTATGTCTGGCAGTGGAGTCCTCTGGGGTACAATCTGTATCTGGGGTAGAAATAATGGAAGAGGTGTTGGTATCCTCCCCAGAATCACCACCCATATCATCCCCTAAAGGAGCAAAGGAGTTACCCATTGATAGCAGGTCACGTACAGGGGAAATTATGGGAGGAGTTCTAACCTTTGTCATTGTTTTACCTTGCCTAGTGCGTTTCCTGGGCTGGACAGTCTTATAGGATGGGTCTATGGAGGTTGGGGGAGGAGGAGGAGGCATATCTGACTCAGTAGGTAAAATTCCAACCTCCATTACCTGTTCTTGCTGTAAAGTCTCTGGAAGGGGTGGAACCATAACATCACTTGAAGGTACAGCAGTGGCAACCAGGGGAGCAGCTAGTGGTGGGACAGTAGAAATCTCAGCTGGCTCCAGTGATTGTGGGACAGGATCAGCCGACGCAACTTGCTTTGCTAAAGCCTGTTGGGCCTGATTAATAAGGCCTTCATGGGAAGGGCAGTCTTCCCGATTGTGGGATGCCCATGGACAATGGCCATATGCATGCCCAGTTTGCTCACATAGATTGCATTTAAATAAAGTGAGGCATGCAGAAGCCAAATGCCCATATTCTAAGCAGTGAGCACACCTAGCAGTATCACAGGCTAAACTAAGGTGTAATCGAGACCCACATTTGAAACAAGAACGTGGCTGACCAACATAAAAAATAGAGCCTCTATCTTTCCCAAAAAAAATATACTTGGCAAGTGAACAGGGCCTGCATTTGTGGAAAGTTTTACTTTGATTTTCCACCCACCATCCCAGATTTGTTCACTGTCAGTAGTAGGGGAAGGTCTGCCCAGTATTTCACATCTTTGACATAACCAAAACAAAGTATCTTCCACATTGACACCTTCATTTTTAAACATCTCTGTAATGGTTCTAATTACAGGTAAGTGGAACAGCCTGAAAAGGAATCCAAAGAGGGTTCTTTTTTTGTGCATGATATTGTGCCCAAAATCTATCTAGACTAGATACATTTTTTGAAACTAATATCAAAGTTGCCATTCCCCAGAGAGATTAATGCAAAAATCTCAGAAGAAAAAAATTTCATGGCAGATTTCAATAGGGTTCAGCTATGAACAATCTAGTTGGAGGATCCTCCAGCCATTTTTGTATAATAACCTGACTGCATTCCTACATGGAGCTGGTTCTTCACTAGGCTGAAAAAGGTCAGGTAACTTAAACAGTGGAGCCATAGAGGCCCCTTCTTGATCTGGACCCAAGGACTTGGGGTCCGGCCCTAGTCTAGTTTCATCTAATTGGCTAGATCCCTCAATATGTGAATGCAAAGATTTTATATCAGTTACAGGTAAAACAGTCTTAGGAACAACAGTATTACCTCGGGGTATGATGGGGCCCGTCGATGGAGGTCCGTTGGTGCCACTGGAGAAGATGTGGTGGTGCACATCCTTTGATAGTCAGGGTCCTTCAGGTCCGGCGACCAACTACCAGGTTGGTCAGGAATCCAGCCTGCTGCTTTCTAGGCCGCTGCAGGAGTCCAGCCTGAATCATGCTGGGGAACGGTAGAGAGATTATCCAGAGGAAAAGAGTCATCCACCCTGGAGCTCCAAGAGCGTTCCTTAAGTCTGTCCCGAAAGGAAAAGGAAACCTCTGAGACAGCAGAAGGTGGCTTAAGGTTATTGGACTTACCCACCACCTGTCTTCCCACTCCTAGTCTCAACTTTCCAGACATCTCAGGACAACGATCAAATACAGGCAAGCCATTAGTAGCCAACTGTCGGTGCACGGTAACCGCTTTGTTGCCCGAGCTAACTGCTTGTGGAGGTATGTGAGGTGAAACAGCAGGCGAGGAGGGGGGGAAACATCCACAGTAACCCCGGAATCAACCTCTCGTAATTGCGAGTGCTGTGCAACAACAGGAACCATCAGAGCGGAACCTGAACCCGACACTTGTAATTCCGTATCGCACTCACAAACTGCAGATTGACATGGAGACTTTTGCTGTAAGGAATCTGAACAGCGTGCAGCCGAAGAATCCGGAGGAGCGGTAGGCGAGTCCAGAGATGAAGCACGGTCATGAGAGACAGACACTGGAGCATTAAAGGTAACGTCTGTGTCCATACTAGTGGAATCTGTGTCAAATAAACGAGCCGCAGACAAAGACTAATCAACAGCCTCCTGAGTCATAAGGACAGTAGCGGAGGCCTGAGCTCCTGTCCCGGGAACGTCCTTCCCCTGCACCGGATCCGAAGAAGTGGCCATCAAAACCTGATGGCCCGAAAATCCCCCCAGTAGAGAATAGGGGAATTTCCCTGGTGTCCTGGCCAAATTCCCCCATGCACTAAAAATACCACCAACAGCTTAGTCTGGTTCAATGTCAGTTGGCATCCATCTGTATCCCTCTCCCCCAGGACGAAGCTGAAAACAGGCAGAATTGTCTATTCCTCCTTTCCCGGTCAACAAAAACTAAATAAATGTCTTGTCACCTTTCGTTACCACTTGGACTAGTCTCTCTTCAGTTTACTTCTTTTCGGTCCTTCCTTACTGCTTTCTCTACTTCTCTTTGTTTCTCCTGATCCACTTCACTGTCCTCCTCCCTCTGCGTCTCCTTACATTTTCTGAATGTTACCCTTTCTGCCTTTACCTTTTCAGCCTCCTCTTTCAAGAACCATAGCAGTCTCTTTTTTCTCTTACTTTTACTCACTTGCATTATGCAGAGGTATGTTGCCTTCACTATGCCCCCCTTTTAGCTTCGTCCACTGTTGCTCCGCCCCCACCAAGATTATCACCCCCTGCCATCTCTGAGGCATTCATCCATCGTTATAACATCTGCCTTCCTGAAGTCCAGGACCCCTGCCTTTGTGTGATTCATTTCTGTAGCTGCCCTAATATTGAACCACACTGTACAATGATCACTGGTCCCCAGGTGGCCTCACACCTTGACATCTGCAACACTGCCCCTGTTAGTGAGTACCAGGTCCAGTATTGCCCCATCACAAGTGGGTTCATGGACTAGCTGCCCGAGGAATGCCAACTGCATGAAGTCCAGGATGTCCCTGCTCCTAGTTGGAGCTGCAGCTGGGAAGCATTAATTTACAGCTGGCAAGACTGAAGTCGCCCATCAGCAGCACCTCCCCCTTTTCTGCTATTTTGCCACTGGCTTCCGCCAGTACCCTATCTAACTCCCACTCCCCCCACACACACACACACCCATGCTGGAGGTCTGTAGATCACACCAGTGTGAATAGTGGCTCTGTTTCCCTTTTCCAGGGTGACACATAGTACCTCTGCTCCCCAGCCACTGTAGCTCTGTCATTTTTATGCTTTCCGTCACATAAAACATCACCCCCCCCCTTTGCTTCCCACCCTGTCCTTTTTGAACAGAGTATAGTCTAGTATGGCCATGTGCCATTCATGGTTTTCAGTGCAACATGACTCTGTAGTGGCCACAATATCCAGGTCAGCTTCTGCCGTGATGGCCTCTGTGTCGGGAATCTTATTTCCTAGACCTCTTGTATTCACACACATGGACTTCCAGATTTTGTTACCATTACGATTGTTACCCACCTTTTTTCCTTTTTGCCCTTCTTCCCCACTCTGTTTTTAATGCTCCCGTTTCCCTTCCCCTTCATTTCTACCACCCTGCTTCCTTTTTTAATTTGCAGCTTGAGGTATTTCTGTCTCCTCTGCTTCTCCCTACTTCCTACTTTAGCCTGTGTGGGGGGGGGGCAGTTTCTCCCTTCTCAGTTTCTTCTGCCACCCCTTCAGCTAATTTAAATGTTCGTCGAAGTAACATTTAAACCATCCACTGAGGACTGTGATTCTCCTAGATGGATGCAGGCCATCACCCCTGTGAAGGCCCTTATCTTTCCAGGCAGGACCCCAGTCCCCAATGTATCTGAACCCCTCATCTCTGCACCATTATGTCAACCATAAATTGAAGTTCCTGGTGCAGCGAACCCTCTCCGTTCCCCAGTCGTAGACAGGCAGCATCTCTTCGAAAGGCACTGAGTGTGCTACCTGCCTAAGACCTCTCCCCTGCTCCCTGAACTTCCCCTGCACTATCCCAGCCCCATCCCTAGCCATGTCATTAGCCCCTAGATGAACAATGACATCCAGTTCCATCTCCCTTGGCAATCCTCAAGATCCATTTTCTGTCCCTCTGGGCCATAACGCCATCTTGTCACATAACCTTCCTCCCCCTTTCCTATTCCCAGATCTATCCCCCTCACAATCAAGTCTCCAACCAGAAGTTGCTTCCTCCTCTGGGCTCCTCTACCACCCTTCTTGGGGGTCTCCGATATGGAGGACCCCCATATCCTACCCAGTCTCTACAATGGGTGCCTTCTGCCAGCAGTCCCACCCTGCCAGAGCAGTGTAGGAATTATGTAGTAGTACCGGTTGAGGAATGCACCTCTGACCCACCACCCCCACCGTGATCCAACTGCTCCTCCTTGGCACCCTCTGAGGTAGGGGTTTCAGACATAGTGGTCCCTGAGTAGGGGAAGAGCTTGCCTGCTTCCTAGCCAACTTGGCCTGCAGTCTAGCAGCCTCTTCCCTCAACCCTGAAAGGTGCATGCAGATGGGGGCAGTACCACAGTCTCCAGAAGGTTTCTGAAAACTGCTGCCCCACAGACTCTGCACTGCACACTCCCAGCATTCTCAATTCCTACACTTCTCTGTTACTTGGAAATACTTATGTACTCTTACCCTTGATAGGATTTTACTAGTTTTTCCCCTTTTGTTGTTTGTTATGCCCCTTTTACACCTACCCTACATAGAGTGTTGCTTCTCTTCTCATATTTGGCATACTCTTTACTTTCCACCTGTCCCTTATGTACCTTTATCCCTGATAGGGTGTTTCTAGTTACTACACCTCTGATGTTTGTTATGCCCTTGTACACCTAACCTAGGTAGAGTGTCGCTTTTTTTCCCAGCTTTTGGCCTACGCTTTACTTTCCACTCGTCCCTTATGTGCCTTTACCCTTGACCGTGTGTTTCTAGTTTTTCTCTTTTGCTGTTTTTTTTTTTTTTTTTATTTCACTTGAACACCTACTCTAGATAGGATGTTGCACCTATTCCCTGTTTTGGCCTACCCTTTACATGTCACCCATTTTGGCAGTGAATGCAACAACAGGAATGATCAGGCACCTTACCTTAGTCGCTGGCAGAGTCCCCCACTTCCTTGCTTCCTTCTGCTGATGCCTGCCAATGCTTAAGACATCAGTCTTGCACCTGTTCCACTCTTTTACTGTTTTACTTACTCATTGGGACACAACCATGTGTAGAACACGTTAGGAGTGCTCCCTTTTATCCTCCCAGTAGGACCACCCACAAGCAGGTTAGGTCCGATTGAAGCAGAGGGTCGGGGTGGGGCAGAGTTTACGATCCAGAATCCCCACACAGTCCAACAGAGCAACTGATGTTGGGACAGCTCAGCTTGAGTCACCAGACTGCTGCCCAATGAGCCCGACTGGCTCTGATTCTCTGCTGCAGTCCAACACAGCTGATGGTATACCTAGAAGTTAAAACACGTTGGCTGAGTTCAGAAGCCATGAATGTAGTTCAGGGCCCTGCCCACAAGCAGGTTAGTCCAGGCTTTTGATCTGGTGAGTAATTTCTCATTCCATGATAACCATGTGTTGTAGTATGCCACAGGTGTTGGCCTTTCTGCATCTAATGCTCCATATTGCCTGTCTAGGAGTGTCAGATATCCCTCCTTGGGGCCATCTTTGTGGCAATGAGCAGTAAACATTCTGGCACTCTGGCTGCCTAGGACTGTGCCCCAAGCCTGGAAAGGCAGAAAAGAAGCAGGAGGGAGGGAGAGTGATGGAGCATCCATCAAGTCTTCTCCTCTTGGGGGAGTGTTCAGTACAGTGTCATTCTGAAGCAGCTGTTGGCAGAGGCTTGTGGTGGAGTGCCTGGTGGTGTGGGTGAACATGCATTGCCACACCCCCAGCCCAAGATGCTCAGCATGGAGGTGGGCTGGTGAAAGAAAAGGGGTAAAAATGAGAGCACTGCAGCGTCACACACAGCCCTCAGGTCAAACTGCCCTACAGTGCATCTCCCCTGACATGGCTGTCCAAACATCTGTGTCATAACCACAAGGGGGGTTTCAGCAGTGACTTTATGTGACCTGTAATGGGGCTGGCAAAGTAGAGTAAGAAGGGGCCAGTGTATCCAGGGATAAAGAAAATAAAAAATGTCCTCTTGCACAAAAAACAATCCTGACTTCCCACAGTTCTGCATCCAAAACAGCAGTTGATATAATACAGCAACATTGATGATAATCGTGGTATTATTTATTTAGTTACTTATTTCAAAAGTTTCACCAGGAAAGACATACTGAGTTGGTAACAGCTCGTTACCAAATGCGGCCAGGGGGGGAGTGGAGTAGACAGTACCTACCAGACATGCAATGGTAAATACAGTACAGTAAGGTGCAAGAGTAATATAGATACTGTACAGCTGACCAGTCATGAAATTCAGATAGATAAACCAGCATAACCCAGTATAAAAGGTGCAAGGTCAGTACATTAAGGAACAAGTGCAAAAATTACTGGGTGCAATGCCAGATTAGGAGCAGAATTAAAAACTACCTGGCCTGTGCGAAGGTGCAAGAGAAATCAATGCAAGCACAATACTGTAAGTTACAGCTGCAAAACATTTCCAGATGTGGACACATTAGGGTTAATGTCATACAGACTTGGGGCCCAGAGAGGTCAAAGAAAAATTTGCTCTGAGTTGGGTTGGGATTTGCACCCAACAGCAAGGAGAGGGGAAGGAAATGCTAAGGTCAGGGGTCTGGTACAGTTGCAGGAAAAGGTTATAAAGTCATGAAGAAGAGACTTGAGATAAGAGAAGGAAATAGCTGGCAGATAGATGGGAAGAGAAGACCAGAGCTTGGAGAAACTTTGTGAGAAAGCAGCTTGGCCCGCAGTTGTTCTCCTGTAGGGGAGGGAGAGGGAATGAGATTCAGTGTTCCAGACAGAGTAGAAGGAAAGGGGGGGGGCAGAAAGATAGGGAGGAGCCAAGTCAGAATTTGGAGTTGAAGGAGACACAGTTAGTAAGGTGCCTGGCATCAAAGGAAAGGAGGGAGAGGAAGGAGTAAAGGGAGCTGTGTTGGGTATGGGAAGGGCAGTCCAAGGCAAAATGACAGAAAGAGTGGAGAGAGGGCCCAGTCTGACAAGGGAGGACTTAGAGCAGCACTGTAGTCAATGTCACCATAGTTGCTGTTGGGGAGGATCATCTTCAAAACTAACTCTCAGCTCGCAGGAAGCGGAACACTGGCTTTGTTCATACTGAACACACCCAGTTTTGGGTGGAGTTTGTGGTGGATGGCATCTGTGTGAGCACTGAGAGGTCGAGGTAACAGTTCAGCCAGACACTGAGGTACTTAAAGGAGGAAGCACCCTCAAGTTCAGCACCATCCAAGATATGACAGGAGTAGGGAGAGCTTGGCAAGACTCCTCCTAGAGCCAGAGATCATGGAGATCATTTTCTTGGCGTTGAGTGACAGTTGGTTAGAGTTAGTTGGATTTGGCTGTGGTGGATGCTGTCAAAATCCTGTTGGAGTCGGACAGCAAGGTCAGCAACAGAGGATCCAGAGGAAAACAACACAGTGTCATCTGCATACAGTGAAGGGACACAGAGGGACAGGAAGCAGGGAGGTTGTTCAGAAATATGGAAGAGTATGGAACCCAGAATGTTACCTTGGGGAGTACCTAAGTAGATAGGGAGTGGCAGAATAACATGTCTTCAATACGGGCAGCTTGCAACCTGCCCTCAGACGAGGAGCAAAACCAGCTGACTGAGCAGGCAGAAAGCCCTGTTGCCCTAAGCTTGTCCAGGAGAAAGGGGTGGGACACAGTGTCGAAAGCTTTGGCCAAGTCAACAAAAATGGCAGAAGTGAACTGGCCCTGGTACAGACCTGACAGGATGGAGTCAGTGAGCCAGAGGAGGGAGGTGGCGATGGAGTGGGACTTCCTGAAGCCAGACTGGTAAGTAATGAAAATGGAGTAGTTGCCGAGGAAAGGGGAAAGTTGTGATAGGTGTTCAGAGCTTGGCAAGGATGTGGAGGAGAGAGGTGGGACACTCCTTATGGTTATCATATTATGAAAATCTTATATTGTGACAGAGCTATAATAAGTAGTTTCACATGTCCTGCACTACAGTAACTGTATGACTTTTCATTGCACAGGTCCCTCTTTTGTGATGAGATCATCTGCTGTCGTGGAGATCATGTTCGGCTTGCAGTTCGAGTGCGAGTGTTCACATATCCTGAATCTGCATGTGCACTGTGGATTATGTTTGCTTGCAAGTACCGCTCTGTACTCTGATACAGTCATACTCTGACACTGAGCACTAGAACTGTATTCTAGTTTAAGGACTCGGATATTGGTTCAGAAGGAGTCTATCTTTCTAGATGTACAATGTTGTGCAACGCTTCCACTACAGGGCAGTCTGAACCAAGGAGTGTTCCCCTTGTGTGGTTTGTGAAGACCACTACTGTAATATTGTGTTTATATATTGCTGTGTATTTATGTACTAAAATAGCAAAACACTTTTAAAGTATGTAAGATCTTTTGTACAATAAATGGAGAGAGTATTTTATTACAATAAACACTAATTTGTTTATAAATCTGTGTCATGAAGGTTCCTGATGACTTCTTGTTTAACCATAAATAAACATAAAATACTGTATTTGAAGTGATCAGCAATGACTCTGGGGGGAAAAACTTTGTGTTTTGCATCATTTATTTTGCAAATTGTAATAAGAAAGAAACAATGTGACTTAACTGGGAATTGAATCCAGGCCCACTGAATACAGTCCTGGTGCTCTTATCACTGAGCTGGCAGGCTCACATGACGGTAGCATGAGGTTCCCACGGTCACTAACTTTCTCTGAGTGCAAATCCAACATAATGCACTTATTTATCAGTGTAGTATTAGCAACTGCTAAGAAATTGAAACAAATTTAAATGAGAGAGACAAATGTTACCTAACTGGGAATTGAACAGGGGGCCCCCCAGGGAGTATGCTATCAGGCTCACACGACAACCTGCGGTTCCCAGTCATTTTCTTTCTCTGAATGGGACCTGGGTTTAGTTCCATGCTAGATTACATGACTTATTTTCATTAAAATGTGTGTTGCACCGGCCCGGTGCACTGAGGGTTGAGGCACTGGATGCCACACCTCACACCATGCTGGCGACCCAGGTTCAGGAACAAACTCAGAATGCCGGGGGTCAGCAGGGGAAGGAGGAATTGAGCAGCTGGAGGACTGCTCTCCTGTCCTGTAGCAGGCTGTGGGGATTGCCTCGCTCTGTAGCAGCCTCCGGTGGAGACCAGGAGCACTACAGAGCGATGCTGTAGATAGGACAGGAAAAACATGGATAACGGCATCTATGCCAGCCGGATGATGGCGGCCTGACTCCCCACACCGGGATGCCCCCAACTGCTGAGTACCCTCGCCGGCAAACAAAGCAAGGGAGTACCGAGGTGCACTCCGGTCTCCCCTCCCGATGACCCTGGGCGGGCAGAGGGGCCCCCCAGCGACAGGATACATCCAGGTCAGCTGGGCAAGGGAGAGCAGCAAGGATGGCAGAACAGGAGAGGTGATGGTGAGGCGAAGGCTGGGTGGCTGGATGCAGTAGGAGAGGTAAAAAGAATATGCAAAAAAAATGTGTGTTGCAATTGCTTAGCAGAGGCTAATGTTGCACCCATAGTTAATTACAATATTTATTTCCAGATTTCTTACTACCTTTGTTATCCTTTTCTCATGTTTTGCAATTAATTTAAAACATGTTTATGTATTTTACATCCATAATTAAAGTGGTATAAAAATCCATGCAGCTCCATACCATTCTGTTATCAGTATAGAATAGCTGGTGACCTCACTACCACCGCATATAGACTGCTGCATGTATGGTGGTAGTGAAATCATATATAGCCACCTACTGGTGACCGAGCAGAATGTGTTTCAAACAACATGAAGTCTTGCTGTATTCTGACAATTGCAGTGATTCCCAACCTTTGAACTGGCCCGGAGAACAAATAGTTAACTTTCTATGCAGGGCATAGAATGCTGAGTTTGAGCTCGGTTGAAGTCTCTGTCTGGAGTGATTCAAACCTAAACCGTCAGATTCTTTACTCCACCTCACTGAACAGTCGCTCGGAGATTTCTCCTTCAGCTCAGTTCGAAAGTCGGTTAAAGTTTTCAGTTTTCGTCGGTTTTTAAACCGAAAAACGTATCTGCATAGTCGGTTCAGTCTCTGTCTGTGGTGCCGTGAGTACTAGATATGAATTGTTCTGTTTTTCTGTGTGGAACTTGTAAAAGTGCAGCTCGGTTCGGCTGAACCGGCCATTTGTTAGTGAAATTTGTGTGTTTACTTAGTGTGTGGTTACCGGTTCTTATCGGTTCTAAACAAAATGTGTTTTGAACCGTTTTTTTCCAATACCTGTGACATGGTTAGGAACCGATAAGGGAGTCTTGCCTGGCAGTTGCCGAAAAAAGGGTAAGTTTGGTTAGGTTGGCCATGTCTGAGAAACCCAAGAAAAACGGGCCCACTGGGTTTCAACACTGTAGTGAGTGTGGGGAGGTCTTTGCTAAGGCCGATCCCCACACCACCTGTGTTTATTGTCTGGGGTTTGACCACCTCGATTCAGACTGCCAAATATGTAAAAACTTTCCCAAATCTACCCTTGAGAAGAGATTAGGTAGACTGAGGGAAAAGGAGGCCGAGAAGTCTGCTGACCCAGATGGCCAGCCCAGTTCGGTTTCAACCAAACCAGAACGAGTGCCCTCTGACCAGGGCGATACTTCTTTGGGCAAAAGGAGAGCTGATTCCGAGGGATCGGTTCCGACAAAAAGAAAACGCAAAGATAAATCGACTGGTTCAGATCCAGAGGTTCATATTCCGACCGCCGAAGAGCTAGCCAGAGCGATTCAGATTGTGGAATCGCTCCGTCCAGTTCCGACCGAGCCGGCTCCTTCTGGCAGGGGTTCGGTTCGGTTGGTTCCCCCGGTTCAAGATTATGCCCTTGAAGATTTTTATGAATCGGAATTTGAAGAGGAAGGGGAATTTGAGGATGATGATGTAAGTGAGGGTCTGGATGTGCCTGTGGAACCGGACATCTCCCCAGACAGACCTTCAGCTGTTTCCCCTCCTAGGCTTTCTGAGTCCCCTTCTCACTTTATGTTTTACAGAAAGGTGGCTGAAACCCTCCAGCTTCCTATGGAGGAGGCTGTGGAAGATCAAGAGGAGCCTGATTATGTAGAGATAATGGACATCCCAGAGTCCAGGAGACTGTCTATTCCCCTCCATAAATCTTTTGGGAAACAGACACAAAAAATCTTAAAGTCTCCTAACACTATACCTCCTGTGGATAGAAGAATGGACAAGAGGTATACACTTTCAGGCTCAGACACGGAGTTCTTATATTAGCAATGCAGCCATGTTGGGGTAGTGCAGGCTGCTGCCTGTGACAAGGCAAATATTCCCTTGGCTTCACACCCCCCTGACAGGGAGTCCAGGAAGATTGACGCCATGGCAAAGAAGCAGTACATGGCATCTTTTTTGGGACTCAGGCAGGCGAATTACATGGCCTATACAGCCAGGTACCAGAAGTCCAGGTGGGACACTGTACTGGCACTGGCTAAACAGGCCTCCCCCAGCTAGCCAAGGAGCTGGAGACGGTGGCTGCAGATGGGATTGAAGCATCTAAAGTTCAGTTTCATGCTGCTGTGGACTCTAATGATGTGTCATCAAGAGTCATGGCTACATCTGTGGCTCTTCGGAGGATGGCTTGGCTCAGATGTACTAGCCTCTCGCAGGACACCCAGGCTAAGGCCATGGATTTTCCTGTAGTGGGTAATTCTCTTTTGGGGAGCGGACAGAGAATTACATGAAGAAAATGGATGAGTACAGGACCACCTACAGGAGTGCTCAGGCCAAGGAAAGGCAGGTAACTCCTCAAAGGCAGCAGTCTAGGGGCAGGGGCAGGCCTTTTCAAAGGCCTTTTTACCAAGCACAGGCCTCTTCTTCCTTTTCTCAAAGGGGGTTCTTCAGAGGGAGAGGCAGAAGGGGGATGAGCAGGGCTGCATCCACTCCTTAGCCTAAAGCCCCTGCCAAGCAGACACCCTTATGGGCCTGCCCGGGTCGACTCTCCTATTCCAGTAGGGGGCAGGCTGGCTTACTTTGTCCAGGAATGGATGTCTATTACATCAGACAAGTGGTTCCTGGAAGTAGTAAGCCAGGGACTGGTTCTCAGCTTCAAAACATTTCCAAAGATGAGAGCCAGATCTTTTCCACCTGCAGATCTCTCAGAAACCCTTGCCCTATAGGCAGAGGTTTCTTCTCTCCTAGCTTTAAGAGCTATAGAGAGAGTACCTACCCTACCCTACACTGGGGCAAAGGACTGTACTCCAGGTACTTCCTGACCCCCAAAAAGAGAGGGAGTGGCGACCGATCCTAGACCTAAGATATCTAAACAAACATCTTTTAAAACCAAAGTTCAAGATGATAACTCTGGGAATAATCCTTCCCTCTCTAAGGCCAGGGGACTGGCTAGCCTCCCTGGACCTCAAAGATGCCTACTTTCACATTCCCATCAGGTGCTCCCACAGAAAGTACCTCAGGTTCGAGTTGCCCTCAGGCCACTATCAGTTCAGAGCAATGTCCTTTGGCCTAACCTCAGCCCCAAGGGTTTTCACAAAGTGCCTGGCAGTAGTAGTTGCCTTTCTAAGAAGGCAAAGATTTCCATTTTCCTTATCTGGACGATTACAATAGTGGGTCAATCTCCAGACCAAGTCAAGTCTCACCTACAAGTGACCCAGCAAGTGCTCGCTTCTCTAGATTTCTTCTCAATCTTCCCAAGTCAGTTTCGAACCAGTCCAGCTTCTTACCTTTATAGGGGCAGAACTGGACACACTCAGAGCAAGAGCCTTTCTTCCTCTAGGAAGGGCAAGGGTTCTTATGGAACTAGCTTCTTCCTTCAGCCTTCGGGTATCTCGACCAGCAAGGCATTTCCTCCAGCTCTTGGGCCACATGGCAGCTTCAACAGCAGTGGTCCAAGGAGCAAGATTCCAGATGAGGGATATACAGTTCCACCTGAGAGCTTTCTGGTCTCAGAAGAAGGATTCCTTTACCAAACTGATCCCAGTGACTCTGACCTTGATCCAAGCCCTCCAGTGGTGGCAGGATCAGGACAATTTAAGACAAGGTGTTCCCTTTGTTGCTCAGCCTTGTTCAGTGGTCCTTACCACAGATGCTTCTCTCCTGGGCTGGGGAGCCCACCTGGGGTCCCTTACTGCCCAGAGGCTGTGGTCCCCCCAAGAGTCCCTTCTCCACATCAATCTTCTAGAGCTCAGGGCAGTTTTTCTCGCTCCAAAAGCGTTCTCACAGTCAGTATAGAACAAGGTGGTTCAAGTCAGAACAGACAACACCACCACCATGTGGTACATCAACAAGCAGGGAGGCACTCGGTCCACGGCCTTGTGCACAGAAGCCATGAAGTTGTGGTCCCTGGCTTATTCCCTGAAAACCTCTCTTGTAGCAGTTCACCTTCCAGACAAGGACAATGTGCTAGCAGATGCACTGAGCAGGATTTCTCAGGGCCATCACGAATGGTCCCTGGACCCTCAGGTGTTGAAAGTGATTTTTTCAAGGTGGGGCATTCCAGAGATAGATCTCTTTGCAGCCCCAGACAATCACCAACTCCCTCTCTTTTGTTGCAGACTTCCAGTCCTGGGGTCAGTCCCTCTGGACGCCCTGATTCTGAATTGGGAAGGGAAGTTTCTATATGCCTTTCCTCCCTTTCCACTCCTGTTCAAAGCTTTGGTAAAAATAAGGTCTCAACCTTGCAAGGTGATTCTGATTGCTCCAGATTGGGCCAGACAGCCCTGGTACCCCCTGTTGCTGTCCCTAGCAGTCCATCTTCCCCTGTCTCTTCCCAGGAATTTAACCTGTTAACATCCTCTCAGGGAAGGATTTGGTACCCCAATCTTCAGTCTCTCAGTCTCAAAGCATGGCTCTTGAAGAGTTAGAGTTTGCAGATCTGCATCTTTCCCAAGGGGTTCTGGATATCCTCAAGGCTTCTTGAAAGCCTTCCACCAGAAAGACTTACAACTCCAAATGGAAAAGATTCAGCATTTGGTGTTCTAAGAAACATATTTCTCCAGACACTGCTGAATTGCCTACGGTTCTGGATTATATGGTCCATCTTAATGGCCTAGGCCTCAGACCAGCTACTCTCAAGGTACACTTGTCAGCTGTCTCTGCGTTTTTGTCTGTGGGGAAGTCTTCCTCACTATCTTCCCATCCTGTGTTCTGTAAATTTTTTAAAGGATTGCTTCACACCAATCCTCCTTTTAGAGACCCTGCCCCTGCCTGGGATTTGAATGTTTGCATTGCTCAACTTATGCAACCCCCCTTTGAGCCTATGTCTTCAGCAGAGCTTAAGTACTTGACTTGGAAAACTTTGTTCTTGGTAGCCATTACCTCTGCCAGGCGTATCAGTGAATTGCAAGCCCTGTCAGTGGAACCTGATTTTATCTCATTTCACAGGGATACAGTGGTCCTTAGAACCAATAGAAGGTTCTTGCCCAAAGTGGTTTCAGACTTCCATTTAAACCAGTCTGTGTCTCACCCTGTTTTCTTCACTGATCATTCTTCCTCAGGAGAGAGGAGGCTACACAGTTTAGATGTCAAAAGAGCCCGTAGTTACTACATAGAGCGTACCAAGGGTCACAGGTTTGACTCCCTCCAGTTGTTCCTCACCTATGGAGAAGTGGGGAAGGGCAAGCCTGCCACCAAAAGATCTATTGCCAGGTGGATTGTGTCTTGTATACAATTCTGCTATGAAAAACTGGGAAAAACTCCACCCTCAGGCCTGAGGGCTCATTCCACAAGAGATACAGCTGCTTCCCTGGCTGCTGCCAGGGATATCCCTCTCTTAGAAATTTGTCAAGCAGCCACCTGGAAAACAGTCCATACCTTTACCAAGCATTACTCTCTGGATATCCAGGCTAGGAGTGATGCTCGGTTTAGCACAGCAGTACTTCAGAGCCTATTCCCAAAGTAGGTTCTGTCCCTCCTCTTGGAGGTACTGCTAGTAGTCTGCACATGTCAGAATACAGCAAGACTTCATTTTGTTTGAAGAAAAATTACTCACCTTAGTAATTATGTTTCTTCTAATGGAGTCTTGCTGTATTCTGACCTCCCTCCCTGCCTCCCCTCTCAGAACCTGTTTTTGGGAAGTGGGTGGGCAGGTGCAGTGTTGCACCCCAGGGGTGTTTTTTGCTTGCACCCTCCTCCTTTTGTTTGGGTGCTGATTTATTATTGATACTTATAGTACATTGGGTTTTGTTTTTGGGTTTCCTGACTTGAGTCTTCCTTGGGAATCCAAAGCTTTTTCAGCCAGGTGGCTAGTAAGAATTTTTACAATTTCCACATAGAATTTTTAGTTTAGTTGGGCTCGTAAGAATCTGAGGGTTTAAGTTTGAATCACTCCAGACAGAGACTTCAACCAAGCTCGAGCTCAGCATTCTATGCCCTGCATAGAAAGTTAACTATTTATTCTCCGGGGCAGTTCAAAGGTTAGGGATCCCTGCAATGGTCAGAATACAGCAAGACTCCATTAGAAGAAACATAATTACTAAGGCGAGTAAATTTTTCTTCTGTGCCTGTTATAGTTTCATTATATGTGGAAAATGCATGCTAACACACAGCTCATTTGAAAATGCGGAAAACAGGATTAATGGTTGTATACATAGGTCATTTTGAAATAAGTAAGGAATAAGACACGATGAGGTGTGGTTTATGGCCTGATAAGAGCATGCCCCAGGTGTGTAATGAGGCATGAGGCGCTTGCACCAAGTACCTTTAACACCTGAGAAGTGCTCTTATCAGGCCATAAACCATACCACGGAGTGGTTTATTCTACTTATAAAATGATTCCTCAAGTAAAAAAGTTAGTTAAAAAATGCACATAAAAAGTGTACTTAAAAATAGTAAATTAATAGAACCATATCAATAGAAAAACACAAAAAGTCCTTGTTATTTTATTGTAATGAAGATGTTTAATGGAAAGCCACTACAGGGCAGTGGTGTCTGTCTGTTGCCCCAAATGCATGCACACACACATATACTGATAGAAGACCCTCCCCATATGTTTTTTATTTTATTTTTCACATTTGTTACCTTGACTTGTCATTCCTTATTAGCGACCACATGCCTATCCAGTTGTAGTGAAGGTGAGAATGAGCATGTGTGTCCCATGTCAGCTGCTGTAGTTAGTGCTTTTGTTTAATAGTGCTTTTGGCTTTCCCGAAGTCAGTGCTATTTTATGATTTTTTTCAATGTTTTATGTTTTAAAAGGTATGAAAGGCAAAATTACTTGGGGGATTGCAGTGCTAACGGAGGAGTGGGTCTCGCCCACTATTTGAATGCCACATCCTGGCGGCACATGCATAGCTCGCTTGACTGCGGTCACATATGTTATCCGCAGCAGCACAGGTCAGATTTTCATTAATAAAAAATGTTTTTCCCCCAAACTAAACTGGATCGGAAAACGCTGTGCACTTGGATTCATCTCTGTTTGGCAGGGGGGTCCAGCTGGGCAAGTGAGCTGCACTGAAAGAGCGACTTTCCAATAACTGCAGTTGACTGTCAGCTTACAGGATTGAAGAATTATATATATTTTTTAAACACTGTTTCTAAGAGCTGATGAAGGTGCATGCTGGCTTTGATATGAAAGCCATTTCTTGCCAGCACGCGCGGTCGACGTTTGGTGGATCGTGGGCAGGTGTTTGTAAATGGAAGATTGTTTGCATTGCTTTCTGAGCTGCAGGCAGCAGAGGTCAGACTTTTAATAATAAATATTTTACTTTACTACACCAGATCTGGTAATTCACTGCATTTCAGTACTGGGGGAGGGTTCAGCTTGGCCACTAGAGCTCAGAGGTTGGCAGTTCCATGATGTTGGTACAGTGATATCTCTTTGTGATGAGTTCTGACTGGTGAAGAGGTGCTGGTTGGCACAGTATGCCCTGATAAGGACACGGCCACAGGTACCTCTCAGCCAATCAGAACACAGAAAACTCCAGACCCATTTTATAATGAAAGATAATTTGTCATTTATTTATTGCTGGTCACCCTTAAGGTATTGCAATTTACCAGAGAACATGTTTCTTAACATTTAGCTCTATCTGTGGTTTTGCAGTACATTTTTGCCAACTTAACTGTGAAGTCTACATAAAAAGCTTTAATCAAGATTTTCTGAGTTTGTAGTGCATTTTTAATGACATCACAGTGCATACCACGACAACAGACTGTGATGTCACAAATATAGCAATGATGACGTTGACTTGGGACAGTCGGATGTTTTTTTCAGTTTTACACAAAGCTGGAAAAGACCCTGCAGAGTGCGGCTCATACTGCCCCATCTCCTTGCTCTGTATCGATTTTGAAACTCTTGACAGGTATTCTGGCGAACAACCTACAGAAACGTGTACCTAGTGTTACTCACCCGGACCAAACTGGTTTTATTAAAGGCCACTTTATTCAAGACAATATAAGGCATCTCATTATTTTTACCTACCAGGCAGTAAAACAGCACAACTGGCAATCTCTATGGATACAGAAAAAGCTTTTGACAAGGTAAATTGGAAGTTCCTAAATAATTGTCTGCAATCCTTCCAGTTCTGCCCCAAATTTAGACATATAGTAGACACCATGTATAAGACCCCATCTGCAGATGTAAAGGTGAATGGATATAACTCGGGAGAGATTTCCTCTGTGGAGAGGAATTCACCAGGGCTGCCCCAAGTTCCCAATGCTATTTGCAGTCAGCCTGGAACCACTCATCGCCAAGAACTCAATATAGCAGGTATACAAGTCGGAAAAGACGTGCATGAAATTTCTCTTTATGTATTTATCTATTTCAAAAGTTTCACCAGGAAAGACATACTGAGCTACTAACAGCTGGATCATCTTCCAGGATATCTCTTGCAGCAGGTCACACTTTAGGAACTACAGTCATCAGGCGCCAGGACCACACGTAAACATTTTTGCTAGCAGTCTATCTGGGGCAACCCACGACGTTGTCACCACATTGGCATCCCCCTATTTAGCCGTGGATGGCCCCACACCCTCCTAAGTTCTTTTCCTTCTTCGACCATCGCACTTCAGACTCCACGAAGGACTGTCGCTTCATTCAACTACCATTTTTATCGACCTTTCCACCTTTTATTTCTCCTAGTTTTTTTTTTTTTTTAGTTAGTACTTTGTAGATTTTCTCCCCCTTTTGCTCCCCGACCCGGGACCCAGCAGACACGTGCATGCATGGAAATGCATGCCGGCTACTGGCTCGGCCCCTTCCACCCCACCCCTGGCTATTGCCACCACACCCTCGCGCCTATGCTTCCCACTGGACCTCCACCCAGTGGGAGCGGAACTACAGAGGGTGCGGGCATCCACCATGGAGGGGAGAGCTGCCTTGTGGCTGCTCAGTCCTGCTCTCTCCCTCCCCTGGCTCCCCAACGACCCGAGGTTGTTCCCGCACCTGGGTCGCCGGCGTAGTGCGAGGTAAGGTGTCCAGCGCTTCAGACCTCTGAGCCGCCGGGCCGGCTTTGTCACCCTAGTTTTCAATCACTTCATTCCCTAAAATGATTCCCCCCTTGTTCCTTGTGTTTATGCCCAGATCTGATAATCTTTTCCATCACTGCAGCTGCTGACAGAACCACAATAAAGATTTCCATGAGGCCTGCGTTCGCTGCCTCGGCACCAACCACGATGTCCAGGCCTGCAAGATCTGCCATGACTTCAGTCAAGTTACCCGGTGGCATCACCAGAAGGAGGTAAAATCTTTCTTCGTGGAACAGAAGGTCACCGCCTTAGAGAAGGAGCTTCAGGCTCAGAGCTCCTCCACTTCCTCAACCCCATCCTCGAGCTCTCAGTTGGTCAAGGCCCAGGACAAGTCATCGGGGAAGCATCGCTACCGGGAAAAGAACCAGTCCTCCCGGGAGCGCTCTCGGTCGCCACGCCCAGCGCTGACCGTTTCGGGATCATCAGCCAGACTGGCGATGACACCAGCTGCCACCCACAGCCTCTCTCCTACAGGGTCGACCTTAGCAGCCCCCCTCCACTGGAGCTCTTCAGCCCAGGGGTGGTTCATCGTCAGAGGGCCTTTCCCTTCTCCCACTGACACTTCCCACTGCCTCCCTAACCCTATCTTGTACAGGGGGGACTTTGGTAGTGCAGCCCGTGAGCTCCACCGACGCTTGCCTTTCATCACTGGGATTTCTTTCCTTACCTCCACCAATGCGCCTATCCCTGCTGAATGCCCCGCTGCCTCCTCAGGGGCCACAGTCAGGAAGCAATGCTGGCCTGCCGGTGGCCGGCGATGGTCATGCGTTGTTGAGTATAAGGCCTCTTCAGTCAATGCCTGTTACCGTCCCTGCGACACTGGGGATGTAGGTCCATCAGCTGGTCCCTCAACCTTCCCCCATCCTGTCACTGCTTCAGCCCTCCCTTCTGATGCTGGGTCCTCAATACTCTGGTCACTGCCACAGGGAGTTATGCCAATGACAGTGACCATCGACATCCAGGCTCTCGTCTTCTCCATCCTGGACCTCGTACAGAAGGTTATCCCACCTCAGGGCCTGTCACCAGCGGGACCTTCTAGGCCTTCAGCGTCATTGACTCAGGCATCATCGAGACCTGCCCCTCTCACTCATCGATGTCCTCAATGCCCACCTCTGACCCAGGAGATGATGATTATCGGCCTGATTTCCTCCTCCTTTATGAGGAGGGTGAGGAAGACAAGGATGCAAGGGCCAGACTCCTCCTAGCACCTCCACAGTCTCCTTGGTGAGGGAGGACTCCTCCAACTACATCCTGCAGTCTCCCCCCTGACAACCCCTCCTTCATCGTTGTGATGTAGCAACTGCAGGCCACCATGAGGTTCGATGCCACAGAGCAGGATGTTACCAGGCAGAACCTAGCTCACTACCTAGGTCTGCCAGATTCCCCTCCTCTTATTATTCCTCCTGTGATTGATGCATATGAGGATGCCACCTTGGCCGCTTGGTACAGGTCTAATCTGATCCCCTTATGCCCAAGAAGGCGGACAAGCTATACCAGGCCCCCTCTGGAAAGACCTTTTTCACGGGGCCCCCTCAGATGGATTCAGGGGTTATTAATGCGGCCCATGATTGGTCCAAGGGGCCCCAACACCTCCGCTCCCTGTGTCCAGACAAGGAGTCCAGGAGGTTGGACCTAATGGGTAAGAGTATATTTGCCTCTTCCACTCTGGCGATAAAGGTTCTTAATTATGTGGGCCATGCTCAAGAACAAGAATGACCTCTGTGAAACGGCCAGGTTTGCTGCCCGGTCCCTCTCTGAGGGTCCCCAGGTGCAGGAGCTGCTCAAGGTGGGATATAATGGAGACATGCAAGTACCTTACAGGGAGGAACAGTGTGCAGGAATACACTATTTTCCAGTGAAAAACATGTTCCAGGACTAGAGGGCATGGGATAAAGTTGGAGGGAGGGCAATTCAGAGGCAGCGTGAGGAAGAGTTTCTTCACAGAAAGGGTGGTGGACAAGTGGAACACCCTGCCAGAGGAAGTGGTGAGGGCTGAAACAATCACAGGATTTAAGAATGCATGGGATAGACATAAGGGAAACATGGAGGTCAGGGGTAAGGGGCAACAGACTTCTAGAAAAACATAACTGACATGGGCAGACATCTTTTGAGGGCTGCCTATGATGCCTTAGATGCCTCAGTCTGGGCCTCCACGGTGGGGATTTGCTTGAGGAGATACTCCTAGCTTAGGGTGTCAAGCTTTACTACGGATGTCCAATAGCCATCCTGATTGCTCTCTTTAGGGGCTACAAGCTCTTTGTGGGAGACATACAGGACAATCTCAATGACCTACAGGCCTCAGGGAGAACATTGCGGTCTGTTCACTCCCTCTACCACATCCACCAGCAGAGTGGACAGCGGGTGCCGTTTTGATGTGCCACGTATAGGCCTTGGTCCGGCACCAAGCACCCCAGCAAGTGCAAAGCTGCCATGGACCTACCCTACCCCCTCTTCCACTACCAGGAAGTCCTCAAGAGGTGGTGGAGCAGGTCTGGCCACAGGCTCAGCCTCAGCCTGACTCCTTGTCTGACTCCCTCCCTCCGGTTCCCAAGGTTGTGGCGGTGGAGGGTCGCTTCACCTTCCATCTGGACGGGTGATGGGAGAACACATCAGATGCCTGGGTGCTGCAGCGCATAGAACAAGGACACGCTCAAGAGTTTGTAGAAATGCCTCCAGATCTTCCCTCAAGACCTTCAACTTACCCTCCAGGCCACATGCCCCTGCTATTGGAGGAGGTCCATACTCTGCTGTGATAAAGGGCCACAGAATCTGTCCCCAAGAGTGAGTTGAATCTGGGGTTCTACTCCCGCTTATTCCTCGTCCCCAAGTCCACAGAGGACTTGAGGCCCATTCTGGACATGTGAAACTTGAACTATTACATCCAGTACAAAAAGTGCAGGATGGTCACCCTCCTGGGACTACTGCCTTTGCTCTGGAAGGGAGACTGGATCTGTTCCCTTGATATGCAGGACGCATACCTGCACATCAAAGTCTGCCTTCCCCACAGGAAGTACCTCAGGATCTTCTTCAGGGATATCTCTGTCATCAGGTCTCAACTTATGTAACTAAGCCTTCAGGTGTCAGGATCCTACAGAAGCATTTTCTGCAGCAGTCTATTAGTAGCCACCCATGCCAGTGTCAACATCACATGCCCTATATAAGCGTGGGCGGCACCGCTCTCCTCAGTTCTTTCCCGCCGTTGACCATTCATGCAAAGACTCTGTAGAAATTTCATTGCTCAGTTCAACGCCAAAACTACTTACCTTTTTTCTTTGGTATTAGCCTTTGAATCACTTTATTTTAAAAATATTCCTCCGTCAAGGTACAGCTGTCAGCTATTTCAGCCTTTCATGTCACTATAGATAGCCACACAGTGGCCCAACTGGATGTGGCCTGTACTTTTCTGAGAGGCATTCTACACCTGCAGCCTCCTTTCTGTAATCTGGTCCCAGCTTGGGACCTCAATTTCAAGCTCGGGAAGATGACCCTGCCTCCTTCTGAGCTGGCCGTATCTTGCACGCTATGCTTTCTGTCATGGAAAGCATTATTTTCAGTTGCCATTAATTCTGCTTGAAGAATTTCAGAGCTACAGACTGTCATGTGTGAGCAGCCTTATTTGATTGCCCACAAAAACAGGGTCTCTTTGTGCACTAACTCTAAGATCTCACTTCGAGGGGGAGCTCTTGCAGCAGATTATACCAATTGGACTAAGGCCGCCAGGCTTTAGGACCCCACGGAAAAATCTTCTAGCTAACAGTCTGTGGCGGGGGACCACCCCCGACGTCGGCTCCACCGACATCAGATGTGGTATAAAGGGGGCGGTCCCCCGGCACCATCTCAGTTCTTTTACCGCTATCGACCCGCTTCGGTTCCACGGACACCTAGTCTTCACAGTCGACCGTGCTTTTTTTCTCATCACTTAAAATGTTTAAATTCGATAGTTTCCAGTCTTTTGACGAGTCACTTGATGGATTTGCATGTCTTCACCTTCTCCTACGCAGCGCAAGTCAACGTGTCAGTGCAGGAAGCAGATCCCAGCCAAGGACGATCTGCTTAGGCCTAGACCACCGGCCCAACGATTGCCCGCACTGCCAGAAATTCAGTCAAAAGACCCGCATCAGAAGAGCCAACGCCCTGAAGACTTATCTCCTAATAATGCAGGTGGCAGCCATGCAGAAATCACCATCGGGACGCAGTTCTTCGTCCCCAGCTTGAGAGTCTTCCCCGCAAAGAGAAGTCATTAGGAGAGAAACATCACCATCACAGGGAGAAAGATAGGGCCAGGTCAGAGTCCCACCCTAAATACCCCCATAGATCTTCCACTTCCTTGGCCTCTGGCGGCAGGTCAGGGTCGGTCCCTCTGGCTGTCTCGGGGACTGTTCTGAGGAAGACATTCTCCTCATCCCAGGAAAAGAGTAAGGAGTCTTCTTCCTCTGGTTGCTCATCTGCCCAGCTCCCCTTGGCCCACCGACCCCTCAAGCCTTCACAAGGGTCGACCAAAAAGGGACAGGCGTCTTCAGGCAGATCTTCAGAAGCAAGCCGTGAATCCAGTGATTCGTCCAACAAGCGCAAATACTCAGATGATTCCACCAGACGCCAGAAGACTGTCCAGCATCAGACGCCTCCACCCCCTGCAAAGGGGAAGTCTCCCGCTGGCAGCAGATGACCCATAATATGGGCTAGCTCACCCTTAGGCCAGGACCAGGCGCCACCGGCCGATAAGAGGCCATTGGCTGCCAAGGATCAGGTGTCTACCCCTACTCCTGGGGATCAGTCGCCCAATGATTCTCACTTGAAGCTGGATGCCGGGTCAGACAACAGGTCTGCCCCGATACTGAGCCAGACCTGCAGCCTGATACTGTAACAGAAGAGTCTCCTGACCAGACGCCCATCTCAGAAGGTCCTAAGGGCTCGGCACCTGACCCCTCTTTTCTGGTGCCCTCACCCCCGGTCGTCCCCCTAGTGGACATCGGCGCTCTGTTCACCTCGTGGTGGAACACTGCCAAAGGGGACTTTCTCTGTAGGCCTCCGGAGCCCTCCCCAAAGGAAACTCCAGCAGCACCTCCTCCGCCCTCTGATGGTCAGGCACCCGATGAGGGCTCTCCATCCACTGCCCTGTCCAGAAAGGAAAAGAAGACGTCACCAGTCTTCGGTGCCTTCTTCAAGCGGTTGTCCGCCATCATCCTCTGGCGACGATGCAGGGGATTCATCCTCTGATTATTCTTCTGGGGATGATCTTCCGCTCCCCTCCCTTAGTCCAAGAGACTCACCTAGGTCCCACCTGGACGACCTCTCATTTCTGGATATTATGAGGCACATTCAAACAGTCTACCAGTGGGACACGGAGGAGCTTGATCCAGAGAGGAGCTGCTTGGCGAAAGTTTGGGGATCCAAGGTCATCCCACCTTTGTTAGAGTCTTTTCAGAATGTTACCAGGCTCACCTGGCAGCACACCCCCCCACTATGTCTACAGTGCCAAGGAAGGCAGACAGGTTATATAGAACACCTAAAGGAGAACCATTCTTGGGCGAGAATCCCAAAGCAGACTCCATGGTGCTTATAGCAGCTCATGGAAGAGCTCAGCAACCTAAACATATGAGTGCCCAGCCTCCAGACCCTGAATCCAAAAAGCCGGACCACATGGGATGAAAAGTTTATACATCAGCCACTGGGGCTATTCGTTCTCTAAATTTTTTAGCCCACATGGTGACCTACCAGAAGTCCCTCTGGGAGAAAACCATGGACCTGGTGAAGGCTCAGCCAGACTCTGACAGTAAAAATGAGCTCATGGCATATATCCAGTCAGGCATGGACTTAGATAAGCACGTGCTTAGGTGCTCCTACGATTCAGCAGACGTGGCGGCCAGGGCTGCAGCCTCAGGCATCTGCATGAGGAGGCACACCTGGCTTAGAGTATCGGGGTTCCACCCAGAACTGCAGGATGCCATCCTGAATGCCCCCCTTCCAGGGCCCTATCCTTTTTGGGCAAGAGGTAGAGAAAGTCATCCTGGGGCTTTAGGATTCCGGTAAGGCGGTGGCTGATGTGCACAAGATCTACAGATCAGAGCCACAGACCTCCTGTCATCATCCTTTTCGATGAAACCAAGGACAACAGGGAAAAAGGCAACCCCAAAACAAAGGAGCCTTCAAGAGAAGCGGGCACCCTGTCCCTTCCGGCGCCCAGGGCTGCAAGCATCCCAAGGCACCCCCAACCCCCCAAACACAGCATGACTCCCTGCCGCTCTCCCCCATCATGGGGAGACGGTAGGAGGGAGAGTTTCCCTCTACCTGTCAGGGTGGTCCAATATCACCTCGGACCAGTGGGTCCTTCAGATAGTAGAAAGGGGCTACTCCCTAGAGTTTCTGAGCTGCCCACCGGAAAATCGTCCTATCCCTTCCCATTGCTCGCCCAAGCATGCCCTTCTTCTGAAAGCAGAAATTCAGGCCCTCCTGCAGAAAAAGGCCATCCAGGTGGTTCCACCTACCCAGCAGGGCAAAGGTTTCTATTCACATTTCTTTCTGATTCCCAATAAAATGGGAGACCTCCACCCCGTCCTGGATCTCAGTCAACTGAACATATATATATATATATCTCCAGTACAGGAGGTTCAGAATGGTGACCCTAAGCCGGCCCGGTGGTGCTGAGGGTTGAGGCACTGGATGCCACACCTTGCACCACGCCTGGGACCTGGGTTCGGGCACGGACTCGGGTCGTTGGGGGTCCAGCAGGGGGAAGGAGGATTGAGCGTCCCAACGAATGCTCTCCTCCTTCAGGGTGGGTTACCAGGGGTGCTGTACGCACACGATGTCCCTGGGGGCCGGTGGGAGCACCAGCTCTCACGGGGCATTGGCGGCTTCAGAGGGCTGGAGTCGGGTAGGGGAGGACGTTGTTAGGCACTTGGCAGGCATGCGTCAGCACGCACTTGCCCGAGCCGACATCCTCAGGGGAAGGAGGGACAGGAAGGGAGAAAAGCGGAAAAATCCTCAGTGGGCCTAGATGACGGCCGCTCCACGCCATCCAGTCCAGGAACCACGAGCAGACCCCCGCTGTGCAGGTGCTCTACAGAGGTAGGAGGGGAGAAAAAGGAGTTACTGAGGCACTCTAGGGGGCAGACTCAAGGTCAAGGAGGCACGGATGGCATGAGCAATGCCTGAAGGAGTGGAACGCTGAGGGCGAGAAGGAGGGATAAAAAGAAAGTAAAAAAAGAAAAAAAGAATGGTGACCCTAGCAAGCCTATTGCCCATGATTCATCGAAGAGACTAGCTGTGCTCCCTAGATATGCAGGATGCATACATGCACATCAGAATTCTGCCCTCGCACAGGAAGTTCCTGCACTTCCTTTTTCAAGGTCAGCACTATCAGTTCAGGGTACTTCCATTCAGCCTCTAATCAGCACCAAGAGTCTTCACTAAGTGTCTGGCAGTGGTAACAGTGGCCCTGAGAAGGAAAGGCCAGTCTGTCTACTCTTACCTGGATTACTGGCATATTTCTGCCCAGTCAGAAGACCAGCTGAACAATGCATTGCAGGACACAGCCTTGATGTTCCAGTCCCTGGGCATCACTCTGAATTGGTCAAAGTCACACCCTTGGCCCTCCCAAAGACTTCAGTATATTGAATTGGTCCTAGACACCATTCAAGGCATGACCTTTCTTTTAACAGACAGAGCAGAATGGCTGAGAGGAGTTGCCCGAAAGGTGCAGACCACAGGCCTAGTCGCAGCGAGAGTGATCCTGCAACTTCTGGAGCATATGGCAGCCGTCATGGCTGAACATGAGGACTCTACAGTGGCACCTCAGAGTTCAGTGGAACCAGGACATAGATGAGCTGAACCAGCCCATTTGAATATCGGAGGTGGTCTGTCGTTCTCTTCTTTGGTGGCTAAATCCGGTCAACCTCGAGGTAGGGATTCCCTTTCAGAGGCTGAGCCCAATGCAGATCCTCACTACGGACACTTTGGGTCTAAGCTGGGGAGCCCATCTGGATGTACACCGATCAAAGGGCTCTTGGAATACAGTGGAACGGTCTCTTCACGTGAATATTCTGGAAATGAGAGCCATACTGTACGCCCTCCAGGCTTTCCAAGACCAGCTCTACCAGGGCCCATTCCTAGTGTTTCATCTAAACAAGCAAGGGGGCACTCACTCCTACCCTCTGTGCAGAGAGGCTATGAGAATGTGGCACTGGGCAGTAGAACACAGTCTGGACATCACGGCAGTTCACGTACCAGGGGTCCAGAATGTTCTGGCCGACAGGCTAAGTCACTCTCTATCTCTGAATCATGAGTGGGAATTGCAACAAGAAGTGGCAGAAGACCTATTCGAAAGATGGGGTCAGCCAGAGTTGTCCCTCTTTGCGTCCCCGTACAACGCCAAACTGCCAAATTTCTGCTCGCTAGATCAAAGGCCTGGTGTTTTCTGGTGAAACGCATTGTCCCTCTCATGGACAGGGAGGTTTCGATATGCCTTCCCTCTCCCTCTCCCTCAGAGTCTTTCTCAAATTGCAAGCAGAGCAAGCTAGGATGATTCTGGTAGCTTCTCTCAGGCCTCAACAGATCAGGTATCTGCTGTTGCAGCAACTGGGCACAGATCCTCCTGTGCAGCTGCCCCTCTCCTCTCACTTGTTCTCTCAAGAACATGGGACGCTCGTCCACCCAGCTCTGTAGCCTCTGCACCTGCATGCCTGGCTCCTAAAGTCTTAGCTGAAGAAAGATTGGGGGTGTCACACAGAGTGGCGGAGATCCTAGTAGCAGTGAGAAAACCCTCCACTAGGGCAACCAACACCATGAAGTGGAAACATTTTTGTTTATGGGCAACACCCCATTCCCTGGACCCCTTGGATTGTCCGGTGAAATATGTGCTGGAGTATCTTCTCCATCTTTTGGACTTGGGCCTCAGCTACTTGTCCATTAAGGTGCACCTCTGTGCCTTGTTAGCCTATCACGCACCAATGAGCGGGAGAACTCTGGCACAACTCGATGTGTGCAAAACCTTTTTGAGGGGATTCTTGCACATCAGACCCCCAAGAAGGGATCCTGTCCTTCCATGGGATCTTCTTTTTGTTTTAGAAATGCTCACCCTGCCTCCCTCTGAGCCGGCAGCAACATGCGAGCTTCGCTTTTTCTCTTGGAAAGCGTTATTTTTAGCTTCCATTACTTCTGCTCGGAGAGTTTCTGAGCTACAGGCTGTGATGCATAAAGAGCCTTACCTTGTTTTCCATAGGGACAGGGTGGCACTGCATACTAACCCTAAGTTTTTACCGAAGGTGGTGTCCGTACTTACCCTGAACCAGGACATCCAACTTCCAGTTTATTTTCTAGAGTATTCTAATAAAGGGGAGGCTCTGTTGCATACTCTGGATGTACATAGGATACTCAGGTATTACTTTAACAGAACTAGTTCCATGCGGCAGATGGACCAGTTGTTTGTTTCCTTTGCCTATAGAAAGACAGGGGCTCCTGTCACCAAGCAAACACAGACCAGATAGTTGATGCATTGCACCACATTTTGCTATCAGCACTACAACAAACCCTTACCGGGATCGGTTAAGGGTCACTCTACCAGAGGCATGGCAACTTCCTTTGCCTCTCTGCGGAATGTATTTTTGGCAGCCCTTTGTGCTGCTGCCACTTGTAGTTCAGGCCATACCTTCATCAGACACGACAGTTGACGTTGCCTCTAGGAGGAGAGCAGGTTTTGGACTAGCAGTCCTTCAGGGTCTCCTCTCCTAAGCTCCAACTTTTCAGTTGTCAGTCATCAGCTTATCCTCCTCCCCTTTGACCTGGGTCTCTCTTTGGGTACTGATTGAGACTCAGTCCTGTTGGTATTACCTACTGCAAGAGCTCCCCCTCGAAGTGAGATAGTACAGTTACGTAGGAACTTACTATAACAGTAGATCTTCGAAAGGAGCTCCTGCAGCAGGTGGCTTTCCCACCCTCCAATCCCCAGGAACAAGATTATGTTCCTTCTCTTTGGGTATGGGAGACCTTCCTTAGTTCTCCATTCTATTTGTCAGCAGTGGCTCTGGCGGGAGAACTGAGATGGCACCGGGGGACCACCCCCTTTATACCACATCTGACGGGCAGAGCTGATGGGGCGGTCCCTTGCCATAGACTGCTATCTAGAAGATTTTTCCATGGTGATAACACCAATGGCGGCCTTAGTCCTATTGGTATTACCTGCTGCAAGAGCTCATCTCGAAGATCTACTGTTACGGTAAGTTTTTAAGTACCTGTACTTTTCTTCCAAAGGTGGTGTCTGAATTTACCCCACATCAATCCATCCACTTGCTTGTTTATTTTCCAGAACATGCCAGTCCAGGGAGGCTTTGCTCCATACTTAAGATGTGCATTGAATTCTGCAATATTATGCACACCATATGAAGGACTGCAGGAAGTCCTCTCAATTGTTTGTTTCTTTCGCAATTGGCAGAGAGGGTGCACCAGTTTCAAAACAGAGCTTGTCCAAATGGTTGGCCAACTGTATTATTTTTTTGTTACAGGAGGTACAGTATGGAACTTCCTGGGGTTCTTAAGGGCCATTTAACCAGGGGTATGGCCCCTTCAGTTGCCTGTTTCAGGGGCGTGTCTGCAGCTGAGATATGTGCTGCTGCCACTTGGAGTGCAGTCCACACTTTCACCAAGCACTACAGTCTGGACATTGCCTCCAGAAGAAGGATAGGCTTTGGCCTAACTGTGCTTCAGGGCCTTCTTTCTTAGGCCCCTGGCCCCTTGCCACCCAACTGCCCTTGCTCTCAGCACTGCTTGGGACTCATTCCATAGGTATGACCTGATAACAGAGATATCGTCAGAGAAGATAGAACAATTACGTAAGAACTTACCATAACAGTAGATCAAGGAGGGAATCTTTGACATCAGGTCATGCCATCACCGTATACCATTGTAACAATGCTGTTACAGCGAATCCCCCACAGCAACACCAACCCGTCGACACCCGCAGCGTTGAACGGGTTGTCGGAGCAATGAACAATTCATTGACTCACGGGTTTGGCCACTCTCCCCAGACATCAGCCCCCCCCGTTAGAATCCATAAGTGGGGGGTGCTCATTAGGTGTCGGTGTGATCTCTGGTCACAGTCAGGACCTGGCGGTGTCGAGGATGCCGGCTACAATCTGTCACTGTGTGGGAGGTCGGCAAAATTATTGTCGCTATGAACCATGCCGACACTCCCTCAATCCCCCTTTGCTCTCCCTCTCTCTACAGTTTGGCTGTCCTGTTGCTTCAGCCTTTCTACTAGCTGAGCACCTTCTCTCTCTCTCTCTCCTTGATTCCCTGGTGGGACTCCTATCTCTCATGGCCTCTGGCTAGGGAAAGAACTGAAGAGGGAGCATTGCCACCTGCACTTACATAGGGCATGTGACATCAAAGCATGATGTCGGTGTGGGTGGCCCCTTATAGGCTGCTGCAGAAAGGCTTCTGTGGGATCCTGATGCCTGATGGCCAAGTTCCATAGGTGTGACCTTGTGACAGAGATTCCCTTGAAGATATAATGTTATGGTAAGTTCTTGCGTAACTGTTCTTTCCAGTTAAGGGGGGACACTACCAGTTCAGGGTGCTTCCCTTTGACTTGTCTTCAGCACCACAGATTTTCACCAAAGGCCTAGCTGTGGTGGCTATGGCCTTCCGAAGGGAAGGTCTCTATGTCTTCCCTTGCCTGGACTATTGGTTACTCAAAGCCCTGTCCTGGGAGCAGCTGTCTTTGACCTTAGTGCATGCCTTGCAATTGTTTAACAATTTGAGGATCACAGTCGACCTCTCCAAGTCAGTGTTGACTCTCAGCCAGTGTCCCCAGTATGTAGGAGCTATACTGGACACAGCCCAGGGCTTTGGCTTTACCTTCCTGCCCCCAGACAGGTCAAAGCGCCTAATAACGCAGGCCCAGGAATTCTACAACAGCCGCTATGTCACAGCAAGGCTATATCTTGGCTGCTGGGCCTGGTGGCAGCGGCCATTGCCACAGCTTCTCTGGCCTGGTTGCACATGCGCATCCCTCAATGAACTTTGAGGGTACAGTGGGATCAGAGAACTAATGACTTAGAGTAGAGGGTTCTGGTCTCATCACTGGTAAAAAAAAAAAAAAAAAAGGTTCTCCTGTGGTGGATGGAAGCCAGCCATTTGCTCAAGGGGGGGGTCCCATCCTCATCCCCTCCCCTCATCAGATCCTCATGATAGATGCCTTGAGAACAGACTGGGGCACACATCTGGGTCCTTACCAGACTCGAGAGACATGGGCGCCTCTCGAGACTTTTCTCCATATCAATGTCCTCGAGATGAAAGCTGTCCTGTACAGTCTGCAGGCCTTCCAGTGCCACCTGTCCATGGGCCGTCTGCTAGTCCAGACAGACAATATCAGTGTTGTGCACTGCATCAACAAAGAGGGGGACACCCACTCTACCCTCCTACCTATACTCCAGTTTGGGAGGAGGAAAGGCGTGATCACAGAGGCACAAAAGACTCACCATCCTAGAAGGAAAAGGATAGCTCTCCCTCACTCCCTAGCTGCTGGAGGTTGGTCTCTGAGCAAGTAAGAAGGAGACTGAGGAATACAGGAACTTCCTGTCCCAGAACAGGAACGTCAGGAGTTGTAAAGGCATGGAGGCAGTAGGAAAGTAGGGAGAAAAATAAACAGAGAGAGGAAAGAGTAAGCATACAAAACAACAGTCGAGGGGCCACAAATAAGACATGGTGGGAGTGGTGCAATGCAGTGGCTGTGGAGCGGCAGTCTTCCAGGAGACATTCTGGAGGATGCGGTGTTGTCCAATCTGCAGGCACCTTTCTGGGCTGCGGGAGGAGGTTGCTAGTCTCCAGGCTGAGTTGACCAGGATTCAGGGGACCTCCTCTCCGATCCAGGGACCACCAGGGCCAACACCACTGCCTCAGAGGTTGCCAAGAAAGAGGAGTGGTTGGACCACAGTGAGCTCAGGGAGGATGAGGGAGGAGGAACAGAGGCACATCCCTCCAGTTGTACCTCTTCACAATTCGTGCGCCAATCTGGCAGAGCGTGGTTCCTCTATGGAGGCTCCTGCAGTGGAGATCAAGGAGGATGCTGGGAACCTTCACAAAGGAGACCCACCGTAGGGTGGCACAGGACCCCACAGGGGAAGGAAATAGCTCCTGGTGGGGGACTCAGTCATTAGGGGGTTAGAGCTGGGGGAAGGAGGGGAGAGGGAGGTAAGGTGCCTGCCCGGCGCCATGGTTTGGAGAGACAGGGAGCGAATCCTCAGGATCACGGGAGCAGCTGCATGGTGGAGAGAGCTGGACTTCATTGTCCACCTAGGGACAAATCACCTGGCTGGGAATGGGATCAGAGCAGTGCAGGAGGAGTTTGTGGAGTTAGAGAGCGGCCTTAGACAAATAGCACGTACGGTAACCTTCTCTGAGGTGCTGCCTGTCTATGGCATGGGTGAGTCTAGGGTGCTGCACACCATGGGATTCAATCAGTGGTTGAAAAACTGGTGCAGAGCTCAGGGTTTTGGCTTCATTGGGGACTGGGGGTCCACCTGGAGGGATACAGGCCTATAATGGCACGATGGTCTGCATCTGTCCAGGAGGGGAACCAGGATCCTAAGTGATAGGTTTAAATGCTTCATTGGCAAGCATTTAAACTAGCCAAGGAGGAGGCACCAAAAGGAGCAGGAAACCCAGCCCACCCCCCAAAAAAAAACAGTTATTAATGATGTAAATACCAAGATTTTTATTTATTTATTTATTTGTTTTTGTTTACCAGGTAAGCACGCTAGACAACCAAGTGCCTATTTTCAGCTGCGACCTGGGAGATTACAAAGATACATTCAAGATTACAAAGATACATTCAGATACAACAAGCAGACAATAAGAGCAGGTACAAGTAAGGGCAACAGTCATAAACATGGTAAATGCAGCAACATCAGGGGACATTTACCTACCCAGTGATGGGAAGATAAATCGTAGTACAAAGGAGGCAGGCAGTCAGCTGAGTTTAACAGGCAACACGGCTTTGCAGGCTAGGGGTTGAAGAGTACGTCAAGCAGATTTCAAAAGGGACATAGGAGAGGCCAGTGAATCACCCAGAGGAGTAGAACAAATGACATAAGCACAATTTGATACAGTAGAGCCAGGGAGGATCCATCACAAACTGTTCTTTGGTCACAGTATGTTTCACTGGAAGGGAAAGTCAGGAGATCTTTCACCCTAATGCAGTCAGGAAACAGTGGGACATGCGGCAGGAGTACATTAAGTGCAGAGGCAGGTAGCGGCAGATTTGAGGAAGCCCCAAAGGGAAGCTTTAAAGCAGGAATGGGAGGAAAAGGAGCGAGTGCTCGCTGGAAGGGAGTTCCATAGTCTAGGGGCAAGAGTAGTAAAGGCCCGGTCACCCATTTGGTTGCGTGTTTTAGGAACCAGGAGGACATGGGAGTCGCTGGACCTTAGGTGGTAGGAGGAGGAAGGGGGTATGATGGTTGCAGCAAGGGCAGGAGGGGTGGCCATTCTGATAACCTTGTCGATGAAGTTGCCTAGGACGAAGGTCCGGTGTTTTTCCAGTGGAAGCCACTGCAGCTGGGAATAGAGCTGGCAGCGGTGGGTGAGGCGGGGGGCAGAGAGTGCAAAGCGACATATATTATTGTATGCCGTGTCCCATTTGGAGAGATTGTTTTTGTAGAGAGGGCAAAGGAGACAAGGCCATAGGAGAGTGTGGGTAAGAGGACTCCTTTGGCTAGAGCCGGAGCGATGCCGCCGGGGTGAGGCAACTTTGCTCTGTCGCAAGGCCTCAACTAGTTTGAGGCCTTGCAGGCATTCGAATGTGCAGAGTGCAGTCCAGTTGTGGATCAAGGGTCACCCCCAGGTACTTGACAGATTCAGCATCGTGTAGGAAGGATCCATCGGCACATGAGATCCTTAGAGGGGAAGGGACCACTTTTAACTTGGCTGTGGAGCCGAAGAGCATAGTTCGAGTTTTCTGCAAGTTGGTAGCAAGCTTGTGGGCCTCCAGCCTGGTTTGGATCTGGTTGAAGTCAGCGTTGAGCTTGTTGTTGATGTCGGAGCTGTCCTGGGAGCCGAGCAGAATGACTACGTCATCAGCGTACAGAGTAGAACGCCCATGAGCTGGGGCCGAGGGCAGCTGATTAATAAAGAGGGAAAATAGATGGGGCCCAAGGACAGGGCCCTGAGGGACCCCACAGTTTACCGGAGCAGCAGACTTTGACAGGGCCTTGTTGAACAAGGTGTACTGCTGTCTGCCCGAGAGGTAGCTACCGATCCAGGCGAGGCCAGGGTAGGAGAAGCCCAGAGACTGGAGAGAGGAGTGCAGAAGTGAGTGGTCGACACGGTCGAAGGCTTTTGAGAGGTCCACGAAGATGGCTCCAGTCAGTTTGCCTTGATCAGCAGCAGATCTGATCTCAGAGGAGACAACCACTAGGGCAGTGGATGTACTATGCCCTTTCCTGAAGCCGTGTTGGGCAGGGGAGAGTAAATCATAGGTCTGCAGGTAGTGGGAGACCTGCGAGACAACCACCCTTTCGAGAAGCTTGCTGATCGCTGACAGTATCGCTATCGGTCGATAGTTTCTGAGATCCCTGGGGTCGCCCTGTTTGTGAACAGGGATGACTTTGGCCACCTTCCAAGTGTCAGGGATGGTGCCAGACAGAAGGGATCTATTGAAAATGTGGGTGATAGGGCAGGCAAGTATGGAAGCCCCAAGTCTGAGTAGATTAGGCTCAAGGGTGTCATGCCCGGCACCAATGTGAGGGGGGAGATCATCTAGAAGCTTCTGGGTCTCCAGGACAGAGATGACCCTGAGATAGAAGGGAGGTAGAGGGATTGCACCAACTGGGGTAGAGTCCCAAGATTTGGAGACATGGGGGATGAAGGAGAGAGCAGGCAGATCGGTGAACAGGGTGTTGAAGGCATTGGTAATCGTAAGGGGGTTATTGCAGTTTACCCCACCAATGTGCATGTCAGAGACCTGAGCTCTAGCGGACCCACCGACCAAGTTTTTGATGTTCTGCCAGAAGCTTCTCGAGTTTCTGGCTGAGGAGAGTAGGGCAGATTGACAATATTCACTCTGGCAGAGCGAATGGCTCTTTTGCAAGTGTTCCTCATTCGTCTGTACTCCTGAAGGTCAGTACTGGAGAGGGAGACCTTGTAGCGAGCTCTGCATTTGTCCCTGTCCTTCATGAGGGAGAGAAGATCACCATGAAGCCACTTAGTGACTGTGCCCCTTACCCTCTTTTTTGTGAGGGGCGCATGCTTGCTTTGCAGGGGGTAAAGGCAAGAAAATTGTCAAGGCCACAGAGGGTTGTTTATGCAGTGACCTGAGACCAGTCTGGTATGTCGAGGTCTGAGAGGTAGTCTTCTACGATAAGTTTGGAGAAGTCCCTCATCTGGATCACTTTGCAGGGAATTTTAGGAGCAAAGATACCCCAAATGCAATAGATGGGAGAGTGATCCGAGATGACATCAGGGAGGGTGCCACTAGAGACGATTCTGTCTGGTCTGTTACTCAGCACCCAATCAATGAGGGATCCCTTGTCACCTCGTGAGGAGAGCCTCATGGGATCCTTAATGAGTTGGCTGAGGGAGAGACCTGCCAGCAAGGGCTCACATTGCTGGATGTTGTGGCCCACCCAGTTTAGGTTGAAGTCCCCCAGGGCCAACAGTGGGACTGAGACTATTAAGGAGAGAGGAGAGCCCTAGCACACCCCCCCTTGGGTGGATTGTAAGCGCATACCAAGTGTAACTTTGGTATTGCCAAGCAGGAGTAGAGCATGTAAGGACTCAACAGCAAGGGGTAGGAGAGTGGTGTGCCCTATAATAGATACATTTATGTTTCATGTTTCATGGTCTAGGAATTAATACCTTTGAGCCAGGGCTCTTTTACAAAGGTTCCACGTCACATAGAACAGCAAACAAACAAAACACATTACAAGTATTATCAGAAAGAAAAGTTACATAATAAATATGCTTTAACAGTTTCAAGGCAGTAACAATTCAAGAAACAAAACTACCTTCCAAGGAGAGGCAGATAATTGGAGGCATTCAGGGAGGCGAAAAGTAGGGAAAGTAGTGGGCAGTAGAGCAAGAGAGAGGGGAAAGGAGGGGAATTAGAGGAGTGTGTTAGGAGGCAGACAGGAGTAGTTGGTGGTACTTGTGGGTTCTTTAGCCAAGGAGGATAGGCCAAGATTTGGGGATGGTCAGAGGAGGAATTAGGCTTTTATCAAATGCAATCACAGTTGCTAGTGGTAGAGAGGTGGGCATAGAGCATGGTTTTGAAAGCTCCAAGAGAGGTGGAGGATAGAGTAGGTGGGCTTAGAGCATTGTACCAGGTCGGGGCCCTGTACGTGAATGTTCTTTGTCCCTGTGCGGTCCGGCATCTAGGAACCAGAAAAGGTTGGTGTTCAGATCTGGTGGTGGGATGCATGCCATGATTCAGGCAGAGCAGGTTTTGGATACACAGTGGAGTCAGCCCCATGATAGATTTTTTTGCCATTATGCAGGTGAGATACACAAGGCGATTTGATAGTTACATAGATACATACATAGACAGTGTCAGCAGATAAGGGCCTATGGCCCACCCAGTCTGCCCATTTAAGTTTCTAAGTTCAGTTTATGTTTTCCAAGAAGTCTGTTGCCCCTTACCCTTGACCTCCAGAATTCCTTTATGTCTATCCCATGCATTCTTAAATCCCGTGATTGTTTCAGCCCCACCCACTTCCTCTGGCATGGTGTTCCACTTGTCCACCACCTGTTCTGTGAAGAAATTCTTCCTCATGTTTCCTCTGAATTGTCCTCCTCCAACTTCATCCCATGCCCTCTAGTCCTGGAACATCTTTTTCGCTAAAAATAGTGCATTCCTGCACCCTGTTCCTCCTGTAAGATACTTGAATGTCTCTATCATATCCCCTCTCTCCCTCCTCTCCTCCAGGGAGTACATGTTTAGTGCCTTCAACCTGTCCTCATAGGACCTGTGATGCAATCCATGCACCATCTTTGTTGCCCTCCTCTGAATCTTCTCTACCCTGTCTATGTCCTTATGTAGGTAAGTTCTCCAGAACTGCACAGTGTACTCCAGGTGCGGCCTCACTAGTGTCTTGTATAGTGGAATTATGACCTCCCTTTTCCTGCTGGTGATGCCCCTGCCTATGCATCCCAGCATCCTATTTGCTTTACCTGCTGCCTTGTCACACTGTTTCCCTGCCTTGAGGTCATCAGAGATGATTACCCCAAGATCCCTTTCCTGCTTGGTGCATGCTATATCCTCACCCCCCAACTGATATATTGTGCCAGGGTTTTTGTGCCCCATATGCATTATCTTGCACTTCCTTGCATTGAATTTCAACTGCCAAACCCCTGACCATTCTTCAAGTTTCTGCAGGTCCCTTCTCATTCTGTCTATACCCTCTGGTGTGTCTACTCTGTTACAGAGCTTTGTGTCATCAGCGAACAGTGAAATTCTGACTTCTAGGTCCTGCGAAATGTCACTGATGAAGATATTGAATAGTACCTGACCCAGCACTGATCCCTGTGGTACCCCACTGGTCACTCTTCCCTCTGTGGAGTGACAGCCATTTACCACCACCCTCTGTGTCCTGCTGCCCAGCCAGTTACCTACCCACCACACTACTGTCCTGCCCACACCCATATTCCCCAGTTTGTGCAATAGTCTTCTATGTGGCACAGTGTCAAAGGCCTTGCTGAAGTCCAGATAGGCCATGTCCACTGCCCTCCCTGATCCACCTCCCTAGTCACCCAGTCAAAAAATTCAATGAGGTTGGTCTGACATGACCTCCCCCTAGTGAAACCATGCTGCCTTGGGTCCTGTAGTCCATTGACAACCAGATGTTCCACCAATCTCTCCTTCAGTAGTGCTTCCATGATCTTCCCCACTACCGAGGTGAGGCTGACTGGTCTGTAGTTCCCGCTTCCCTTTGTTCCCACCTTTGTATAAGGGACTACATCTGCTATCCTCCAGTCTTTGGGTACCTCCCTGTTTCTAGTGATCGTAAACAGGATAGCCAGAGGTTCAGCCACCTCCTCTTAGTTCTTTAAGGACCCTGAGGTGCACCCCATCTGGCCCCATTGCTTTATCAACTCTTATTACTTCCAGTTCCTTCAGGACCCTTTCTCGTATAAAGGGACTTGTGTCCATTCTGCACTATTCTCACCCTTGTACTCGTTCAGACCCATTACCCTCCTCTTCCTCAGTAAAGACTGAGCAGAAATACCTGTTCAATATGTCAGCTTTACTGTTGTCATCCTCCACACAGCCCCCATCCTCCCCTTCAGTCTCACTATCCCTCCCTTTGCCTTTCTTTTTCACTTATGTACCTGTAAAGGTTTTGTCCCTCTACCCACTGATTTTGCAATGTGTTCTTCTGTCTGAGCTTTGGCTTCCTTACTGACCTCCTGCCTCCCTTTGCTTCTCCTGGTACTTCTCCCTATCCCCTTCTGCCTGTGTCTTTTGTACTGCCTGAATGCAATCTTTTGGCTTTCACTTTCTTTGCTACCTCTTTGGAAAACCATAATGGTCTCCTCTTCCTTTTCCTCTTGCTAACCTGCTTAATACATAATTCTGTTGCTCTTGTAATCCCCATTTTAAATACTTCCCACTGTTCCTCAACCCCTGATTCCTGCCCCATTCCCCTTAATGCCTCTTTCAAGTATCTCCTCATTTTCCCAAAGTTTGCCCCCCTAAAATCCAGGATACGTGTTTTTGTGTGGTTTGGTTCTGCTCTTTCTGTGATTTCAAACCAACCAGCCTGTTTCATAGTAAAGCTCACACGTGTGCGTCAGTCTCTGTGCCCCCGTGAGGAGCCGGCAAGCCTTATTTAGAGCGACTGAGATATGCCTTAGTGCTGTGGTAGTAGCTGGGCCATAGTCTATGATTGAGATTATGTAACTTTGTATAGCAATCCTTAGTGCAGCTTGGTTTAGGAATTGGCGGTTTCGAAATAGTATCCCTAGACGTTGGTTCACTGTTTTTGCCGTGTTGTCTATGTGGGTCGCAAAGGTAAGACCTTGGTCAAACGTGATACCAAGGTATTTACTTGGTCCAGTGTATTTCCAGTGGAGGTTTTTATGGTGAGTGGAGTGTTTCTACTTTTGTTTTGGTGATTGGTAAAAAGCATGGCTTTTGTTTCATTGTGGTTAAGCACAAGCTTACTATCCCGGAACCACTTTTCAACACTAGAGAAAGCAAGTTGTAAGCTCTGGCGTAGGGAGTTTGGCTCTTTGTGAGAGGAGAGATTACAGCATCATCCGCATATAAGATTAATTTTTCCGGGCAGAATTCTGGGAGAGAGTTGAGGAACAGGCTAATGAGGAGCGGGCCTAGGATTGATCCCTGTGGTACACCTGAGTGGACAGGTTTAGAGTCAGAGAGTACAGCAGAGATTTTTACAGCCTGTGACCGATTTGACAGGTAACTTTTTACCCAAGCACTAGGTCCTTCAGCCAGGCCAAGGCTGGTCAATAAAGAGATAAGTAGGCCATGATGGACTGTATCGAAAGCTTTTGTGAGGTCAATGAAGACCGCACCGGTTTGATAGCCTTTGTCCAGGGCTGAGTGGACTTCTCCAGAGAAGTCAAGTAAGGCTGTTGTTGAACTATGTCCTTTCCTAAAACCATGCTGTTGTTTACAGAGTAGATTGTACTTGTCCAGGTAGTCTGAGAGTTGGTCTGCCACGATGCATTCAAGTGCTTTGGAGAGGGGTGGGAGTATTGATATAGGTCGATAGTTCCCTGTTGTGGATTTGTCACCCCCTTTGTGCACTGGCGCAACTATGGCAAACTTCCATTTGTTGGGAAGTTGACTTTGGCAAAGGGACAGATTAAGAATTTTTGTAAGAGGGTGGATCACTTCGTCCAAGGTGAGAGACAAGATTTTTAGATCTATGGTGTCACTACCTGTTCTGGATTTAGAGCAGGCCTTTTTTATGTATTTGTAGGCTTCGTGCACTTTGATTTTCTTGAAATAAAATTGTGGTTGGTCACTAGGTGTGCTTTGCGATACTAGATTAGACATAGGTAAGTCCAGGAAGAAATCTGGGGGGAGGACCCCGCTGAGGTCTGTGAAAGTCTTATTTAAGTGAGTCTTGTAGTATAGGAGCACCCCATCCCCTCTCTTGTTCCCGACTCTGTCCTGCCTGAGGAGGTTGTAGTCCGGAAGGGCACATGCAGAGTCCAGGATGTTTGGCTTCAGCCAGGTTTCCGAGATCCCCATAATATCAGGGTTGTAATGGGCCACCCAAGCTGTCAGCTCAGCTATGTTAGGTAGTAAACTTCTAATGTTCAGGTGCACCAACTTCATACCTTTGGCAGATAGCCAGGTGGGAGGGGACTTCAGGGAGGACCTGGCAGCCTGCAGTCCATCGGATTGGACTGGGGCCCCAGAGCAACCAGTCAGCGGCGGCATATTTAGGAGCCGCGAGGAGGGAGGTCCTACTGGACTGAAATTAGGTCTGAGACGAGCACAGGTAGCGGACGTGTGGGTGAATAAGGTGATGTACCCTAGATTAGTCCTCCCAGGGCAACAGTGAGGGGCCAGGAGGCAGATGGAGGTGAAGAGGGCCAGGGTGGCTGAGGGAGGTGTCACGGGACTAGTTGGTTGCGTCACAATTGGTACAAGAGCAACTGTTAAATTACCTGGTTACCCCTAAGAAAGGAGAAAAACAACAGATAGCTGCCTTGGTCTCAAAGTTTACAAAACTGCAGAAATTGAGCTAGCATTAACTCTAAATGCAGCAGGATGCTGTTTCAGACTCCAAGAATTACCACATGCACCAGAACAGTAAGTAAAATAGTCGCAAGCACTAGAAATAAGTATTGCTAGCTCGTAGTAATGGCAGGATGTATCCACTCATTGCACTTAATAGAGATACATTCACTAGGCTACGTTATTGCAAGCACTTAATAACAGTAGGATGTAACATCACATTTCACGTAGTAAAGATAGGGTCAGTAACAGGGTAGCCTAGCACGGAGCCAACCGGGATGGAGAGAACATAAGCCAGCCCCTGGATTGGTGGGAGGGGCTAATCGAGTATTTAATGGGAGGAGAGAACGGGGTGGGTGAAAAATTTTTCCCCCCGATAGCTGAGCGTCCCAAAAAGAACAAAGCCTGGCCAAAACAGCAGCAGCAGCACCTCTCAGGTAAGAGTTGTCCGTAGACCTTATCTTGCGAGCAGTCCCAGGCTTGAGAAACAGTTCGGAGGAGCCAGGGGAGGTCCACCCAGCGATGCAAGCGAGCCGGCGCCTCTACCCCGGTTTCGGAGCCGAAATAGCGAAGAACAGAGAGCGGAGTCTAGTGCGGGGGGCCCCTGTTGGAGCAGGGACTCCCTTGCCTCCCTAGGCTGCACGCATGGCAAGTGTGAGCCACAGGGCTTGAGAATGCAGCCTTTTGTCTAGTAGTCCAGGTGTCACAGAGGTCGGTGGAGCCAATCAAGTGCAAGTGCAGCATTCAAACTTGCCACCAAGCACTTGCGGTCTTTGTCCTCCTGGCGAAAGAGTTCCCTCGATAGCTGAGCGTCTCAAAAAGAACAAAGCCTGGCCAAAATAGCAGCAGCAGCACCTCTCAGGTAAGAGTTGTCCGTAGACCTTATCTTGCGAGCAGTCCCAGGCTTGAGAAACAGTTCAGAGGAGCCAGGGGAGGTCCACCCAGTGATGCAAGTGAGCCGGCACCTCTACCCCAGTTTCAGAGCCGAAATAGCGAAGAATGGAGAGCGGAGTCTAGTCCGGGGGGGGGGGCCTGTTGGAGCAGGGACTCCCTCGCCTTCCTAGGCTGGACGCGTGGCAAGTGTGAGATAGAGAAGTCAATAGGGAAAAGTATAGTGGTAAATGGAGAAATAGGCAAAGGCACTAAGGACAGGGATGAGGCTGAAAGAGATAAGGCCATCAGAAAATGGAGGGCAATGAGTACCAATGCCTGTAGTCTGGGTAACAAGCTCCCTGAACTAGTGGCCTTGATGGAAGAGGGACACCTGGATATCGTGGCAGCCACAGAAACATGGTACACAGAGAACCTTGACTGGGATGTCGGCATACCAGGTTACACAGTCTACAGGAGGGGCAAGGAGGGTAGAAGAGGAGGAGGAGGAGTAGCTCTCTAGGTAAAGGAAGGGATCAAAGCAATGGTACTAAAGGGTAAACAGGGAGGAGAGGAGGCACTGTGGGTCAGCCTGGAGACAGGAAATGGCACCACAGTCCACACAGGTGTTGTATACAGACCCCTGTCTCAGGGAGGAAATGGACAAGGAAATGATAGAAGGCATCCTTAGGATGGCAGAAAAAGGGGAGATACTGTTGATGGGGGACCTGAATATGCCAACTGTTAACTGGAGCACCTTTGCTGCAGCCACATCCAAGAGCAAGGTCATTCTCGATGCCCTACAGGGGGCATGCTTCAGACAGCTAGTGTGGGACCCTACTCAGAAGGGAGCAATCTTAGACCTGGTACTCTCAAACAAGGATGCAGAGAGGATCTCAAATCTAGAAGTGGGTAGCCATCAGATAACAAGTGACCATCAAACAGTCTGGTTCATGATAAACAGAGCCGTAGAGTCAAGCCATACAGAAGTGAGGGTACTGGACTTTAGGAGAGCTGACTTTGTCAAAATGGGAGTGTGTCTCAGAAAAGCACTAGGAAACGGTCAAGAAAGAGGGGTGGAGGAACAGTGGGGAAACATCAAAATTGCCATCACAGAGGCAACAAGCCTTTGTGTGAAGCAAATAAGCAAATCAAAATGAAGGAAAAAACCATTATGGTTCTCAAAAGAGGTGACGGGGAAGGTTATGGAGAAAAAGACAGCATTCAGGAAGTACAAGGAAACACAGAAGGAGCAGGACAGAGAACTGTACCAGTTAAAGTAGAAGAAAGCGGAGAAGGCAGTCAGAATAGCACAGGACCAAACCGAGGAAAAGATAGCCAACTCGGTTCAGAAGGGGGATAAAACCTTTTATAGGTACATTAGGGAGTGAAGAAAGATCAAGGGAGGGATAGTGAGGTTTAATAAAGGGGAGGGAAGGTGGGCAAAGGGTGACAGTGAAAAAGAATGGATACTGAAAGAATACTTCTGCTCAGTATTCACAAAAGAAGAGGAGGGGGAGGTACCTAATCCTAACAATAGAAGCACTCTGGATAGGGGGTTTGATACCAGTCCATTCACAGAAGGAAGAGTTCTGAAAGAACTCCTGAAACTGAAGGTGGACAAAGCAATAGGACCTGATGGGATTCATCACAGAATTCTAAAAGGACTAAGGGGAGAACTAGTGGCATCACTGACTACCCTTTTTAACAAATCATGGGAGGATGGTGTGGTACCTAAGGACTGGAGGAGGGCGGATGTGACTCCCCTTCACAAAAGTGGGAGCAAAGCAGAGACAGGAAACTACAGACCTGTTAGTTTGACCTCAGTGGTAGGGAAAATCATAGAATCACTTCTGAAGGAAAGAATTGTTGAGTACCTAGAGGCCAGCGGGACACAGGACCCAAGGCAGCATGGATTCACAGGGGGAAGGTCTTGTCAGACAAATTTAATAGATTTCTTTGACTGGGTAACCAAAGTAGTAGACCAGGGAGGGGCTGTGGACATGGCCTACCTAGACTTTAGCAAGGCATTTGACATAGTCCCACACAAAAGATTAATAAACAAATTAGCCAGCCTGGGAGTGGGTCCCAGGGTGGTAGCCTGGGTAAAAAATTGGCTGGACAACAGGACACAGAGGGTAATAGTAAACGGAGTCCACTCCAAAGAAAGGGAGGTTACTAGCGGGGTACCGTAGGGTTCAGTACTGGGTCCGGTCCTTTTTAATGTCTTTATAAATGACATAGTGGAGGCACTGGAAGGAAAAGTATACCTCTTTGCAGATGACACAAAGATCTGCAACAGGGTTGATAGACAAGGGGGGGGAGGATGAGAATGGACTTATCAAGGTTGGAGGAATGTTCAGAAGCATGGCAGCTTAGATTCAATGCAAACAAGTGCAAAGTAGTGCACCTGGGAAACAAAAACCCAGGGGAAGAGTACACAATGGGGGAGGTACTAACAGCAGCAAAAATGGAATCGGAGCTGGGGGTAGTCATATCAGATGACCTAAAGGTAAGCAAGCAATGTGAAAAGGCAGTAAGGAGGGCTGGGGGGATACTGGAATGTATAGGGAGAGGCATCACCAGTAGAAAACAGGAAGTTATCCCTCTGTACAGACAGTTGGTGAGACCCCATCTTAAGTACTGTGTGCAGTTCTGGGGACCCCATCTCCGCAAGGACATAGACATGATGGAGGCAGTCCAGAGGAGGGCAACTAAAATGATGCAGGGTCTGCACCAGAAGCTATACGAAGAGAGACTAAAGGAGCTTAATATGTATACCCTCGAGGAAAGGAGGGAGAGGGTGACATGATAGAAACTTTCAAGTACCTCAAGGGAATCAACAAAGTCCAGGAAGGTAACATCTTTCAGAAAAAGAAATCAATCAATCAATCAAACTTTATTTAAACAGGCAAAATCATCCTTGAGCAAGCTCATTGGCAAGATGGTCCTGGACAAGTAGGACATATACAACTACAGCAAAATTACCAGATAAGTAGTGTACACACAATGAGCGAATAAAGACAGTTACAGAGAAACAGATAAGATCAGGGCTGGGGAGTACATATGGTGAACACTATCTGGGTTGATAATTGACTGTATATGTAAAGGATTCCCTCAAGACGTCGGATTATTCAGACAAAGGTCACAATGTTACAGTAAGACGAGGGATACCAGGTAGGGTGAGTGAGGGAACAACAATCAAAGGTTTATGGGTGGGGGAAAAACAAAGGAAAGGGTCGTGAGGGGTGGAAATAGATGTAGTTAAACAAACAGGTGGGAGTTGGCAGAATAATTCCAAGGTGGAAAGAAGAAGAGAAGTACTAGGGGATGTGCAAGAACAAGGGGTCACAATATGAAGATAGAGGGGGAATGCCTCAAGGGCAGCGTGAGGAAGTATTTTTTCACGGAGAGGATGGTGGATGCATGGAACAGCCTTCAGAAGAGACCGAGGTACAAAAAAGGGGGGGGGGTAGAGTGGCCCTGTGTGTCAATGAAAATATCAAAGCTACAGAAATTCAGAATACACATAAGGAGCCAGAAGAACTGTGGGTCACCCTGGAAACAGGAAATGGGACAGCCATAAGAACTGGGGTTGTCTACAGGCCCCAGACCAGGGGGAGGACATAGACACATTACTGTTAGAAGATATACAAAACATGACAGCTAAAGGGGAGGTTCTGATAATGGGAGACTTCAACATGCCAGGTACAGATTGGCCAATACCAGCAGGAACATTTGCCAGAACTAGACACATGGTGGATTCCCTACAGGGGGAGAGCCTCAAACAGCTGGTACAACAACCCACAAGAGACAGGGCTATCCTAGATCTAGTACTGACTAACCGGGAAAGGATCACAGATCTCCAGGTAGGTCACCTGGGGCCAGTGACCATCACCCATGCATGGTTCAGTTTGGCTTTCTGGCATCTAAACATCCCATTCAAGGCACAAATGTGGGACTTCAGAGGAGCTGACTTTGATAAGATGGCCAACAGAGTTAAGCTAGCCCTGGCAAAAAGAAATACAGGTGAGGGGGTACAGGCAAAGTGGGCAAGCATTAAGGATGCAATACTTGAAGCAATGTCCCATTGTGTTATAGAGAAAAGGAAGTGCAAAAGAAGAAGGAAACCACTTTGGTTCTCAAAAACACTAGAAGAAAAGGTCAGAGCCAAAAGGCTGGCCTTCAGGAAATATAAAGGAACACAGCGGGAAGAAGATAAGAAGGCATACCAAACTTCCCTAAGAGAAGCAGGGAAGGCAGTACGGCAGGCAAATGCCCAAACCGAGGAAACACTAGCACAGACAGTAAAAGAAGGTAACGACTTTCTATAGATACATTAGTGAAAGGAGAAAGTCCAGATAGGGTATTGCTAAGATCAAAGGAGATAAGGGGGCATGTGAGGAGGAGGACCTGAAAAGCATATATCCTAAATAGATACTTCTGCTCAGTATTTACTGAAGAGAAGGTAGGGCAGGGCCCACAGCTCAGCATCATGGACACAGGGGGAGGGAGGTGAGCACTAGTCCCTTCACAAAAGAAAGGGTCCTACAAGAGCTCGATAAGCTCAGGGTGGACAAGGCAATGGGACCTGATGTCATACATCCCAGGGTACTAAAGGAGCTAAGGGTGGAACTAGCAGAGCCATTATCAGAACTTTTTAGTGAGTCTCTGAGCACAGGAGAGGTCCCAGAAGACTGGAGAATGGCTCAAGTGATCCTGCTCCACAAGAGTGGTAGCAGGGAGGAGGCATGGAACTACAGACCAGTCAGTCTTACCTCAGTAGTGGGCAAGATTATGGAGGCACTCCTTAAGGAAAAGATAGTGCAACACCTGGAATCCATAGGAGCACAGGATCCAAGACAACATGGGTTTACAAAAGGAAGGTCCTGTCAAACTAATCTCATAGATGTCTTTGATTGGGTAACCAGAGTGGTGGACCAAGGGGGAGCAGCTGATGTCGCCTACCTTGACTTCAGCAAAGCTTTCAATACTGTTCCACATAGAAGATTGATTAATAAGCTGGGTAGGCTCAGGGTGCTTCAGAAGTTGGTCAACTGGGTGGAAAAGTGGTTGATGGGCAGAAAACAGAGAGTGGTGGTAAATGGTATACAGTCAGAAGAGATGCAAGTCACAAGTGGGGTACCTCAGGGATCAGTCCTGGGCCCAGTCCTCTTCAATATATTCATCAGTGACATTGCAGATGGACTGCAGGGTAAGGTTTGTCTGTTTCCAGATGAGACCAAGATCTGCAACAGAGTAGATGATCCAGATGGGGGTGGGCAGAATGAGAAGAGATCTGGATAAACTAGCAAAATGGTCGGAAGAGTGGCAACTGGGGTTTAATGCAAAAAAGTGCAAGATCATGCACAAAGGGAAGAGAAACCCTGAAGCCACCTATAGGCTGGGATGACAGTTGCTGGCAGTCACAAGGGAAGAAAGAGACTTGGGTATCATCATCAACGATGACCTGAAATCATCCAAGCAGACCACTAAAGCAGTAGGTAAGGCTAGGGGGATGTTAGTGTGTATTAGTAGGGGTATCACAAGTCGAAAGAGGGAGGTAATAATCCCTCTTTACGAGACACTGGTTAGGCCCCATCTGGAGTACTGCGTGCAGTACTGGAGGCCACAACTTCACAAGGACATTAACCAAATTGAGGCAGTCCAGAGAAGGGCAACCAAAATGGTGCAGGGACTACATCAGAAAACATATGAGGACAGATTAACGGAGCTCAATATTTATACCCTAGAGCAAAGGAGGGTGAGAGGTGATATGATCGAAACATTCAAACACCTTAAGGGCATTAACAAGGTGAAAGAGTCTAATATGTTTCAATATAAGAAAAATAGGACAAAAGGACACAGCATGAGACTAGAGGGAGGCTGATTAAGGGGTAATGTGAGGAAGTTCATTTTCACAGAAAGGGTTGTGGATGCATGGAACAGCCTACCTCAGGAAGTGGTGGATATGAATACACTGCAGGGCTTCAAACAGGCATGGGATAGGCATAATGGAGCAATACAGATCAGTATAAATAGGCCATTGACAGAGCAAAGGCCCGATGGCTCATTTATAAGGTAGAAAAAGAAATGGGCAGACTGGATGGGCCTTGCGGTCCTTATCTGCCATCAACTTCTATGTTTCTATGTTCTGTGTTTCCTGAGGAGGTCACTGGGGGAAGTCAAGAATGCATGGGACAGACATGAGGCAATTCTGGTGGGGGGTAGAAAGAAGTAGGCTGTTGGTTAACACGGATCGGTAGCTTATCCAATAGGTAGGGAAATGGGCAGACTAGGTGGGCCAAGAGGTCCTTATCTGCTGTCAAAGTCTATGCTTCTACCCCCTGTGTAGGGAGGTGTTGAGGGTTTGGTACTGGGCACTGGACTATGAACTAGACCTGTTGGTCATCCATGTTCCAGCTGTCCAAAACGCCTTGGCAGACAGGCTCAGAAGGTTGCAGTCCCGGATGCATTAGTGGGAACTACTAACCTCGGTTGGAGAAGACCTGTTCAACAGGTGGGGGGCATCCAGAGTTGGACCTTTTTGCACCCCCACACTATGCAAAACTGCAGCTTTTCTGCTTGCTTGATCCAGGACCTGGAGATTTCTGCAAGACGCATTGTCCCTCTCTTGGAAAGGGAGGATCTTCCAAGGAACAGTCTTCACTGTTCAGCACTGGTGGGGTACCAGCCGAAGGTGCAGGAGCTTATAGCTTTAAGGATTTAGAGGAGGAGAGTCAACGTCAGTGGCGGTGCCAACCACGAGGCTGGTGCATGACATGGTGCTTGCGGACTGGCCAGTAACTGATGCCAGCTCCCCGGCCTCCTCAGTTCTCTTTCTCCCATGGTCGAGACAACATCACTTCATGTCAGCATCAACAGAAGATACTGCATCAGTTCTGTTCGGGAACCATTCACTCGATGCCATCAGTGACTTCTGGTGCTCAGTCTTTGTTGTTTGTTATCTTTGCTTTCCACCAATAGATCATGTCCTGTTTAGGGCATATAAAGTCCGGCAAGAGTAAGGTGGGGATTGCCCCAATGTATCAGTGCTCCTGTGGCAATCCTGTGATCATAATGGAATGTCATGATTTTTGTTTTATCTGCCTGAGTCTGCACCATGTAATGGACTTGTGCGATGCCTGTTTTTCTATGGATTACTGCATTTTTCAGATCTACGCGATGAAGTTGGATAGGGACTCCCCAACTTTTGGAGGGCAGCGCCATACCCGAGATGCCAGGTTCAGGTCCCTGTGCCCTTCCCCTGGGTAGCTACCTGGTACTATACGTACCAAAGGAGAGCAGGCCTCTGCTAGTCCTGGTCTCACTGGGACTGGGGGTGTGCATGAGGGGTTGAGTGGACAGCTGACATCCAGGGGGGTCAACTGAGCACCTCTTGCTGTCCAGCGCTTTCTCGGAGGTCCAGATGTCCCCGGCTGTGGTGTTGCAGCTACACACTTGGCCTGCACTGGTGGACCCCTTGGCAGCATGGCCTGGTATGCTTTGGCTTCTGACACCAACCCCAGTGCCGGTGAGCAAGGCAGCACTGGCTATGCAGCTAGGTCCCTTCATTCTGCTGCTCGCAGCCATGGGAGAGGGAGGGTCCAGGGGGTTACCCAGTCGGATATCTCCCTGATCTTATCCTCTGACATGGGGGATGATGATTGGGATGATCCCGACTGGCAGCCGGACTCTTCGGAGTCCCTGGACCCTTTTGAGCCTAGTTCCAGGCCTTTGCAGCCTGGGGAGCCCTGAAGCTCCCTTCCTGGTGCCAGCCTTAGTGCCACCTTTCCTGTGTCCCTCAGCACCCCTTGCGGTGCTGAGGACATCACCCGTGCCCATGTTGTTGACTGAGGAGATGGCGGTGCCAGATCCAGTGACGGGTTGGAATTTGGTGCTGCCTTCGTCATTGGGTTGGATTCAGGTGCCACAATCAGTGCCGTTTCGCACTCAGGAGCACTTGGTGACACTGAGATGTGTCACGGTACCATGGGTGGTGCCAGGCCCGCTATCCTACAGCCTTCTGGCTTTCCCTTGGCCCTTAGGTCCTCTCCGAGGAGCAGGGCCTCATCCAGTGACACATGGGTCAGGAGGTCAGGTCTTTTGTGGCGTTTCACCCCTGGAACTGGGGCACGCCCAGGGAGGAGCCGCAGTGCAGACACAGACTTTCCCTCTCCCAGGGATCGGGCACACTCTGCAGTAGGTTCAGATAGGGCCACCTTGCAGAACGCGAACGGCTCCGATCTCCTCACCTTGGGGGTTCCTGAGGGGTACTGCCCTGTGTACCACCATTGTTGGGCATTCTGAGTGGCTGGGTCGCTGCAGCCCCTCCCTCGGGATGAGTCCCCATGCATTCCCAAGTCCTTGCAGAGGTCCTAGTTTGGTCTGTCACAACCCTCCTCCTCTGCCTCCCCCCCAGCTTTTTCTGGTCCTGCTGGCCCCATGATCTAGGAAGAATTCAGGGCTATGGTGGGTGCTTTTCCCAGATACCTTAGGGCCCTGGAAGAGATCGTGGTTTGATCTGAACCCCCTGCCTTCCCCTGAGACAAGTTGTTGTTCTTCCCCATCTTCCTCCTCTGAGGAAGAGGATTCCTCATCCACTACTCCTCTGATGTTGAGCTCACTAGCTATCAGCATTTCCATGAGGATGCTAGGACTTGCACCCCCAAGGGACTGCTGGCACAGGTATTGCACCCCCATGGGGTCTCCTGGTGCCATACGAACAAACAAAATTGCCAGCAGAAACAGGCCTCATGGTCTATCAAGTCTGCTCTAGTATCCAGCTAGCCCTTCATCACACAGCTGCCCCTCTCGCCCCTCCCCTTACCAGTGTCCCTTCCCCTTCCCTTGTCCCAACCCCTCTTGAAACTGCCCACTGTCTTACAGGACACTGTCTCATCTGGTAAGGTGTTCCATTTGTCCACCACTCTTTCAGTGAAAAAATGTCTCCTCATCTCCCTCTTGTATCAGCCCCCCTCCAATCTCAGTCCATGCCTTCTCCTGTCCCTCCTCCTTCTCATCTAAAAAATCCCTTCTGTGTTGGTCTTGTTTATCCCCTTCAGATACTTAAAGGTCTCGATCATATCTCCCCTAGCCCTCCTCTCCTCCAATGAATACATATTCAACTCTCCCAGCCTGTCCTTGTAGGGCTTGCTCTCCAATCCCTGGATTATCTTTGTGGTTCTTTGCTGCACCCCCTCCAACAATCTGATGTCTTTCTTCAGGAATGGGCACCAATACTGCACGCAGTACTCCAGGTGGGGCCTGACCAATGACCTATACATGGGCAGGATAGCCTCCCTTCTTCTGGAGGAGATCCCTCTTGCAATACACCCCAGAATTTTGTTGGCTTTTGCTGCCACCTTCCTGCACTGAGCAGAGTTGTTCATGCTTCCTGTAATGATCACTCCTAGGTCCTTCTCTGTGGAGCTCCCCAATTGTACCCCGTTCAAGTGATGATCCCTCACCCTGCTTCCTGGCTCCGAAGTGCATAACCTTGCACTTCTTGGTGTTGAACCCCAACTGCCATGTTTCCGCCCACTCCTGCAGCTTAGTCAGGTCCTCCTGCGACCCCTACCACCCCTCAGCATCATCAACCACAGCTCCCATCTTGATATCGTCTGCGAACAGACTGATCTTGCTATGGATCCCGTGTGAGATATCTGCAATAAAAATTCCGAACAGCACTGATCCCAGTACCAATCCCTGTGGTACCCCGCTTGTCACCACTCTCGGTGCCGAGATGTCCCCCACCCCCACCCCAACCCCACCACCTTTGCTGCCTTCCCTTTAGCCAGTTTGTGATCCATTTCAACCTTTTTGATCCCACCCCCACATATTCCAGTTTCCCCCCAACCTCCCATGCGGCTCTGAATCAAAGGCCTTGCTGAAGTTCAAATACAGGGCATCCACTGCATGGCCCTTGTCCAGTTCCCACATCACCCAGTCACAGTACTCTACAAGGTTTGTCTGGCAGGATCTGCCTGCTATAAACCTGTGCTGTGGACCATCCTGGAGACCGTTTTCCTCTAAGAAGCTCACTAGCCTCTCTTTTAGTATGGTCTCCATGAGCTTTCCCACAATCTATGTAAGGCTCACTGGCCTATAGTTTCATGATTCATCTCTTGGGCCACTTTTGTGAATGGGCACCACATTGGCCATTCTTCAGTCCTGTGGCACGCATCCCGTGTCCAGGGAGGTATTGAACAGGCTGGCCAGTGGCCCTGCCAGGATCTCTACCAACTCCCTTAGTACCCTAGGGTGAATGCCATCAGGTCCAGGTGCTTTGTCCACCCTTAATGCCCTCAACCCATCTAGTACCCTGCTCTCTGTAATCCCTACATCTGTCGTCCGCTCCCCCCCACTCACCCACCCTCTCGCCTGAGGTATCTGCCCCCCTTCTCCTGCATGAATACAGAGCAGAAGTATTCATTCGGTGCCTCTGCTTGCTCCTCCCATTCTCCATCCACCACCCCATCCTTTTAATCCTCACCAGCTAATCCTTGCTCTTTCTTCTCTCTCTCCGATATAGCGGAAGAAGTCTTTTTCTCCACTTTTGATTCCCTGCACCAGTCTCAGCTCCCTGGATGCCTTGGCCACCCTGACCAGTCTGGTAAACTCCCTGGACTTCTCCATGTACATGTCCTTATCTTCACCCCTCCCCGAATTGCTGTACTTTCAAAAACGCTGCCCTCTTGGCCCTCACCCCTTCCATAAGCTCCTGTGTCAGCCAACTGGGTTTCTTTGCCCTTCCCTTCTTGCTTTTCTTTCTAGTGCAAGACTCTGTTGCCTCCACCAGCTCTTCCTTTATGATGTCCCATTTCTGGTCTGCATACATGTGTGGCTGCATTCCTGTCAGATGCCTGCCCAAAATTTCCCCCCATCTTCTCAAAGTCTGCCCCCCTAAACTCAATCACCCTTGTACCCGTGCCCCCTGTTTCCCTCCCCATGTTAAGCATGAACCACACCGAATAGCAGTCAGTCCTAGCCAGTGGTTCCTCCACTTCCAGATTCCTTACAGCTTCCCCGTTATCCAGTATAAGGTCTAGAGTCCTTTCTAACTGAGTCAGCCCCTGGACCAGCTGTGTCAGAAAGCTGTCTTGAAATGCTTCTAGCAGGACCCACTCCCTTGCACTAGTGGTGGATGGGGTGCCCCACTCCACCCCCCGGTAGGTTGAAGTAGCCCACCACCACTGTGCTCTTCTTCCAGCAGACCCTCCTAATTTTTTCAGCTAATTCCCTATCCAGGTCAGTCCCCTGAGTTGGTGGCCTGTACACCACCCCCATCCTCCGTATCCTTTTCTTTGCATCCTGGAACTGCATCCATAATGCTTCTGTCCTCCCCTCCTCCCCTTCCTCCCTTACACACTTTATCCCCTCCCTTACGTAGATCACCACTCCCCCCATTCCCCTTAGCCCTATCCTTTCTGAATAAGCTGAACACCTGGGATCATCATATCCCAGTCCTGGTACTGGATGGCCCACATTTCCATGATGGCCACATTGTCCACCCCTCCCACCGCCAAGAGAGCCTGTAACTCCGCTGTTGTATTCCTTAGGCTTCTTGCATTCAGTGAGACCACCCTCCAGCCTGTCTCCTCCCCTTCCCTACCCCTATTCTTTCCCTTCTTTATCCCTCCCTGTGCCGCTTCCCCATTGCCTTTACCCATTACTAGGAGGGTGAGCTCACTAGACTCCCATTTCTGGACCCCTTTCCTATGAGTGGTCCCCTCACCACCCCCAGTTAAAATCCACATTTTTTGATATAAACCTCTCTGTCCCCAATTTTAGTACTCCCTTCCCTCCTGCTCAAATGTAACCTGTCCCCTGCGTATAGGTCAATATTGCCCTAGTCTGACACTAATCCATACTCCCTGGTATGGCACCAATCCCTCAGCCACTCTTTAAACTTCTGTATCCTTTTTTCCTCACTGTACACACACATTGTACTGGGAGTACCTCAAAGAATGCCACTGACCCCACCCCACCCCCTCACACTGCCTTCCCAACTCCTCGAACCTCCCCTTTACCACCTCTACCATCTCCCCACCAAGTCATTTGTACCCATGTGCAACACTATGTGAGGTTTCTCCTTCCCCCTCCGTGTGCACTTGAGAAGTGCCTGCCTGCGGTCAATCCTGGAATAGCCTCGGCCCAGATGTGACTGCGCCTTTCTCCCCTTCCGCCCCATATGACCCTTTTGGTATAGAGTCCCCCAGCACCAGTACCCCATCTTCTTCTCCCATAATCCTCTCCTCCTGTTTTCGGTGTCCACATTTCCAGAGTCCACACTGCCCTGCTCATTACCTCTATCTGCACCATTTGCAACTCCTACATCTTCCCCCCCTGTTTCTGCCTCTCCCTCTGCCTCTGCCCTGCTCTTCCCCTCCCCACTTCTTTCTTTCCCAACCTGACTCCTGGGCCTTCACTACCCTTCACCTCCCTTCCCCCCACAATCTCCGACACCTCCACTACCACCTCCGATGCCAACATTGCAAACCTATTACTTGCTACCCCCACAGTGGTGCCCATCACCTCCTTCCCCCTGCCCTGCGCCTTCCCTCCGCTTACTGCCCATGCTCTCCTCACCCCCACCTCCACCCTCCCTACATCCTCACTGGATTTAGCCCTGCTGTTCCTCCTCTGCTTCTCCCAGCTACTCCTCTCCGGGGGCCCTCCTGCCCCAGCCCCCCATTCTCTCCAGCTCCCTCAAGAGTCCCTGTACCTCATCTTCCAGTCTCTGCAGCCTGTAACAAATTGGACAACCTTCCAGTTTCCATAGTATATTCATCCAAACAGCTGCCCCACAACCTTTGCACTGCACTATCCTCCCTGTGCCTGCCACCCCACTCCATGGTGCCCCCCCATTCCATCCACTATTCCAGTGTCTCCCACCACCCTTATTCATGCCCCTCCACCCCTCAGTGTGACCCCACCGTAATGCCCCATTTTCCTTCCCTTCATAATTCACACTTAACTTAAATGTACACAGAGAACCATGACTGGTATGTTAACATACCAGGGTACACAACCTGCAGGAGGGACAGGGAGTGTAGAAGAGGGGGAGGAGTAGATCTCTATGTAAGGGAAGTGATAAAAGCAACGGAACAAAAGAGTAAACGGGTGAGAGGAGGCACTGTGGGTCACCTTAGAGACTGGAAATTGCATCACATTCCACACGGGTTGTATACAGACCCCCATCTCAGTGGGAGGGAATGGACAAGGATATGATAGAAGGCATCCTTAGGATGGCAGAGAAAGGAGAGATACTGTTGATGGGGACCTGCATATGCCAGATGTTAACTGGAGTACCTTTGATGCAGCCACATCAAAGAGCAGGGCCATTCTTGATGCCCTACAGGGGGCATGCCTCAGACAGCTAGTGTTGGAACCCACTCGGGAGGGAGCAATCTTAGACCTTGTACTCTCAAATGGGGACAGTGAGAGGATCTCAGATGTAGAAGTGGGTAGCCATCCAGGGACAAGTGACCACCAAACAGTGCAGTTCACGATAAACTCACCTGCAGAATCAAGCCATACAAAAGTGAGGGTACTGGACTTCAGGAAGGCTGACTGTGGCAAAATGGGAGAGTGTCTTAGAAAAGCACTAGCAAATGGGCAAGAAGGAGGGGTGCAACAACAATGGGAATACATCAAAACTGCCATCACAGAGGCAACAAACCTTTGTGTGAAGCAAATAAACAAATCAAAACAAAAAGGAAAGCCATTATGGTTCTCAAAAGAGGTGGTGGGGAAGGTTAGGGAGAAGATAGCATTTAGGAAGTATAAGGAAATACAGAAGGAGCAGGACAGAGAACTGTACCAGTTAAGGCAGAAGGAAGCAGGAAAGGCAGTCACTATAGCAAAGGACCAAACTGAGGAAAAGATAGCCAATTTGGTTAAGAAGGGGGATAAAACCTTTTATAGGTACATTAGGGAGTGTAGAAAGACAAAGGAAGGGATAGTGAGACTGAATAGAATGGATGGTGGGTGGGCAGAGAGGAACAGTGACAAAATAGGGATACTGAATGAATACTTCTGCTCAGTATTCACAAAAGAGGAGGAGGGGGATTTACCAAAACCAATTAACAGAAGCACTCTGGATAGGGGGGTTGATCCCAGTCCTTTCACAGAAGAAAGGGTTCTGAAAGAACTCCTAAAACTGAAAGTGGACAAAGCAATGGGCCTGACGAGATTCACCCCAGAATTCTGAAAGAATTAAGGAAGCACTAGTGACACCACTGACTACCCTTTTTAAGAAATTATGGGAGGATGGTGTGGCACCTGAGGACTGGAGGAGGGTGGTTGTGGTTCCCCTTCATATAAGTGGGAGCAAGACAGAGGCAGGAAACTACATACTTGTCAGTTTGACCTCTGTGGTAGGGAAAATGATGGAATCGCTTCTGAAGGAAAGAATTGTTGAGTACCTAGAGGCCAGTGGGGCACAGGACCCAAGGCAACACGGATTCACCACAGGAAGGTCATGTCAGATGAATCTAATTGATTTCTTTGACTGGGTGACAAATTAATAGACCAGGGAGGGGCTGTGGACATGGCCTACCTAGACTTTAGCAAGGCATTTGACACAGTCCCACACAAAAGATTAATAAACAAATTAGCCAGCCTGGGAGTGGGTCCCAGGGTGGTAGACTGGGTAAAACATTGGCTGGAGAACAGAACACAGAAGGTAATAGTAGACGGAGTCCACTCTGAAGAAAGGGGGGTTACTAGTGAGGTACAGGGTTCAGTACTGGGTCCATGTCTTTTAATGTCTTTACCACCTAGGTGGCGCCTATCACAAGGGCTACTACCCCTGCCTGATTGGCTACTAACAGGTTGATGGGCCTAGGTCCAATGGTGGGTGCCTCCACCCAGAGGTCAGGGTTTGTAGTGGTTAGACTAGCTGGGTCACAGCCCTCTGGGACACTGAGACCCCCTTTTATTCCCTCTAGTGGCTCACACAGTACACAGGAGTTACAGTCCCAATACCCCACATATACACACTGTTCACTCATAAGGTACCACTTACCCTCGAGACTGATTCTGCAGCACGTCTCTGAGGACCCCCTGTAAAATAAGGTTAAACAACATACACAGTGAAATACAATACTGTTTCCATAAGTACCAACACCACAGACAGTATATAGTATAACAACAACAAATCTGATTTATTTAGGGGACAGTAACACGGGAGGGGGGAATCAGGTTAAATTGGTGGCATTGAATCACAGTACTGTGCACACATACAGGGTCTGAAAAGTCACACTCTGGGTACCCAGGTTGGGGGGGGCGAGCCAGGTCCGTTGCAAATTTTTCTGAAATCAATGAATACTTACAAAACATAAACTGGGAATCTAATCTTCTTAATTGTACAACACTACAAGCTTGGGACTTTTTTTAAAAACATTGTACATTATTTGGAAAATACCTTTATTCCATCTAAGAGGAAATTTAATAATAAAGGAAAAATTCCCCCTTGGTTCAACAAGACAATTAAAAATCAGATTAAAATAAAAATTTAACTTTTTAGGAAACTTAAGAATAGTTCTGTTCCATTTAAAACTACTCTATTACATAAATACAGACTATCTGTGAAAAACTTAAAAAATTCTATTAAATTGGCAAAAAAAATAAGCTAGAATTTAAACTAGCTCACACAAAAGACTGTCACAAATCTCTTTTCTCCTATATAAATAGTAAAAAAGGTGTATCAAGGACCATTGGTCCCATTATAACCAATGGCTCTTCTCTATCTGATATAGAAACCTCAAATCTCTTTAATAAGTACTTTTGTTCTGTCTTCTCTCAAAAATCACCTATTAGTACATTTAAAGTTCACCACGTAGATTATCATAGGTTCTATCCAACTGACATTATACAGGCTATCAAAAAACTAAAAAAAAAAATACTAGACCGGGCCCAGACAGTATTCATCCATGGTTTCTGATCAAAACCTCTATAAATATTTCTATACCTTTGTCAATTATTTTCAATAAATCCTTACAAGAAAGCATTGTACCAAATGATTGGGCGTTCAGCAATAGTTACTCCCATATTTTAAAAAGGCAATAGAGGTTCTGTGCAACATTATCATCCAATTAGCCTGACCTCAGTTGCTGGTAAATTGATGGAACGAGTAATGAAGTCTCTAATAGATCAAGATTGTAAAAAATTAGGAATGTATGATTCAAATCAGCATGGGTTTACTCCCAAGTATTCCTGCACCACCAATCTGATATCTTTTTACAATAATATAAGTACTCTACTAGATGTGGGTATCTCTACTGATGTAATTCTTTTGGACTTTAGTAGAGCTTTCGATAAAGTCTCACATGAAAAACTCATTACTAAAATGCACAATCTAGGTTTGTCACCTGATATTGTCAACTGGACTTTAAACTGGTTGACAAATCATTCTCAGAGAGTCAGAATTAATGATATCTTGTGTGATTCGTGTGGTGTGACAAGTGGTGTACCACAAGGGTCGGTCTTGGGACCAACATTGTTTAACCTCTTTATCAGTGATTTACAAACAGGGCCAAATAACTTCATAGTTAAATTTGTAGACGATACTAAATTGGGGGGCAAGGTTAATAATCAAGAAAATATTTCTGCATTAAAGAAGGATTTGGAAAAATTAACACTTTGGGCAAAAATCATATGCAGTTTAATCAAGACAAATGTTTAGTAGTGCATTTGAGTGTAAATAATCCACAAGCGATATATCATATAAACGGACTACCACTTCACTCATCAAATTGTGAAAAGATTTAGGGATATATGTTAATAATAAACTTACATCAAATGATCACTGTGTTAGAACTGCTTGCATGACCAACAGACTTTTGAGGCAAATAAAACGCACTTTGTTAATCGTCACTTGTACAATGCCTTATTCCATTGTATAGGCATACATTAGACAGATCTAGACTATGGCTCCCCTTTCTGGAATCCAAACCAAAAAAAAGACATTGCAATTCTTGAACAGTTCAAAGGAGAGTAACTAGAATGATTCCAAGATTAACAAACTTGGATTATCAGAATAGATTAAAAGCTACTGGTCTCTTCTATCTTCAAACTAGAAGATTAAGAGGTGATATGCTTATGGTTTTTAATTTAATAAATATATCAGATCTAATGGAAAAATGTGGTCTAACACTCTCCAAAAGGATACATGTTCTGAGACTGCATAATAAACAGCTTGAAGTAAAAATTTATAAAACCAGCAAAAGGGGAAACTTTTTTCCAATAAGAGCATCCATTGTATGGAACACTTTGCCACAAGAATTGGTAGAGGCAACTAGTGCCACTGTCTTTAAAAACAAATTAGATGTTTGGTTGAGGGATAATAAATAAATAATGTCCCTCGTAGTGTGGGGAACAGTCTCGATTGGCTCTGGCCTTCTTCTGTTCTTTCATACCAACTAATACCAAGTAAGTAAGTTGCCCGGGGTTGGCCGGCAGGTGCAGATGGATAGGGCCCTGTAGAAGAAAATATATGCACAACACCCAATTGTAATCCAGAGCCAGATGGCTCAGTCCATGAAGCAGTGACACAACAAGAATTAGATGACACACTTGTGATTAAAAATAGGCTGCAGGGGAATGCCCTGATTTGTACTCACAATACCCAAGCTGAGGACCGGATGGTGGATGTTCTTCTGGATTGCCAGAACAATAGGGCATGGAGACAAGGTCCTTGTGACTGGATCCCACTACAGTTGATAGCAAATGGATTCAGTCCAAGACAAGCTGGGGTTTGCTTCCAGCTTTGACAAACAGCACACAGTACAGGAGATTTGAAATAGCGATTCACCACAAGCACTACGCACATTCATATGTAAAAGGAAAGTTCTATACCAGGCAGGCTGCTCCTCGATCCCGATCGCACTTATTGCAAAATATCTGGGAGCACACACAGCAGCTTCAGTTCCTGACAGACCGAGCACGATTCAACAATTTCTCCAGTCTTCTGCAGGGTGAGCCTGGTTTCCACACTTCTGGTGCTTCTTTCTCCTCACAACTCGGATTCAGACCAAACTGGCACTCACAACGGCTGCAGGCCGAACCTCAGGGCCTCACACATACTTCCCACATGAAACTATACACCGCAGAAGCACAGAGGTCCTTCTCTCTTCACTGTCACAACTGATCTGATCTTTCCAGTCACAGAGCAGGGCATTTCCTTTAGCTCCACACCATTCTGTTGTCTGGTTCGGCTGTCACTCACAATAAGACTCCCTCTGTTGGTGAAAAAAGGTGCCAAGGTCAAAACTACATTCCCCAGAGTCACTGCCCATACAATCCCCTTGTGGCTGGCTCAAAATTGAGAGTCCAAGTTCTGATTCGTCCACAGGCTCCATTTTAAGGCCTCCCTATCATCCTGATTGGTCCAAGTCAGCAATTCAGTACCAAAATGAAAGAGCTACACTGAAACAGTTCGGGCTGAAATGAAGACGGGTTAGACAAACTACATTTTCTTAGTCACTCTAAATGATTTCTGGCAAACAGTTATATCTTCCAACAAGGCTACCTCTGCACATGTAGCAACGACAGAAACGGAGCAAATTAACAACAGCTTGGGCAGGATTCGGGCATTAGAACACACAGTCCCCTCTTTTCAATTAATTATAGCTACAAGCAGGCAGCTCTTAAAGAGACGGTACCAGAGGCTCTAAAAGCACTCACACTTAAGCGGCTTAAATGCTGAACACCTCCAGACTTGGAGCATTCAGGCAAGCTCCTGGAAGACTTTTGGCAACCCACATTTGCAGGGGGTTACACCCTTCCTGGCCTGAAAAAACTTGGTGTCCGCGTCAAGTAAGGTACCCCTATAAATTTCAATACAACCATATACATTTACATCAATATCACATTAGGCTTATACATGTAATCATCAGTCAACAAATCACCTTACCAGAAACACATTTCTGAAACTGTTCAGCACATCACTTTTTACGCAGTATTATACACACACATACATGTGATATCTCCCTCTTTACGCAGGAGACTCCTGTTTTTTTTTACTGAACCCCCTCCCTCCCTCCTGAGAAACAAAATCTCCTGCTTAAGTAAAACTATGTCCAAAATATCCATGTTTTTTGGGCAGATAAAGACACATAAAAATTAAATCAGTGATGAACAATGTCTCTGATAACTTTATATAACTAATTGTTTATTCTTTTTAGTGCTTATTCTAGACAAAACGAAATACATAAAATCTTTGTAATGACTTTTTTCTTATTTTTTGGACGCCATTTAAGGACAAACTCATGACGTTACGGCATCTCCCTACTAGCAGGCCAATCTCCCTCCTAATTTGACCCAAGTCTCCCTCTTAAGCAAGTTGGCAGGACAGTCTCCCTCCTAATTTGACCCAAATCTCCCTCTTAAGTAAGTTGGACATATCACATGTATGCACACATTGTACCATAACTCAGGTTATTACCCCCTGTACATGAAACCTGAAGAGAGGGGGCCCTTCCCTATCAGCTATCTTGGGGCTGGATGGGGCAGACGCACCATACCTAGAGGGCAACACAGTTAACTTGGAGGTAGCACTTATGCTTAGTTTGGGCAGTGAGCTCAGGGACACATACACTCCTTTATGGACAACATTGAGAGGCAAGTCCACAGGCCTCCCAGGGGAATCATAGCTTAAGCGCATTACAGGCTTTACGGCTCAACCAGTCTTTCTAGGGGACCTGTTACAGTCTCTGCACTTTTAGACTCACTTTCAGCACTGTCTTTACTTGCCAGAGGAGTCTCCCTGGGGTTAGAGAGGCTAGAACCTGTGGCACTGTCCGCTCCAGTAGTTGCAATTTCAGGGGTCACAACACTTGTTTCACAGGAAGGGCTCTCTGACACTGGCAGTGAACCATCAGGGCAGTCAAAATACTCTTCTTGTTCTGGTATATCACTAGTCTGTTCCAGTTCATGATTTTCCTCCTCAGAGAGCTCATGCAGTTCCACCATGCACAGTGATTCCATGTCATCCGACTTGATACTTTGCACTTCACTTTCTTGGAACATTGGCTCCACAGATGAAGCTGGGGGCTTAGGCAGCCCAGAAGGCCCAGCTTCATCTCCAGGATTGACTAGGGGATCGCCCTGAAACAACTGACTCAGTTAGTAAGAAGGGTAGTATTCAAAGTCACTCTCACTTTCCTCTGACATGGACTAACAGTCATGCTCAACTGGGACTTGTTGTGGGGAACACTTTAACTCAGCATCTGTAGGTGCAGACTTTCTTTGCTTTTGCTTAGCAGCAGCTTGGGTCACTGGTCCAGAGGGAGCACTTTCTGGGGGCTCAGATTCGATCAGAATTTGTCCAATGGGCAGTAAATGATTTCTATGCATTGTTTTAACATCTTTTGAATTATTCTCAGGCCTTACTTTGTACACAGGCAGATCATCTAGTTTGCACACTACAATGTGAGGCAGATGGTGCCACCTATCAGCAATCTTGTGTTTGCCATGCAGTCCCAGATTTCTTAGCAATACCCGATCCCCGTCCTGGAGTTCCTGTGCTTTCACCTTTTTATCATACCTTTCTTTGTTGGCCAGATTTCTTTTGGCAGCCATGGTTTGAGCCAGTTGGTATGCATGATTTAGCTGGGCCTTTAACTTTTGCACATACTGTAAATGGTTATCAGCTCGAACCCCATCAGGAGAAACTCCAAAACAAACATCTACTGGTAGTCGGGCTTCTCTTCCAAACATCAGGCGATGGGGAGAAACCAAGTGGCATCACTTTTGGTGCAGTTGTAGGCATGTACCAGGGTGCTAATTTGTTGGCTCCATCTAGGCTTGTCCTTTGGGTGGAGGGTGCCTAGCATATCTAGCAAAGTGCGGTTCAAACGTTCAGGCTGTGGGTCCCCCTGGGGATGGTAAGGGGTGGTTCTGGACTTTCGCACTCCCCACAGAGAAAGCATCTCTTTGATCAGACGACTCTCAAAGTCCCTCCCTTGATCAGAATGGATTCTTTGTGGTGCCCCATAGTGAACAAAACAGTTTTCTGTAAGTACTTTGGCCACAGTGGATGCCTTCTGGTCCTTGGTGGGGAAAGCTTAGGCATATCTTGTAAAATGGTCAGTGACTACCAGCACATTACTGATATTTCTTTGATCTGGCTCCAAACTCAGAAAGTGAATACAGACCAGCTCCATGGGGGCACTGGTGGTGATGTTAAGAGGGGCAGTTCCTCTGTAAGCAGCAACGACAAGTTCTAATGTGTTGTTCAACATCAGCCCCCATCTTAGGCCAATAGAATCTGGATCTCACCAAGTCAAGTGTTCTGTCTATGCCAAGGTGCCCCATGTGGTTGTGTAGGGACCTTAGCACCAAGTCTCGAAAGGCAGTGGGCAAAACTAGCTGTTGTTTATCTATTTGACCCCCTCTGTCTACTGTTTCTCTGTATAACAGTTTATTAATCAGTTTCAACTTAGGACCTTCCTTGTATAACAATGCAGTTCTCAAATCAGTGGAGCGTAACTTGGATACATCTTTCCCTGTGTAGAGGGCTTCTAGAGCTGATTTGATCTTGGGATCTCGGGATTGAGCCCGCTGAATACTGTTATTGTCCAGCTGAGGCAGTGCACCAATGTCTATTGCAGAAAAGTGGCAATAAGCAGCAGGTATGCAATTCTCAGAAGGTCCCAAACAATCCACCTTACAGTCCACTGCGTCCGTGGACATTTGTTCCTCCCTGTCAAACTTCTGGCAGAGTGCTTGAATATCAGGTTCTGACAGTCTGACCCAGTCATTCTGGGGAACAGACCTCCAGGAGAGAGCATTAGCATCTATGTGGTTCAGGCCTGCTCTGTATTCAACAGCATAGTCGTATGTAGATAGTGCAGAAAGTCACCTATGGCCAGTGGCATCCAACTTAGCTGAAGTCTGCACATAGGTCAAAGGATTATTGTCAGTTTTTACTAGTATCTTAGCCCCCATACAAGTACTCGTGGAATAGGTCAACAATAGCCCACTTCAAAGCTAGAAACTCTAACTTATGTACATGATAGTTCATTTCAGATGGGGTCAGGCTTCTACTGGCAAAGGCCACTGGTCTCAGTCCATTCTCATGCTCCTGGTACAACACAGCTCCCAAACCTTGCAGGCTAGCATCAGTGTGTAGGACATAGGGTTTTTCTGGATCTGCATAGGCAAGAACAGGAGTGTGAGTAAGCTGATATATAATCTCATGAAAAGCAGCTTCACCCTCAGGTGTCCATCTTGCCCCAAAAACTTCATTAGGATGGAAATACACTCTCTCAGTCTCGGGAGAGTTGACCTCTTGTATTTTTTGTGGGTAGGAGGGTAACCTTGAGTAAGATTAAGTAAAGGACGGATCACTCTTGAATAGTCCTTGATGAAGCGGCGATAGTAGCCACAGAATCCCAGGAATCTTTGCAGTTCTTTTAGATTGTGGGGCTGTGGCCAGGGTGTCAAGTCCTCAACTTTACTTGGGTCGGTCTCTATTCCCTCGGTGGAGACTATATGCCCCACATACTTTACAGAGGTTTGGAAGAACTGGCATTTATCGATGGACAGTTTCAGGCCAAAGTCTTCCAGTCGGTCCAACACCTTGAATAATCTGCTCTCATGTTCCTCTAGTGAGCTACCAAACACAATAACATCACCTAGGTATACCAGGCACTCTAATAAGTTCATGTCCCCCACTGCACGCTCCATCAGTCGTTGAAAAGTGGCTGGGGCACCTGAAATCCCTTGAGGCATCCTCATGAATTCATTGAAGCCAAGTGGACAGATAAAGGCTGTCTTCTTGTATCTGACATCATTATCAGACGCTGTAGGGAAGTGGGGATTGGGGGGGATTGCTCTGTGTATCCACTGTGGGATGACCAGGAGTGGGTTGATCAAAGGATTGAGGTGGTTAAGTCCAGGAGACGCCCTGGAATAAATAGAGCATCTAGGAGAAGCCAGACGTGGCTGGTGCCTATTTCAAGGGGGGCCACCAGTCCAAGTGGCCAGGTGACCATTAGGCTGCATCACCTTCTATACCTCTGGCGGCAGTACTATGCAATGCCAGGTCGATCAGAAACAAGATGGCTATTATTGCGCGCTCTTGTTTCATCGGTCGACCTGGCGTGCATTTGAAGAACCTGGGTGGGGAGATGATGCTGGTCCTGTTTTTGAGGGCTGCAATCCCCCCAGGATACACTGTGGTGCACTGCCCCAGAGGAAATCGTAGGGGAGGCGGTGTAGCTATCTTTTTTAAATCTAACCTCGACTTCACCGTGCACCGGTGGGAACCCAGGTTCATTTGAGTGTGTGGCATTCGTGGAGGACTCGGTGTGGGCTGAGGATCACTCCTCATCTATAGCCCTTCTGGTCCGATGGGGGTTCCTGCAGGAATCGCCGAGTTTGTTGCAGCCAAACATTGGATTCCCCAAAATGTATTTTTCTTGGGGACTTCAATGTTTGGGCTGAAGATAGAAGTCAAAGGTGCGCCGATGAGCTACTGCAGAGTATGTCCCTTTTGGGGCTGGTGCAGTCTGTCGGCGTGCCTACTCCTCAGGACGGCCACACATTGGACCTGGTGTTCTCACTGGGACTTAAGATCGTTGATCTTGATATTGACTGAGTAGCTTGGTCTGATCATTGGACGGTGAAGTTCACGTTCAATGCTCCCGTCATAAATTCTTCCCCTTCTGAGATATTTCACTGTCGCCCATTAAAAGATCTTACCCCTGATGGTTTTCTGGTGGCAGCTGATTTATCAAGGGTGGGTGATGTATGCGTCGGAGCCGTTGATGCCGGGGTAGACGCCTATAATAAGGTGTTATCTGGCGCCATTGACTCCCTCGCACCTGTCCGTGTACGACCCAGAACTTCATACCTGAGGTCACCTTGGTATGATGGCGATCTCAGGGAGATGAAGAAGCTGGGTCGGAGATTAGAGCGTCGCTGGAGGAAATCCCGTCTGGGGGCTGACAAACTGGTCCTGTGTGCGCATTATTGCGCATATCAGGAGGCAATCAACCAAAAGAAGGCAATATTTTTGTCTCGGGAGATTGCTGCTGGGAGAAGCCGACCAGCCTCACTCTTCCGGACTGTTGATAGACTTCTTCATCCATCTTGTCTCCAGCCCGGAAGAGCTTCCTCAAATGAGGATTGTGAGGAATTTGCTCGGTTTTTCTCGGACAGGGTGTCTGCGATCCGGCGGGAGGTTTCCTCAGCCAGTAATACCATTGCTGTCAGTAGTCGTCAGTTGTCTTCTGAGAGCACTCTCTCTGGTTGGGGGAGAGTTTAGGCCAGTGGAGGATTGTGAGGTCATTGAGATAGTGGCCAATCTGAAGTATACCTTTTGTGAACTGGATCCCGTGCCAACGCGCTTCTTGATGAGATGCATTGACACTGTTGGCCCGGTGTTTGCCCTGATTGTCTGGTGTTCCTTGAGTCAGGGTGTCTTTCCAGATGCCTTGAAGGAGGTTCTGGTGAGACCCCTTTTAAAGAAAGCTTCTCTGGACCCGGAGATTAGGGCAAATTACCGTCCCATCTCCAATCTTCCATTTCTGGAAAGGTTGTAGAGAAGGTGGTATCACTTCAGTTGGAGGAACATCTCATGACCCACGAGTTATATGATCCTTTCCAGTCAGCTTTTCGGGCCAGACATAGCACTGAAACTGCATTAGTTGGTGCAAAATGACCTTCTCAGGGCTAGAGATCGGGTGACAAGACAATTCTTGTTCTCCTTGATCTCTCTTCAACATTGATACTGTGGACCACTGTGTGTTGCTTTTCTGCCTGAGGGAGTTATGCGGACTCACTGGTATTGTTATCAAATGGTTTGAGTCATTTCTTACTAACAGGAGGCAGCGGGTTGTGATGGGTAATTTCTCATCAGCACCCTGCCTCCTTTAAATGTCGAGTCCCTCAGGGTTGGTGTTGGCCCCAATGTTGTTACGCAGTATACATGCTGCCTGGGGGATCATTAGGAAGTATGGTTTGAGTTTTCATTGCTATGCCGATGATACTCAGCTATACCTATCCTTTGCCCCAGGAACATCAAATGCAGTGGATGTGCTGAATATCTGTCTGGCTGAGATAAATGACTGGATGTCTTCCAGCTGGCTGCGACTGAACCCCAATAAGACTGGGTATTGGTAGTGGAGTCGAACAGAGCTCGTGATGGGATGGCCTCTGATTCTGCAACTGGCATTGTGCTAGGAGCAGTGTCATTGATAGCCTCCCCACGGTCTGAAATCTTGGTGTGATCTTTGACAGGAACCTGTCCATGGAGGCCCAAATATCCTCCGTGGTTCATTCCTGTTTTTCCATCTAGAAATATCGCCAGGATCAAGCCCCTTGTTCCGGCTCTGGACCTCCTACCTTGGTACATGCCTTAGTTACTTCAAACTGACTACTGTAATGCACTCTATCACAAAGGGGTCTCTGGAACTTCTCTTCGCAGACTGCAGCTAGTGCAAAACGCTGCTGCCCGGCTTTTGACCGGGCAGAGTAAGTTTTGTCATATTACTCCAGTACTGCGTGAATTGCACTGGCTGCCTGTCAGGTGGAGAGTTTTGTTCAAGGTGGATTTTCTCACCTATAAGACCCTACATGGACAGGGCCCTGGTTACCTTTCTGATCTCCTGGTACCGCACACCTCTGTCCGAGATCTCCGCTCCTCTAGTGGGGGCCTCCTCAAAGTTCCGAGAGCAAGGTTAAAATCAGCAGGGGATCAGTCATTTGGAGTTGCTGCTCCGGCTTTCTGGAACTCATTGCCAGTCGAAGTGAGAGAGGCCCCCACTATAGAGGCCTTTAAGAGTCGTCTGAAGACTTTTTTATTCATGCAGGCATTTGGTGATTAAGCTTTTATGTATTTTATATTTGTATGATATTGTAATTGAAATGTATACAGTATGACATACTGTACAGTTTTTGTGCGGCGCCCAGAGCCTTCGGGATTGGGCGTCTTTTTAAATAAATTTGATTTGATTTGATTTGATCTTCTCATGGTCTTCTGGGGCCATCGGGATCTGGTAGTACCCACTGCGAAGATCCGGCACGGAGAACCACTTGTTACCATTCAGGCAGTCTAAAGCATCCTGCATGTGGGGCATTGTATACTGATCAGGGATAGTCCGCCGGTTCAAGGTGCGATAATCAACGCACATCCTTACTGTCCCAGTCTTTTCTCCTCACTACCACAATAGGTGAAGCATATGGGCTTCTGGATTCTTGTATTACACCAGCAGCAAGCATCTCTTGCAGATGCCGTCTCACATCATCTATGTCAGCAGGTGCCAGACGTCGAGACCTCTCATGAAATGGCCTTTCATCATGCAGCCAGATATGGTGCTCAGCTCCTTGCACACATCCTACGTCCCATTCCTTTAAAGAAAACACCTGGTCTCTCTGGGCAAGCTTCTCACTGATCCTCATTTTCCATTCAGCTGGCAACAGAGAGTCCCCGAAATTGAACAAGTCGGGCATCACTCTGTCGCTCTTCCCCGAACACTTGTTATTGGGTAACACTGCAGTATCTGCACAATGTACATGAGACAGGGTGCAACCTCTGTATACTCGAATCTCTCTATCAGACACATTATGAACTTGAACCATTACCCTTCTGGCATAAGCATGGGCTCTGGCAGGCAAAATACTTGGCTTGACCAGCAGTCCTTCTGGCAATTTCCCATCGCCTGGTACATCCAGCATGAGTATTTTTTTCTTGACATCCTTTCTGATACGGACCTCTCCCTGTAAGATACACTGGGCATTTGGTGCCAGGATCAGAGACTCAGGATCCTTCTTCCAGACAATTCCAACCGGTTCCTCTGGGTCCACTTTTTTAGCATTTCTCTGTGCCTCATAGGTCTTCTTGATCAAGGCCTGAATTCTCAAAGCTCTACCAGTCCTTGACCCTTGTTTCTCATAACACAACTGCGCCAACTATCCAAACATATGCGTATTCGTCCCAATTAGTAGAGGAATCCCATCATACAGTCTGGTAGGGGAACACACTAATGCCAGAGTCTCTACTTGTTCAGCCACTCCAACCACAGAGGTGGGAAAAGACAGACAAATTTGGATATACCCGGAATAGGGGTAGGCCTTCTCACTTAACCCCCAGACATGCAGTCCTTCCAATGGTTGTAAGGGTACATCAGACAGGTGCTTCTGATACGAGTCCTGAAACATAATGGTCACTTGGGAGCCACTGTCCAATACAGCTCTTGTAGACACTCCATTCACCTTCACAGTGGTCTCCATGGAGGGACCCACTATTCTGGACCAGTCTGGAGAGGCGGTAGCAAGGGCCTGGGCAGATGATCTAGCCACAAAGGGATGTGAGTTAGCATTTCTGGGACCTTCACTGCAGTCATTTCGTGCACCTCTTAACCACTGTTTTGTACTCCAAAGCTCTCCTTGTAGCCAGCTCACCACTCTTTCTAAGTCTTTCCAAGACCGGCATTCCCTCTTCATGTGCCCATCCTTCCCACAATTATGGCAAAATATGTCTGCTGAAGTTTGGGGTGACCGAGGGATCATACTGGGGGCTGCGGCACTGGTACTATCAATAAAAAACCTTGGTGCCACCTCAGCCGGCGGTAGGTTGGACATTTGGAGACATCTCTTCAGTTCCTTCACCTCCATAGCCAAGACATCAAGTTTTGAACTGTCATCAACATGAGGTGCCTGGGTAGGCACCCCCACCCACGTAGCAGAAGCAGTAGGGCAAGTGTCAGTGCCCGTACTCGTAGGAGCGGCCTTCATAATGAGACTGTCTGTTGCTTTCCTAATCTCCCTCAGCAGCTCCTCCCAGTGCAGGACATCTTTAACCATCCCTCTCTGACTGGGCCCCACTAGGCTAACATGGGGATCTCAGATTGAATCATGAGATTTCAATGATTCCGGACCATCAGCTTCTGACCCTGCACCTGGAGCAGGGGATGTAGCAGCTACAACTGCGCAAGGCTCTGACAAACCTTCCTCCTCCTCAACTTCCCGTACCTCCCTCATCAACACATGGAAAGGCAAGGGACTGGATTTCCTTTGATGCAGTTCCAATTTGAGTAACACCCAGCTGGAGTGCTGGGCAGAGCAGAGTACATGATCCAGCCTTACCCGGTCCACTTCACTAGAGGTCCAGCCCCCCTTCCGAAAAATGGTCTGTAAGATCCCCTCTAATCGATCCATATAGGCAGATAACAATTCCCCTGGCTGTTGTCTAACTTCTCTAAGTCTCCATTTCAAGGCCTCAACACTAGTGGTACCCCAAACACATTCTCAAAGGCGACTATGTACTCTTGGGCTTTGGCGTCAGGGTTAGAGGACCTCAGGCAGCGAAAGGTCGTTGCGGTCCCTGAGGCTTTCCCCAGCAGGCCCTTTTTGGCCTCCGAGCATTGTCAGTCTTGTACCTCAAGAGCAGCAGAATCTATCCAGGTCTCCAGATCAACTTCCCCATTTGGAGTAGGTCGGATACCAGAGAACACCTTGAGCTTGCAGTAAGGTCCATGACTACTTGCTGGCTCGGGGGCAAGTATAGAAGTTGGCAAAAGGACAGGGGTTGGAGCGGGTGTGGATGTTGGGAGTGGTACGCCCCCAGGTGACAAGAACAGTTTCTTCTAGTCCTCCACAGGTTTCCCTTCCTCCAGCAACCATTTAGCAAATTTCTCCTCAAAAGTTTCAGATACTGGGGGGGCTCATTCCTCCCCGGGTCTTTACTGTCCTTAGTTATCACTCTCCAGGCAGTGAGGGCTCCCTCTGGGGTAATAGTCTGTGGCACGTTGGAGCTATCTATGGGATCCTTATACCCTACTAGGGCCATGAAAGTGTGGGTGAGCAGATTAGCATGTCGACCCACCACCACAGGGTTTTGTAAACTTTCCACCTTAGAAAGTACTTCCTCTACAGTGTCCTTACTGGTACTCAGCGGGATATCCAAGATAAGTATAGCATTTTGGGGGTCAGTCTCCTGCCCAGTACACCACTCCACAGCAGTGAAACAACAAGAATTAGATGACACACTTGTGATTGAAAACAGGCTGCAGGGGAATACCCTGATTTGTACTCACAATACCCAAGCTGAGGACCGGATGGTGGATGTTCTTCTGGATTGCCAGAACACTAGGGCATGGAGACAAGGTCCTTATGACTGGACACCACTGCAGTTGATAGCAAATGGATTCAGTCCATGACAAGCTGGGGTTTGCTTCCAGTTTCAACACACAGCACACAGTACAGGAGATTTGAAATAGCGATTCCCCACAAGCACTACGCACATTCATATGTGAAAGGAAAGTATTATACCAGGCAGACTGCTCCTCGATCCCGATCGCACTTACTGCAAAATACCCGGGAGCACACACAGCAGCTTCAGTTCCTGACAGACCAAGTGCGATTCAGCAATTTCTCCAGTCTTCTACAGGGTGAGCCTGGTTTCCACACTTCTGGTGCTTCTTTCTCCTCACAACTTGGATTCAGACCAAACTGGGACTCACAATGGCTGCAGGCCGAACTTCAGGGCCTCATGTGCTTTCCGCGCAAAACTATACACCGTAGAAGCACAGAGGTCCTTCTCTCTTCACTGTCACAACTGATCTGATCTTTCCAGTCACAGAGCAGGGCATTTCCTTTAGCTCCACATGATTCTGTTGGCTGGTATGGCAGCCACTCACAATAAGACTCCCTCTGTTGGTGAAAAAAGGCGCCAAGGTCAAAACTACATTTCCCAGAGTCACTGCCCATACAGTCCCCTTGTGACTGGCTCAAAATTGAGAGTCCAAGTTCCGATTCGTCCACAGGCTCCATTTTAAGGCCTCCCTATCATCCTGATTGGTCCAAGTCAGCAATTCAGGACCAAAATGAAAGAGCTACACTGAAACAGTTCGTGCTGAAATGAAGACAGGTTAGACAAACTACATTTTCTTAGTCACTCTAAATGATTTCTGGCAAATAGTTATATCTTTCAACAAGGCTCCCTCTGCACATGTAGCAATGGCAGAAACGGAGCGAATTAACAGCAGCCCGGGTGGGATTCGGGCATTAGAACACACAGTCCCCCCTTCTCAATTAATTATAGTTACAAGCAGGCAGCTCTTAAAGAGACGGTACCAGAGGCTCTAAAAGCACTCACACTTAAGTGACTTAAATGCCGAACACCTCCAGACTTGGAGCATTCAGGCAAGCTCCTGGAAGACTTTTGGGAACCCCCATTTGCAGGGGGGTTACATTTATAAGTGACATTGCAGATGGGCTGGAAGGAAAATTATGCCTCTTTGCAGATGACACAAAGATCTGCAACAGGGTTGATACACAAGGGGGGCGTGGAAAGGATGAGAAGGGACTTGGCAAGGTTGGAGGAATGGTCAGAAGTATGGCAGCTTGGATTCAATGCAAAGAAGTGCAAAATTATGCACCTGGGAAACAAAAACCCATGGCAAGAGTACACAATGGGGGGGGGGCGCGAGGTAGTAACAACAACAAATATGGAAAGGGACCTGGGGTTAATCATATCAGATGACCTAAAGGTAAGCAAGCAATGTGAGAAGGCAGTAAGGAGGGCTGGGGGGATACTGGGATGTATAGGGAGAGGCATCACCAGTAGAAAACAGGAAGCTGCCTTTCCTCTGTACAGACAGTTGGTGAGACCCCATCTGAAGTACTGCATGCAGTTCTGGAGACCCCATCTCTGCAAGGACATAGACAGGATGGAGGCAGTCCAGAGGAGGGCAACTAAAATGGTGCAGGGTCTGCACCAGAAGCCTAACGAAGAGAGACTAAAGGAGCTTAATATTTATACCCACTAGGAAAGGAGGGAGAGGGGTGACATGATAGAAACTTTCAAGTACCTCAGTGGAAACAACAAAGTACTGGAAGGTAGAATCTTTCAGAAAAAGAGATCAATCAATCAAACTTTATTTAACAAGGCAAAATCATCCTTGAGCAAGCTCATCTGCAAGATGGTCCTGAACATGTAGGACATATACAGCTCCAGCAACATAATCACATAAGCAGTGTACACACAATAAGCAAATAAAGACAGTTACAGAGAAACAGATAAGATCAGGGCTGGGGAGTACATATGGTGAACACTATCTGGGTTGATAATTGACTGTAAATATAAAGGATTCCCTCAAAACGTTGGATTATTCAGGCAAAGGTCACAATGTTACAATAAGACGAGGGATACCAGGTAGGGTAAGTGAGGGAAGAACAGCCAAAGGTTTATGGGCGGGGGAAAAACAAAGGAAAGGGTCTGTGAGGGGTGGAAATAGATGTAGTTAAACAAACAGGTGGGAGTTTTCAGAATAATCCCAAGGTGGAAAGAAGAAAAGTGCTAGGGGATGTGCAAGAACAAGGGGTCACAATTTGAAGATAGAGGGGAAACGCCTGAAGGGCAACGTGAAGAAGTATTTTTTCATGGAGAGGGTGGTGGACGCATGGAACGGCCTTCCTGAGGAGGTCATGGGGTCAAAAAACTGCGGAAATTCAAGAATGCATGGGACAGACATGAGGCAATTCTGGTGGGGGGTAGAAAGAAGTAGGCTGTTGGTTAACAAGAATCTGCAGCTTATCCAATAGGTAGTGAAATGGGCAGACTAGGTGGGCCAAGAGGTCCTTATCTGCTGTCAAAGTCTATGCTTCTACCCCCTGTGTAGGGAGGTGTTGAGGGTTTGCTACTGGGCACTGGACTACAAACTAGACCTGTCGGCCATCCATGTTCCAGCTGTCCAAAACGCCTTGGTAGACAGGCTCAGAAGGTCGCAGTCCCAGACGCATGAGTGGGAACTACTAACCTCGATTGGAGAAGGCCTGTTCAACAGGTGGGGGGCATCCAGAGTTGGACCTTTTTGTGCCTCCACACAATGCAAAACTGCAGCTTTTCTGCTTGCTCGATCCAGGACCTGGAGTTTTCTGGCAAGACGCATTGTCCCTCTCTTAGAAAGGGAGGATCTTCCAAGGATCAGTCTTCGCCATTCAGCACTGGTGGGGTACCAGCCGAAGACGCAGGACTCTGCAGGAGCTTATAGCTTTAAGGATTTAGAGGAGGGGAGCCAACATCAGGGCCAGCGTCAACCACGAGGTTGATGCATGACATGGTGCTTGCGGACTGGCCAGTAACGGACGCCAGCTCCCCCAGCCTCCTCAGTTCTCTTTCTCCCGCGGTCGAGACGACATCACTTCATGGCAGCATCAGCAGAAGATAATGTATCAGTTCTGTTCAGCAACCATTCACTCGATGCCATCAGTGATTTCTGATGCTGTTTGTTACTCACCACTGTTTTTCCATCTGTTTCCTTCTTTCCCCTCAGTGCAGTGCTGAGGTTTTGTTGTTTGTTATCTTTGCATTCCATCAATAGATCATGTCCTGTTTAGGGCCTATAAAGTCTGGCAAGAGTAAGGTGGGGATTGCCCCAATGCGTCAGAGCCCCTGTGGCAATCCCATGATTGTAATGGAATGTCATGATTTTTGTTTTATCTACCTGAGTCTGCACCATGTAATGGACATGTGCGATGCCTGTTTTTCTATGGATTATCGCACTTTACAGATCCGCGTGATGAAGTTGGAGAGGAACCCCCAACTTTTGGAGGGCAGTGCCATACCCAAGATGCCAGGATCAGGTCCCTGGGCCCTTCCACTGGGTCTCTACTTGGTATTATACATACCAAAGGAGAGCAGGCCTCTGCTAGTCCTGGCCTCGCAGGGACTGGGGGTGTGCACGAGAGGTTGGGTGGACAGCTGACATCCAGGGGGTCAGCTGAGCACCCCTTGCAGTCCGGCGCTTCCTCGGAGGTCCAGATGTCACCGGCTGTGGTGTTGCAGCTATACATTTGGCCTGCGCTGGTGGATCCCCTGGCAGCACGGCCTGATGCGCTTTGGCTTCTGACACCAACCCCAGTGCCGGTGAGCAAGGCAGCACCGGGTGTGCAGCTAAATCCCTTCATTCTGCCCCTCGTGGCCATGGGAGAACGAGGGTCCAGGGGGTTACCCAGTTGGAAATCTCCCTGATCTTTTCCTCTTACATGGGGAATGATGATTAGGATGATCCCAACTGGCAGCCTGACTCCTCGGAGTCCCTGGACCCTTTTGAGCCTAGTTCCAGGCCTTTGCAGCCTGGGGAGCCCTGAAGCTCCCTTCCCGGTGCCAGCCTCAATGCCACCTCTCCTGTGTCCCTCAGCACTCCTTGCGGTACTGGGGACATCACTGGTGCCAATGTTAGTGACGGAGGAGATGGCGGTGCCAGGTCCAGTGCCGGGTTGGAATCTGGTGCTGCCTTCGGCATTCGGTTGGATTCAGGTGCCACGATCAGTGCCATTTCAGACTAAGGAGCACTTGGTGATGCTGAGCTGTGTCATGGTACCATGGGCGGTGCCAAGCCCGCTATCCTCCAGCCTTCTGGCTTTCCCTTGGCCCTTAGGTCCTCTCCGAGGAGCAGGGCCTCATCCAATGACACATGGGTCAGGAGGTCAGGTATTTTATGGCGTTTCACCCCTGCAAGTGGGGCACACCCAGGGAGGAGCCGCAGTGCAGACCCAGACCTTCCCTCTCCCAGGGATCGGGCACACTCTGCAGTAGGTTCAGATAGGGGCACCTTGCAGAACGCGAACGGCTCCGATCTCCTCACCTTGGGGGTTCCTGAGGGGTACTGCCCTGTGTACCACCATTGTTGGGCATTCTGAGTGGCTGGGTCGCACAGCCCCCTCCCTCGGGATGAGTCCCCTATGCATTCCCCAAGTCCTTGCAGAGGTCCTAGTTTGGTCTGTCACAACCCTCCTTCTCTGCCTCCCCCCCAGCTTTTTCTGGTCCTGCTGGCCCCATGATCTAGGAAGAATTCAGAGCTATGGTGGGTGCTTTTCCCAGATACCTTAGGGCTCTGGAAGAGATTGTGGTTTGATCTGAACCCCTGCCCTGCCTTCCCCTGAGACAAGTTGTTGTTCTTCCCCATCTTCCTCCTCTGAGGAAGAGGATTCCTCAGTCCACTACTCCTCTGATGTTGAGCTCACTAGCTATCAGCATTTCCATGAGGGGATGCTAGAGGACTTGCACCCCCAAGGGACTGCTGGCACAGGTATTGCACCCCCATGGGGTCTCCTGGTGCCATACGAACAAACAAAATTGCCAGCAGAAACAGGCCTCATGGTCTATCAAGTCTGCTCGAGTGTCCAGCTAGCCCTTCATCACACAGCTGCCCCTCTCGCCCCCTCCCCTTACCAGTGTCCCTTCCCCTTACCTTGTCCCAACCCCTCTTGAAACTGTCCACTATCTTACAGGACACTATCTCGTCTGGTAAGGTGTTCCATTTGTCCACCACTCTTTCTGTGAAAAAATGTCTCCTCATCTCCCTCTTGGATCTCCCCCTCCCTCCAATCTCAGTCCATGCCCTCTCGTGTCCCTCCTCCTTCTCATCTGAAAAATCCCTTCTGTGTTGGTCTTGTTTATGCCCTTCAGATACTTAAAGGTCTCTATCATATCCCCCCATCCCTCCTCTCCTCCAGTGAATACATATTCAACTCTCCCAACCTATCCTCGTAGAGATTGCCCTCCAATCCCTGGATTATCTTTGTGGCTCTTCACTGCACCCCCTCCAACAATCTGATGTCCTTCTTCAGGAATGGGTGCCAGTACTGCATGCAGTACTCCAGATGGGGCCTGACCAATGACCTATACTGGGGCAGGATAACCTCCCTTCTTCTGGAGGAGATTCCTCTTGCAATACACCCCAGAATTTTGTTGGCTTTTGCTGCCACCTTTCTGCACTGAGCAGAGTTGTTCATGCTCCCTGTAATGATCAATCCTAGGTCCTTCTCCTCTATGGAGCTCCTCAGTTGTACCCCATTCAAGTGATAACCCATCCCCTGGTTCCTGGCTCCGAAGTGCATAACCTTGCACTTCTTGGCGTTGAACCCCAACTGCCATGTTTCTGCCCACTCCTGCAGCTTATTCAGGTCCTTCTGCAACCCCTACCACCCCTCAGCATCATCAACCACAGCTTCCATCTTGGTATCATCTGCGAACAGACTGATCTTGCTATGGATCCCGTGTGAGATATCTGCAATAAAAATTCCAAACAGCACTGATCCCAGTACCAATCCCTATGGTACCCTGCTCGTCACCACTCTCAGTGACAAGAGGTCCCCCCAACCCCACCCCAACCACCCTTTACTGCCTTCCCTTTAGCCAGTTTGTGATCCATTTAATCATTTTTGGTCCCACCCCCACATATTCCAGTTTCTCCTTCCAACCTCCCATGCGGCATTAAATCAAAGGCCTTGCTGAAATCCAAATACAGGACATTCACTGCATGGCCCTTGTCCAGTTCCCATGTCACCCAGTCATAGTACTCTACAAGGTTTGTTTGGCAGGATCTGCCCGCTATAAACCCAGGCTGTTGACCATCCTGGAGATCATTTTCCTCTAAGAAGCTCACTAAGCTTTCCCACAATCGATGTAATGCTCACAGGCCTATAGTTTCCTGGTTCATCTCTTGGGCCACTTTTGTGAATGGGCACCACACTGGCCATTCTCCAGTCCTGTGGCACACATCCCATGTCCAGGGAGGTATTGAACAGGTTGGCCAGTGGCCCCACCAGGATCTCTGCCAACTCCCTTAGTAACCTAGAGTGAATGCCATCAGGTCCAGGTGCTTTGTCCACCCTTAATGCCCTCAACCCATCTAGTACCCTGCTCTCTGTAATCTCTACATCTGTCGTCCGCTCCACCCCACTCACCCACCCTCTCACCTGGGATATCTGCACCCTCTTCTCCTACATGAATACAGAGCAGAAGTATTCATTCAGTGCCTCTGCCTGTTCCACCCCATTCTCCACCCACCCACCCCTATCCTTCTTAATCCTCAACAGCTAATCCTTGCTCTTTCTTCTCTCTCTCCAATACAGAGGAAGAAGTCTTTTTCTCCACTTTTGATTCACTGCACCAGTCTCAGCTCCCTGGATGCCTTGGCCGCCCTGACCAGTCTGGTGACTTCCTGGACTTCTCCATGTACGTGTCCTATATCTTCACCCCCAGATTCCTGTACTTCTGAAGCGCTGCCCTCTTGGCCTCACCCCTTCTATAACCTCCTGTGTCAGTCAACTGGGTTTCTTTGCTCTTCCCTTCTGCTTACATAGAAACATAGAATTTGACGGCAGATAAGGACCGCTTGGCCCACCCAGTCTGCCCATTTCCTACCTAATGGATAAGCTGCAGATCCTAGTTAACCAGCAGCCTACTTCTTCCTACCCCACCCCTAGAATTGCCTTATGACTATCCCATACATGCTTGTAATTCCCACCACTGTTTTTGACTCACAGCCTCCTCCAGAAGGCAGTTCCATGCATCCACAACCCTCTCTGTGAAAAAATACTTCCTAATTACCTCTGAGCCGCTTCCCATCTTCAAATTGTGCCCCTTGTTCTTGCACACCTCTTTTTTTGAAAGATGCTACCCTCTTGGACTTTGTTGATTCCCTTGAGGTACTTGAAAGTTTCTATCATGTCCCCCTCTCCCTCCTTTCCTCGAGGCTATACATATTAAGCTCCTTTAGTCTCTCTTCATATGTCTTCCAGTGCAGACCCTGCACCATTTTAGTTGCCCTCCTCTGGACAGCTTCCATCCTGTCTATGTCTTTGCGGAGATTGGGTCTCCAGAACTGCATGCAGTACTCCAGATGGGGTCTGACCAGCTGTCTGTACAGAGGGATAATAACTTCCTGTTTTCTACTGGTGATGCCTCTCCCTATGCATCCCAGTATCCCCCAGCCCTCCTTGCTGCCCTCTCACATTGCTTGCCCACCTTTAGGTCATCTGATATGACTACCCCCAGGTCCCTTTCCATTTTTGTTGTTGTTAGTATCTCACCCCCATTGTGTACTCTTCCCCTGGGTTTTTGTTTCCCAGGTGCATTACCTTGCACTTCTTAGCATTGAATCTAAGCTGGCATACATTTGACCATTCCTCTAACCTTGCCAAGTCCTTCTCATCCCTTCACCCACCTTGTGCATCAACTCTGTTGTAGATCTTTGTGTCATCTGCAAAGAGACATTTTCCTTCCAGTCCTCTGCAATGTCGCTTATAAAGACATTGAAGAGGACCGGTCCTATACTGAACTCCTGCGTACCCCACTAGTAACCCCCTTCTTCAGAGTGAACTCCATTTACTATTACCTCTGTGTCCTATTCTCCAGCCAATTCTTTACCCAGGCTGTCATCTTGGGACCCACCCCAGGCTGGCTAACTTGTGTATTAATCTTTTGTGTGGGACTGTGTCAAATGCCTTGCTAAAAGTCTAGGTAGGCCATGTCCACAGCCCCTCCCTGATCTACTACTTTGGTTATCCAGTCAAAGAAATCTATCAGATTCGTCTGGCATGACCTTCCCGCTGTGAATCCATGCTGCCTTGGGTCCTGTGCCCCTCTGGCCTCTAGATACTTGACAATTCTTTCCTTCAGAAGTGATTCCATCATTTTCGCTATCACTGAGGTTAAACTAACAGGTCTGTAGTTTCCTGCTTCTGCCCTGCTCCCACTTTTGTGAGGGGATCACATCTGCCCTCCTCAGACCTCGGGTACCACCCCATCCTCCCATGATTTGTTAAAGGGGGTAGTCAGTGGTGTCACTAGTTCTACCCTTAGTTCTTTTAGAATTCTGGGATGAATCCTATCAGGCCCCATTGCTTTGCCCACCTTCAGTTTTAAGAGTTCTTTCAGAACCCTTTCTTCTGTAAATGGGCTGGTATCAACTTTTGTATCCACAGTGTTTCTATCGTTTGTTTTAGGTACCTCCTCCTCTTCATTTGTAAATACTGAGCAAAAATATTTGTTTAGTATCTCTGCCTTTTCACAGTCACCCTCATCCCACCCTCCCTTTATTAAGCTTCACTATCCCTCCCTTGGTCTTCCTTCGCTCCCTGATGTACCTATAAAAGGTTTTACCCCCCTTCTTAACTGAGTTGGCTATCTTTTCCTTGGTTTGGGCCTTTGCTGTTCTGACTGCCTTCCCAGCTTCCTTTTGCTTTAACTGATACAGTTCTCTATCCTGCTTTTCTTTCTAGTGCAAGACTCCGTTGCCTCTGCCAGCCCTTCCTTTATGATGTCCCATTTCTGGTCTGTATCCATGTGTGGCTGCATTCCTGTCAGGTGCCTGCCCAAAATTTGCCCCACCTTCTCAACGTCTGCCCCCCTAAACTCGATCACCCTTGTACCCGTGCCCCCTGTTTCCCTCCACATGTTTTTTTTTTTTTATTCACCCACACCCCCGGGCATCCTTCAGGAGTGCCCACTCGGAGTCAGCCCTACTCCCAGCCTGAACCCCCGCATCTCTCCTCCTCCAAAATGACTTACTGGCAGGTCCGACCCCCGGTACCATCTCCGGGGCTGATTCCGCCCTCCCTCGATGGCTGGCTCCTAAGTGTGAGATGCCTACCTTTTCGTCATCGGGTGGCCACTTGGAGAAAGATCCTGAGCATGTCTGGGCCAGCGTTTGGGATGTGGGCATGATCCACCGGGGCTACCGTCATCTCCTGACAGCGTGAGAGGCTTTTTCTAGCTTTTATGGTCCCCCCGTGGAGCTCAGTCATGCAATGATGACCAGCGTCCACCGAGCTCCACCTCCTCTTGCTTTCAGCTACATCGCGTACTGCCTGGCTACCCCCGGCCAGCCACCAGGGGTCACACAGAGCAACACTATCCCCATTTCCCGGAAGGGAGAGTTGCCTGACAGACGCCATCCCTTGCCTGCCTTGCCGACCCCCGACTCCAGACTCGCTCCTCGAACCCGGGTCGTCGGCGTGACACGAGGTAAGGCATCTAACGCCTTAACCCTCAGCGACACTGGGCCCCTTTCCTCCACATGTTGAGCATGAACCACACCGAATAGTGGTCACTCCTAGCCAGTGGTTCCTCCACTTCCAGATTCCTTACAGCTTTCCCGTTATCCAGTACAAGGTCTAGAGTCCTTTCTTCCCGAGTCAGCCCCTGGACCAGCTGTGTCAGAAAGCTGTCTTGAAATGCTTCTAGCAGGACCCACTCCCTTGCACTCGTGGTGGATGGGGTGCCCCATTCCACCCCTGGTAGGTTGAAGTACCCCACCACCACTGTGCTCCTCTTCCAACAGACCCTCCTAATTTGTTCAGCTAATTCCCTATCCAGGTCAGTCCCCTGAGTCAGTGGCCTGTACACCACCCCCATCCTCAGTGTCCTTTTCTTTGCATCCTGGAACTGTATCCTTAGTGCTTCTGTCCTCCCCTCCTCCCCTTCCTCCCTTACACACTTTATCCCCTCCCTTACATAGATTGCCACTCCCCCACCCCCATTCCCCTTAGCCCTATCCTTTCTGAATAAGCTGAACCCCTGGGATCATCATATCCCAGTCCTGGTACTGGATGGCCCACATTTCCATGATGGCCACATTGTCCACTCCTCCCACCGCCAAGAGAGCCTGTAACTCCGCTGTTGTATTCCTTAGGCTTCTTCCATTCAGTGAGACCACCCTCCAGCCTGTCTCCTCCCCTTCCCTACCCCTATTCTTTCCCTTCTTTATCCCTCCCTGTGCCGCTTCCCCATTACCCATAACTAGGGGGGGTGAGCTCACTAGGCTCCTCTTTCTGGGCCCCTTTCCTATCAGTGGTCCCCTGCCCCCCCCCAGTTAAAATCCACCTTTGTTGTTTTAAATCTCTCTATTCCCCATTTTAGTACTCCCTTCCCCTCCATGCTCAAATGTAACCTGTCCCCTGCATATAGGTCAATATTGCCCCAGTCTGACACTAATCCATACTCCCTAGTGCGGCACCAATCCCTCAGCCACTCATTGAACTTTATCCTTTTTTTCCCTCACTGTACTCGCACATGGTACTGGGAGTACTTCAGAGAATGCCACCACCCCCCTACCTCCTCACACTGCCTTCCCAACTCCACGAACCTCCCCTTTACCACCTCTACCGTCTCCCCCGCCAAGTCGTTTGTACCCATGTCCATCACTATGTGAGGTTTCTCCTTCCCCCTCCATGTGCACTTGAGAAGTGCCTGCCCACTGTCAACCTTGGAATAGCCTTGACCCAGATGCCACTGTGCCTATCTTCCCTTCTGCCCCATCTGACCCCTTTAGGATAGAGTCCCCCAAGCACTAGTACCCCTCCATCTTCTTCTCCTATAACCCCCTCTTCCTGTTTTTGATGTCCACATTTCCAGAGTTCACACTGCCCTGCTCATTACGTCTATCCGCACCATTTACAACTCCTACATCTTCCCCCCCATTTCCGCCTTTCCCTCTGCCTCTACTCTGCTCTTCCCCTCCCCCTTCTTCCTTTCCCAACCTGACTCCTGGGCCTTCTCTACCCTTCTCCTCCCATCCCCCCACAATCTCCGACACCTCCACTACCACCTCCGATGCCAACATTGCAAACCTATTACTTGCTTCCCCCACAGTGGTGCCCATCACCTCCTTCCCCCTGCCCTGCGCCTTCCGTCCGCTTACTGCCCCTGTACTCTCCTCACCCCACCACCACCACCACCCTCCCTACATCCTCACTGGATTTAGCCCTGCTGTTCCTCCTCTGCTTCTCCCAGCTACTCCTCTCCGGGGGCCTTCCTGCCCCAGCTCCCCATCCTCTTCAGCTCCCTCCATAGTCCCTGTACCTCATCTTTCAGTCTTCTCAGCCTGTAACAAATTGGACAACCTCCCAGTTTCCATACTATATTCATCCAAACAGCTGCCCCACAACCATTGCACTGCACTATCCTCCCTGTGCCTGCCACCCTCATTCTATGGTGCCTCCACATTCCATCCACTATTCCAGTGTCTCCCACCACCCTTATTCATGCCCCTTCACCCCTCAGTGCGACCCCCCAATGCCCCATTTTCCTTCCCTTCATAATTCACACTTAACTTAAACGTACACAGAGAATCATAACTGGGATGTTAACATACCAGGGTACACAACCGAAAGGAGGGACTGGGAGGGTAGAAGAGGAGGAGGAATAGCTCTCTATGTAAGGGAAGGGATAAAAGCAATGGAACAAAAGAGTAAACAGGGAGGAGAGGAGGCACTGTGGGTCACCTTAGAAACTGGAACTGGCACCACAATCTGCACAGGGGTTCTATACAGACCCCCATCTCAGGGTGAGGGAATGGACAAGGGTATGATAGAAGGCATCCTTAGGATGGCAGAGAAAGGAGAGATACTGTTGATGGGGGACCTGAATATGCCAGATGTTAACTGGAGCACCTTTGCTGCAGCCACATCAAAGAGCAGGGCCATTCTTGATGCCCTACAGGGGGCATGTCTCAGACAGCTAGTGCTGGAACCCACTCGGGAGGGAGCAATCTTAGAACTTGTACTCTCAAATGGGGACAGTGAGAGGATCTCAGATCTAGAAGTGGGTAGCAACCAAACAGTGTGGTTCATGATAAACTCGGCTGCAGAGTCAAGCCATACAAAAGTGAGGGTACTGGACTTCAGGAGGGCTGACTTTTGCAAAATGGGAGAGTGCCTTAGAAAAGCACTATCAAACAGGCAAGAAGGAGGGGTGGAGCAACAATGGGGAAACATCAAAACTGCCATCACAGAGGCAACAAGCCTTTGTGTGAAGCAAATAAACAAATCAAAACGAAAAGAAAAGCCACTGTGGTTCTCAAAAGATGTGGCAGGGAAGGTTAGGGAGAAGAAGACAGCATTTAGAAGTATAAGGAAACACAGAAGGAGCAGGACAGAGAACTGTGCCAGTTAAGGCAGAAGGGCAGTCAGAATATCAAAGGCCAAAACTGAGGAATAAATTGCCAATGTGGTTAAGAAGGGGGATAAAACCTTTTATAGGTACATTAGGGAGTGTAGAAAGACAAAGGGAGGGATAGTGAGGCTGAATAGAATGGACGGTGGGTGGGCAGAGAGGGACAGTGAAAAAGAAGGGATACTGAATGAATACTTCTGATCAGTATTTACAAAAGAGGAGGAGGGGAAGGTACGTAATCCAATTAACAGAAGCACTCTGGATAGGGGGGTCGGTCCCAGTCCTTTCACAGAAGAAAGGGTTCTGAAATAACTCCTAAAACTGAAGGTGGACAAAGCAACGGGCCTGACAGGATTCATCCCAGAATTCTAAAAGAATTAAGGGGAGAACTAGTGAAACCACTGACTACCCTTTTTAAGAAATTATGGGAGGATGGTGTGGTACCTGAGGACTGGAGGAAGGCAGATGTGATTTCCCTTCACAAAAGTGAGAGCAAGACAGAGGCAGGAAACTACAGACCTGTCAGTTTGACCTCTGTGGTAGGGAAAATGATGGAATCACTTCTGAAGTAAAGAATTTTTGAGTACCTAGAGGCCAGTGGGGCACAGGACCCAAGGCAGCACGGATTCACAGCTGGAAGGTCATGTCAGATGAATCTAATCAATTTCTTTGACTGGGTGACCAAAGTAGTAGACCAGGGCGGGGCTGTGGACATGGCCTACCTAGACTTTAGCAAGGCATTTGACACAGTTTCACACAAAATATTAATAAACAAATTAGCCAGTCTGGGGGTGGGTCCCAGGGTGGTAGCCTGAGTAAAACATTGGCTAGACAACAGGACACAGAAGGTAATGGTAAATGGAGTCCACTCTGAAGAAAGGGGGTTACTAGTGGGGTACCGCAGGGTTCAGTACTGGGTCCAGTCACTTTTTAATGTCTTTATAAGTGACATTGCAGATGGACTGGAAGAAAAAGTATGCCTCATTGCAAATGACACAAAGATCTGCAACAGGGTTGATACACAAGGAGGTGTGGAAAGGATGAGAAGGGACTTGGCAAGGTTGGAGGAATGGTCAGAAGTATGGCAGCTTGGATTCAATGCAAAGAAGTGCAAAATTATGCACCTGGGAAACAAAAACCCAGTGGAAGGGTACACAATGGGGGGGGGGGTGAGACAGTAACAACAATAAAAATGGAAAGGGACCTGGGGGTAATCATATCAGATAACCTAAAGGTTGGCAAGCAATGTGAGAAGGCAGTAGGGAGGGCTGGGGTGATACTGGAATGTATAGGGAGAGGCATCACCAGTAGAAAACAGGAAGTTGTTATCCCTTTGTACAGACAGTTGGTGAGACCCCATCTGGAGTACTGTGTCCAGTTCTGGAGACCCCATCTCCGCAAGGACATAGACAGAATGGAGGCAGTCCAGTGGCAGAAGCTAAAATGGTGCAGGGTCTGCAAGAGAAGCCATATGAGGAGAGACTAAAGGAGCTTAATATGTATGCTCTTGAGGAAAGGAGGGAGAGGGGGGACATGATAGAAACTTTTAAATACCTCAGTGGAATCAGAGTCCAAGAGGGTAGCATCTTTCAGAAAAAGAGATGTGCAAGAACAAGAGGGCATAATTTTAAGATAGAGGGGGGACGGCTCAGGGGCAATGTGAGGAAGTATTTTTTCATAGAGAGGGTCGTGGATGCATGGAACCACCTTCCTGAGAAGGTTGTGGGATCTAAAACTGTGGGAGATTTCAAGAATGCCTGGGACAGACATAAGGCAATTCTTGTTGGGGTAGGAAGAAATAGGCTGTTGGTTAACTAGGATCTGCAGCTTATCCAGTAGGTAGGGAAATGGGCAGACTAGGTGGGCCAAGCGGTCCTTATCTGCCATCAAAGTCTGTTTCTATGTTTCTATGGTCACCCCTCTCTCCCCGAATTGGATCCCATTTACCGCCACCTTCTGCCTTCTGTCCATCAGCCATTTTCTAACCCACTGTATCAAATTATGCCCCATGCCCAGACTACTCATCATGTTAACCAGCATTCTGTGTGGAACAGTATCGAAGGCGTTGTTGAAATCCAGGTAGGCGACATCTATGGCCCTCCGATTCACTTTCCTAGTCACCCAATCAAAAAAATCTATCAGATTTGTTTGACAAGACCTTCCTGATGTAAATTCATGCTGCCTCAGATCCTGGGCACCAATGGATTCCATGTGTACCACTATCCTTTCTTTCAGCAGTGTCTCCACGATCGTCCCCACCACTGAGGTGAGGCTGACTGGCCTGTAGTTCCCAGCTTGCACCCTACTGCCACTTTTGTGCAGTGGGACTACATGTGCCCTCCTACAGTCCTTTGGAACCACACCTGTGTTGAGTGACTCTGTGAACAGGGTGACTGGAGGTGCTGCTAGTTCCCTGCGCAGCTCCCTTAATATCCTCAGGTTTATGTCATTTGGCCCCATGGCATGTCTTGGATCCCACCAGACCTGTAAGGGGCTCTCTCCTCTTGTGTCTTCCCCATAGGAGGCTGAGGGATCCCTTTTACCTCAGGGTGTGCCAACACCATAGATGGTGGCGGCTTGGTACTTACTCACCAGTGCTGAATGGTGAAGATTGATCCTTGGAAGATATGAAAATTATGTACTCACCATAATTCTTGATGTTCCCGGATATCGTCACCATTCAGCACTGCTACCCACCCACCTTTCCCTCATGACCAGGTACTGGGCAGTGCCTCCCCCCATGCCTTCCCCCTTTTATATATCTTAAAAGGGGACTGCTAGCTGCAGCTAGCACTTCCTGAGGGAAATCCTCCACCCCAAAAAAAAAAATCCCCACAGGACTATCTTCTTTGTTTCAATGGGGAAGGCAACTGTTCATGTCATATTTCCTTCACTTCTTATGTTACCAAGAAGAGGTTCTGACACATGTCTGTATATTTTTATATAGACATGTGTGTCTACCTTCTGGGGGCCTTTGGTCCCCTTTTAAAAAAAATTTAGGCCAAGGAAAACTCTACTCTGCGTTTCCTTGCAAGAGAAAGAAAGAAACAGTAAGACATCCTTTTTAGCCTCTGGAGTTTTTCCCTCCACTCTTGTTTTCAAGTCAGATGAAGGAATACTGTTGGCCTACAAAGCTACTGCTGATCCCCCTCTGGGCACTCCAGTGTTACGTATTTACCCATCACCCTGTCAGAAGGCCCATCTCATCCTCTGACCTGCAGACTGTGCACTCTTGCCTTTCAAGTTAGCTTCCTTCCACAGACTCCCTTAGGGAAAACTCCTTCCGTTTATTCTTCTCTGACGGGATCCCTGTTCTGGTCTATTTCAAAGGTCCCCCCCACCACACTTTTGTTTCTGCAAACTGGTTTGTCACTCTCTGCTGGGTGTCCTAAGCTACAAACTTAAGGACACCTTACTCCAGTGTTCTTTTGTCATACAGGATAATTGAATGTGGCCTCCTCCTTGGAAGTCATTTGGCGGATAAGCACTTGACTTTCAGGGCTTAAGCTCTTCATCCCTTTTGCCCTCAGAGAAGTTCTCTTCCCTCCATCCCAGCCTTTAGCTGCACCTCCACAGCTCAGTTTTTCTGTCCTGTGGTTGCATTCCCTATGGATGTCATCCATTCCTTGCCTGGAATGGGAACAAGTCAGCTTGAATCAGCATAATACTCTGTGGTGATTTGCATATGCAGACCATGATGCTTTGCATTATGGGGGCATGTGTGATTTTGTATTTCTTTGAAACTTGGCTTCCCGGCCAATGCACTTTGGGGTAACCATTGCCTCAGTGTTTGCGCACAGAGGTTCTTTGTCTTCTCACACATGCCTCTGACCGAGATCCAGAGATTTTCTCAGGCTCTCTCCCCATCTGTCTGTTGGCCTGTCCAGTGGCTCTGATCATCCTGACCTTTGTCCCCTGTCCAGAGTTCTTTGCCTCTTCTTCTCTGGTTGGCCTTATTAATTGTTTTTACATTCTTTCCTTTTCCCAGTCTCTTGGGCTACCTTGCCTCCACCCTTCTATTTCTCTTCTCTTTATTTCCTCTCCTGCAGACAGAACTGAGGAGTTGGGGACTCGGTATTAGTTACTGGCCAGTCCTAGCTAGCACCACTTCATACACGCCGGCCGTGGGTAGTGCGCATCCTGTGTTAGCCCTCTTCTAAAATCATAAAGCTATAAGCTCCAACAGAGTTCTGCACCTTCGGCTGGTACCCCACCAGTGCTGAATGGTGAAGATATCCTGAAATATCAAGAATTATGGTGAATATATAATTTTCATTTCCTATGTGCTTCTCGCCCCCCCTCCTCTGATTCAGAGAGTGTTAATCAAGCTCCAGATGGAGGGTGCCACTCTGATTCTGGTCAGGGGTGCCAGGTTTTTAAAAAGTTTGTGGGTGCTCAGAGTCCTAATAAAAGGCTGGGGGTCTGGGAGCCGCCAAGGCCCCCAGAAGCTATAGGGTTTTTCATGCTTTCTGGTGCATTTTGGTGGTTATTTTGATACATTTTGGAATGAGTATGCTACCATCACAACTACTCCAATGTAGAGGATGCCAGGGTACCATTGGGGGCTATTTGATGCCTGAGCAGGTGCTAAGATCGATAAGAGAGTGCCCACCTGGAGGGATCTTTCATGCTCTCAGTTTTGCAAGCATGTCAGAGTACTGATGTTAGGTTGCAGACTCAGTGCCACCGCTCAACAGTGTGCAAGTGTATCCTGAAGGGCTCTTAGATGCCTCCAGTTAAGGACCCATGGAAGAGTGCCTGGGTGGTGGGCTCTTTGATGCCCTCACATGCTTTAAGGATGCCTTTGGTAGTGGTTACAGACAGTGCCACCCTCCACAAGGTGCAACAGTAGTTCGAGGCTCTTTTTGATGCCTCCATGTGCGCCAAGAAGACATGGAAGTGCACTTCAGAGGGCTGTTTGATGCCCCCAGGCTCAGCCATGTGCTGCAACTGCAAGAAGACATGGAAGAGTACCCTGGAGGACTCTTTGATGCCTCCAGGATGGTGCTGCAAGAAGACATGGAATTTTCTTGTCTTTTTTCAGCACCTGGTAGATGCAAACTAAAATCTCAAAGGGCATCCTTTTAGCAGCTGGAGGCATCAAACAGCTCTCCAGCTGGGCACTCTTGCACCCTGTGGGGTGGTGGCAATGTCTGCAACCTAAAATCACAAAGGACATCCTTAGAGCACCTGAGGGCATGAATGAGCCTTCCATGGCACTTTTCTGTGTCTTTGTGCAGCACCTGGAGGCAAAAAAAAGCCCTCTATCTAAGGCACTCTTGCACCATATTCAGTGGTGGTGGTGCTGTACCCTAATCACAAGGGACATCCTTAGGCACCAGGGCATCTACAGGCCTTTATGGCACTGTTCCCTGGCTTGGAGGGCTCTTTGATGCCTTCAATGTGCTGCAAGAAGACATAGGAAGTGTCCTGGAGGCCCTTTCATGCTCCCAGGTGCTCTAAGGAGGTCCTTTGCATTTTACATTGCAGACAGTGCCACCACTCCACAGGGTGCAAGGGTGCCCTGAGGGCTCACTGACACTCCAGGTGCTGCAAGAAGACATGGAAGAGTCTTGTCTTTTTTCAGCATCAAATGGAGGCAAACTAAAATCTCAAAGGGCATCCTTTGAGCACCTGGAGACATCAAAGAGCCCTCCAGTGCAGTCTTGCACCCTGTGGAGTGGTGGCACTGTCTGCAACCTAAAATCACAATAAACACCCTTAGAGCAACTGGAGGCATAAAAGGACCCTCCAGGGCACTCTTCTATGTCTTCTTGTAGCACTTGGAGGCATAAAAGAGCCCCAGTCAGACATTCTCCCATGTCTTCTTTCAGCACCTGGAGGCAACAAAAAGCCCTCTAGGGCACTCTTGCACCCTGTGGAGTGGTGGTGCTGTGCCCTAAAATCACAAAGAACATCCTTAGAGCACCTGGGGGTATTGCAGAGCCCTCTACGGCACTCTTCCCTGGGTTGGAGGGCTGTTCGATAACTCTATGTGCTGCAAGAAGACACAGAAGAGTGTCCTGGAGGGCCCTTTCATGCCCCCTGGTGTTCTAAGGATGTCCTTTGTGATTGCAGGTTACAGACAGTGCCACCACTCCACAGGGTACAAGAGTGCCCTGGAGGGCTCTTTGATGTCTCCAGGTGCTAAAAGGACTGCCCTTTGAGATTTTAGTTTGCATCCATTCTGTGCTGAAAAAACACAAGGAACTTCCATGTCTTCTTGCAGCAGCTAGAGCCTGGAGGCATCAAACAGCCCTCCAGGAAACTCTTCCTTCCATGTCTACTTGCAGCATCTGGAGGCATCAAAGAGCCCTCCAAGGGAAGAGTACCATGGAGGGCTCTTTGATGCCTACAGGTGCTCTAAGGATGCCTTTTGTGACTTTAGGGTACAGTGCCACCACTCCACAGGGTATAAGAATGCCCTGGAGGGCTCTTAGATGCATCCAGGTGCTGCAAGTAGACATAAAAGAGTGCCCTGGAGGGCCATTTCATGCCTCCAGGTGCTCTAAGGATGTATTTTGTGATTTTAGGTTGCAGACAGTGTGTCACCACTCCACAGTGTGCAAGAGTGAACTGGAGGGCTCTTTGATGCATGATCCAGGTGCTGTAAAAGGATGCTCTTTAAGATTTTAGTTTACCTCCACCAGGTGCTGCAGAAAGACAAGGAACTTTCATGTCTTCTTGCAGCACATGGAAGCAACAAAGAGGGCACTCCTGCACTCTGTGGAGTGGTGATGCTGTATCTTAAATCACAAAGGGCAACCTTAGAGCACCTGGGGGGGTATCAAGAGCTCATGCATTCTTCCATTGGAGGTCTCGATACCCAGTGGTGCAAGAAGACATGGAAGAATGCTCTGAATGGCTCTTTGATGCCACCAGCTGCTCAAAGGATTCACTTAAGCTATTTATTTATTTTAAAGTTGATAACCGGAAAGATACCATGATCACAGCTCATTTTCAGAAATCGACCAGGGAAGGGGAAGCATGTGTCAGTGTAATGGTATTAATTTTTAGGACCAGCTAGGTCAAAAGCAGGTGCATTGTGTTGCTAGAGACAGTTGCTGATGATTTTAATAGTAAACATAACTGCAAATGCCATGAATGATTACACATTATTTAACCATATAGAAGGTGTTCTTATGAACTGTTGCTCTCCCAATAAACTCATCAGCTATTTTGTCCATGTCTCAATGCATCATTGTGTTCCTGATGAATGCGAAGCAGAGCAACACTATTTAAGCTGCCTCTGTGACATTGTTGATCTAAGATATGTTTTCCAGTCTTCTGAGTCCTGAGAAAGAACGCCCAGCTGTACAAGTTGATACTGGTACTGTCAGTAAGATCTGAATAAATTTTACAAACTCTGGCAGTAAATCACTTAATGGCTTGTTTTTCTGTGATGACTCAGTACACATCTTGCAATGAATCAACAGTTTTCCCACTAGCTTTTGCAATGTTAATGAACATGTCACGGTGTAGTTGCAGACGCCCTACATCTATGTCATTGCCATAAAAATTAGATATGGAATCTAATGGCCCTTGTCCTATCGCAAATCGTTCTGCATCTAACACAAGCTTCTAAGCTAGAGTCTAAAATCTATCTTTGACTGAAAGAACAACCTGATCAATCACTTGGAAAAATATTCTTCTGAAGTGGTCTTTTGGGGATGCATCAGTAACTGATTGAGAGCCATCATCTATACGACGAGGAACTTTGCGTTGACTCAGAAGAACTGGTTCATCTAACTGCAGTTCCTCAGCTCTTCCATCCACTGTACTCCAGAAGTTGCCAAACTGCCCTCTGTATTGTTGCATAGTGTTGAGAAGAGTTTGAATCGTACAATTAGCTTTAGAAATTAAGAGAGGTTGCTTGAAGGGCTGTGTTTATGCTGTCACAGTGAGAGAAAATTTTTAAGAGAAGACTCAAGAAGAAAAATCCTTTAAATGATCGTAGCTGTGCCAAGAACCCTCCTGCTTTTTCCCCACACTCCCGAGTATTCTCTGAGGACACACTGTCCAGAAATTCCGATAATGCTAAATAGTTTTCTAGAATCGAATTTAAACTATTTGCCCTCGCTGTCCACCTTGTTGGAGCAAATGGTCGTAAAGAGCCAGGCCTAGTGTCTTCCATACCACTTTGTATGTTTTCAAAAAAAGTTAGCCGTTTTGGAGAGTCTCTAATGAATGTTGTGAGTTCTCATAACTGATTTAGTATGTCTCGACATTTTTGTATTTTGCTGATGCAGCCCTGTACTACAAGGTTCAAGGAATGAGGAAAGAGTGGCAACTGGGATTTAATGCAAAGAAGTGCAAAATCATGCACATAGGGAAGAGAAACCCTGAAGCCACTTATAGGCTGGGAGGAGTTGCTAGCAGTCACAAAGGAAGAAAGAGACTTGGGCATCATCATCTTTGATGACCTAAAATCATCAAACAGACCTCTAAAGCAGTAGGTAAGGTTAGGAGGTGTTAGGGTGTAATAGTAAGGGGTATCACAAGTCGTAAGAGGGAGGTAATAATCCTCTGTACAGACATTGGTTAGGCCTCATCTGGAGTACTCGAGGCAGTACTGGAGGCCACACCACACAAGGACATTAACCAAATTGAGGCAGTCCAGAGAAGGGCAACCAAAATGGTGCAGGGACCGCACTCAGAACACATATAAGGACAGATTAACGGAGCTCAATATGTATACCCTTGAGCAAAGGAGGGGGAGAGGTGATATGATCGAAACATTCAAACACCTTAAGGGCATTAACAAGGTGAAAGAGTCTAACATGTTTAAATATAAGAAAAATAGCAGGACAAGAGGACACAGCATGAGATTAGAGGGAGGCCGATTAAGGGGGAATGTGAGGAAATTCTTTTTCACAGAAAGGGTGGTAGATGCATGGAATGGCTTACCACAAGAAGTGGTGGCTATGAATACAGTGCAGGGGCTTCAAACAGGCATGGGATAGGCATAAGGGAGCAATACAAATGACTATGAATAGATAGGTCACTGACAGAGCAAAGGCCGATGGCACATTTATAAGGTAGAAAAGAAATGGGCAGACTGGATGGGCCTTTCAGGTCCTTATCTGTCAATCAACTTCTATGTTTTGCTGTTTCTATGAATGCAAACAATGTATGAAAAGGGCCCTAGGTCAACAGCATTTAGCCTAGCCTCCGGACTCCAGAGTGAATACCAGCCATAGTAGCAGCTCCATCATAACGCTGACCCCGGCATTTATTTATATCCAAGTCAAAACGTAACAAAACATCTTTAAGGATACTGAATAGTGTAGCAGCATCTACAGCTGGTGTTTCATGAAATCCTAAAAATGCTTCTTCAATTCTGAAATCCTCAGTGACAAATCGAAAACATATTGAGACTTGCTCATGAACAGTAATGTCCGTTGTCTCATCCATCATTACAGCAAAATACTGTGCTGCTTTGATTTTGGAAACAATTGTGTTTTGCACATCTTGTCCCATAATGTCCAGCATTTCATTCATTATGTCATGAGACAACCACCTGTAGCTATCCCTTAACAACCACTGCTGCAACTGTGGACAATCAGTGGCTCGCACTTTTAGCACTTGCATGTAATTTGAACTCTCATCTGTATGGCCCTGATAGCAAGCCCCTGTTGACCAGTAATCTTAAAGTTGTCATCATTTTTAAAGTGCAATCCTTGCATCTACTGCTCGCTGCCTACTGGCATCAGACATAATGCAGTGCACATTTTGCTTAACATGTGTTTTCATTAAAGCCTCACTGTGGCAGCCACTTTTTCATGGGATTCGAATCTTTCTATTGCCTTATGCCATGCACTATAACCAGTAACTGTGAATGCTTCATCAGCTTTTGTGGAAAATGTGAGCAGTTTTTTCTCTTGCCTCTTTACACACGAACAGAAGGCTTTTTTATTGGAATCATACAGTAACCATTTGAACTGGTCAAGCCACCTTTCTTGAAAGGTTCTGCCTTTTCTTGGCGACTACTAATAATTCCTGTCTTGTTTTTCTTTTACAGAGTGCTGCTGCTGCTACATGGCTCCTCAACATCAACCCGTCCACATCCCTAGCAATGTGAACTTGTGCAGCCATGGGTTTCTCAGCTTCAGTCTCACAACTCATACGCCACTTGTTGATGGTGCTGCTGTTGTACTGCTTGCCTCACTCTATTTAGCCAATTTTTAATAAACTTGTCCATTTTAACTTACAGTGTGTGTTTCTCTTGTGTTGATTCAGAATAGGTTACACTGTTAGTTGCTGGTCTGGACAGAATATGATTAAAACATTAAAGTCAGTGGAGGTCAGAATAACACTAGACAATCAGTTCACAGCACTTTGTTTTTTTTTTTTGACACAAGGACCACTCTTAAATCCTAATAGTCTGATTTATTTTGTTTTTTTATTGGTTTTTGGATGATCAGACACTGGTAGGAACTGTCCAGACAGGACAGTAGGAGGACTATAACAGCACTGACAGGCTAGGTTAGTCTCAGCTGCTCACCCTCTCACACAGACTTCACAAGCACCCACAGACAGAGCACTGCCTATTCACTTGGAGTCTTGCACGATATGGCACAGAAGACACCTCTGTGCAATCAGCACTCTGACTTTAATATTTTACTTGTATTTTTTCTTTTGGACGGTTAGACACTGGTACGGACTGGACAGGAGGACTGTGACTGTCTCAGGATAAGACTCAGCTGCTCACCCTCTCACACAGACTTCACAAGCACCCACAGACAGAGCACTGCCTATTCACTTGGAGTCTTGCACGATATGGTACAGAAGACACCTCTGTGCAATCAGCACTCTGACTTTAATATTTTACTTGTATTTTTTCTTTCGGATGGTCAGACACTGGTACAGACTGGACAGGAGGACTGTGACTGTCTCAGGATAAGACTCAGCTGCTCACCCTCTCACACAGACTTCACAAGCACCCACAGACAGAGCACTGCCTATTCACTTGGAGTCTTGCACGCTATGGCACAGAAGACACCTCTGTGCAATCAGCACTCTGACTTTAATATTTTACTTGTATTTTTTTCTCCCTTCCTCTCCAGACTGAGAACTCCCCTGCCGTGCTGCAGCTAGCTAACTTTGCTGCAGACGAAAGACGACCCACACCACCGACACACACACAGCCTGAGCCTGGCCCTGGCTCCTAGCCCGAACCCACTGCAAAATTTTTTTGTAAAAACAATGCTGTTTGGTTTTACTAGTCTGTCCTGATTCCTCTCTCTCTGACTGACTGGTGACTGCACTGCAGTGTTGTTGCCAGAATGATTTTTTCAGTTTGTTTTTGTTCTATTTCTGTCCTTAATCTTGCTTTTCTATCCCTCCCCACCCAGCCAGAGACTCAGTCAGTGTCACAAGACACAACACAGTCTGTGGTTGTTTGTATTTTGTTGAACAATTACTTAAGTGTCTACTGTCTATAGCACAGCACTGGCTGCAGTGCAGACAATTTTAAAATGATTTTTTTTAAGTTATAACGTGGTTCTGCCTGTCTGCAACAGGGCGGGTAGGTAGTTACAGTACCCTACCCTTCCCTTTAGCTAGCTAGCTAAGTCAGTTCTTGAAGACCGACGATGACCAGTCGAGTGCAGTCCCACAACATGATTTCATGAAAAAAACAACTTGCTCCTCGCTCAGCTCACACACACACAGCAATTGGATCCTCACTGCGTGCTGTTGACCAACTCACTCTGCTGACTCTCCTCACATCATGTGATATGCAGGCTCAGGCAGCTCTCAGTTGAAGCTGCTCTCTACCTGCATCACATGACCGTCTCCTTGATGAGTCATGTGTCTAACTACATCTATCCGGCGATTGGAGGAGCGGGGACTCGGGGAGCCAGTTGCAGCCAGCGAGCAGTACAAGGCGCGCAGGTTCGGGTTGGGTCGGAAATCGTCGAGACTCGAGAGACGAGAGTAGTGATGGATGGATAATATTTGTATTTTCGGTTTTCGCAGAATATATCTAGTTCTAGTAACAAGCTGTTCAAACATGGATGGTAAAAGTAAAGTCAGTCCTAATGGCCTGCGCCTCTCGCTCCAGAAAGTATTGGTTGGTTAGCACCTTCGGTTCTCAATCTCAGGTTAGAAACATGAACTTCCTGTCTCCCAGGCAACAAAATGTAACTGAAAATTACAGTACTTCTGACCCCTGGCGTGGTAACACGGTCCTTGCGTTTTCAGGTGCACTGCAATAAAAAACTGGTGGCCCACAGCTTATGCCCCCTCCCTGCTCACCGTCACACACAAGCACAGAACATTATTACTTTTTTCATATAGTACTGTTAATGCTTTGTTGTTTTACATTTTTCAGTCGACTGTAAAATATATAAAACAACAGTTATTAACAGTACTATATAGACAAAGAAAAGTAATATGTGTCTGTGATTGTGTGTGACTGTACTCGTGGTGGGGGGGTATAAGCTGTGGGCCACCAGCTTCTTTATTGCAGTGCACCTGAAAAACGCAAGGACCGTGTTACCAATTGCCAGGGGTCGGAAGTACTGCAATTTTCAATTACATTTCTTGTTGCCTGGGAGACACGTTCACTTCACAGTGTCCTAGAAGTCTGAGGACTTGACCCGCTGATGGGTATATTTCCCTTTGTCATCTGCATCTAATTGCCAAATGCCAATAGATACACATTAAAAGCCAACAACACATTTAGTAGGAGGACTGGCAAGTGGCAACATCAACTTTTCTGACACCTTACCCATTTTGTTGGTTTAGCGTTCATCTGTTCTCCCTGTCTCTGTCCACCTTTTTCTAAATTATTGTCATGACCTTCAGTAATTTCCTTTTTCAAGGCACTGCTGCTGCTATGTATCGTAAACATCTTTCTTTCGTGTCTGTCTCACTTTCTCAGCTGATTTCATTACTTTGTTGTAAGTTAACCTGACACTTGAGTTTCCTTCATTGCTGATCATTTACACGTTTTTCTTTGTGCTGTTTTTAGCAGCATTAAACATTATTTATTACAAAGTCTTTTTAACATATTAGGGGACTACAGCTTCAGATTACAGGCCGATTAAGCATTGCTGCGATGTAACGTAAAAACCACTTTTGATAGTGCTGCGGTGCGGGGTCATTGCAGTCAATAAAAAAAAGGCAAGAAAACCAACCATGCAAATCAAAGCACTTATGTAAACCGAATCATGTCTTTGTTTTATAAAGTCGCAGATCAGCTGAGCAAACCATATATTTACTGTGGTACGAACGTCATTGAAATTTGTATACTTACCAATCAGTAAACATCTGGACATGGACTGGATTATTTGTAGATATCCATGGTGTTAAAAAAAACAACTTGAAATAATAGTATACGTAACTAAAAGCGGCTAGATATTTGGGGAAAAACTCGTCAGGTTAAAACTTTGTTTCAGTCTGACCTTATCATACTGTTGACTTGCCGCATAATGCCGCCGGTTAGGTAGACGTCAAACTCGGGCTACTTCTTGACCCACTAGTTAGAAACCACTCACACGCTACATTTAAATTAACTCCATAAAAAAAAAAAAAATAATAATATGTTGAGGTCACAGTTCGCGCCAGTGCCAGACAATACTATGGCGGGGGACTCAAGTTGGTCACGGCATCGGAGTATCAATTTGCCAGAATTAGGCAAACAGGCAAAGAAGCAGGGAAATGAAAAGGCAAGGTGGACCATGGAGCCGGGGGGGCAAGAATTTGGGGGTGCTCATATAAACTTTGTGGGTGCTCAAGCACCCGAGCACCCGCGCTGTTGGCGCCCCTGATTCTGGTGGCTTCCTTTTTGCCTTGTCAGATTTGGTTTCCACTGTTGCAACAGTTAGCAGTGGAGCCTCTGGTACCCCTTCCCCTGTGCCCGGGCTTGCTGACACAGAAACAGGGAACCCTTGCCCATCCGAACCTTTGGTCCCTGCACCTGCACACCTGGTTCTTGCAGACACAGCCATTTCCATGTTTGGAGTCTCCTCTAAAATGGCTGATGTCCTGGTAGCCACCAGGAAACCCTCCACCAGGGTAACTTATTCCATGAAGTGGGAGCACTTTGCTTTATGGGCAACTTCCCATCACCTGGACCCCTTCACCTGCCCGGTGAACCAGATTCCAGAGTACTTACTGTCCTTGTCTGATGCCAGACTGAAATACTCTTCTCTAAAAGTGCACTTGTCTATCATATATTTTATTTATTTATTTATTTCAAATTCGAATTAATACCTTTGAGCCAGGGACTCGTTTACAAAGGCTCCAAGTCAACAAGGAATACAAGACATTTACAGGTGATGAAACATTGCAGAACAGAAAGACATCAACTAACAAGTGGTATTAGTGTGCAGTTACAACATTAAGCAGGGTACAAGAAGTAAGGAGAAACAGGACCACACTTCCAGAGAAACATATTAATGCAGCACTAATTAAGTGCAGTACAGTGTTTAACAATCATGTTAGAGTTCAGACGGGGTGCTCCCAGTCTGCAGAAATGCATGTTTTAGCAGCCAAGGTGAGGCTTTGTCAAGGGGAGGTAGTAGGTGGTGGGAGGTGGAAGGGGGAAGTTCTGCTTTCCATGTGCTCATTGAGGGCCATACAGTCACTCAGTTGGAATGGCCTGTACTTTTCTGAGAGGCATCCTGCACTTAAAGCTTCCAATCCGTAACCCTGTCTTGGTGTGGGACTTAAATGTTGTTTTAGAAAACTTACTTTGGCTCCTTTTGAGCTGACCACGACTTGAGAGCTGCACTTTCTGTCATGAAAAGTACTATATTTGTAGGGATGTGGATATGGTGTACCATCCACTCTTCTGGCAGAATTCTTTTTCTCCTTTAAATCTGGCTGGAAGGGCCTCAAGCTGGCTCCTCCCACCTACCTGGGTGGTATCCTCTTTGGCATTGCCCCGTGACATCAGAGCTTCCTTTCTGCTGGAAGCATCAGGTTCCATCCATCCATCGCAGCTCCATGCTAGGTGTAGGCCCTAACTTTTTAAAACCAATGTTTTAGTTGTCATTTTTGTTTTCAAGCTTTCGCTTCTCGAATTATGGAATCAGGTGACCCGATATCCAGTCCCAGTTTTAAACGTTGCTCCTGCAGCCAGAAAATGTCATGCACTGACCTGCACACCATGTACATCTACTGCCAGGGTCCGCACCATAACCCTCAGGCTTGTGGCCTGTACCGCAGCCTTCATCCCTCCACCTTGGAGGATCACCATGCTCGCCTCATCCTGGGCCATCCAAATGAACATGACCCTCCCATTAAATCCAAGGACACCCATAGAGTGGTTTCTGTGGCTGCGGGCTCAGGCTGAGCAACTTGCCTCCTTCAAGGAAGCACAGCCTAGGCTGCAATGGATGCTTCCTCCCTGTCTGCCCTGATTCCAGTAGGCATGGGTGCCTCATTTACCAAAGCATTTGGGGACTTGTGTCAGTCCCTTCTGACTCTCGGGAAGGGCCCTTCCCGGGGGTCGAAATCTTCTAAGTGGGACTCCAAGAGTAAGAAATCCCATCACAGGTAGAGGGACCGAGAGTGCTCTTGGGCCTCTGGTTCCTGCGCTTCTGCTAGCTTGATGGCTGTCAAGCTGTCAGCTTTCAGCTTTGGATGATGTTTTTGTCCAGGCTGCTGGCCCCATGGAGTCCCCATTGGCTTTGTCAATCCAGATGCGGACCGACCAGCTAGTTGGGATTTTCTCAACCTGGTTGACTGGTTGTCACAGGACGAGGGGGAGGATTCCCCCTTCAGGACCCCGATCCTGGCTGATCTCTCCCAGGGTGGGCTGGGTCAGCACTTTTAGCTGGACCCTTGTTCCCAGGAGCCTGACCTTTTGGGGGATTCCAGGTGTTCTTCCCATCCCTGCCTCTCATCAACACCTGGTTCCCCGGCAGTCAAGGTCTAGATTGAGGTCTCTCAGCTCGAAGTCGAGTGGTACCTGACATGGCCGTCGGTCCTGCTTTCGATCCTTGGCTAAGAGACGCCACCGGTACTCCTCTTCTTTGTCCTTCTCAGGGGAAGATTGGCTCCACCATAAGATGCAGCGCTGTTATGAGGCATTCACATGGCAACAGTCACTCCTTGGCACTGAAAACAGGCCGCAACCTGTGCCTCAGCCTCTTCAGGTTCTGCCATTGCTGCTGCAATCCTGACCCTTGCTGGCCTTCTGGCTAGGCCGACACCAGCCTCTCCACCCCTTTTGGTGGAGCCTCCACCTCTGCAGCCCAAGGAAGGGCCTCCTCCTAAGTCAGGGTGCACCAGGCTTCCCCATCAGCTGTCGGTCACTGTGACTTATGCCAACGAGCCTCGCATTGTAAGCGGGGCTGCAGGGGCTCAGTCAGTGTTTGAGGAGCCCTCTGACTTGGAGGGCTCCTTGATGCATTCACATTGAACCTCAGGCTTTGACCTTGAGTCCAGGGAGGATGTTTCAGGGGAGCAGGGGCCTATTTCCTTTGCGGCCCTGCTCCACTTGATCTCTGCATCTATGGGTATCCCGCTGGAGCCTGTCCAGAAGCAGGCAAAGCACCCCCGGTAGAATCCTCAACAAGGATGACTTCCAAGGGGCCCCCTTCCCTGTCAGAGAGGCCATTTTGGGCCCCGCTCTGGAGCTGTGGCAGCATCCTGCTTCCTGCCCTACATTGTTGGCCTGTATGGTCCAAAAATACACGGCCCCCACTAGGTTCTTGTCCAGGTTTACCAACCACCCTTCATCTGAAGGGTTGGTCACTGACTTGGTCTTTTGGCACACAGGTCACGTTGTGGATGTCAATAAACCTCCTGACAAGGAGTCCAAGAAATTTGTCCTTGCAGCCAAGAAAGGTCTGTGCAACCTCGTCCCTTGGCCTTTGGTAGGCTAGTTTGGCCGTTGTAATGAAGAAGAATATTCCTCAGCTTCCGGCTGACCTGCAGTTGCCAGTCAAACTGGTCCATGATTAAGGCCATGCCATGGCTAAACAGCAGCTCCAGACCTGGTCCTGGACATTGGTGATTCTTGTGCCAGGTCAGTGGCCTCAGTAGTGGCCATGCACCATAGGGCAGGGCTGCAGATTTTGACTTTTACATCTGACACCCAGCACATATTGGTGGAAGTTCCCTTTTTGGGCACAGACTTGTTCAATCCCGGTGTGGATGGCCATCTCACTTGCACTGAGAAGTCCAGCGCCACCCTGGAATCCATCACATCTGTGCAGAAGGATGTTAAGGACCAGAAAACTATGAAAAGGCCCTTTCAGTTTCAGCCCTACTTTGTCCTTGCGGTCAGACCACTTCAGCCCCCTGCAGGACAACAGCAGGCATGGCAGCATCACCCAAAGCAATCCTCTTCTGCTGCCAAGAAGTCCGGGAGCTGAGGGACCGCTGCTTCCTCAGCTAGCCCTGCCACCACTTCCAAGCCTGCACAGCGACGGGTTGGGGGGTGCCCTCCTCCTGCCCATCCTCTTCTCCCTGGGACCTCCTGGGGGGCTGGCTTTGCCACTTCACTTCCACCTGGTCTATCATTACCTCAGACAGGTGGGTGCTCGTGGTGGTTGGCCAAGGTCTGCCTCTGGAGTTCGAGGCACTCCCACCCAGCCAAGCCTGCACCCCACGTGAGGATGTGGTGTCTGTTAACATGTTGTCCACCCTTTGGGAGGACATTGCCCAGCTCCTCCAGAAGGAGGCAGTGGTTCATGTCCAGGATGCCATGGCCAGTCCAGGGATTTGTCCCCAGATACTTTCTGGTTCTAAAACGGATAGAGGGCTGGTGCCCCATACTGGATCTGCAAGACCTCAACCAGTTTCTTCAGTTGCACACATTCTGGATGGTCACTCTGAATCAGATCATTCCGCCCTAGAGCGCAGGACATGTGGTTCTGCTCCCTGGACCTTCAGGATGCCTTCTTTCACATCCCCATCTGTCTGTCACACCCACAGTTCTTGCAGTTTCACTCAGAAGGGATTCTGTACGAGTTCAAGGTCATGCCATTTGGTCTCTCCTTAGCCCCCAAGGTCTTCACCAAGTGCATAACAGTGGTGGCAGCATTCCTGTGGTGCCGTGGCATCCGGCTCAATCCATACCTGGACAACTGGCCAATCATCGTTTCCACTAGGGACGAGGTGGAGCTGTCCAGGGATCTGGTCCTCCAGACCTACTGGGCCCTAAGTTGGAACTCAGTCACTTGCAGGTGACTCAGTTTATCGGGGCGGAACTCGACTCCCGTCAGGCTCGGGCCCATCTCCCAGTGGCCAGGGCAGAAGATCTTACCTCCTTTGACCGATCATTTCAGGTTTGCCATTTGTGCCTTGCCCAAGACTTCCTGTGTCTCCTGGGATACATAGCAGCTTGCACCAGCATGGTCCATTGGGCCCACTGGAGGATGCACTCCCTGCAGTGGGGGCTAGCCCAGCAGTAGTCTCAGCGCTGCAGTCATCTCGACCAGCTGGTCACGGTGATGCAGCAGATGTGGGGAGCCATCCAGTGGTGGCTAGTCCTAGACCATCTCCAGGAAAGAGTCCCATTTAGCTACCCGGAGCTGACTGTTACTCTCACAACCGACGTCTCTCTGCTGGGTTGGGGGGACCACTTGGGGGACCACAAAGGCCGCAGGCTCTGGACCCCCAAGGAGTCCTGGTATCACAACAACCTGCTGGAGCTCCATGCAGTGCATCTGGCACTGATGGTATTTGCTCCACATGTTTGGGATGAGGTCATCAAGGTCCAGATGGACAACATGACGATCATGTACTACCTCAACAAGCAGGGCGGGATGCATTCCCTCCCATTGTGCTGGGAAGCTCTCCATATCTGGACCCTGATGCGCAGCCTGGACACCGACCTTCTGGTGATTCATGTGGCCGGTGCATCCAAGCAGCTGGCAGATGCCCTCAACCAAGTGGGCAAGGCATCTCACAAGTGGTCGCTTCACCACTAGGTAGTGGACCACTTGTTCGCCCAGTGGGGCACTCCCCAGGTCAGCCTGTTTGCCTCCCTGGAGAACGCAAAGCTGAGGCTGTTTTGTGCCCCCCCCCTCAGTGTGGGACACTGTTGGGGGATGCCTTCACAAGTCCCTGGACCCCGGGCTTCATGTAAGCCTTCCCTCTCTTTCCCCTGAACCACAAGGTTTTGATCAAGGTGTGAGGGACAAGGCGCAGGTGATCCTGGTGGCTCTGGACTGGCTGTGCCAGTTCTGGTACCCCGATCTCCTCACTCTCAGCAGCAGGCCTTCATGGCATCTGCCTCTCCACCTAGATCTGCCCTCATGCTCTCAGGGGACGGACCTGTATCCGAACCTTCAGTCCCTGCATCTGACAGCCTGGTTCCTGACCTGCTAGATTTCCAGGCTTTGGGTCTCTCCAGCAGGGTCCTCCATGTAGTTGAGGCCTCTTGGAAGGAGTCGACTTGCAAGTACTACGCCTTCAAATGGAAGAGATTTTCCATTTATTTATTTAGTTTTTGTTGACTGGGAAGGAGGAGTAGAGAATGTTTTGCCTATTTTCTGCCTTGTCCTTGGGGGGGGGGATATAGATGGATGCCAACTAAAATTGAACCAGATTTTTAAGCTGTTGGTGGTATTTTTAGTGAATGGGGGAAATTTGGCCAGGACACCGGGGACATTCCCCTACACTTTTTTTTTTGAGAAGTGCCATGGGATTATTAACATCCACCTGAACTACCACCAGAACAGGCAGATGGGATCTCAGTTTAACATCTCATCGGAAAGACAGCATCTCAAGAGTGCAGCAACCCCCTCATGCTGTACTACAGTGTCAGTATTAGGATTTAACCCTAGTGGCTGGAGTGGGGATAGAACCCACAGCCTTCTGATCTTCCAGCCTCAGAGGTGAGTGTGCAACCTGCTGAGCCACTGACACTGAATTAAATTTAATTTGGTGTCAAAGCAAGGAGCTAGACCCCTTGTCCTGCTCAGAGCTAGCATCCTGAACTACCTGTGGTCCCTCTTCCAGTTGGGCCTCCGGTCAACTACCCTCAAGTTGCACCTGGCAGCCATCTCTGCATGCCAGGCACGGGCTGGTATGCCAACTTAGGTGCAGGAAAAGGTGGTCGGGTGCTTTTTCAAAGACTTTGACCACTTCTACCCGCCGGTGCGTAAACCACCACTACTTTGGGACTTGCTGCAGGTGTTGGTGAAACTCATGGGCAAGTCATTTGAACCGATGCACAGGTGTGACATCTCTCACCTGTTGTGGAAGACCACCTTCTTGGTGGCTATCACTCCCGCCAGAAGGATCAGTGAGCTTCAGGCACTTTCAATGGAGTCTCCTTATTTGGACTTCCACAGGGACAAGGTTGTCCTCCACCCCAGCCTGAAGTTTCTCCTGAAGGTTGTCTCAGAGTTCCATCTTAACCAGGTGATTAACCTCCCAGTGTACTTCACCAATCCAACCTCGGAGGCCAAGCACAGGCTCCACTTAGACCTGAAGCGAGCTCTTGCTTATTGCAAGGAGTATATATCTGAAGTTCGAGAAGAGATTCACCAGCTGTTTGTCATCTATGCTGAAGCCTCACCTGGCAGACTGACAGCTAAGCAGATGATCGTCAGGTGGATTGTCTCCTGCATCAACCTCTGCTATAGGTTGGCTGCAAGTGGGACTCCTGTTGGGCTTAGTGCTCATTCCACCAGACATACCTCTGCCTTGGTGGCTGTTTCCAGGTATGTCCCTATCCAGGAGATCTGCAGGGCTACTACCTGGGAGTCAGCACACACTTCATCTCCCATTCCCGCATCAACCTTGAGTCACACTAGGATGCTGGTTTTCAGACCTCAGTTCTCCAATCTCTGTTTCCTAAGTAGGGCGTGCCTTGCCTTGCTGACGTCATGGGGTGGTACCAAGGAGGATACCACCCAGTTGGGTGGGAGGAGCCAGTTTGAAGACCTTTTGGCCAGATTTAAAGGGGAAAGGAATTCTGCCAGAAGTGTGGATGTACACCATATACTTCTCCTACAACTATGGTTACAGGTGAGTAATCTTTCTTTTTAGTTGATGTTACTTCAGCTTGAAGGATTTCTGAACTACAGGCACTCGTGTGTGAGCAGCCTTATTTAATTTTGAGTTCACCCTGAATCAAGTCATCCACCTGCCTGTCTATTACCAGGAGCATGTCAAGCCAGGGGAGGCATTGCTCCATACTTTAGTTGTACATAGAATTCTCAGATATTGTGTTCACCACATGAGGGGGTGCAAGAAGTTTTTGCAGCTGTTTGTTTCTTTCACCCCTGGGAAAGAGGGTGCACCAGTTTCTAAACAGTGTCTGTCTAAATGATTGACCAACTCATTTTCAGTTATAGGAAGCACAGTAAGGCATTTCCTGAGGCTGTGAAAGGCCACTCTACCAGAGGTGAGGGGCCACTTCTGTTGACTGTTTTGGGGTTGGGGGGTCCACAGCTGAGATCTGTGCTTCTGCCACCTGCAGTACTGTCCACACTTTCACAAGGCACTACAGTCTGGACAGTGCCTCTAGAAGGCAGAAAAATTTCAGCCTAACTGTGTTACAGGGCCTCCTTTCATAGATGCCTGTTTTCCAGCCTCCCAAACAGGTCTCCTCTGCAGTACTGCTTTGGATTTATTCCTAAAGTGTGACCTGCTGCAAGAGATATCCTCAAAGAAGGTAGAACAGTTATGTAAGAACTTACCGTAACGTAGATCTTCGAGAGAATCTTTTGCAGCAGGTCATGCTGTCCCTCACTTCATTCCCCCATGGCTCAGAGTTTCTCCTTTCCTGCTTCTCCTTTCCTTAACCGGCATCTTGATTTCTCTGTGCACACTGATGCAATTCATAATAAGCTGCACCCTAAGCTTGGTGCTTTATGGTTCGATGTCATAGTCGCAACTGTGGAACGGCAACCCATGACAAGAGAGCCAAACCTGCAATGCGACCAGTTTGAAAACTATGTTTTTTTTGCGGGGGGGAGCTTTGCCCCCCTCACCCCCCTACTTTAGGATTCTCACTCCGGGGGGCATCACTCTGGAATGGGGGGACCATTGATCACGCAAAGGTGTTGGCGCCATGATTCCTTCACTATTGTCATGGGTCGCCATTCAGCAGTCGCAATTTTGACGGGTTACCGTGCTTTATACAGGAACAAAGCATGGTTACTGCTCCCTTCCCACAGAGAAATCATTCTAAAATGATCCTTCTGATCTTTGACTATGGTGACTTAATCTACAGTAGTGCCCCTAAAACCTTCCTTGGCAGACTGGACCCCCTGTTCCATTCTTTCTGCTGCTTTACTTTAGACTGCCCCTCTCGTACTCACCACTGCTCTCTTTCCTCAGCTCTTTCCCTCCCCTCTCTTGATGCAAGGTGCATTTCCCTTTGTTTCTCTTTTTTGTCCAAATTCTGGTTTGGCACCCTTCCCTTATATCTCAACTCCCTTCTCTCCCCTCCTCTTGCTTCCTCCTACCCTCTTCGCAATACTGTAATACTTTCCATTCTCCTAATAGTCCTCCTAGAAAATCTGTTGTTGGTCAATCTGCTTTTCTTATCACTTTCCTAAACTTTAGTCCTCCCCTCCCCTTTCTGTTTGTTCTGCCTCATCTCTTGCCTCCCTTAAGGTTCTTCTTTCTGTCTTCTGTCATCCTACCTGCAACTGCTTTTGATCCTTCTTTTTTCTCTTTTCTTCATCTTGCTCTCTTTTTGCTGTTCTGTTGTTGTTTTATTTCTGTATATATTGTGAGTGTTTTTATTACCTAATGGCCTTATTTTTTTTATTTTTGCCTTTAATTGTATGTTTCTGCTTTAATTACTATTTTATTGTATTTTACTTTATACTATGTTGTTAGGTAGCTCCTCCCCTCTCCCCAGGACTCATCTGGAAGCAAGCTGTTATCGGCTCGGTATGTACTTCCCGGTTAAACCTCTCACATAAATAAATAAATACTCCTTCTGGTGGGTCTCTCTGGCTCTCCTCGGTTCCCTCAGGGCACGCCTTGCTGGATGGTCTCCAACGGGAACTGAGGAGGCGTAATCCAACTATATAGGGGGACGTCGACATGGTAATGTGTTGCTGTGGGCAGCCCCAAATAGACTGCAACCAAAAAAAGTTTCTGTGTGCTCCTGGTGCTTGATGGCTATAGTTCCTAAGGTGTGACCTGCTGCAAGAGATTCCCTTGAAGATCTACTGTTATGGTAAGTTATTACATAACTGTACTTTTCCAGATGCGTCCTGGGGGTAAAGAGATGTGATAAGTTAAATACAATACAGTATATCAAAGGAGCATAATCAAAGAATTAAAGGCAAATCAGTACAACAGATGCATGTAGTAGATAGAATTGAGATAAGTTAGGAAAGGGAGAGTACTCTTGCAAGTACAGAGCAATGACACAAGTGATGAGGGAAGTAGACTGCCAGCGCAAAACTAGTTTGGGGGGAGGCAGAGGGTCATGGGCAGGTGCAAGTGGGAGAATAAAAGTCATGAAGAAGAGACTTTAATGAGAAAGTGGAAGAAGCAGAGTGAATTGACAGGGGAAAGGAGGACCAGAGTTTAGGAAAGCAGTATGAGAAAGTAGATTGACCAACAGTAGATTTTTCTGGAAGTAACAGAGAGGAAATGGAAAGTATTATTGCAGAGATGGTAGTAAGAAGATGAGGGTGAGGGTGAGGATAAGGGGCTTTAAGGTAGGAGGGAAGGGAACCAAACCAGAATTTAGATATAAAGGAGGCCCAATGAGTAAGACAAAAACAAGTCAGAGCACACTCTGCCCCCCCCTCCGAAATAAATGTAACAATAAACATACTGTTTCAGCCTAGATTGGCAACTTACTAATTTGATTTAAAAGGAGTGGGGATCTCCTGGTATTCACCTCAGGGCCCTGCTGTGAAGTCACCCAGCTACCAACATTGAGGTAGACCACCTATCAGCTGGGTCCCTACTCTAGACTGCATCTGCCTCAAATGGCTTACCTTTATATAGGGTGTATCAGCCTAAACTTGGCTTAATTAAGAAGTGCTCCCCAGCCAATGTGCAGGTAACTGGTGGGGAGCTAGCTAAATGAGAAAGCCATACTTCTCCATTTTCTCTGACTTGTTGTTTTTGTTGATGTATGCCGTATACAGTAGAACCCCTCATTTAGAATCCCATTTGTAGTTGTGAATGAACAAGGGTGAGCAGTTAACATTGGATAACGTTTATAAAGGGAGAAGTATGGCTAGGATGGGGAGAAACAAAGAAACTTAAAAACACAAAAACTGTGTTATAGCTTTTGCCTCAGCCTAGGTCACAGAGGGATGAAACTACCATCATACATCAGAGATACAATGGAGAGCCAGAGGAATTTACAAGTAATAGTTTGGAGTGGCAATTTGCTATGGCTCACCATTGATGTTAAAGCCCTGCATACTTCCACGCCAAACACCATGGGATTAAAAGCCATCAAAGCGATGTTTGAAAATTTGATCTTAGAGGGATCATTTTTTTTAAATTATCTTTTAATGAAAAGTAAAGATCTTCTTTGAGAATATCTCTTTCATCAGGCCGCACCAATGGAGCTAAAGACTCCAGGCACTAGGACCACATGAAAACTTTTTGCAAGCAGTTCACTAGGGGCCGCCCATGATGACGTCCTACATTGCACGTTCCATATAAACCTGGGTGGGCCCTTCCCTCCTCAGTTCTTTTCCCACCATCAACCACACTCTCCGGACCCTCCATGGAGACGACGCTGCTACAGTCGACTGCTAGTTGGTGTTTTTCAGAATTTCTCGCCCTAGTTCATTATCACTTTTCTTTTTTTAAAACTTCGTTTATTTTCAAGTTTTTTACTTTTCATTTCAACTTACAACCTACATACATGCATAGGAGTTCATTCTTGCTTTCTCCAGGTTGTTACTTTCAATTCAGTGGAATATTTCAATCATTCCTGTTCATTTAGTCTGTACAATGCTCTCTCCTGTACAATGTTCTCTCAAATATAATTATATCAAAGTCAGTCTTCCTGTCTTGTCTTTTCCCTTTTCAGGGTATAAAGTCGTGTCCCATTGGGGTAATTAAGCAATAAGGCATGACAGAGTGTGTGTTATTGTGTAATAACGTCACTCCTGGGGTGGGTTGAAGCACAAGACGGGCCGAGTGCTCTACCACAATCCTTGTAGATTGTTGTTATTACACAATAGCACACACTGGAGTGCCTTATTGCTATTATACAATGGCTTGTTATTATACAAAATAAAAAACATTTAAAAATATTTTTAGAAGATTTTTAGTGTGGCAGTATTTCTGAAGAGAAGAGGTAATCAATATGGTCAGCCATACAGTGACATTATTGTGTAATATCATCACTGTCTCAGGCACCCATTGACCAATCAGAATACAGGAAATTTCCTTGACATTGTATAATATATAATATCCACCTTCTCCATATTATCTCAAATTGAGCATATCTCTTATTTGTCAATGCTGTCAGCCTTTCAATTTGATATATATCTATTACTATATTTTGCCATTGTCTTAATTGGAGTGGGTTTGGAGACATCCAGTTTTTTGTTATGTTTTTTTTAATAGCTATTATCAATATTAGCAGGAGTTTCTTTGTCCTGATATCCTTACTTCTCTCTGGAAAATCCAGTAAGAAGCATAAAGGTACATTCAATATAATAATAAAAATAATAATAAAATTTATTTAATTGAGCGCCTTTCAAAATCTCAAGGCGCTGCACAGCAAATACAAACATAAAAACATATTCAAATACATTCAATATAAAATCAAATACAAACACATATTCAAATACATACAATATAAAATCAGAATAAAGTAGGAAACGCCTTTTCCCATAAGAAAGTCTTTAGTGCCTGCTTAAAACTCCCCACCATCCTGCACTCCCGGAGCTGACGGGGCAGAGAATTCCAGAGGGTAGGAGCAGCAAATCCAAATGCATGGGCACCAGATGACTTCAAATTTACCCTCGGAATCTCCAGCAACCCCTCGTCAGCCGAGTGGAGCTGTCGCAGAGGGGTGTAAGGCACCAGGAGCTCTTTCAAGTAATCAGGACCCAGACCGTGTAGGACTTTGTAGGTCAAAAGACTCACTTTAAAGGTGATCCGCCACTGTATTGGCAGCCAGTGCAGAGCGCGCAGCTCAGGGGTAATATGTGATCTTCTAGAAGCCGCAGTCAACAAATGTGTTGCCTTGTTCTGCACTAGCTGCAAGCGGCAGATATCAACCCGAGGAAGTCCTAGGTAAAGGGAGTTACAGTAATCAAGGCGCGATGTCACAAAGGCATGGACCAAGACCGGCAGGTCACTGGGTGGAACAAGGTGTCTAATCCTGGCAATGTTCCTAAGATGGAAAAAGGCCAGCTTGATGACTGCAGACATCTGATGTTGAAGGGTCAGACCAACGTTAAGCTCCACTCCCAGGTTACGCACCCATTCAGAGGTGAGGATCTGGTCCACCCCCAGGATTAATCCGGAGGGAAGACCAGTCCTCAGTCCCTCTACCCTGTGACCTGGGTCCACAACCATAACCTCAGTCTTTCCTGGGTTCAACTTTAAACCTCTGGAATTCATCCAGTCTTGGATGTCTGCAAGGCAGTTGTTCAGTACTGAGATAGCGCCAACCTGGTCAGGTGCGAAAAACAGGTAGAGCTGGGTATCATCAGCACAGCAGTGAAACCTCAGCTTGTACTGTTTTACAGTGTCTCCAAGGGGTAGCATATATACTGTGAATAACATGGGGGATAGCACCGATCCCTGAGGCACCCCTCATGGCAAAGAGAAGGCCCCGGATGAAAACAAACCCGAGACCACTCTCTGCATTCTCCCTGCGAGGAAAGATGAAAACCATCTGAGGACTGTACCCGACAGCCCACAAATGGACCTCAGGCATTCGAGCAGAACCCCATGATCCACAGTGTCAAAAGCTGATGATTGATCAAGGAGAACCAAGATAGAATGGTGTCTCCGATCCCTCGCCATCAGGAGATCATTGAGCACCTGAACCAGAGCAGTCTCAGTACTATGCCTCTTACGAAAACCAGAATGGAGAGGTTCGTATAAACTATGGATGGTCAAGTGGTTATCCAATTGAGCAGCCACAACTTTCTCAATAACCTTCCCCACAAAAGGGAGGTTAGAGATTGGCCTGTAGTTTGCTAGGTCATCCGGGTCTAAAGAAGCTTTCTTTAGAAGGGGGATCACCACCCCCTCCTTCAGGGAGCTGGGAAACACTCCCATATCTAAAGAACACCGGATAATCCAAGCTAAGACCAGGCTGATGATCTCGCTACAACCTAAAATCAGGGAGGTAGGGCCAGGGTCTAAACTAAAACATGTGGGATGCATCTCCTGAACAATCCTCATAGTGTGTACGAGATCCAGCAGGTCAAAGGCACTCCAGGAAACTCCGGGCTCTGCGACAGGGCACCGATCAACTGCAACATCCTTAGAATGAGGTTGGAGGCACTCCCTCCTGATGTCTTCAACCTTATTCGCAAAGAATCGAGCAATCTCTTCACAATCAGTTTGAGTAAAAACTCGACAGATCTGCTGACAGGCTGGGTTGCACAGTCTGTCAACAGTTCTGAAGAGCTGAACCAGTCAATTCCGTGCGACAGAAATTTCCCTGGACAGGAATTCTGCCTTCTTATGGGAAATTTCTGTTTGGTAGAGTTTATAATGCTCTAGCAAAATAAGGTGGTCGGCATCAGTGGTCGTCTTCCTCCAACGACGCTCCAACCTACGCCCCGTCCTCCGCAACCCTCTCAGTGCCCCATCAAACCATGGAGCCCCGGGACGACGCGGAAGGGGGCGAACACGGACTGGCGCAATCTGATCGAGTGCTACCGATATGGCCCTATTATAGGCCACTACCAGCTACTCAGGATCAGTGCAAAACTCGTCCAATGACGAGAGGTCAATAACCGCCATCAGGTCTTCAGGGACCACGTCCCGCAATGGGTACCTGACCAACTCCACAGGGGCCGACCACTGCAGGGGCCTCAAAACTGAACCAACTGAGTAGTGATCGGACCAACCGACTGGTTCCACCACCAAATGGAGGCTCGATCCCCAGGAGGAAGACCAGGTCAAGAGAGTGACCTCCCTTGTGTGTAGCTGAGGAAACAACCTGTGTAAAGCCCAGAGATGTCATCTCCTGGAGGAAAGGTTGACCAAAGAGCGAAGATTCGTCGTTGACCCAAGCATTGAAGTCACCCAGAACCATCAGTCTGGGCAACTCCAAGGCCATATCGGCAGCAAAATCGGCTATTTCCTGCAGAAAAAGCTTCTCATCACCTGGTGGACGATAGATGAGGGCAATCCTGCACCCTACATCAGCTACCACAGTGCACTCAAATGACCTGGCCTCCTCAACTGGTACACCAGTTAGGCCCAATTCGGTCTTGAAACAGACCGCCACCCCCCCCCCAGCGATCCAATCTCAGGCGGTGTATAACCGAGTACCCAGTGGGAACAGCTGCCTCTAAAAAAGGGACTGCATTCCCATCCAACCAGGTCTCGGTAATGCAAGCCAGATCTGCCCTTGCAACAAAAATCTGCAATAAGACCAGTCTTATTTGCAGACAGATCTAACATTACATAACAACGCCAATTAGACGAGTTAGCAATTGTCCCAACCACTTGCCCTCCCAAACTGGAGGTGCCCTTGGGTATGGGAACCAGAACAGAATCACCATGTTCTAGATACCATTTCGCCCCAGGGCGTCTTCTGGGCCTGATCACCCCTATGGGAAGGTCCGCTCACTCCACTGTCCACAACCCCCACCCACCTCCGACTCCCCCTCGGAGCAATCCCAGTGCCGACAACGATGATAAACATAAACAGGCAGGGGTGAAGAGAAGAGGCGGAGACACGCGAGAGCGAGTCAATAGCACAAGACAGGAGGGGCAAGCAGGCACATCTAGCTGCTCAATTTATAAAACAATAAATATAATAAAATTACAAAAACAGCACCGATCCGAAGCTACTCTCGAACTTCCTACAACTAAAATTATATAACTTCAAATTATAAGAAACAACTAAAATTAAAATTAAACTAAACCAAATCCCTAACACAAAACCTAATTTATTGATTTAACCCACAGGTCCTCTCACAGCCTGGGGGTCAACCAAAAATTAACCAAAAACAATTTTAAATTACTCCCAGGTCCTCTCACTACCTGGTACTTAAAAAACAAATTAAGCACTCTCACAAAAAATAAATAATAATAATTACATAGCAATAATAATAAAATAATAAACAAAGGAAATAATTTAGAAGCCACCCTCCGGAAATCTCTCACAATACCGGAAAAAGGTGGGATCAAAGATGTTATAAGGCACTCTCACTGCTCATATTATTTCCACTAAACAAACAAAAGAAGAAAAAAAATTATAATTGCAGTCAGCAGAGGTCCTGTCAAGCTGTGGATATTTCCAAATACTGCATAAACAACAGGATACAAGTATCGGATAACCCACCCGAAAGTCAGTAAAAGCAGCAAACAATATAAGTCAGTCTTCAAAATCACAGACTTCAAATTCCAACTCCGATTTGAATCGCAGAAAGGCCACTAGCAGGCCGCAGGTTCCAATCAGCCCAGAAAGTCAGTGGCCCACTACTTCAGCTCCAGGAGGAGTCAGCCCCCCAGCTGGCTACCCCAGGAGTCTAGAGGAAGGGGAGTAAAGGACAAGCCCTCCAGCCTACCCCACTCCCCACCTCTGTGTGTGACACTGACCCCGAGGTCCCCCAGGAACCCTGCAAGCCCAGCTATTAGAGCCCAGAATTGTCAGTCTCAAGGAATAGCGTTCAATCCACCAAAAATGTCACTAAGACTTCATATCCCACTTATCTTAGAGCTCTTCAGGCGACTCCACGGATCACCGCTCCCCGATCACTGGCCACACACAAATATAATCCAGGGGTACTCCAAATAATGCAGCCGCTAGTTCGAGTCCACATACAGGGTAATAATTCCAGACCATAGGCTTGCTTAGGTTCAACTAAAAGCCATAAAATCCAACCAGTTCACTCCCTGTACAAATAAGAGCGAGTGGAAAGCAGTGGTAGTGGCAAAAACTCAGTCCACTTACAAGAACTCAATCCGAACACTGAGATCGAGTAAACGGAGACTCCAAAAGGCAAAGCTTCACTGAAACATCACCAAGTCTCTACGTTAGAACGACGCAGCTCTTCACAATTCTCCACTGTATTCTTGCAACACACTAGGTCCCAGCCCGTGGAACAGAAATAGGCCGAACCGAAAACGGAGCACGGAAACACAAGCACACCAACTATGCTAGCGCAAGATAAAGGCGGGTAAACGGTGGCGGCAAAACGAAAAGCATAAAACCCATACAAAGTTACAAAAAGCAGCAGAAAGTAAATGAAAAATAAAACGGGAAAGGCGAAACATATACAAAGGACAGAGCAGAATGGAATGGCTAGCCCAGCGTGGCCGCCATCTAGAGGGCGAGATTATACTCTTGATCGCCTCTTGTACCTCATCTAGGAAAGATTGTATTATTGGAAACCTCCAGAAAATGTGCCCATGTGTTGCCTGATTTTCTCCACATCTCCTCCAGCATGCCACTCCCTTTCCCTTCGTTATCACTTTTCAAAAGTGATCATCATTGTGTATGTCATCTAAAGAGCCCCATAAGCTCTTTAGATACTGTAAATGTGGGTAACCTGCACGATGTCTGTGTGTGCTGCCTCGGCACGGCCCATAATGTTAAGGCCTGCAAACTTTGCCTCAAGTTTAATTTAGCTACCTGGCGACACAGGAAGGACACCTTGGAAACCCATCTTCTTTTTTTCAAATAGCTTTTTATGATATTTTAGGTATTTTCTCTCGCTTCTAGTCCTGAGGCCCTGGCACATCGCCATGCCTCTTCCACCCACCAGTAACAGTGCTGCCCCCTCCCGCCTATGCTACCCAACAAAAAAGAGGAAGCAGGGAACTACAGACCAGTCAGCCTCACCTCGGTAGTGGGAAAGATCATGGAAGCACTACTGAAGGAGAGATTGGTGGAACATCTGGTTGTCAATGAACTACAGGACCCAAGGCAGCATGGTTTCACCAGGGGGAGGTCATGTCAGACCAACCTCATTGAATTTTTTGACTGGGTGACTAGGGAGGTGGATCAGGGGAGGGCAGTGGACATGGCCTATCTGGACTTCAGCAAGGCCTTTGACACTGTGCCACATAGAAGACTATTACACAAACTGGGGACTATGGGTGTGGGCAGGACAGTAGTGTGGTGGGTAGGTAACTGGCTGGGTGGCAGGACACAGAGGGTGGTGGTAAGTAGTCACTCCACAGAGGGAAGAGTGACCAGTGGGTTCCACAGGGATCAGTGCTGGGACCGGTCCTATTCAACATCTTCATCAGTGACATTGCACAGGATATAGAAGGCAGAATTTCACTGTTCGCTGATGACACAAAGCTCTGTAACAGAGTAGACACACCAGAGGGTGTAGACAGAATGAGAAGGGACCTGCAGAAACTTGAAGAATGGTCAAGGGTTTGGCAGTTGAAATTCAATGCAAAGAAGTGCAAGATAATGCATATGGGGCACAAAACCCTGGCACAATATATCAGTTGGGGGTGAGGATATAGCATGCACCAAGCAGGAAAGGGATCTTGGGGTTGTCATCTCTGATGACCTCAAGGTAAAGAGAAACACTGTGACAAGGCATCAGGTAAAGCAAATAGGATGCTGGGATGTATAGGCAGGGGCATCACCAGCAGGAAAAGGAGGTCATAATTCCGCTATACAAGACACTAGTGAGGCCCCACCTGGAGTACAGTGTACAGTTCTGGAGACCATACCTACGTAAGGACATAGACAGGGTAGAGAAGGTTCAGAGGAGGGCAACAAAGATGGTGCATGGGTTGCATCACAAGTCCTATGAAGACAGGTTGAAGGAACTGCACATGTACTCCCTGGAGGAGAGGAGGGAGAGAGGGGATATGATAGAGACATACAAGTATCTTACAGGGAGGAACAGGGTGCAGGAAAACACTATTTTTAAGCGAAGAAGATGTTTCAGGACTAGAGGGCATGGGATGAAGTTGGAGGGAGGACGATTCAGAGGAAACATGAGAAAGAATTTCTTCATGAGAATTGGTGGACAAGTGGAACACCCTGCCAGAGGAAGTGGTGGGGCTGAAACAATCACAGGATTTAAGAATGCATGGGATAGACATAAAGGAATTCTAGAGGTCAGGGGTAAGGGGAAATAGACTTCTAGGAAAACAAACTGAACTTACAAGCTCAAATGGGCAGACTAGGTGGGCCATAGGCCCTTATCTGCCGACACTTTCTATGTAACAGACCTCCACTTGGTGGGAGCGGAACTATGGGGGGAGACAACCCACCCCCACCACCCCGGGAAAGGAGAGCAACCTGCCGGCTTGCTCAGTCCTGCTCTTTTCTCCTCCCCCAAGCACCAGCACCTTGGTGACTCAAGGTCGTTCCTGAACCTGGGTCACTGGCGTAGCACGAGGTGTGGCGTCCAGTGCTTTAACCCTCAGCACCACTATGCTGGCTGAAAACCCATCTTCTAAAGCAGCAGGTAACAAGGATGGAGGAAGAGCTCCAGGAAAAGAACTCTGCCTCATTGCTGGAACACGCCTCGGGCTCCCACTCGTAGAAGTACTGGGAGAAAACCACCAGGCAACATAAGCACAAGCACTGGGAGAGAGAAAGGAGCAAGGAGAAATCCTACCAGGCATGTTCTCAGTCACCTCTCCAATCCACAGCACCATTGATTGCGTCCGTGACGACACCACTGGCTGCCCAGACCTCTGATTTCTCCAGGTTGGGACAAGCTGTGACTACCACCAGGCCAAGCATGGCTAGCGAAGAACCATCAACGTGGGGGGGCAATGCCTTTTTTTAATTATTTTATTCTTTGTTAACGGGTAGGCCCACTAGGCACATGTGCCTGTTTTCAGGAGCGACCTGGAGCACTGGGGAGGTTAAGTGACTTGCTCAGAGTCACACAGTATGCACATGGAGGTTGTGGGAATCAAACTCAGGTCTGTCTGCTGGATGTACCAAGCTCATTCACAGCTCATTACTCTAACCTCTAGGCTATACAACCTTCCCAGTTGACATCTCAGAGCACACTTGTAGTACAGGCAAGCACCAACATGCAGGCAGTGCTTTCATCCTTTGCAGACATGCTGCAGCGCCTGCTACCTCCTCCTCCTACCAGAGCAGTGGCCTTGATGGGGCATCATAGACAAGCCCCATCACTGATGCCTGTTCAGTCAATGCACCCACTCCCTTTCAGGGCATCAATGACTTCTTCTGTTCCTTCCTTGAGGCCTACTGAAGCAGTGAACAAGGATCAGGAATATAACCCTGACCTCATAATGCAAGAAGAAGAAGAATATGTGGAGAGCTCTTATAAGAGGCCTAGCTTCACCATCTCCACAGGGAATAAGGACTTGACTGTGTACACTCTGAGGTCCCCTCCTGAAGACCCTTCATTCATCTCCATGATGCAGCAACTCCTGTCTGCCATGGGGTTCGAATCTGAGTAGAAAGACATCTCTAAAAGGAATTTGGTAGAATTTTTAGAGCTACCTGATTCCCCATCTATTGTGATTCCTCCTCTATTGCCTTTCCTAGAGGATGCCGCCCTGGCTGCCTGGCATAGGCCTAATATGATTCCTGCCATTCGCAGGAAGGCAGATAAGCAATACCAGGCCCCCTCAGGAAAGCCCTTGTTTGCAGGCCAACCTGAGGCTGACTTAGTTTTGATAAATGCAGCCCATGATAGGTCTGAAGTGCCTAAACATCTCAGTTCTCTCTCCCTCCTGACAGGGAGTCCAGGACACTAGATGTCCTGAGGAAGAGGACCTTCACTTTTGCCTCCGTGGGCTTGAGAATTGCGAACTATCAGGCCCACATGGTAAAATACCAGAATACCCTCTGGTGGAAGGCCAAAGCAGCGGGCCAAGCCCCACCAGAGTACTCCAAAGCAGGAGCTACTAAAGACCTTCCAGGGAGGGGCAGATGTAGGAAAACATCTGTTGAGGCCTACTTATGACATTTCTGATGGTTCTGCTAGAGCAGCAGTCTCTGGTGTCTGCTTAAGAATGCACTCTTGGTTGAGGGCGGCAGGATTTGTCAGTGATGTACAGCATCCATCCTAAATGCTACAGGAATCCAGTCCGTTCACAGTAGAGGGAGTCCTAAAGGAATTAGAAAAACTGAAAATAGATAAAGCAATGGGGTCGGATGGAATACATCCCAGAATTATAAAGGAACTAAGAAAGAAGCTAGGACAACCACTGACAGCCTTGTTCAAGAAATCATTAGAAATGAGTGTGGTTCCAGCAGACTGGAAGAGGGCGAATGTTGTCCCTCTCCATAAAAGCGGGAGCAAGGAGGATACTGGTAACTATATGTAACCCCCCTACAAATGAGGGTTCCCAAAAAGTCTTCCTTGAGCTTGCCTAAATGCTCACTGCCAGGCTGGTGTCCTGCGTTTTAGCAGTTTAAATGTAATTACCAGAGCCTGTATAGCCTCTGTGTACTGTCTTTTTAAGAGCTGCCTAATTGCAGTTTAAGTAATCTGAGAGGGAGCTCTGTTGAAAGATGTAAATATTTACTGAAAATCATTTAGAGTGATAATGATAATGTAGTTTGTCTAACCTGCTTTCTTTGTAGCAAGGACTGTTTTGTTTGTCTCCACTATCTTGGTCCTGGACTGCAAATTGGACCAAACAGTACTGGTGGGACCTAAAATGTAGCCGGACTACAGGAGCTGTTTGAATTCAAAATCTGAAGGAACTTTAGTTTGGAGCTTTTTTTTTTTTTTGCACCTTTTTTTGCTTTGACTGACAGCCAAATCAGTCAACCAGATCTTTTGGATCTTGGGTAAGTCCCGGGCTGCTTGCAGTTTTCAGTTAGTTCTGAGCTGGGAAGTGAAATGAGAAGAGCCGAAGTGTATTTTGGGCAGCAATCCTGAGTGGATTCACATGGGAAAACTGTGAAAGGGCTGAGTTTGACTTGCATGTCTGCCTGCTGCTCCTGAGAGGGAGAGAAGAGAATTACTGTGAATTAAATCCAAGTTTGTGTGACTAAAGTAAGCTCCTGAAGTGGGCCAGGCTCAACCTGAAGAAGTCCGAAGATTTTGCTGAACGCGGTCGGCCTGTCAGGAGTTCCAGCTACCCCTAAGCTCCCGGTGTGTGCAGAGACTTTGCAATTGTGACCAGAGAGCACTGTGCCTGGTACAGTAGAATTCCTGTACATGTAAATGTGCTATGAGCTGCTAGTGGGTTGTGAGTTAGTTCCCCACTGTGTGAACTGTGTTGTGCTTGCTGGAAGCTGTATCCAACTCAAAACGGACTGCATCCAAATGTGTCTCCATGCAGTCTGGGCCTTGCCAGACTGGCCCAGCCAGACTACCCACTGCACAGAGAAGCCATCAATGAGAGATCTGCCTGGGGATCAGCCCGCTTCATGCTTGAACAGAAACAGCGCCTCTGCAACTCATGTGGGCCCTGCTTCTCCTGGCATTCCCAGATCAACCACCTGCAGTCTTGATTTTCGTCCAGCCTATGTCCAGTCTTGGGTATCGTAAGTAAATACCAGGGTAGCTTCCTGCAACAACAGCTTAATCTGAGTGTGTCATCTGTTTGTCTTGTTGTTTTGTTTCCTTTACGAACTGAGCCCTCTGGCTCCGGATTACAAATATTGTGTACTGTGCATGTTGTGTTTTCCATCACAGGGCCCCAACCAGCTGCAACCCCGGGCAACAGTGCTGGCTAGCCCATTTCTTCTCCACCTGGGTATCCAGAGGTGTGACTGTGTAGGGGGACTAAAAGCGCATGCATAACTGCTTGATTGATATAACCTTTAAGCTAATTAACCTGATTTTGACCCTTCCTTGTTCAAGTCCCCTGAATAAATCAGATCTAACTTTTTCTGCATGTAATCTGACTGTGGTTCCAGTTTGTGCTCAAAGTACAGTACTGTTGCTATTTGCTGTGCATAACCTTGTTCTACAGGGGGTCCCTAGGGTCGAGCCAGAGGAATCAGCCCTGGTGGTAAGTGCAAACAATGTGGTTACTTGTGTGGTGTACCAGGGGGTATTGTGAAAGTGATTATTGTACAGTGCTCAGGTCACTAGAGGGGAAAGGGGGGGTTACAGTGTCCCGGAGGGCTGTGCCCAGGTTAGCTTGACCACTACCAACCCTGACCTCCGGGTGGAGGCACCCATTTCAGAACTCAGGCTCCTTAACCTGCTACTAGCCAAGTAGGCAGGGGTAGTAGCCCTTGGGATAGCGCCACCTAGGGGTTACATATAGGCCAGTCAGCCTAACCTCAGTTGTAGGAAAATTGACTGAATCATTACTCAAGGAAAGGATTTTGCCATATCTTGAATCCAGCAGACAGCAGAATCTGATACCGCATGGTTTCACAGCAGGCAGGTCTTGCTGAACAAACCTGATATATTTCTTCGACTGGGTGACAAGGGAGAGTGATCAGGGAGGGGCAGTAGTTGTGGCCTACCTGGATTTTAGCAAGGCCTCTCATACTGTCCTGCATAAAAGGCTAATAAACAAATTGAGCAGCCTAGGAGTGGGATCCAGGGTGATTAACTGGGTTAGAAAATTGGCTGAGCAGTAGGACACAAAGGGTGGTAGTGAACGGAGTTCAGTCCGTAGAATAGGAGGTGACCAGCGGGGTGCCTCAGGGATCAGTGCTACGCCTTCCAGTCCTCTTTTAATGTCTTCTATGTTTACATTGCAGAAGGGTTGAGGCGAGGTGTGCCTTTTGCAGATGACACAAAGATCTGTAATAAATCCATTCCACTGCTGTTCTGTAAAATTAAGCTGAAATTCCCTTGCCCAGGTATGTTGCACGAACTGTGATTTAATGGCGCGGGGTGGTGGGTGGGGGGTTAAGTAAGCTCAATAACCCCAAGAGATAAAATGTTGGGGCATCCCTTGATTTTGAGAGCAATACAGCATATGAGCTAAGGGATGGAAGGGATCCAGCAACTTCCTGTTATCTTTAACAGTGTTAATTAAGTGCCTGGCTTGAAGGAAGCAAAAATGATCTGAGTTCAGTAGGGGACATTTCTGTTGAAGCTAGGCAAAGGAGAGCAAAGTGTCACCCTCCACAAATTGGTATAAGTGTGTTTGGCCTAGCTTATCCCATTGTGAGAATTTGGGATCTATTTGCACCGCTCTGTAATTCCTATCTTAAGCTAGGGCCCTCAAGGGATTTAATGCCATTTTATATTGTTTATTTTGCCAAATTATATATCACTGACTGCTTGGGTGAAAACATTGTCAGGGGTGTCTGTCAGGGATGGGGCGGGGACAGAAAAGAGGATTTTCATAAGTGGTTCCTTTAGTCCCTCTAAATCCAGTGCCTTTCAATGGGCCTGATAGTTTCAGTCTAGCCACGAGCAACTATAACACAATTGTGCTGCCTGATAATAATGTTGTAGGTTTGGTAGAGCTTGCCTGCCTGATAATAATGTTATAGGTTTGGTAGGGCTTGCTTGCCTGATAATAATGTTGTAGGTTTGGTAGGGCTTGCCTGCCTGATAATAATGTAGGTTTGGTAGAGCTTGCCTGCCTGTTAATGTTGTAGGTTTAGTAGGGCTTGCCAGCCTGATAATAATGTTGTAGGTTTGGTAGGGCTTGCCAGCCTGATAATAATGTTGTAGGTTTGGTAGGGCTTGCCTGCCTGATAATAATGTTATAGGTTTGGTAGGGCTTGCCTGCATGATGATAATGTTGTAGGTTTGGTAGGGCTTGCCCTCCTTTGTGTTTTGGGAGTTGCAGTTTCTTGTACAATATTTTGGGTTTTTGCCTGCCCCAGATAAACCTTGATACCATCTTGTTCCAAAGAAAAAAATCCTCTGGGGGAACACACATAAGGAGTGTCTGAAACAAATACAATAATCTAACAAGAACATTCATGTGGATTTTCTTTGGCTAAAAGACAAAGGCAATACCATCCAATGCTTAAGGTCATCCGCAATGATTTCCATTAAGGGGTAATCATGTAAATGATGGAGATCAGCTAAATACTCTGGAATATGAACACCTAAGTGTTTTATGGCTTCTGAGTTCCAGTGAAAGTTATAAATATTGCTGACCTCTGGGGATGGGATGCAATTGACATGCAAGGCCATATTCTTATCTGTATTTAATTTATACCTGGGGAGAACTCCATAGAAACATAGAAGTTGACGGCAGAAGGAGACCACCTCCAGCTAGTCTGCCCATTGTCTTTTAGCCTAGCCTTCTAACTGCCCTTAGGTTTGAGGGCCCCCTTGTATCTGTCCCAAGCATTCTTGAAACCTACCACTGTGCTTGCCCCCACCACCTCTGCAGGCAGGCTGTTCCAGGAATCCACTACTTTTTCTGTGAAGAAAAACTTCCTGGTGTTGGTGGAGAACTGCCCTCCTTGCAGCCTTAAATCATGTCCCCTGGTTGTGCTGCCCTTCTTAAGTTGGAAGAGATCATCTATCTGCACCTGGTTTATGCCTTTTATGTACTTGAATGTTTCGATCATGTCACCCCTCTCTTCTCTTTTCAAGGGAATACTGTTCAGTTCTTTCAGTCTATCCCCGTAGGACATCTCATGCAGTCCCTGAATCATTTTTGTTGCCTTTCTCTGCACGGTCTCCACTCGGTCAATAGGTAGTCAGAGTTGTTCAAAGATGTGAAAGAGAGTCATCCAGGGATGTTATATATATATCAAAAGTTCATTGACGTAAAATGTGAGTTTATGTTTCATTCCATGATGTGAAATACCTTTTATGCCAGCATTTTGCTGAATTGCTTGAGCAAGGGGCTCCACCATTAAAGCAACATATCACAGTGCGTAAAACATACAAAATTATAAAATCTTACTAGAATCACAATGTACAAGGCAAGAAGATTTAAACCAAAATTTCAGAGTACTCAATGAAGGGAGATTGTCGGGACAGGGGCATATCTTACATGGGAGTGTGTCCCATAACATTGAGCCCTTATAGGTGAAGGATAATTCACCCATGTAAGAGTTCACTCTCAGAACTTTATATTCAAAGCCTTTAACTGTGGCTTGAGGGAATGATAAGAAAACAAATTGATAATGTAAACAGGAACCTTTTTGTTTAGCACATTCCCACAGTTTTTTTTTTTACACTTCTTTTTCCCTCCAGTCGCTGGTTCCTGAGGCATCTTTCAGGAGACATCTGCTTGTCCTGCCCTGCCTGAGACCCTCCCTCATCCCAAATCCCCCCGGAACCCTGACCTGGCATCCCCAGTCCCCACTGGTAGACCCCCTGACTTGTGCCCCTCAGGGTGGGGCCGCCCTCCACCTTTCTTAGGCATTCCTTCAATTTAGTCTGGTGTGCTTTTCGATGCAGGCTGAGGGATATCGGGAATGGTAGAAGGCAGGGTCCAATGGTGGGTGTGGGGCAGGTGCTCCGTCATCTCCTCGGCACCGGGGTATTTCCTGCTTGCGTGAGTGATGTGATCCCTGGAGATGCAGACATGCAATAATGACAAAACGTGAGCTGAGCGCACTCCCGCACCCCTCTCATGGATGTCCACCGACACCTCCTCCTCTTGCATGCATGACCCTCAGCTGTTGCACACCCAATCTCCACTGGGAATCACTGCTGCCGGGGAATCGTCAACCCACCCTCCCCAGGAGAGGAGACCTGTCCTTGGGATGCTCGATCCTCTCCTCCCTGGCTGACCCCCAGCAAACTCAGCTTGCACCCGAGCCCAGGTCGCCAGCTTGGTGCAAGGTGTGGCATCCAGCACCTCAACCTTCAGCGCCACCAGGCCAGCTAGCACATTTCCACATAAAAGTTAATACTGTATATGCAACTGTCTCGCTTGCTCCAAAGGCAGCCAGTGAAGTGTTTTTAACAAAGCACCATGATGCATTTGCCTTGGGGCAAGCAAGACAAATCGAGCCAGTTTATCATATTCAGAAATATGCAAAGTGTAGCACAAATGTTAGCGCTACACTTTGCCAATGCCCAGGGTTCTCAGGATACTGTATTCTGTCAGGCACTACCCAACTGAATATAGGGCCATATTGGTGCAGCATTAAGTCAGGTAGCACCACCCTGACATGGCGCCTAAAGTTGGGCTCAGGAGTTGATAGCGCCGGAGTGCTATTTACAGTTGTCAAAGGTACTATGCAGATGAGCCCATTGGGCATGCAAGGCACTAAGGGGCCAGAGAGACAAAGGAGAAAATGGAGAGAAATTCCCTGGCCATCAAAATGTTGGCATACTTACCTGAACAGGCTATATCCATGATTAACAGATTATATCCTGGATCGACGGCAGGGCTGTAGAGAAAAACCAATAAGAAAAAAAGCACACGTTTGAATTTTTCTCAATGAGTGCCACAGTCATAAACATTATTTGCAGGGGTGAAGTAATTCTCATGAATATATAGCAGCTCTTAAGCCATTGCATGGAGATCAAGAATTGACCAATAGATGACAAAGGAGGGCTGACTTTACCCAACTTTAAAAATCTAGGTGCAAGGCTACTACAGTCAGAACACATGAAACCTAGAGCAGATGATGAAAAGCTTACAGAAGAAGATGTGAAACTTAAGAGACTAACAGAAGATGACAACAACAGATGGACCCAGAAGCCTGGAGAAAAAAATATTTTACTGAAAGACATGTTTAGGGGTGTGCATATAGTTCACTATCCACACACAGGCAGTTCCACTGGAAATGCTGATTCATTGGAACATCTTCAAGGTTAGCTCCTACCATCACCCAGGTGGTATATCCTATGGCTCCACCCAGTGATGTTAAATCTCCCTTTCTTCTAAAAGAGTCTGATCTGCCCATTCACAGCTCTGCAATATTGTAGGCTGTCAAATGTGCCATTTGCAGTTTACTTGATTTCCTTTCAAACTTAGATTGTTCCTTACATAGATACATAGACAGTGTCGGCAGATAAGGGCCTATGGCCAACCCAGTCTGCCCATTTGAGCTTGTAAGTTCAGTTTATGTTTTCCTAGAAGTCTGTTGCCCCCTACCCCTGACCTCCAGAATTCCTTTATGTCTATCCCATGCATTCTTAAATCCCGTGATTGTTTCAGCCCCCACCACTTCCTCTGGCAGGGTGTTCCACTTGTCCACCACCCGCTCTGTGAAGAAATTCTTCCTCACGCTTTCCTCCGAATCATCCTCCTCCAACTTCATCTCATGCCCTCTAGTCCTGGAACATCTTTTTCGCTTACAAATAGTGTATTCCTGCACCCTGTTCCTCCCTGTAAGATACTTGTATGTCTCTATCATATCCCCTCTCTCCCTCCTCTCCTCCAGGGAGTACATGTTCAGTTCCTTCAACCTGTCCTCATAGGACTAGTGATGCAATCCATGCACCATCTTTGTTGCCCTCCTCTGAACCTTCTCTACCCTGTGTATGTCCTTACGTAGGTAAGGTCTCCAAAACTGTACACTGTACTCCAGGTGGGGCCTCACTAGTGTCTTGTATAGTGGAATTATGACCTCCCTTTTCCTGCTGGTGATGCCCCTGCCTATGCATCGCAGCATCCTATTTGCTTTACCTGCTGCCTTGTCACACTGTTTCCCTTGACCACTTCTCTCCTTCGCTCTGGCTTTGCCTTGTCAATGGAAGATGGAATCTGAGGAAGTGAAGCCGGATCGTAGCTTCAAATTTTGCATCACATGTCAGCAGAAGATTTCAAAGATGGACCCACATGTGTCTTGACTTTACTGCATAGGGAAAGCACATGACAGTGTTGGCTGTGGCCTGTGTCAGGGAATGCTTCCTTTTTACTGAAAGATCATGCAGCCCAGCTTCTTCTTGGCCAGCCAGCCGACAGGGTACCCAAGGTCCAGCCTAAGGGCTGCAAATCAGCCTCCACTGTGGCAGGGCTGACTGCTCAGCTTGTGGCCATGGAAGAAATGGCAGCAGCTACCACAGCGGACACCTCGTCTGCCTTGGCACTGCTCCTGGCTGTAGCCAGCATTGGAGGGTTTTTCATGTAAAACGTTTGGGAGATGTTTCATGCCCTCCAGGCCTTCAGAGAGAGACCTGTCCAACCCAGTAAGAAACACAAGCACTGCAGGTGCCAATCATGACATTGGGAGAGACTGCGGTCCTCCAGCTCCCTAACCCCCCCAATCACTCAATTCACTTGAGCCTAATGTGATCTATGGTTCGCTAAACAGCTCCATGGTGCCCCAGTTGGGCTTGTCAGCCTTGACACCAGTTGATCAGGCAATCAGTATCTTTCTCAACTCTGTCAACCAATTTTTGGAGGCAGTCAATGAAGAGTCAATCTCCAAGAACCCGGTTTTCCTGGTCCTCACCCAGGACTAGTTGGTGTCCTCAACCGGCACCACTCAGGATTAGCCTTCACTGGTGGCTGTGCATCCGAAGCTGGTACTTGTCCATGCACCTCAGCATGTGGTCTATTCCAACCCTCTGGTGGCTCCTCCTCCTCAGCGTTAGCCCTCGGCTTGAAGTCATGGTCAAGACACCACTAATGCTCCCAATCCCAGTTGACTTGGAAGTGCCACTGTTGACATTCCTCATCCTCTGAGAAGAGGTTCTGCCGCAAGATGTGGCAGCACTATGAGGAACTCCTCTCATCATGTGGCAGGGTAGGGCTCTACCCCTGAGACCTATGATCAACTTGCAGGCAGCAGTCATGCCCTCGCTGGTCCACCCTTGACAGATGTCTGTGGCATCTGCCTCTCTACCCTTGCAGGTGGAGTCATCTCCACTGCAGTCTTTGGTGGGAACCCTGACCAAGGAGTCCCATGTTGCAGCCGGCTTGCCAGGTCAGCTGTTGGTGGAAATCACACAGTCAGTAGATACTCAGGTGGCCCACAGTGGCAAATGGTCACAGGCCATTTTTAAAGAGTTCTGGATGGCTCAGATGGGTTGTCCATGTTGTCATCGAGGATGCATACTTTTGACTGGGCTTTGGCTTAGGAGCTACCAACCATGGGCCAGTGTCATTGGGGGCTCTTCTCCAACTGATGTCAGAGTCTATGAATGTTTCCTTGGAGCCAATCCAGAAGTGAGCTAAATACTCCTGTACTGATATCCTGGACAAGTATGATTCCCGGGGTCTCCTTTCCCAATACCGAGGCCATTTTGAGGACCAGTCCTGGACCTGTGATAGCATCCAGCAGCCTGCCTGGTACCCTGCACCTGTATGGTCTGCAAGTATGCTGTCCCTACTAGGTCCCTTTCTGGGTTTTCGGACCATCCTTCAGCTGAGGGACTGGTCTCAGACAGCCTAATCAGAAGTCCGTAGGCCAAGGGGACATGGACAAGCCCCCCTACATGGAGTCTAAGAAACTTGACCACACAGCCAAGAAGGTCGATGCCACTTCCTCTCTCAGTCTCCATCAGGCGAGCAATGCCATGATGATCACCAACTTTGGTCACTCCCTGATGGGAGTACTGGGTGAACTGCTCCATCACTTTCCTGCTGACAGGCAGCTGCCAGCGAAGTTGGTCAGAGACCAGTGTCAAGTGCTAAACACCAGCTTCAGAGAGCCTTGGACATGGGCAACTCCTGCACCCGTGTCATTGTAGAGGCCATCACGATTCATTGCAGGGCCAGGCTAAGGTCATTCTCCTCCACTGTGGACACTCAGCATAAGCTTTGGCCAGGAAGTGGAAGGACATCTCACAAGGACTGAGAATTCCAGTACCACCCTGGACCCAGTGGCTTCATCCAAGAAGGATCCTAAGACCAAAAATCCAAAAAGGAGCCTTTTCAGTGTTAGTCCTTTCAGCCACTGCAGCCTCAGCAACAGCAGGACTCCAGCTCCATGGGGGGTGGTTGGCTGTGCTACTTCTGGACACATTGGTCATTACCATGGACAAGTGGATCCTATAGGTAGTAGGTAGAGGGTTGCCTCTAGATTTCAAGGTTCTCCTGCCTTACTGATCCCACACTCCTTGGGAGTCCTTGGTATTGCAGGACACACTGTGCACCCTTAGGGAGGACACTGCTCAACTCTTTGTGAATCGCTATAGTCCATGTCCCAGATGCCCAGCAAGTCAAGGGTATGTGTCAAAGTACTAACTGGTCCTGAAACAGATGAGGGGGCTGGTACCCAATACAGGATCTGCACAATCTCAACCAGTGTATGAAGAAGCGCAGGTTCCAGATGGTTATGCTGAATCAGATCATAGCATCCCTGGAGCAGGGCATGTTGCTCTGCTCACTGGATCTCTAGGATACATTCATCCACATCCAAGTCCATCCACCCCACTGGCGGTACCTTCACTTTCACGCTGAAGTGGTTCTGTATCAGTTCCAGGTCATGGCCTTTGGCCTCTCTTTCTGCCCAGGATCTCACCAAGTGCACTGCAGCAGTGGCAGTCTTCCTGCGGTGCCAAGGCATCATGATGTATCCCTGCCTGGATGACTGGCTGATAGCTGGGCCATCTAAGGAGGCTGTGGAGTAGTCCACCGCTCTGGCCCTCCAGTCCGGCAGAGACTTGGGCCTGCTGATCAACCCGGCCAAGTCCAAACTGACTTGCAGGTGGGCCAATTCATCGGGGCAGAACTATACTTTCAGCAGGCCAAGGCCTGCCTCCTTGAAGATCAGACACATGATCTTATCTCCTTTGCCCGATCATTTCAGGCTGGGCACTTGCACCCTGCCCAGGACTTCTTTTGGCTGCTGGGGTACAGTGCATCCTGCATGAGTGTGGTCTGTTGGACCTGCTGTCAGATGCATCACTTTCAGTGGGAGCTGGGCCATCAGTGGTTTCAGCGCCTAGGTCACTTGGACCAGCTGGTCACAGTGATACAGCTGATGTGGGGTGCCATCCAGTGGTGGCTCATCTCTGAATGTTTGGAGGAAGGATTCATGTTTGTCTGTCTAGAACTGTCTGTCATGCTCAGTACAGACATGTCTCTGGTGGGGTGGGGAGCACACCTGGGAGACCACAGGGTCTGTGGGTTCTGATCACCCAGGGAGCCCGACCACCACATCAACCTGCTGGAGCTCCAGGCAGTGTGGTTAGCTCTGATGGAATTCGCTCGTTTGGTCAGGGGTCAGGTTGTACTGGTCCAGACAGACAACACCAACAACCATTCTACCCAGCAAACTAAGCCCAACACACACCCACAACCAACACTAACTGGTCACCTTTTCATTTTATGGCTATCTCCCCCCAAAGAAACCTACAAATTACTTATCAGCCTTCCAAACTGGGGAAGTCTGGGTAGTGACAGGCTCTCCTCTTTTTTCTTGAAAATTATAGCCCCTCTCATTGCCAAACCCCTGATCACAATTTTTAATCTCTCCCTCTCCACATCCTCTGTGCCCACTATTTGGAAGAATGCTAGGTTTGTCCCCATCTTCAAATCTGGCGATCCTCAGTCAATGAACAATTACAGACCCATTTCTATCTTACCATACCTGAGCAAACTCCTCGAAAAAGTAGTGCAACGCCAACTCTCTGAGCATGTTGATAAGTATAATCTCTTCTGTCCTCATCAGCACAGCTTTAGGAAGTACCGTAGCACTACCTCTGCCCTGGCTCACTTTACAAATCATGGCCGCTATGCATGATTGGGATGGAGGTACACAGAAAATGCACGTACCCCACCCGCGCGGGACAGGTGTGTGCATGCCGGTATTCACAACTGGTGCACACCTGTCTGTGGCTCCTCCCCTAGAGTGCAGGACTCTGCAGGGTGGCCAGGAGAGGAATCACAGTTCTGGGCGGGCATCCAATGGGATGCCTGTCCTGGGTCCCATAGTGGATCCCTCGCACAGTGAGGCACAGGTCTGGGGTAGTGCATGCCTATCACAGCACCCAGACCCACGCAGCATGAGCCCTATGACTCATTCTCCCACCAGCCCTGTCTGTGGCACCCAGCGCCCTCCTGATGCACTGGCTGACCCTGGCGGTAGGACCAGATCCCACAGCACAGCTGTGCCCCAACTCTCTTCAGGCCATGCCCCTGTGCCCCGACCCTGTGCCCCCAGTGGTGGACAGTGTTCCCCCCCTCGCAATGCCACCGCCACCCACTGTTGCCCATACCTTCCATCTGGTGTCGGGCATTCACCCGATCAGCAGTCCCAGCCCCACCCCACACTGGGCCATGGCAGCACAGGGGTCATTTCCATGTCCCGCTGCACTCGGTGGGTGGTGTCCATGGAGGCGTGCAGTGGGTTGCGGCAGGGTCTACCCTGGCATGACTTGCGCCCTTCCCCACATCCATGCGGCCAGTACTATGCATTTTTGTGAATAGCACGTAGTGCTGGCATGCCCCTGGCCCACACCCAACCCATTGCTCTCCGTGCATCCAGGGCATCGGGCATGTACCTGTCTTCTGTGCCAGTCATGAATGATGTGGGGGTCCATGGGACCCCGCTCCTTGGCATTCAGATGTAGCAATGCCAGCACACCCAGTTTATGCGGCGTATTGGCATTGTGCATAGGGCCCATGTTTTCGGAAACATGGATATAGAGAACCTCACAGGCGCTGTCTTCATGGATCTGACCAGGGCTTTTGATCTGGTGGACCACAATATCCTACTGGGCAAGCTAAAGGGCCTTGGTTACTCCTCAGGAACTGCAACATGGTTTCAGAGCTACTTCGTCAGCCGCTTCCAAATGGCTAGTTTCAGAGACGGCACCTCCACAGCTAGGACAGTGACCACAGGTATTCTCCAGGGCTCCCTCCTTGGACCTCTCCTTTTTTCACTCTTCATTAACTCCTTTCCAGATGACAGCCTCACATGCAGCACCATCCTCTACGTGGACAACCTTGTGTTGTTCCACAGCAACAAATCTCTGATTACCCTCTCTGCCACATTCACTTCTAAGTACAGCACTGCCCATGATTGGTTCCTGAAAAAATAGACTCCTGGTTGACTCAAACAAAACCAAGGCCATGCTTCTGGGGTCTAAGCCTAAGCTCATCAAACTGGCTAATACCTCAGCCGCCCTTAGTGTACTATCTTCTGGTGGCCCCCTTCATGAAACTGTATCCTCCTTCAAATACCCAGGCATTACCATTGATCCTGCGTTGACCCTCTCTGTACACATCGGTAACACCTTACAGCACGTCAACCAAAAACTGGTGGTGGGATACTGACTAAAACACTACCTAACCTCAGAGACCCATCTTGCCATAGCCCAGGGCAGTCTTCTTCTTCTGATGGATTATTGCATCCCCATCTATACGCAAACTACCTCCCATCTACCTGCAAGGCAAACTACCACACAACAGTATCTGTAGATTTGCACTGATGGCACACTACTCTACCCATCATTGTTCCCTATACCAGTCCCTTGGCTGGCTCCCCCCCAGGCTCACAGCGGCCACTTCCTTGGCTGCACCATATTTAATACCATTAGAGGCAGGGACCTGTCACCCTTTTTCTCCCTGTTCAAACCAAAACATTGCCCCCGTAACCTTTGAAACTCCTTCAGCCTTCTATTGGAGGCTCCTCAGATCTGCACCTGCCTGGGTATCAAAGCCTTCACCTCAGCCACCCCTAAACTGTGGAACAATCTGCCCTCCTCACTTCGCTCTTTTTTTTTTTTTTGCTTTTCTTCTTTATCCTCCTTTTCTACCTCCGGTGCCCCCTCCTTCCGTCCGCTCATGTCCCCCCGTTACCTTAGAGATCTGCCCCTAGAGTGCCCATCCTCCTCTCCTCGCACAGTGGGGTCTGTCCTGTAGGTGGTCCGGGTGGACTTAGGGCAGCCTTCATCTAGGGCTGCCGGAGGGGATTTTCTGGTTTTCTCCCCTTACGTCCCTACTCCCCCTAGGACGCCTGCGCTTGGGACGTATGTTCCGAGTGGTAGCATGCTTACGCACGCAGACCCTCATGCGCCACGACGTCCCCCCTCCCCGGCTCCGACAAGCGAAGCCGCCTCCATCCCTTCCCAATGCCGGTGCTTCCACTGGCTACGGAAGGGATGCAGAGTGCATAGCGCTCTTTGGTAACCCACCCCTGAAGGAGGAGAGCATCCGTTGGGACGCTCAATCCTCCCTCTCCCCGCTGACCCCCGGCCGCCCGAGTCCGTTCCTGAACCCGGTTCGCCGGCGTAGCGTGAGTTGTGGCGACCAGCGCCTCAACCCTCAGCGCCACCGGGCCGGCCTCACTTCGTTCTCTTGATTCTCACCTCGCATTTAAATTTCACTATAAAGTGGCCTTAATGGCTGCCACCATGTGTACCTGCCCCCCTGGGTGACCACCCCCCTGTACATCCTATTGTATATTATCATACAATGGATAACATAGTCTTTGATTTTACTTGTGTAGCTCTGTCTAGCTACCATTGCTGTGCCCAGTTTACTGTGAAAACCATGCAACCATATTAGCGCAATTCATAATAGTGCCAACAGTTTGACGCAAGTCAAAATAGTACTCTAGGTTTGGTGTCTGCTACACTACAGTCAGAACAGCGCAGCATGGTCTAGAACAACGATGGCTATGGAGTCTATGTCTAAGGTAAGTTTTATGTGAATGATTGACACTGAACCCTGTACACAGATACATGCATACATGCTTTTGTAAGTTTGAGGATGTAAGGTTTTAAAGGGATCGGCTTAAATGCTTGTGAAAACACTTTCTGATCCTTGGCAGCAATGAGTTGTGTTTGGCCCTGGACTGTCACTCTCACTTGAACCAATTACTAGATGACTAACAGAAAGTACTACTACTTTACTGCAGAATGCGTCAATAAACGCCACGCTCAAATGCACCACTCGCTAATATGACACTCGCTGAAAAAACGGTGCTGATATTTGCAGCTCTATTTTAATTTTGTGGTTTTCACCAGATACCGCTGTGCCCTATGTCTGTGCACTTTTGATGGAATATACTGTACAATAATTTTACTGTGGCTTACAATATACTGTACTTATAACTCTTATTCGGTATTTCCCGTACTGTATTTTTGTACATGCATTTCTCCTGTACTGTATTTTGTACCTTCGTTCTTGTATTTGAACTTGTATTTACCCTTGTGCCATCTCCATGACCTAGGTCATGCCTGAAAACAGTTCACTGGATTACTGCACCCACCCGGTTAACAAATACATAAATAAATAAATGTTCTACCTGAACAGGCAGGGCAGCGTGCACTCCTGTCCCTTGAGTTGGGAGGCCCTCAGCACCTTGACCCTCGTGTGGAGTCTGGGAGCAGATCTTCTGGTGATGTATGTCGCAGGAGTGAAAAATCAGCTGGCAGATACTTTCAGATGGGTGGAAGAGACATTGCACAAGTGGTCTCTGCATCAGGAGGTGGTACATCACCTGTTCGCCCACTGCCAAACCCCTCTGGTGGATCTGTTTACCTCTTTGGGGAACACCATACTGCGGTTGTTGTGTGCCCACCCCCCACAGTCCTGGACACTGAGGGGGGGATGTCTTTGCAAGGTTCTGGACCCCAGGCTTGGTGTACACCTTTCCTCCCTTCCTCTTGATCAACAAGGTGCTGGTCAAGGCCCTGAAGAACAAGGTGCAGATGATCCTGATAGCTCCAGACTGGCCAAGGCAGTTCTGATACTTGGTGTTCCTCAGCCTCAGCAGCAGGCCTCCGTGGTAGTTACCCCTTCATCCAGGCATGCTGACCAGACAACAGGGGACAGTCTAGTCCCAGCACCTCACAGCCTGGTTCCTGAGTGGCTAGAGTTTCAGGCTTTGGGCTTTTCAGAAGCTATGCTCCTTGCTGTGGAAGCCTCCTGTAAGGAGTCGACTCACTGGTGCTACACCTTTAAATGGAAAAGGTTTTACATTTGGTGTCGGTGCAAGAGGTTTAATTCCCTTGTCTGCCCAGTGGCTAGTATCCTGGAGTACATTTAGTCCCTCACTCAGTTGGTACTGCAAGTGAAAACCTTTAAGGTGCACCTGGCCGTCATCTCTGCATACCGGGAGCAGGCTGGTGTTCTAACAGTGGTCCAAAAGAAGATGGTTGGGTACTTTTTTAAGGGCCTTGACCACCTCTCCCCTCCGATGCGTGAACCACCACTGTGGGACCTCCTGCTGGTGCTGGCTATGCCCATGGACAAGCTATTTGAGCCTATGCACAGGTGCGAGCTGTCTCACTTGTCCTGTAAGATGGCCTTCTTAGTGGCCATTACATCAGCCAGAAGGATCAGTGAGCTTCAGGCAGTCTCGGTGGAGACTCCCTATCTGGTCTTCCACAAGAACAAGGCTGTCTTCTGCCTCCACCCAAAGTTCCTCCCAAATGTAGTATTGGAGTTGCATCTTAACCAGGTGATTAACCATCTGATGTACTTTTCGAATCCATCTTCAGAGGTCAGCCACAGCCTTCTTACTCTGGAACTGCAGAGGATGCTCACATATTATAAGGAGCACATGGCTAGAGTTTGGGGTGAGGCTTGCCAGCTGTTTGTAACATATGCTGAAGCTATGCCTGGCAGACCAGCAGCTAGAAGGACAGCTGGCAGGTGGATAACATCCTGCTTCGACCTCTGCTGTAGGTTGACTGGTAGGGAGCCTCCTGCAGGGCTACGGGCTCATTCCACCAGACATACTGTTGCCTTAGAGGCTGCTTCCAGGGACATCCCCATCCAGGAAATGTGCAAGGCTGCTACCTGAAAGTCAGCACACATCTTCATCTCTCATTACAGCATCGACCTTGAGTCTTGTTGGGATGCTGCTTTTGGGACTTCAGTTCTCCAATCCCTGTTTGTCAAGATCCCTGTCTGTCAAGTAGGGTGTATGCCTTTTATTTATTTTTTTATTTATTTAGTTTTTGTTGACCGGGTAAGTGCACTAGACAGATTCTGCCTATTTTCAGGCGGAGGATACAGATGAATGCCAACTTACCTTGAACCAGATTAAGCTGTTGGTGGTATTTTTTTAGTGAATGGGGGGAAATTTGGCCAGAGCACCAGGGAAATTCCCCTACTTATCGAACGAGGGAGCAGGATGTTTGGCTCTAGCTACTGGTGCTGTTGACACTGCAAATTTTGTAGTTTCTTCCACGGTGGTAGTTACCCCCAGCAATTCAAGAAAGTAAGGAGACACAAGGCTGTGATAGGGATGCGGATACAGCTACTAACCTTTCTCTTTAAGAGAAAAAAGAGATTCTACAAGTGGAATTATTTAAAATTGAACACCTTATGCAACTGGAACATTCATCATTGGATGAGAAGGGTGTGGAAAAGACTTACTGATTCTTCACCAGGATCATTACTGCATCCCACAGCTAAACTTTTTGTTTTTGGGCACACCAAGAATACAAACACCGAACCTGCAATAATTTCTCCAAGTACTCCTGAATTTCAACTCCGCAGTAGTGATATCATGGCTTGGTCGCCGGAACGAGTGCTGGAGAGGCCAAGGTGGATCCTTACTGTTATGGGAGAATGGATTGCCCAGACGGATGCATCAGTTCTGATTGCACCATCAGATGAGGTATTACAACCGGACAGATACCTATTCATTCACAACCACGTGCACAACCTTCGGCATCGCTACAGATGGCTGCTCGGTCTCCTTCTTCAAGGAATAACCCCTTAGCAGAATTTCACATGAGAAATGTCCAGGATGGCTCAGGTAGTGTTTCTTTCTCTCCATTGGGGTCACAGCAGGAAATTCTTTTCATTGCACAGCAGGGGGTGGCTGGCCAAGAAGGGGTGATTTGATCCAACAAGAGCCGGAGACTCCAGAGGGCGGAGAGGTTCCCCCACAACACAAATGTGAGGACAGACATAGAAATAAACACAGTTATATCAGTCATTTTAGTAAACCTCTTGAGCTGGCTAAGAGCTGAAATGCAATACGTCTGAGATATCTGGGTGGGCTGGAGGACCCTCCAGACAGACACTATGTGGGTCAAATCCTGATTAAACAATCTTTGGGTTTCACTCCTAAAGATGTCTATGCCTTGATACACATCTCCAGGAAACATTCATTTGACATTAGCTTTAGGACCTCAGACTTGTTGTAACATTTCTGGACAAAACATATGTTGTTAAAGACAATTCCACTTTGGACTCCCTTCAAAGTTATACCTTGACAAAACAAGCATTCCGATTTATCACTATACTATTCTGCAGTGAAGGGGTTAATATAGTAGATATTTGCTACTGTCTGGAACAAAGATGTGACTTACAAGGTACACCCGAACCTATCTTCGAGAGTGAAGGTTTTCGGACTGGGAGGTGGAAAATGAAAGCTAAACTTTTCCAGGATGGCCTAGATTTTAAACATTTACCAAATTGTTTCTTTATCAGCAGGGACAAAGGATTTATCTTTTATCCCAGGCAACCACGCAGATGCTACAAGTGTGGATCTGCTAGACATATCAAGTATCAATACTTCATGTGATGGCATACAGTGTACACAATGTGGAGAACTGGGTCATTCTGGTTATCATTGTGCTAAACCCCCAGTATGCTCTCTTTGTGGGGATACTGGTCATACCTTTGCAGATTGTTCTAAAGCTCTGCATAATACTGACAATCCAGATTTTGGCATCAAGGATTTCTGGTTGTGAACATCTATCAATGGTTCAAGATTTAAATATTGGCCCTAAGATACTTTCTGACCACCACCCACTGATTTTATCCTTGGATCTGGGTAGACAGAGGAAGACCACCGTCTAGAGACTCAACCCCTCAATTTTGACAGATAGGGAACTGCTGGAGAGCCTCTCCTCTAGACTATCTCTTTTCTTCTCAGAAAATGCAGATCCTGATATTCCAATGACCGTACAATGGGATGCGATGAAAGCCACCATTCGTGGAGAATAGCATACTCTTCTAAAAAATATAAAGAGAGAGAGAGAGAGAACAAGAATATCAAAAACTCACATCACAACTGGCAAACTACCAGCTGTTATATAGAGAGGGTGATGTAGAGTTTCAAAAATTAATAAATAATACAAAAGCTAATTTACAACGGATCATGGATAACAAAGTCCAGCAGTCCCTCTACTACCTACGACAATCAATCCACGAGGGGGGGGTCCCAGGGCTATTAAGAACTTATCCCGTAAACTACGGGCATGAAAGGGGACTCTATTATACTGAGTCTTAAGAATCCAACATCCGGTAAGGTACACCACTTTTTAGAACACATCCAACAGACCTTTATTGACTATTATTCCAAACTCTACTCTCACTCCCCATCGTTCCCACAAAGCGAATCAGCATACTTTTTAAAAAGAGCTAACCTTCCTACGCTCACACCTTTTCAAATTAAAAAACTAGAATCTCCCGTCTCAATACTTGAGATAGAGGAATCAATCAAAAAACTTAATTCAGGGCATTGCCCCGGCCCTGACGGATTTCCAGAGGAATGGTACAAAAAATTTAATAAAGTATTATCTCCAAAACTACAAACTGTATTTAATTATATTTCCCGAGGTGGTCTGTCCCCCCCATCTTAGGATTATGCCATTATTGCCCCTATCCTGAAACCAAATAAGGACCCCTCGGATCTGGGGTCCTATCGCCCTATATCTATTCTCAATGTTGACTATAAAATCTATATGGCCATACGAGCCGCTAGACTTGAAACAATATTACCCCAAATCATACATCCAGATCAATCAGGATTTATAAAAAACAGGAACACTTTTGATAATATACGTAGAGCCCTGAGTTTACAGGAATATGTTCTAACAAGACAAATTCCATCTGTATTCCTTAGTCTAGACGCAGAAAAGGCATTCGACTGGGTCTCCTGGCCCTTTTTATGGGACACCCTCAGATTTTTCACATTTCCACCACAGTTTATAGCTACTTTAAAATCTATATAAATCCCCGCAAGCCTATATCCAGGTTAACGGATCCTTATCCCCTCCTTTATCAATGGGAAGTAGAACCAGACAGGGATGTCCTTTATCCCCATACCTCTTTACCTTATTTTTAGAATCCCTGGTAGCCCTTTTTAGACATTCTCCCCTTATCGAAGGTATGCCGATAGGACAACAAGACCACAAAATTAATTTGTTTGCAGATGATATTTTGTTAACCCTGATAACTCCCTCCCAATCTATCCCTGAGGCCTGGGAGATTCTATCCAGTTTCGAAAAAATTTCTAACTTCAAACTAAACGTTACCAAAACTGAAATATTATTATTTAACTATCCACCCCCCCAATCATTGAAAAAACTATTCCCTTTCAAATGGCGTTCCATAAAAATAAAGTATCTGGAAATTTATATCCCATCTGATCTCGGTTTACTTAAAATCTGTAATTATGAACCTCTCACAACACAAATACAGACTGACCTGGAAAGATGGGACACAGATTTCCTTTCCCTACATCAACGAATCTCTATCATATGAACCAATATCCTCTCTCGGATTTTATACTTGCTCCAAACTATTCCTTTCTTCACCTCAAAATACTATATTAAATCCTGGAATAAAATGATATTGCACTTTACATGGGGGAAAAACAAACCGAGAGTTAGACTCTCTATCTTAAAACTTCCACTTTCCCAGGGTGGGCTGAACCTCCCGGACCTGAATTTGTATGCCCAAGCTTCCTTTATTAGAATACTAATCCTATGGCTCACTGATTCTTACTTCTCCCCTTGGAAGAATATAGAATTTCATTTAAATGACCTCTTTGATATAAGAAGGATTCTGTTTTCTTCCGAGGGGAGATTGCTTAAACCCTCAACTTTAACCGGAATCACATCGCAACCCTATAAAATATGGAAAAAACTGAGGCGCTTTGGAGCCCTATCGATTGTATACAAGTACTGTAAAGTGATATCACAGGATGAAAGTTTTGTCCCAATATTCATGGACCATACCTTTTCTCAGTGGAGATCACTGGGATTGACCCATGTATTTCAACTCTTGGGAAAGGAGGGGATCATCCCTTTTGATGAACTCCAACTCCAATATCACCTTAACACCTCAGATAGATTTCGTTACTTCTAGTTGCGTAACCATAGATTACGTAACAAAATTATTCAGCCCACCCTACCTTCCCCAATGCCAGACCTACTTAAGCTCTTTACAGAAGTCTTAAAAGGTAATATGAGTGCGCACTTAATAGGTACTATATACAGAGCCCTGAGAAACAATCTTTCATCATCTACAGCCTCCATCTTGAGTGGATGGAACAGGGATCTAGAAGCAGAGATTACCATGACCGATTGGTCTCGATTCTCATTGACCGAAATAAAATCAGTTACATCCCCTCACTGGAGGGAATTTTCATGGAAATGTCGTTCCAGATTTTTTCAGTCTCCCTCCATCCTGCAGAATTAACTTCCTGAGAAATATGAGCAGTACTGGCAAGGCTGTGGATGTTCGGTTGCTACCCTAGGGCATATTTTCTGGCAGTGCCCTCAACTTATGCTGTTCTGGATTTCATTTCAAAATTAGCTCTCAAAATTATTTTCTGAGCCAATTGACATCACAGCCGAACAATTTCTTATGGGGATTTTCCCAGACCACTCCCCTCAATGGGGACGTACAATTTTACCAATATGCTATATCGCTACAAAGAAAATAATTACTATAAGATGGATGACGTCCCTGATTCCAACAATGCAAGAATGGAAAAAAATAATGTCTGATATATACAGAACAGAGATCTTTAATATTGAATATGGGGGGGGGGGATACAAATTCAGCACTGAAATGGCAAAAGTGGGTTCACTATATAACATCCACTGACCAGGACTTCTGTCCATGATAACCACCCCAAAAGGTTTTTGATTTGAACTATGAACAGGTCAAATTAATAATTGAATAGGACTAAACAAACCCAAAGGGAGAAGAAGGGTTTTATCCTAGATTATGAACTTTAATACCAGTAAAGGATAAATAAATGAAGTCTACTTTGTTTAGCCTACCTGTAACATTAATACTGTAATAATTTATATGCATTCCTGTATGTATGTGTGTGAAAAATATAATAAAAAGATATTAAAAAAAAAAAGATTTCTGGTTGTCTAAAGCATCCAAAGAAGCTGCCGGTAGGTTTCCTACCAGGACCCCACCCAGACCTCAACCTCAACGACAATACTCGTCAACTCGTACTTATGCGAATGTGACCAAACAAATAGCCCCCGAGGCTACCCCCAAAATCCTGATATATTGGGAAATGTTACTTCTGTACAGACTGCTGAGATTTTGATCGAGCAAGATACTAGACACGGGGTTTCCCCACAACCCTCTTCTTCTATGCTATCATCCCCAGTACCCCCACCTGACATTTTGTCTATCCCACCAAAAGGAGGGAAACCTTCTTCTACACTACATGTAGATTTGGTATCTGAGGGCGTTCCTACATCAAATAAATTTTACATTTTACAGCTGAGTTTCTCAGATGACGATTTAGATTCTGACACTATGTCTCATACGTCTTCCGAGATAGAAGTGTTCTCGGAGCAGGACTCCACTAAGGATCCTGTAAAGGCCCCTAAAAAGATAAAAAGACTGGGCCCTAGACTGAGTTTACGGAAAAGTTCCAGAAAAAATCTTCTGTGACTTAACACTCTGCTTTCTGCTTCTATGAAATATAACCTCAATTTAGCCAGTTTAAATGTGAATAGCATATGATCCGAACATAAACGTCTGGCCACTTTTGCTATGTTTGCTAATTTTATCATGATATTGTTTTTTATAGGACACTAGGCTGTATGACTTAACAGAATTTGAAACTGCCTCTGCTGCATGGCTGTGGGACCCATGTTACTGGTCCAGAGGGACTGATTTGTGTTGTGGGTTAGGAATTTGTTTTACATTTTCTGATCTTTTAGTTACGCATATGGTGGATATATTGCCAGGAAGAGCAATGCTTTTGGATATATTGATACAGGGGGTGGAATTTTGTTTGCTCTCTCTCTCTCTCTCTCTATATATATATATATATATATACCCCACAAGGAAAGGTACCTAGCATTGATTTGTTAAAGCTTATTCAGCCTTACTTGTTTACAAGTGAAAATATTATTTTTGGAGGGATTTTAATGTCTGCAGGTTTCCATCAGATCGAGGTGTAGCTATAACTAAGCTGTTTTGTGATGCTGGGTTTCTGAATAACTTGATATCACAAACTGAACGTACAGATGCTTTTTTATCTTTAGATACAGGGGCCCCTCGCACTTTTTCCCAAAGCCAGAGAGCGACTAGAATTGATTATTTTTTTCTTACCCCAACTTTACTTTTTCAGAACCCAGTAGTATAAACTGTAGCTACTGTACATCAGACCGCAGATTATTATCTTTGTCTATTTCCAACTTTCAAGACACAACTAAAGGTCCAGGATATCGGAGGTTGAATTTATCCTTACTGGAATATCCTTTATTTATGCAATGTTTTCAATATAATTGGAAGCTAGACAGTCAGTTTATTTTTTTATATGACTCATAACAGCTTTGGTGGAAGGATAGTAAGCATGATTTGAGGGACTGTTTTCAGAAAATAGGGAAAATCATGGGAAAATATAAAAAGGATAGAAATTGGGAACTTCCACAAAGATTACTTCTGTTGCATTCCCTACAAAATTCCAGGGCTTTTGTTTCCAATGAGGAATTATCAGATATAAAATACGAAATGTCGAACCTGCAATATAACAGGATGAAATCTTAAAAACATAGAAACATAGAATTTGACGGCAGATAAGGACTGCTTGGCCCACCTAGTCTGTCTATTTCCCTGCTTAAAGGATAAGCTATGGATCCTAGCTAACCAACAGCCTACTTCTTCCTACCACCCACTAGAGTTGCCTTATGTCTGGCCATGCATTCTTGAATTCCCCCACTGTTTTTGACTCCACTACCTCCTCAAGAAGGCCGTTCCATGTATCCACAACCCTCTCTGAGAAAAATACTTCCCTTACATTACCTCTGAGCCACCCCCATCTTCAAATTGTGCCCCTTGTCCTTACGCATCTCTTTTTTTGAAAGATGCTGTCATCTTGGACTTTGTTGATTTCCTTGAGGAACTTGGAAGTTTCTATCATGTCCCCCCCTCCCTCCTTTCCTCGAGGGTATTCATATTAAGCTCCTTTAATCTCTCTTCATATATCTTCTAGTGCAGACCCTGCACCATTTTAGTTGCCCTCCTCTTGACAGCCTCCATCCTGTCTGTGTCCTTGCGGAGATGGGGTCTCCAGAACTGCACGCAGTACTCCAGATGGGGTCTCAACAACTGCCTGTACAGAGGGATAACAACTTACTGTTTTCTACTGGTGATGCCTCTCCCTATGCATTCCAGTATCCCGCCAGCCCTCCTTACTGCCTTCTCACATTGTTTGCCCACTTTTAGGTCACATGATATGACTACCCCAGGTCCCTTTCCATTTTTGTTGTTGTTAGTATCTCACCCTCCATTGTGTACTCTTCCTCTGGGTTTTTGTTTCCCAGGTGCATTACTTTGCACTTCTTTGCGTTGAATCTAAGCTGCCATACATTAGACCATTCTTCCAACCTTGCCAAGTCCCTGCTCTTCCTTTCCATCCCACCTTCTGTATCAACCCTGTTGCAGATCTTTGTGTCATCTGCAAAGAGACATACTTTTCCTTTCAGTCCCTCTGCAATGTCACTTATAAAGACATTAAAGAGGACTGGTCCCAGTACTGAACCCTGCGGTACTCTACTAGTTACTCTCCCCTTTCTTCAGCGTGGATTCCGTTTACTATTACCCTCGTGTGTCCTGTTGTCCAGCCAATTTTTTACCTAGGCTACTACCTTTGGACCCACTCCAAGGCTGGCTAACTTGTATATTAATCTTTTGTATGGGACTGTGTCAAATGCCTTGCTAAAATCTAGGTAGGCCTTGTCCACAGGCCCTCCCTGGTCTACTACTTTGGTCACCCAGTCAAAGAAATATATTAGATTCATCTGACACAAGCTTCCCACTGTGAATCCATGCTGCCTTGGGTTCTGTGCCCCATTGACCTCTAGGTACCCAACAATTCTTTCCTTCAGAAGTGATTCCATCATTTTCCCTACCACTGAGGTCAAACTAACAGGTCTGTAGTTTCCTGCCTCTGCCTCTGCCTTGCTCCCACTTTTGTGAAGAGGAATCACACCCATCCTCCTCCAGTCCTCAGGTACCACCCCATCCTCCTATGATTTGTTAAATAAGGTAGTCAGTGGTGTCACTAGTTCTACCCTTAATTCTTTTAGATTTCTTGGGTTAATCCTGTCAGGCTCCATTGCCTTGTCCACCTTCAGCTTTAAGAGTTCTTTCAGAACCCTTTCTTCTGTGAATAGACTGGTATCAAGCCCCTATCCAGAGTGTTTCTATTGTTTGGTTTGGTTTAGGAAACTGAGCAAAGATTTGGGACCTCTGACAACCAGGCCTTTACGAACCCATTTGATTGCTATACTAATCTCAGACATAAGAAGGAAATAAAGCAGCCTAGGAAACACGATTAGTTAATGGGAGGGATATTTTGAAGGAAGTTGAGTCATATCTTTTGGATATATTTTCTTCTGATCCTACAGTAGCTGATGAATATATAACTGGTTGGTTACAGAGAATTGATCTTCTGTCAATTCCAGATCAGTATTTTGTAAATAAAGAAACTATACCACACTGATGACAGTAAGGTGGTAAAAGTACAGGGTTCGTGGTTAGTGGTCCCTGGTAATTCAATAAAGCCACTTGACACCAGATGCTATCTTAAATTAGTTGCACTTTATTAATACCAAATAAGCCCTAACAAATTTAGCTCTAACATGATTAATTCTAAACAGCTGATGGCTTTTTACCACCAGGGCTACAGGTGTTCAGAAAAAATGACGCAAAATTGCTCCTTTTTTCTGGGTGTTCAAGCATCCATGGCTATTCCTCTTGGACACACAGAACATGACATCCAGGTTCTGTATTTATACTCAAATTGTTTACGTCAAAAAAATGCATAGTGGAAATTCCCAAGACTACTGCAGCAAATTTTAGCCTAGACACTATGTCATTCAATAAAATCATGATACAAAGACTCAGAAGTACATTGGCCAAGAAAGACCTTGGTTATAAGATGCATTTGACACTTTGTTGAGACAGGGAAGTTTGTTTATCAGCATCTTTGGATGGAAAAACTGGTGGTCAGGGAATTTTACATTATTAAAAATAACATGCTGTAGGAGGCAGGAACAAAAAAAAAAAGCTTTTACTCTATTTAACATAAATTGCTTAGAACTGTAAAAAAAACCTTAGTACAAAGAGCCTTTTAATAGAAAGTGGCCAACGCAAAAATATAATTATTTTTTTTATCAGTTTTTTTCTATACACACTCTTAAACACAAGCAATCATGCGATGAGGATTTGTACTAGCCAAGGCTAAACGGCAGTTAATGTTGAAGGAGCTGCCTGTTATCTTAACCGTGACCTTAGGTTACAGACACAGTATCTCTGCTTGAGCAGAGCAAAACTAATTTTGCTTCAAACATTTGTTCCTAAACACTGCTTATGCTCTTCACCTATTTTTTTACAATTATTTAAAGGGCCTCAACACCTTTTGAACCCGGGCACCCACATACATGCGGTGGTATTATGTAGTTATCTGCTAGCCACTTGCACCTTTCACTAGCCACTGCAAGCCATTTTACACCTTTTCTATGTTCTCAACCTTTTGGTTAGCCAACTATATATAAATGTTGTTGTTGGTAAACTTGTGTAAAACTTTGGTTACTGGTCACTAAAACCTTGGCCACTGGTCACCAAAACTTTGGCCACTGGCCACTTTTAACAGTTTGATTTCACTTACAGCACCTATCACAAATTCAGAACTCTAATCTGTAATTTCCAATTTACATACTGGGAAGGCACCAGGTCCGGATGGCCTTCCTAATGAATTATATTTTCATATAGGACGTACACACTTATCAGAACTAATTGGTATGTACAATGCTTGTTTTACTCAACTTCACTTGCCAGCACATATGAATAGGGGTTTATTGATTCTCTTATATAAAACAGGAGATAGAGATTTATTGACAAATTGGTGACCCATCACTCTTCTAAATACAAACATAAAAATTCTTACAAAAATTCTTAGTAACAGATTAAGTATGGTTCTACACAACATAATTCTTCCTACACAGTTTTGTTCACTTCCTGGGTGACATATCACAAACGGACTGATTTTACTTAGGGAAATTTTTGAAAAAGGTAAGGCTGAAGAACTGGTAGGGTTTTTGATCAGTTTAGATCAAGCTAAAGCCTTTGATTGGGTAGCACATATATATCTCTGGAGATGTTTACAAAAGTTTCATTTCCCACAAGTTTTCATACAGTGGATTCAGTTATGTTATGCCTCGGACCAAACAGCGCCTTATGTTAATGGTCGGATAGGTACCTATTGTCCACTTACTAGGGGTGTGTGACAGGGATGTCCACTGAGTCCTCTGTTGTGTATTTTGACTCTAGAACCTTTGCTACATAAAATACATTACCATAATGACATCAAAGGTCTATTTCTAGTGAAGATACAGAGATTAAAAGAGTGGCATATGCTGACAATTTGCATTTTGTGTTGTCAGACCTTCCCTCGGGTGGAGTGCTCGATGGCTTCACCCAGAGTTCAGGTTCCAGGATAAACTGAGAAAAGAGTAAGTGCTTACCCACTGGGAATCAAGCTAGGCCAAATGAGGTAGTACTTGGTATTCCACTGTATGACACACATTGTAAAACCCTGGGAGTCTATTTTTGTTCTGGAGATCTGGGATTTATAAATTGGAATATTTTACTGGTAGAAGCACAGCAAAAGGCAAATAGGTAGAATAAGTGGTTTCTCTCTAAAAAGAAAAGAGTATATATATGATAAACACCTTCCTCTTAAGTATGTTTTTGCACCTTTGTACTGTTTTCATGTTTCCCAAACAGCTGGAGACAAAACTTCATGGTATTCTTTTTCTAGGAGGTTGTGGCAGCTGTTTGAACCCCATTAAAAGAGGTATTACATACCTACCCGTCAAAAATGGCAGCTTGGAAATGATGAATCCAATGGTATTTTTCTTTAGCATGCTTTTTCATAACAATATTAGACCAATTTTACTGAAAAAGAAACAGATTTGGATTCCATAGGCATGGGATCATCTGGGCCCCTGGGTACAAAGCTGGGATATGGAGAAGGCGATACCCTTCTCCATATCCCAGGACCCCACTGGGCCATCTCTGCTCCTGTGACTGGCAGGAGGAAGCCACCGGTCGCACCCCAAGCTACAGCCACATCCACGAGGATACTCCCTGACCCAAAGCACCAGGTGTAGTCCCACTGGGCCATCTCTGCTCCTGCGACTGGTGGGAGGAAGCCACCGGCTGCACCCCAAGCTACAGCCACATCCATGAGGATACTCCCTGACCTGAAGCACCAGGTACAGCATCTCAGTACCAGCTCTAAAGTCGGGAATACCATTGGCTCACAGCCACTGAAGACAACAGCCCATTGGTGTGTGCTGCAGCAGCCTGGCCCAGATTGGCTGCTGCACTAGCTGGCTGTCTCAGGCTGCTTCTCTATGGCTTCTAAGCAGAAGGGTCTCTGCCAGCCATCAGACCAACCACTGTGACTCTGTTTTTTGGCTGAGAATCTCGGGGAGCATTTTTATCTTGTTAGGATAGTTGCTTTTTACTGGGAATAAGTGTAAAAAGTGTTGGTGGTTGCAGCTAGGGGGTTTACTCCAAAATTGTGTGTATTTCATTAGGCAGTAAAAATCTATAAAGGTGCTGTTTGAATTTTATTTAAACCTGCCTGCTAGTGAGCCCTTTATTCACCCTGTAAAGCTAATTGTTCTGAGTGTATTTATTCAAAACTTGCTAGCTAGTATATTGTTCTTAGCCTGGGACAGGAATCCCCTTCTCTCTCTCTTTTGCACTGAATTTTTTTCCACCCCTCTAACTGTAACTGGACCCTCAAACCCACTTTCAAAGCTTGCTCTCGACCTGATTTCACAGTCTATTTTTAATCCTTGTCTTTCACTCCTCTTCCAGGGCTACAAACAGGCCCAACTTTGGGCGCCAAGCAACGAACACCCATTGCATTGTTTGTGCTTGCTTCTACTTTAATTTTAATTTAACTTTGGGTGCCAAACCAACGGACTCCCATTGCGTTGTTTGTGCTCCACCACCCTCTCTCCCACTGCTTGCTTCTACCTAAATATTTATTTAAACCTTTTAGCTTTAGTCCTGCTCCCCGTGGCTACAGACAGCCTCTTGGTGACTCAGATTAATCCTAGGCTCCAACCAACGGCCACCCGTTAAGCTAGTTGAGCTCCCCCCGGTCTGTCTATCTTGCTAGTCCCCTTATCCCCATCCAGCCATCAAGTGCCCCATCTAAAACTTTTGTCTAGGGGCTATAACTATAACCTTCCCCTCTCTCTCTCTTCCCCCAGGTGTAGCCCCACTGGGCCATCTCTGCTCCCGCGACTGGCAGAAGGAAGCCTCCGGCCGCACCCCAAGCTACAGCCACATCCACGAGGATACTCTCCAACCTGAAGCACCAGGTATGGCATCTCAGTACCGGCTCTAAAGCCGGGAATACCATTTGCTCACAGCCGTTGGAGACAATAGCCTATTGGTGTGTGCTGCAGCAGCCAGGCCTGGATTGGCTGCTGCACCAACTGGCTGTCTTGGGCTGCTTCTCTATGTCTTCTAAGCTGAAGGTTCTCTGGAAGCCGTCGGACCAACCACTGTGACACTGTTTTTGACCCACCCACCCCTCCCTAGGCCACCTTAAATACACATTGGCCCCTCCTACCCCTAGGAAGATCTCTCCATTGGGTAGTTCTTCTTGTGCTATCCGTACACTTACATTTAAAGGACCACACCTCTATTTGCTGGCCTTTGAAACCTGCAAGGCTTCCCTTCGTCTACCCTTCTGTGACTTCCTCATCCTGCACTGAATTAGGCATCGGTAAACATTACAACCAACTCTCTGGACAGACCTAGAAATGCAGGCTGTCTATTTACTTCGCTGTCTGACCCTGCTATGCTCCTTTCATATTTTAACCTTCCACCACCAGTCATCAGGCAGTGCGAACAAACCTAGCACTACAGTGAACCGAATGGGTACACCTGGTGCTTTAAAATACTGTACTCGGGTATTTCAGTTACCCACACTGGAACCCTCAGTGCAGCTACCCTGGTGGGCTGAAACCTTGCCAGGGAGGGCCATAGAGTGTACACCCCCTCTTCATCTTTGGTTCCCCAGCTCTCCCTGCTTTATTTGGCCAGGGTGCTTGTCTATACAACATTAGGCTCCCTTGGTGTCCGCCTCAGTGACCCCCCAACTTACCTGATTATCCATGCAAATGTGAATGGATTAGAGCCCATAGGCTACTCCTAGGGGTGATAAAGAAACTGTTGTTGCTTTTATTATTGTGCTCTGTCAATGTCAAGCTGAACCCTGGTCCTTCTGCAGCGATCCCACCACCTGCCATCCTTGCCCGTATTAAAGGTGTAAGTTTCATGCATGTCAATGCGTGCAGCCTACTAAAGAAGTTTGCTTCTATACAGGCCTGGATCTTTCATACTAAGCCTGATGTCATGGCGGTCTCCGAGTCCTGGCTCAGACCTGGTACCACAGACTTTGAGGTAAATATCCCATTCTACACCATTTTCAGAACAGATAGGCAAACAAGAGGTGGAGGAGTGCCCATCTATGTCCATGATAAATTCTCAGCCACGTTTATTAATTTGACTTCAATTCCCAAAGAATTTGAAAGCCTGACTCTCAAAGTTGAGCTTTCCTCTTCAATCTCTTTCTGTTTTTTAGGAGTCTATAGGCCCCCTTTGGCTGGACTATAGATATTAGACCATTTAACCAGCATGTTGAGGTCCCTGTCCTTGGAATTTATCATATTGGGTGACTTAACCTGGACTGGTGTTCTAGTATCTCCAAACCCCTCAAAAACTCTTGTGACTCCTTCGGACTATACCAACTCATAACCAAAGAAACACGCTCAAATAGGAAGAACCCAAATAATAGCACACTGTTGGCTCTTATTCTAGTAAGTAAACCACACCTGTTTTCTCCTGCTGGAGTGTTCTTCTCCGACATCAGCGACCACTGCTTTGTGGCCTGTGTGAGGTCTGCCACAAAGTCAGCCTCTACTTCCAGATTTACAGTCAAGAGGAATCGCTGTAACTTTGACCCCTGTGCTTTTCTTTCTGACCTATAGGAATCCCTGAGAAGGCAGGATTTCTATCTTGCTAAAACTGTAAACACGGCTTATGTTATTTTTCAGGAAACTGTGCTTGGAGCCCTTGACAAGCATGCACCCCTGGTTAAAAACTGCACAAAGGAAAAATCATGCCCGTGGTTTACGGCAGAATTGAAGGCTGCCCTACTAAATAACGCTGTGCTTTGGAAAAAAGCTCAGAGAACCAAGCTTCCGGTGGGCTGGACCCCGTTTAGGAGGGCTAGGAACCATTGTACTAAGATGGTCAGAGAGACCAAGGCATGCTATTTTAGGGCAGAACTTGATGCTTCCTCCAGATGTTCGGCCACTTTCTGGAAAACCCTTAAGGATGTATTGAAGGTCATGCGTCTTCCAACTCTTTACTTGTGAAAAGTCACCAATGGTGATATCACAGTTACAGATAAACAGACAATCCTTGACCATCTTAGTAATCATTTCGCCACCGCAGGGCTTGCCTTCGCTACTTCCCTAGCCAGTAACCTCCATTCACACCTCGGTGTGCAGGACCTAGCAGCCCCAGTCGCCAATGCAGTGTTTTCCTTACAGCCTGCATCCCTGAAGGAAGTTGAAGATCTACTTTTACACCTGGATATGAGGAAGAGCACCAGAGCAGACCTTATAGTTTAGTATCCATGTCCTGGCTGTACCAATTACATGTAACCCCTGTGCCATTTGTGGGTTACCAGTGCGATGCCCTGTCAGCATCGGAGGAGGTGCATGCGCGCATGCTGAGCACCGCTCAGGCGCATGCATGGTCTGTTGTTTTAAAAAGCGACCAAACAACGCGAACCCAGGAGGGATTGGAGAGAGTCAGTGGTTGGAGAGCGTCAAGGAGGAATGGAGTGCCTGCTTGCAGGCCCGCAAGGGGAGGACTACAGTCAGGGCTGGGTCGGGGAGATTGCCCCCCCTGCTCTCAAATGATCCAGAGGATCCCCCACTAGCATCTGTGGGGGGAATACAGCAGCAGAAAGGAGCAGCAATCACCTGATGGTCAAAAGGAGCCTGCTATGGCTCTTAAATGTGTCTGAGAGAGTGGCTGCCATGGAAGGTCCATTGTTGACTGAGGCGGCAATGATGTCTCCGGTGGGGTAGGTGAAGAGATATCCCTTTGCTTGAAGTGTCCACTCAAAGTAAAGTGCTACTAAGATTTTGGGACTGTTGTGTGGGAAGAGTTGGGCTCCTGCTTTTGTGAGAACCCTGCCAGAGGATCGGCAGGTGGGGGGCCACTAGAAGAAAGGACTGGAAGTGGCTGTAGTGTAACATTGTACCCCCTCACTCCCTCCCCTGAGAGGAAAGCTGTGCCTGAGTAAAATAAATTGTGCCCCACTCCCACAGGCAGAGTTTCACATATGGAAATTGGTTTTTAGGCACTGAGAAATGGTTCTGAGAGGAATCGTAGCCCATTTGGCTCAGAATGGAAAAAAGGGAGAAGTTGCTAGCTCCCAGGTTTAATCGCTGAGTCCCCCAAGTGTGTGCCATGGCTGAAAGCCATAGAAATGTGGAACTGTGCTAGAATTTAACTGAGGATCCTCACCAATTTTTTTTTTTTTTTACTGTTTGAGCATTTGTGGAGAAGAAAATAAACAATGCCTGTTGCATTTTACATCTGATTTGGAACTGAATAATTTTAAATGCTCTGAGAACTGTGTTGCTGTGTTACTTGCCTAACAAAATATTTTACAGCCAAGCCGTGGAGCCTGTGATCACCCGAAGTGCGGGGAGGAAAGAATTAACATCTAGTCAGCACTCAGACAGAGATCGAACCGTCACCAGGCAGAACCCGAATCTGCATTTCTGCATTAAAAAGGTACTGTGTTTTGTGCCCCTCCTATGTGCTTACAGTTGAGATGGTACCCCTCCCCTTTCCCAGAGACAGCTATTCCTTCAAAACCCCTAGACAGGGAGGGGAGTGGGGTATGTTCGGGAGTTGATACCTGTGCCTAGACTGAAGCTGCTGCCTGCTTGAGTGAAGCCCCAAAAGTGCTCTAGCAGGAGCGAGTAAAAGTTAAAAATATTATTCTGCTGAAGTAATTAAAGTGCCATTTGTATAGTTAAGGGAGGAGGTGGTTACATACGCATCTCTTCAACCTATCTTTCTTACATGGCGACATTCCACCCATTTGGAATACCACCCACGTGATCCCTTTATTCAAAGCTGGAGACCCTTGTGATCTCAATAACTATAGACCAATTTCATTACTTCCTATTCTATCCAAAATGTTAGAGATAAAATAGTGGGTGCACAGATCAGAAACTACTTAGAATCCGCAAATCTGCTAAACCCTCTACAATCAGGATTTAGACTACACCATAGCACAATTTCAGCCTTTGCTAAGGTGACTTAATGAATAGCAGGGGGCCCTGGATACAAAGAACTTCATGTGCACAGTTTTTCTGGACCTAAGCAAGGCGTTCGACACTGTTGACCACAACTTGCTATTGGTGTCCCTCCGCAATATTGGCGTGGACTCCACATACCTGAGATGGTTCTCAAACTACCTCTCAGGATGCCAACAGCAGGTAAAAGCTGAAAGGGAGTTCTCGCCGCTGAAACCCCTGCTGAGGGGCATACCACAAGGCTCCACACTGGGTCCGTTGCTCTTCAGAATTTATATAAATGCTATTGACTTAGGAATCAAGTCTGCCAACATTCATCTCTTTGCTGATGATATGGTACTGTACATTGGCAGACCTACTTCTGAATCAGCATGTACGGATCTACACCAGGAAATTAATCAGTTGCAATTACAACTACTGAAACAGAAACATCTATTGAATGCAAAAAAAAAAAAAGGCTATGCTTTTTTCACCCTTTATTAATGTTAACAACCCTGCAATACTAGGAACCATACCCCAGATTATCACACTTCTAGGTGAACCATTAGAATGTGTATCCAAATTCAAATACCTGGGGGAATGGATCGATCAGAAACTTTCCTTCCTCAATCATACTGAGGAACTTCACACCTCTCTAGTTTAAAAGATCACTCAAACAAACAATCCACTTTTTGATAACTTCAATCCCTCCCCCATCTGCTACTAAGCGGCCTTTCCATAAGTTCCCTTAAGCCGACGAAGCTTGCTGTTACTGTCATCAACGCCTTCACTTTTGCCTTCATTTCTCCTACCAGCTTCACTGATTCTTTTCTCTCCATGCTTTCTTGCCTACCCTGACTGTAAGTGTCCCCACTCACATACAACATGTCCTTCCCCCTTTCCCCGCTTCCCACCTTTTTATTTCTCCTTTCCAATATCTAAACCCCAGCCCCTCAAGCCCCCCAGTCTAATAGTCCTGCCTCTTCCTCCCCCTCTGCTCCCCTAGCCCCTACCTTCATTCTTGCTATAACTCCTTCCCCACCACTAATACTCTGGACTCATTCCCCCCACAAACCCCTTGCCTCATTAATCACAATATCTAGCCACCTTACTTTTCTTCACCTCCTGATTAACCACTCACTTACCTCCACTCCACCCACACTCCTCCTAAATACTCAGCCCGTCACAAATGTCTCAAACTTCACTTCCTTATACTCGCACTCCTTTTACTTGCCTCAGGCAATGTTCATCCTAACCCTGACCCCTCCCCTCCCAGTATCTATCCCACTATTAACGCACATTCACCCTACACCTCTTCAGCTCTCCCTAAAGCTCTAAAGATCCTTCATTTAAATGTCTGCGGTCTTATCTCAAAAATTTACCTTTTGCAACTGATGGTAACTTCCCTTGCGCCAGATATCCTAATTTTAACCAAAACATGGTTAAATACCAAAATACCAGATCCCGCCATCAATATCCCAGGCTACTCCATACTCAGGCAGGACAGGGCCGGTAGGGGAGGTGGCACAGTCTTCTATATCTTATCCTCACTGCAGTATACCGCCATTCTCTCATCCTCCTTACATTCCAGCTATGATGCCCTAGTTGTAAATATTACATTGCCTTTCTCCTCCTCTCCCATCTTTATTACTGGTATCTATTGTTACCCTGGTATGAAGCCCTCCACCACTTTGGACCTCATTACTTCTATAACATCCCTCTCACACAAAGGTGAATTATACATATTAGGCGATGTAAACCTAAACTGGTTATCACCAACTACCTCCGAGACGCAAAACAACATCTCTGCCCTCAGTCTTTCCCAGCTCATCCACGAACCCACCCGACTAAACCACAAAACCCTAAATCACACACTGTTAGACCGGGCTCTCACCTCCCACCCTCACTGAGTCATTAAGTCAGGCGTCCTCCTGGATGCCCTCAGTGATCATCATCCAATATTTGTAGTCAGGAAGGTCCATAGACCAAACCGGCACACAAAACCCTGCAGCTTCAATCTTTCAGCTCCCTAAACTTAAACCCCTCCTCAATGAATTAACCAACACCTACTGGTCCCCAGTTGTCTCATCTGTTGACCAAGCCCTCGATTACTTCAAGGTTAAATTTCTAGTCACCTGACACTCCTGTGCCCTTCTCAAATGAACAAGAATTTGTGGTGACTTCCGGTGATGTCACCAGCTTAATGGCTGCCTAGATGGAGAGTTCTCCCTCTAACCACTCCAGAAATCCACCTCACATACATAAAAATCAGCAAATGGCTTCAATAATGCATTCCTCGACTAGCGGAGGCAACACTTCCAAGATATCCTGCTCTAAACAGAAAAAATCAAGACAGGATCACTGTGGATTGAGCCCTGCAAGCTCAGCAACCAGTGGCGGAGACTCACCCTCGCGCACGGCAGACAAAGATAGAGATTCAGAAGTTGAGTTGGAATCCTTGTCTCGCTCTCGCTTTGAGACTCTATTAACTGAAATAAAGCAGTTTCGATTGGAAATGAAACAGAAATTCTCTAAATTGCACCTAGACCTTAGAACCCTGGAGAAAAAAGTGAGCACCGTGGAAGAAAGAATTTCGACCATGGAGGACGACTTGGTCCACATCTCACATGAAGTTGGTTTCCTTGTCCAACATCAGGAATTTTTGGCAGCAAAATGCTTGGACTTAGAAGCACGCTCACAAAGAGAAAACCTGAGGATACACGGCCTCCCTGAGGGAGCCAAGACTGGGAAAATGTCCACCTTTATTTCAGATTTATTCAAACATGTCCTGGATTTACCACAAGCCTTCTCCTTTAAGATTGAAAGAGCTTATTGAGCTCTTGTACCCAAACCTGCCTCTGAAAATGCTAGACCTCGCTCTGTGGTAACTAAATTTTCTGGTTATAGTGATAAAGAACTCATTTTACGTACCACTTGGCAGCAGAAAAAGGTTGAGTATAATGGCGCGAGACTCCTTTTTGACCAGAACTACCACCAATAATACAACAGCAATGCCTGGCCTATGTTCCTCTCCTACGCGCGTTAAGAGCCTTGGGGGTGAAGTTCCAGATGCCGTACCCTTCTTGTCTGAGAGTGCACTAGAGATCAGGTACAGAGACATATAACACCATAGAGGAAGTAATAAGGACCTCTACAGAGAAGGGCTGCAGCTTACCGGGCAACGAGCAGAGATATCAGCAGGCTCACGTTCCACGATCAGGCTGGCAATCAGTTGCACAGCATAATTCCAGAAGAGCAGGGAATGCTCAGCTCCAGCAACCTTATAAGAGGTGAAGGATATCCTCCATAAACTAACACCCACGGCCCAAAAAGAGAAATGAGCAGCTCCCAAGACAGGGAATACCTGAAGGTATTAGATTTTGAAACTTTAATTTTCATATGCGGTTTCCACCCTTGAGGGAGTACGTCTCTACCCGACTTGAGTGGGTGCTGCGAGAGGCTTGGGGCTCAGAGAGCCATAAGCAGCAAACCTAGTCAACCACTGAACTCAGAAATCTGATGCATCTGAGGTGCACTGACTAATTTCTCCCTTGGTTACTGATGTTAGTAACAAGGGCCATATCATTAAGGCTTAAATAGAAAGCGAGTCTGCTGTTTAAGTTACTATATCACCTGTTGTGACATCCGAGATAATTTGGATAATGTTTTTTTCTTCTCTCTCCCCTACACCCCTTCCTAGTTTGAAAGGAAAATTTCAACTAAGATTCTGTACTACAACAATGAGGGGGGGTTTACAATAATTTCCGTGGCTCAAATTAATAGAAGCTCTTTAAAAACAGAGGTTCTTTACTGGAAACTGAGATTCATACTTCTTACTTTAAATGTTAAAACATAAGAGGGCTGATTCCACAGAAGATAAGCTGGGGGGAGATATCATTTTAAGTATATAAGATTGGTGTGGAGGGAAGGGGGGGTTAAGAATTTGTAAATTTGCTCTGGCTGCAGCCTTCAAGCAGAGATCATGTGTATGGGTTGAGCTGATAAATCTGTTAATCTGCGAAGCTATGCAGGGAGGGATTTTCCCTCCGGTCCCTGATGACACCGGCACGGAAACTTATTGCATGCTGTTAGCATGGACTCCCCATATATATCCAGTGAGGTCTTTAGCCCACGACACCCAGATTGGAACCGCTTTTTTAGAGGTCCAGGAGGACTGGACCACAGGAGTGGTCTTTTCTCCTGCTACCTGTGTGGATCAGGATTTTCTTGTACTCCCTTGGGACCTAAGGGAATACCCAAGGTTATTCCCCCACCTTGGAGGTCAGATTGTACACAGTTCTATTAAAGCCCCTGTCATCAACACCCGCACTAAGAGACGCACTGCTGCCTGGATTTCCCCCTCCCTGATCCAGCAACTTAAGCAGCGCAATAACCTCTGGAGCATTGCTGTTGAAACAGGCAGACCAGCAGACAGGTGTTTATAATATCACCGCAACCAGTGCACTCCCAACATACGGCAAGCAAAAGCCTACTACTACCAATCCATCTTGACTTCCTCCTGGGGCTCAGCTCGTTCCTTCTGGGATAACATGAAGGAGTTAAATGGTACAACCTGCACCCCTCCTCCCTCTCAGATGGTCATAAATGGTGCTATTAACATGGATCCCTCCTGTGTTGCCAACTGCCTGAACGCATCCTTTTCTGATCTAAGTGCTATCCTACCGTCCCACTTCTTTGACCCCATCCCAGCAACCAACTACCCAGATATCTCTCGTCCCCCTTTTTACTTTAGGACTATCTCCCCACAGGACGCAAAACCGATCCTCCTAAAAGCCCTCTCCTCCCATAACCCAAGCTGCAACCCCCTTGACTCCAGGATGCTCCACCTAACCCTGGATGTCATTATTACCCCCCTTACAGACATTATTAACCACTCCCTGTGCCTCGGTCAATTCCCAAATGCATGGAAGCTGGCTGAAATCACCCCCATATATAAGAATGGAGACCGCACTGTGCCAAGCAATTTCAGACCTATCTCCATCCTCCCCCCTCTCTCTAAGGCCCTGGAAAAAATAGTATCCACGCAACTCACGGACTATCTTTCCACCTACAACATTCTGTGCCCTGAACAACATTGCTTCCTCCCTGGTCACAGCACTACCACAGCTCTGCTGGAGTTCTCCCACTATATACACTCGGCACTAGATGCCAGAGAGCTGGCCGGGGCAGTGTTCATCGACCTGTCCAAGGCCTTCGACACTGTGAGCCACCCATTACTGCTAGAAACCTCGATAAACTGGGGTTCTCAACCGGTCCACTGACCTGGTTCTTCAGCTACCTCTGTGACAGATCCTAACGTGTCAAATTAAATGGTAGCCTGTCTACAGCACTGCCTGTATGCTCTGGAGTACCCCAAGGCTCCATCCTGGGCCCCACTTTGTTCAGTCTCTTCTTAAACTCCCTTCCCAGCTCTTGCTCAGGCAAGCTACTACTATATGCTGACGATGCAGCCCTAGTCGCCTCCCACCCTGACCCACTCACACTCCAGAGCTCCCTGCAACTCTCCTTCAACCAGACTGAAAAATGGTTCCTCGACCATCGCCTGGTCCTGAACCTCAAGAAAACAAAGACTATGATCTTTGCTCACCGGCAAAGTAACTTCAAAAATGCTCCTCTTTGCATCCTTCCCAGTACCCTTCACCCCCTTGAACAGGTAGCCACGTACAAATACCTGGGCATCACCTTCGACTCGGCGTTCTCCTTCCATGCCCATATCCATGCCTTATCCTCGGCCATGAATACTCGAATTGGGCTCCTCTATCGCCACAAGGACTGTCTCCCCGAATTCGCCCTATGGCTGGCAATCACTTCCTCCATCCTGTCTTTAGTTGACTATGGACTCCCCACCTATGCCGTCGCTGACCCCACTGCCCTCACAAAAATCCAGACATCTATCAACAAAGCCTGCAGGCTTCTGACTGGTGCCCCAAGTAGAACACACACGTGCCAACTCTACTCCACCACTAACATACTCAATCTTGAAGAACGGCTGCAATATCACACCTGCATACTAACCAAAAAGTCCCTACTTGGGCTCTGTCCCCCCAGTGTCACCACACTGCTTCCTCGGGCCTCCCACTCAGTTGCTACCCGCAGGGCTACAAGTGCCACTTTCCAGATGCCTAGAGCCAGGACCTCCCTCGCCCAAAGATCCTTTCATCATAGAGCACCGTCCTGGTATAACTCCTTCCCCTCACATGTCACTAGCACCGCTAAAATTGGCCAATTCAAAATCACCCTTTGCAAACACCTCATTAGCTCACGGAGATGTACGTGTCTATCCTAGGGCCTACTGTGAGTGCCTTCCTGACTTATCAGCTACTGCAGGACTAAGTATATAACAGTGCTCGAGTTTTGCCTGCCATCAAACTGTATGCGACATTTTGTATCCTGCATGTCCCCCTGGGAACCCAGTGACTTGTTGTGGGCTCCCTAGAAACCCAAATACTTAGATGGCACTTTGATGATTCTGTATTGTATGTTGCATGTAATTCACCTGTACTGTTCTCCACTGTCTTACCTCACATTTAGATTGTTCCCCTCCCTGTGACGAGGTGCCTTTGTAAATGAGTCTCTGACTCAAAGGTTGTAAATCCGATATATGTCTTAAATAAATAAATAAAGCGGTGAGGTACTTTCTTTTTGAACCTCCCCAACAGGTTCAAGTTTCAATATTCAATGTTATATCACTGTTACAGTTCTTTGTTTTGTATATGTTCAATGCCACTTCAGTATACATGAACCAAGCATGTTTTGACTGTTGGTACCTGATGAAAGGCACAATAGAGAAAAGGTTATTTTTCATGGGCAGAAACCACAATGGGGCTACTTCTTTCCACTACAAAATGGCCACATATGAGGGGGTAGAAATCAACAAAATAGCAGGTTTTACTTACAGAGAGACTCCACCATTGAAACCAAATGGCTAACAGACAAAACGTCACTATAATATCACGTAACGTCAATGGCCTGAACAACCCCATCAAGAGATATAGGGTCCTCTCTGCTATTAAAAAGCAGAGGCCCACATTTGTTCTCCTGCAGGAGATGCACCTTAGTAAGGCAGAACACTTAAAACTGGGAGGGTTTGGATACTCTCAGGTAATAGCTTCATCACATAGAGGGGGAACAAGAAGAGGCACGGCTATACCAATGCCCCGGGGCACCCAATTTCACCAGTCCACTTCCTATGTAGATCCTGATGGCCACCTGGCAATTGTTACAGGGCACTTGGAGGGTACCCAGATCACAATAGCCTCCATTTATATTCCACCAGGCTCCACTGGTCCAGTGCAGTCCATTGGTCCACTACCTACTTCAAAAAATTACAGAACATCGGGTAGAAACATTAGTAGTGGGGGGAGGGGGACCTCAATCATGTACTGGAACCGGTAGACACTACTAACACCAAATCTATAAGGAGAACCACAGCAAACAAGGCTATTAGACAGTACCTTAACGGAGCATTTGGGGTAGATGCGTGGAGAATGCAGTATCTGGAAAGAGGGAATATACTGATTTCTCCCCACCCCACAGTCATATGCACACTTCGATTACTTTTTCATATTGAAGGAACACAAATACCAGATCAAAGAGTGCTGTCACTCCCCATCGGTCTTATCTGACCACTGCTAGGTAACACTAAGGCTGACTTGGGGGGGCAGAGAGAGGCCAGACACTCTGAAGGTTTAACAAGTATTTGTTAAATCTGAGGGACTTCACGAACATGATTCAATCCAGAATCCCTCAGATTTTGAGAGAAAATGACTCTCCAGAAATCTCCAAAGTGACCTTGTGGGGCACAATGAAAATTGTGTTGAGAAGGGATATCATTAAATATGCAGCCCACTACAAAAAGCAGCAAGGCATGCAACTGGAAAAATTACAACAACAATTGTGTGAACTCCAGATACAGCATGCAAATGGAGACAAAGGTGTGTACCCCCTATTGCAAGCTACCAAACAACAAATTCAAAAAATCATAGACACAAAAACTGAACAGGCCCTCCAATGTCTACACCAGAGATACTATGAAAGTGGGCCGAGAGCAACTCATCTGTTGGCCCACAGACTCAGACAGCAAACATCCCAGGGCACTATTACTAAGATTAGAAACCTGACAGATGGGCAGATGATGAGGTCACCCAAACAAATTATGACAATTTTCAGAAATTTTTATCAAAATCTATATACTCCAGAACAGGAATATGATAAACTCAGAACGGAGGCCTACCTATCCAAACTAAAGCTGCCAAGGCTCACACAGGAACTTAGACAGGTCTTAGACAGGCTAGAAGGAGGGGGTGGAGCAACAATGGGGAAATATCAAAACTGCCATTGCAGAGGCAACAAGTCTTTGTGTGAAGCAAATAAAAAAATCAAAACGAAAGAAAAAGCCACTATGGTTCTCAAAAGAGGTGGCAGTGAAGGTTAGGGAGAAAAAGATAGCATTTAGGAAATATAAGGAAACACAGAAGGAGCAGGACAGAGAACTGTACCAGTTAAGGCAGAAGGAAGCAGGGAGGGTAGTTAGAATAGCAAAGGCACAAACTGAGGAAAAGATAGCTAACTCGGTTAAGAAGGGGGATAAAACCTCTTATAGGTATATCAGGGAGCGTAGAAAAACAAAGGGAGGAATAGTGAGGCTGAATAGAATGGATGGTGGGTGGGTGGAGAGTGACAGTGAAAAAGCAGGTGTAACCCCCTTGTTAGCCGGCGTTACTAGAATCCCAGTAAGACCTAGTGGTAGGCAGGGAAGGCAGCTTGTGAAACTCCAGTTAAATGGATTTCACACTGTCTCACTCTGTTCTCAGTCTCAGCTGATATTGAGGGATGACATCACCATAGAACTATCGCAGCTGCATGAGCCACAATGGAATCTGCAGAAGGGAGTTAGAGTAGAATGTTGGGAGGTTTGAACAGTCAGTGTGTTCAGTTGGAGTTTGGAGATTGTTGTGAGAGGAGCACAGCAGCTCTGTGCTCAGGCTCTTGGAGCCTCAGCCCTGAAATAGGGCTACATTTAGGGAAATGTGTTTTGTTTCCACCTAAAGAGAGACACAGTAAGCTGTTTTAAAGTGGTGGAGACCACTGATTAGGGTCTCTGTGCCCCATCCCTCAGGGGATGGGGCAGAAAGGTTTGCCTGCTATTCCAGGGGCAACCCCCTGGCTACTGCTGGAGAAAGAAGCTGCCTTATTTTGTCCATGTGGGGTACAAGAAGATTTTGTGATTTGTCTGTGGGGCACCTGCAACCAAAGAGTGACTTCTGCTCTTTCTAAAGGGCCCATGTTTCATCCTGAACTGTGTTAAAGTGGGGATTGGACTACTGAAGTAGTGGGAGGCCTAGAGTAATAGGCTTAGTCAAAAGTAAAAGTATGTTCAAGTCCAGCACATGGGGAAGTCAAGACATGTAGAGGAGATGTGACATACGTCTACCCAGTAATCTACATTGCCAAGCTTTCAAAAGAGTTGTTTAGTTTCCAGAGAAATGGCTGGGTATGGATTGTGGGAGCTGGAGGTGGGAGACCCCCCATCTTTAGTAACCGGGTCCACCTCTACGGATTTGCTCTGTGGATTTCTACTTTGCCTCATGCACTTGGCCAGTGATGAGGGAAGTACCCAGACATGGGATGGAAGGAAATTTCCCTCTAGGAGTCGAAGGCTCTAAGGTGGTTTGGGGAGCCACCAACAAGAAAACTGGTTCATTTCCATAATGGACTGTGGATCAAGTGGCCGGCGGGGGAGCCGGGCCATGGGGAAAACCCAAATAGTGTACAAGTCGGGCTGTGTACCCAAAGCTGCATGCAAGTCCGGGCTGTGTGCCTGGTGGGCTTAGAGCCTGAGGGCTGGAAAAGTGAAGAAGTGTTCTGTTGTCTCTAATCTGCATTACCAGGAATGTAGCCACCTGGGGGTCCGTCTATGCTTTGTTTGTTCAGTTTGGATGTGAATAAAAGCCACACTGTAGAATTCCATTCCTGGTTTTGGACATTACAGTTATTGCTTCCTGTGTTCGGATTTACTTGGGTGCCCCTGTGCAGAGTAGCCAAACCTAGGCCCCCTGTGCCGAATCACCTAGTCCTCCCCGAACTCAGTCCCCACCAGGTACTGCTGTCAGCTTCAACAGCATATCGCCTGTCGTTTTGCAAAAAGGCAGGGGTCCGGGGTTACACAGGGATACTGAATGAATACTTCTGTTCAGTATTCACAAAAGAGGAAGTGGGGGAGGTGCCTAATCCAATTAACAGAAGCACTCTGGAGAGGGGGGTCGATCCCAGTCCTTTCACAGAAGAAAGGGTTCTGAAAGAACTCCTAAAACTGAAGGTGGACAAAGCAATGGGGCCTGATGGAATTCACCCCAGAATTCTAAAAGAATTAGGCAGAGAACTAGTGACACTACTGACTACCCTTTTTAACAAATCATGGGAGGATGGTGTGGTACCTGAGGACTGGAAGAAGGCTGATGTGATTCCCCTTCACAAAAGTGGGACCAAGACAGAGGCAGGAAACTACAGACCTGTCAGTTTGACCTCTTTCATAGGAAAAGTGATGGAATCACTTCTGAAGGAAAGAATTGTTGAGTACCTAGAGGCCAGTGGGGCACAGGACCCAAAGCAGCATGGGTTCAGAGCGGGAAGATCATGTCAGAGGAATCTAATTGATTTCTTTGACTGGGTGACCAAAGTAGTAGACCAGGGAGGGCTGTGGACATGGCCTACCTAGACTTTAGCAAGGCATTTGACACAGTCCCACACAAAGATTAGTAGTCAAATCACCAGCCTGGGAGTGGGTCCCAGGGTGGTAGCCTGGGTAAAACATTGGCTAAACAACAGGATGCAGAAGGTAATTGTAAATGGAGTCCACTCTGAAGAAAGAGGGGTTACTAGTGGGGTGCCGCAGGGTTCAGTACTGGGTCCAGTCCTTTTTAATGTCTTTATAAGTGACATTGCAGAGGGACTGGAAGGAAAAGTATGTCTCTTTGCAGATGACACAAAGATCTGCAACAGAGTTGATACACAAGGAGGCGTGGAAAGGATGAGAAGGGACTTGGCAAAGTTGGAGGAATGGTCAGAAGTATGGCAGCTTGGATTCAATGCAAAGAAGTGCAAAGTAATGCACCTGGGAAACAAAAACTCAGGGGAAGATTACACAATGGGGGGGAGGTAGTGACAACAACAAAAATGGAAAGGAACCTGGGGGTAATCATATCAGATGACCTTAAAGTTGACAAGCAATGCGAGAAGGCGGTAGGGAGGGCTGGGGGGATACTGGGATGTATAGGGAGAGGTAGCACCAGCAGAAAACAGGAAGTTGTTATCCCCCTATAGATACAGTTGGTGAGAGCCCATCTGGAGTACTGCATCCAGTTCTGGAGACCCCATCTCCGTAAAGACATAGACAGGATGGAGGCAGTTCAGAGGAGGGCAACTAAAATGGTGCAGGGTCTGTAAGAGAAGCCATACGAGGAGAGACTAAAGGAGCTTACTGTTACATGTATACCCTTGAGGAAAGGAGGGGGGACATGATAGAAACATTTAAGTACCTCAGTGGAATCAACAAAGTCCAAGAGGGTAGCATCTTTCAGAAAAAGAGATGTGCAAGAACAAGGGGACACAATTTGAAGATAGAGGGGGGACAACTCAGGGGCAATGTGAGGAAGTATTTTTTCACAGAGGGGGTGGTGGACGCATGGAACAACCTTCCTGAGGAGGTTGTAGGGTCTAAAACTGTGGGGGAATTCAAGAATGCATGGGACAGACGTAAGGCAATTTTTGTGGGGGATAGGGAGAAATAGGCTGTTGGTCAAATAGGATCTGCAGCTTATCCTCTAGGTAGGGAAATGGGCAGACTAGGTGGGCCAAGCGGTCCTTATCTGCCATCAAAGTCTATGTTTCTATGTTTAGACAACCCTATATCTGCAGCTGAACTAGAAATAGCAATACAAAACCTGAAGACCAACAAGTCACCTGGCCCAGATGGCTACACAGCCGAATTTAAGTCCTTTAGAGAGGACCAAGCTGGGACTCTATTGACAATATGTAGGGCGGCGCAGATGGGAGAAGTGGTACCTGATTCCTGGAACTATGCTGTTATCTCTAGCATACCGAAGCCGGGTAAGGACTCCACTCACTGACCAGCATACCACCCTATATCAGTACTTAACATAGACTACAAGCTATATGCAACAATACTAGCCAAGCGTCTGGAGACTGACCTCCCGAGACTGATCGACTTTGATCAAACAGGCTTTGTTACCAGAAGACAGACCCAGGACAACATTAATACACCTTTTATACCATGCTGCCTGGTCGGGGTCCCCCTTCCTGCTTTTGAGTCTGGATGCGGAGAAGGCCTTCGACTGGGTAGCATGGTCTTTCCTGAGCGCCACTCTTAAAAGTTTTGGATTCTCAGATTCTTTTGTTAAGATTATAAATAACATCTACGCCACCCCCAAGGCTTATGTTAAAATCAATGGTAGAATTTCTACCCTGTTTTCGCTACAACAGGGCATGAGACAGGGCTGTCCCTTATCCCTCTCCTCTTCACTTTATATCTAGAGCCCTAGGAGCAGGCTCTGAGACAGGAAAAATAAGTTAAAGGCTTGGAGGTGGAAGAAGAAACCCATAAACTCACCCTTTAGGCGGATGATCTCCTAATACCCCTTAGAGACCCAAAACATTCCCTGGTCCTCCTTTGGAAATGCCTGGAGGAATTTAGTTCCTTGGCAGGTTATAAAATAAACACAGCCAAAACAGAAGGGTTACAACTGCAGTATAACCCCACAAAAAATTATAAAAGCTTTTCCTTTAAATGGAATCTTAAATATCTAAAATACCTAGGAGTAGACCTGGGTTCAGATAGCACTTTGCTGTTCTGTCTTAATTTCTTGCCAATTCTAGAAAAACTCAAAAAAGATCTGGAAAAATGGGCTTTGGTTCCACTCCCCCTCCTACAACGAGTGGAGGCAGTCAGAGTGGTCCTACTCCCCCGATTTTTATACCTGTCACAAGCCATCCCATGCCATATACCTGACAAATATTTTGTCGGCTTAAACAGGAAAATAACTTGTTTTATATGGGGATCACATAGCCCGAGGGTGAGACTGTTGGTTCTCCAAATGCCTAAACAGGAGGGGGGCTCTCACTCCCCAACCTGAGATCATATCAGTTGGTGGCACAGTTAAGAACAGCTTTCTACTGGCTAGACGAAAATTATTCCGCAAAATGGAAAACACTGGAGATGAGGGAAGAGAACCTCTGTAATCTACATAAAATCTTATTAAATAAAAAGGAAAACTTATCCCTTGCAGGGAGGAAGGAACCCATATACAGGCCTCACTTTGCAGGCCTGGTATGGCATTCTAGATGACAGGTGTTTCAGGGAGTGGCGGCCTCTCCTGTCCTTGATCCCATATCTGAACTCCTCCTTGCCAACAACATTAGATGTAGGCTTTAAAAGATGAGAGAAAAGGGGCCTACACCTGATTTGGCACTTTGTGGAGAGCAGTGGAGTCTGTGCCTTTACACATTTGGTAAGCAGGTATGGAGTCGCATGGAAGGACAAGTTTAGATGTTTTCAAACCAGAGACTAGATTAAATCCCTCTCCCTAACCCTTACACAAGATAGCGCCCCCCTCGTATAGCTGACCTACTGAAGATGGCAATAGAGGGAAGAGCTCCTCCAGATCACATAATGTCATATCCTTACAAAGCTCTCCTCTCCTCTCCTAGAAAAGGGACTCACCCAGTGGCACTGGAACATTTTTTATAGTGGGGGTGCTGAAAGCCATTGACAAAACTGTATAGGAAGCCACAGGGTGTGCTTCAAGCAGGGTGCTGCCGCACTCCCCAGCCCCAGTTCAACACCTCACTCCTCAATCAATTAAAAGTGCTTGGGTGCAAGATGTGGAGATGTATGTCCCAGACGAAGTATGGACAGGAGCCTTGAGGAAGATACACTGGGGGTGTCAGCAGTGAGATGGAACAAGTTCTCCTGGAAACTGTTCACTAGATTTTTTAGAACTACAGCAGTTCCAGCAAAATTAGAGGGGGTAAGTTCCCCTGCTTGCTAGAGAGGGTCTGGACATTCACCGTCGGCCTTAACACGCATAATGTGGGGCTGTCCAGTTCTCTCTTCATTTTTTCAGGCATTGCAACAGGCCCTTTATTCCATAATTGGACGTAACCTCGTATTGACTCCCACACTGTACTTTTTCTTAGATTTTCCAAAGGAATATCGAGACCCTTTTACGGGTAAATTGGTTAAGATTATACTCCTAGCCATCCAGAAAGCAATAACCAAAAGCTGGCTTTCAAAACAAAGTATAAATCTCCATCAATGGCATGAAATTATGATTTCAATATATAGAATGGAGGCATTGACAGCCACCATTAACAAAAGACAACCGCAATGTGAAATATTGTGGAGTAGATGGGTGTTATATATGAGCACCCAGAGACCTGACTTTATCCCATAAACGGTCAGTCTGGGGAAGTGAGAATTCTACATACATATAACCTCCCTGGGCCCACAGGATGGTGGAAAGTGAACAAAACCCATAAGCCAATCCCCTAACAATTACCCTTCTTTATTTACTTTGTATCCCCCCATCATGACGTAAAAAAATATTAATTGTTCCCACTGAATATATATTTATAATCTATAAATGCTTTAAGGGAATATATAGAACTTAACAGTATTTTATGCTGTTAGGCTAGTATGACCTATTTTACATTATTTATGCTGTTTTTTTAGGTATGAAATACCCCAGTCAGTTTACTTAAAATGAAAGAGACCATCTGCCTTGACTTCTAAAGTAATTGATTATAAGTGGCATTTGTGTTTGTGTTTTGTCAAAATTATATGTGTATTGTCACACCTTAATGTTAAAACACTTTTAAATGAAGAAAGTTTAAAAAAAAAGAATTTGTGGCAACCATCATCCCAGGATCACTCCTGAGTTAATGATCTGCCTCGGGGAGCAAGATAAAGCTTGGAGGAAACACAAGACCTCACAACTCCCATCAAACTACACTATATACTGCAGGATATGAAATGCCTGTACAAAAGCTACCAAATTAGCCAAGTCCAAATATTTTAAGTCCTCCTTCCTACGTAATATTAACTTCCCCTTAAAATTCTGGAAAGTGGTCCATTCTCTATTCCCCCCCTTCGCATCCCCCACCCCTGGCGCTTAATATTAACAACACTTAATGTCCGAACCATACCTAGTGGTTCAGGAGTTTAACTCCTATTACACCTCCAGTGCCTCAACCCTTCTAAAATCCCTCCCTTCAGTCCCTCTTCCACACCCTCCCTCCATATCTCACCACCCTCCTGTGCCCACCTTCCTTCTTCTCTCCTGTCTCTCCTGAGGAGACACTAACTGCCCTCCTCTCTCTCAACCCTTCCAAAGGGTCCTCACCAGACGATCTTGACCCAAAACTCCTATACCTCTCAGCCTCTGCTATTGCCTACCCTTTCTCCCTAATCCTAAATCTCTCCTCTATGACCTCCTCTGTCCCCTCATCCTTGAAACATGCAGTGGTCCTCCCCCTCCCTAAAGATGGGGACCTCTCCTCCCCTGCCAACTATCGCCCAATCTCCCTCCTCCCTACTGTTGCCAGTCTCCAAGAATACTTGGTCATCTCTCTCAACTAACCTCCTTTCTAGCTGACTCTTCCTTCTTCACTCCATTTCAGCCTGTTTTTTGGAAAAACCACTCCACCACCTCCCTCCTTAGACTCACTGACTCCATCCTCACCAGGATGGACAACAGCCTCATCACCGCTGCCATCTTTGTCAACCTCGCCAAGGCTTTCAACACTGTCTCCCATGCCCTTCTTCTTGACTCCCTTATGGCTCTGCCTACTCCTGTGCATAACTGGTTTAGAGCCTACCTCACAGGCAGAATGCAATTAGTCAAGATCCGGGATAAAATCTCCTCCCCTCACAATCTCAACAGGAGTCTCCCTGGGCTCAGTACTTGGTCCCATCCTTTTCTCCATCTTCCAAAATAACCTCCCTGCAGCCTGTTCCCCCCTCATCTTTTATCCATATGTACACCGACGACATGGTCCTGTTCTCCTCTGGTAAATGCCTTGTCGATGTAGCAACCACCCTTCAGCATGACTTCCACCAGGTTCAGCTATGGTTCCCCTCACATCAGCTGTTCCTAAATGTCAAAAAGACAATCTCCATGACCTTTGGCACTAGGCAGAGACTCTCTAGGCTTCACCCCTTGCCCTCTTTCCATACCCATGATGGGACAATCCTTGAGGACACCACCTCTTTCAGATACCTTGGGGTCTGGCTGGACCAACACCTCAGCTTATCCGGCCATATCAACATCATTCTGAAAAAACTGTGCCCCAAGCTTGATGCCCTATTTAGAAACCATAGTTATAACCCTCCTATGGCATGGCGTGAACTAGTCCAGAAGATGATCCTCCCTATTTTTGACTACTGCAATGTAGTCTATGGTGCCACTCCCAAATCCTCCCTAACCAGATTGGACTCTCTTTTTAACTCCTTCTGTCATTTTGCCCTTGATGCTCCTTCACGCACTCATCACTGTGACCCATACCATGCCTTGTCCTTTCCCCTACTTGCAAACAGATGCCTCGCTCACTGTGCAAAACTCACTTCTAAATTCGGGCTAGGGGAACTTCCTCCCAACCTCTCATGCTCCCTCTCCTCTCCTCTCCCCCTCCTTCCTCCCACTCCCTTAGCTCCGCCGACACACGTACTCTGCTGATTCCCCGTCGTACCACCCTTGTCAGTCAATCAGGCTTTTCCCATCGCTTCCCTAATATCTGGAACTTCCTCCTACACCAATTACGACATTCCTCCTCCCCCACTCCCTCGCCTCTGCCTTACATAACTTTCTTTCTGTTAACTGCTTCTGCTTTAACCCTCCCTAATTAAGGCCCCCAAATTAAATACCCCTTCTTGCCTGCTCTGTTATTCACCAAATTGCTCCAGCCAATCCCTCCCAGAGCCTTTCTCCCAATCCCTCCCACTTTCCACCTTTTCTCCTACCCCATTGTTTCTACCTCAGCAGTTTTACCCCCCATTCCAAGCTCCCCCCGACTAGTCTTTCCTCTGGCAGGGTTCTCAGCATCCTGGAGGGCTCTAGTACCAGGCTATTTTCCTCTTCCCCCTCCTCCTCCCCACTGTGCTCCATTTGCTATTCGTATCCCCTCACCCCCACTCTGCTTCTTTACTATTCTTGCCCCCTAATCTGTCCTCTGGCAGGGTTCTCAGCATCCTGGAGGTCCAGTATTAGGAAATATTCTCTTCCCTCTCAACACTACCCCCATTCCTCCTATTCTCCACTCCCCTTACCAAATCTATTTCCCCCTTTCTTTCTACTGCTATCCTCTCCTCTTCCCCCCACTTTTTTCTACCTCTATGCCTACCTGAGCTTCAGCCCCTGGCAGGGTTCTCTACATCCTGGAGGGGCTAGCTCTAGGCCATTCCCGTCCACTTCCCTCATTCCCTCTCTGACTCCTTACTTCTCAGCACTTAAATAGGTATCAGTTTACTCATACCTGAACAACTTGCACTTCCTGTCCTGTCTGGGCAGTGCATATCACTGTATGTCTAATTCTCAAGCATGTTAAATTTTAATCCTGTAATCTACTTTTCAAATGTATAAAGTATATGTCATTTTAAACACTAATGTCTGTACTTTTCCACATTGTTGTCAAATGCTAATTGTATGTTGAAATTTTCACATCCTATTTTAACCCCCCCCCCCCCCGGTCACCCCAGGAGACGAGCAACTTGTTGTTCAGTGTGCCTTCCTGGCGAAACATTTCAATAAATAAATAAAACTGATGAAAAAGCTCAGGCAAAGGCTTGGCCTCTTTTACAGACTCAAACATCTGCCCACTCAGGAGGCCAACAGGAGGTTGGTACAAACCACATTCCTATCTTTGCTGGATTATGCTGACTTCTTGTACTGCCAAGGCCCTGCTTCTGCACTAACCAGACTTGATACACTCTACCATAGAGCCATAAGATTAATCACTGGGGCCAGGGGTGTAGCTATAAGGGTGCAGGGGGTGCAGTGGCACCCAGGCCCACGAGGTTTGAGGGGCCCAAAACATAATTTTGATGTTTATTCAAAACTGGGAAGGGACCCTGTAACATCGCCTTGCACCCAGGCCCTCTGGGAATTTGCTACGCTACTGACTGGGGCTCCGTATTCCACTCATCACTGCTCCTTATATTCTGCAGTAGGGTGGCCTTCCCTCAAGTATAGAAGGCAGAGAAATGCCGTGTACTGGACTTACAGAGCTATTACTAAAAAACTACCTAAATACATATCAGACTATAAGTGTGGTAGGTAAATATGCACTGAGAAGTACCTCCTATATCTCCCTTACTGTACCCCGAGTCAAATCACGGACTACCCCAACTGTGGAACAACTTGCAAAAAACCTCGAAATTGGTCCTCCCTATTAATTTTTCAGCATTCAAAATGCTTTATGCTCACTCCGACAAGGAATCTTGTAGTTGTTTCCCCTGAGCAGCAACTTGTCACCTACCACAGAGTAACAGAATCACCCTGGCACCTGCTACCCATCATACCCTCTTACCTTCTCCTTCGGTTCCCATAACGTTAAATGGGTGTTCAGTCATGGAGCCCTGTAATTATTCCCTACTGATTGTTGTCACTTCTCCCTTGCCTTCCAAGTCTTTCCATACTGGTCCTCTTCCTCATCAAGCTCTTCATTCCCGCCTACCCTTTCCCCACTTGGTATTGTTTCAGGTCTGCTTTACACAATATCCCTCCCCGTTCTTACCTTAGTCCCCATCATCCATGGCTATCAGTTAATCCCATGTATACTCTGTACATATTACTTACTAGTTATCTGCCTTCTTCATTCTACCTGTATATTGCATATAGTCTCTGGTTATAATCCCCCATTGGGCATTGCTCCGGTGTAAACTGTTTTGAGCATAATCTACCCTGGGCTCAGAACATGTATACTGTATGTAAAACTTACTCTTTGTACTGAACATGTATACTGTATGCATAACTTACTGTGTGTTTTGAACATATGTACTTCGAGCATAATTTATTCTGCATATTAAACATGTGTACTAGTATATATTTTACTCTGTGTATGGAACACGTATGTTGTGTATATAACTGTCTTTGTGTATTGTATACATTTGCTGTTTCTATAATTTGCACTGTGTACTGAATATGACTAGTGTCCAGGTCCATCTTGAAAATGAGCTTTTTGCTCAATGGTGTTCCTCCTGGTTAAATAAAGATTTTGATTGATTGATACCCAAACAGAAGTCTCTACAGTGTCTTCCTGATTACTTTTAACATTGTCTTGGTAAAGTAAAACTTTGGGGCTTACCTCAAAATATGTGTTTGTCTCTTTCTATGAAGGAAATTTATGCTCAAATCATATAGATTTTTTTCTGGATATTACCATTTTTGGAAATAAGTCTGTACCTGATTTATGTCAGATAAAATCCTTGTTGCAGCCAGATAGGACCCCAGTTTATATGTGGGATGTGCTTTGGCTCAGTGCTCATGGTAGATTAATGTTAAGGGTAACCTTAAGCATAAGGATCTGAGAGAAAGGATATGTTCCAGAACAGATGTTTGTTCGGCCCAGATCAAAACTGTGGTACACCTTTATTTTGAATATCCTTTTATTCTACAGGTTTGGACACAGAAACATAGAAGTTGACGGCAGATAAGGACTGCAAGGCCCATCCAGTCTGCCCATTTCTTTTTCTACCTTATAAATGTGCCATCGACCTTTGCTCTGTCAATGGTCTATCTATTCATACTCGTCTGTATTGCTCCCTTATGCCTATCCCATGCCTGTTTGAGGCCCTGCACTGTATTCATATCCACCACTTTCTGAGGTAGTCCGTTCCATGCATCCACCACCCTTTCTGTGAAAAAGAACTTTCTCACATTACCCCTTAATTGGCCCCCCTCTAATCTCATGCTGTGTCTTCGTGTCCTGATATTTTTCTTATATTGAAACATGTTAGACTCTTTCACCTTGTTAATGCCCTTAAGGTGTTTGAATGTTTCAATCATATCACCTCTCTCCCTCCTTTGCTCTAGGGTATACATATTGAGCTCCATTAATCTGTCCTCATATGTTTTCTGATGCATTCCCTGCACCATTTTGGTTGTCCTTCTCTGGACTGCCTCAGTTTGGTTAATGTCCTTGTGAAGGTGTGGCCTCCAGTACTGCATGCAGTACTCCAGATGGGGCCTAACCAGTGTCTTGTAAATAGGGATTATTACCTCCCTCTTCCAACTTGTTATACCCCTACTAATACACACTAACATCCCCCTAGCCTTACCTACTGCTTTAATGGTCTGCTTGGATAATTTTAGGTCATCAGTGATGATGATGCCCAAGTCTCTTTCTTCCCTTGTGACTGCCAGCAACTCCCCTCCCAGCCTTTAGGTGGCTTCAGGGTTTCTCTTCCCTATGTGCATGATCTTGTACTTCTTTGCATTAAACCCCAGTTGCCACTCTTCTGACCATTTTGCTAGTTTATCCAGATCTCTTCTCATTCTGCCCACCCCATCTGGATCATTTACTCTGTTGCAGATCTTGGTGTCATCTGCAAACAGACAAACCTTATCCTCCAGTCCATCTGCAATGTCATTGATGAAGACATTGAAGAGGACTGGCCCCAGGACTGATCCCTGAGGTACCCCACTTGTAACTTGCATCTCTTCTGACTGTATACCGCCTACCACCACTCTCTGTTTTCTGCCCACAACCATTTTGCCACCAGTTGACCCACCCGAGCCTACCCAACTTATTAATCAATCTTCTATGTGGAACAGTATCCAAAGCTTTGCTGAAGTCAAGGTAGGCAACATCAACTGCTCCCCCTTGGTCCACCACTCTGGTTACCCAATCAAAGAAATCTATGAGATTAGTTTGACAGGACCTTCCTTTTGTAAACCCATACTGTCTTGGATCCTGTGCTCCTAAAGACATGGGTACATAAACATTGGATTGTTTCCCCATTTATTAACTTAACCCCTGATATTTTGTTCCTTGGTATATTGCCAAAAGCATGGGCTTCTTATCACAAAGTCGTGATTCATTTAGTTTTCATTTGTTTAAAATACCATATTTGGCTTGTGCGATGCAAATGGTCTCTGCAGAAACAGTACATTACCCCAGAACAACTTTTCTGGACCATTCAGGAGGCTGTAGTTGCTTTAAGAAAATATGAGAACTGTAAAGTTCTGCTAGCTGTATATAAAAAATGGTGGGATAAAATGACATGGTTGGACACAGATGGATAACTTACGTTTTTTTTTTTGTTTCCTCAACTGAATGAATTAACACATAGTTTCTTTAGAATAAAAGTCTTCGTTTTATGTTAGTCTCCAGAATTTAATTTAATATTTCTAGAAGGAATTTTTGCATTACTATATCTTTTTTTTTCAAAATTATTGTTTTGATTTCTGTTTATAATGTATTATTATTTTTTGAAGTTTCAAGCAAAAAATTCTCCTACTATTAAGGAGGGGGGATTATAGGATTGGTATCAATTAATATATGATTTCCTTTGTTTAAAATGCCTTTGTTTTATTTCATTTCCAGAATATAATTTACTTTTCTAGAAGGAGCTGTATGAATGAATACTTATTTTGTTTTAATGTTTACGTTTTGAGCTATGTTTATGCTGTATTATAATTTTGAAGTTTTAAATAAAAAATTTCCCTACTCTTTTCGAGAAGTGCAATGGGATCTTTAACATCCACCCAAACTACCACCAGAACAGGCAGATGGATGGGACCTCGGTTTAACGTCTCATCCGAAAGATGAAAGCCTTGCTTCCTTCTCCCAGAGAACTGCTGAAAATCTGCCATCATGTGGACAATGGAACCATATCCATGCCCCTGGACAAATAGGTAACTCACCTGTAACCGTAGTTTTAGGAGTGGTATATGACTCACATCCACACCAACCACCTGATCTCCCCTGGTAAGTTGCACATGAATTCCTGCTTCCAGTTTGTGAGATCTGACATCATGGGCTGGAGCCATGGAATATACCACCTGGGTAATGGGAGGAGCTTTACTTAAAGTCTGGCGAATCAGCTCTTAAGGAATACCTGCCAATGCCATTGTGTGGATTTGAACCATATTCCACTCCTAGAACTACGGTTACAGGTGAGTGACCTACCTTTATCATGGACTGCAGGAATTGAACTTCTGCAGAATTTTACTGGCTAACTGGTTTCCTCTCCCCCAAACAACCACACACAACAGAAGACCTCAGTAAAGCCAGGGATTCAGTTTTATTTGAGGCAGAGCAAGTAGCAAAGATTTCCAGGTAGATAAGGATGGGAGGTGAAGGTTGCATTCATGGTCAGAAAAGAAGTTCCGAGGTGCTTAAGTTAAGCGGCACATGCACACACAATTTCTCCTCCACGTTCCCTTTTGTCTGGGCCAAAAATAATCAGGTCTGTTACCTGGGAGTCCAAGTCAGTGTGGACATTACAAAATTGTTTGACAGTAGTTATAATAAACTGTGGGGGGACAGTGCAGTGGGACCTAGCCAGGTGGTCACTGTTGCCTTTGTCCACAGCAGGTAGAATTGACTCAGTTAAATTAATTTATTACTATGCTTTCTATTTTTATTTGGAAATCTTCTGTTACCTATCCCCCCCCCCCAACACACATATTGGTGTGGTATAACAGCAGGCATTAATAGATTTGTATGGGGGTCCGTCTGCGCATTTCCCGGCAAATACTGTGCCTTCCACATGAGATAGGGGGACTGGTGGTGCCAGACCTTTACTCCTATTACTTAGCCTGCCAGTTACAGGCAGTTTCCACCTGGATCTCTCACTGTCGGTCTTCCGGTTGGCTTGAGATAGAAGAGGGGGGTTGTTTAGAACTCCCGCTTCATTCACTGGCCTTCTCGGAACCTGGGGGCTCAGCCTCTTCGCTTACCCACAACCCCTGGACACAACATACAATTTGGGTGTTAAGAAGGGTTCAGCACCTTTTGGCCTCGGATGTGACCTTGGGACCCCTCTCTTTGATCCAATATTATACAGCATTCTTCCCTCCCCAATTGGATAGTGGCTATGCAAGATGGGAATTGGAAGGGCTGACATGTTTCGTACAATTTGGCAAGGGAGGATGAGTAAGATGGGCTATAGCCTAATTTTGTCCTAAAGTTACAAAGTACAAAGGGGAGGGTATGCCTTTCCTTTGATCAGCAAAAGGTTAAATATGATCTGCAAGAGATTGATTTCCATAGATACCTGCAGGTATGCCTTTTCATTAAAACTGTAGGCAACCTGGCAGAATTGTCATATATATATATTTTTTTTACTAGGAGAGAGACACTAAGCTGAAAGCTTGTTTACAGGTGCGACCTGGGAGCACAAGGAAGTTAAGCGACTTGCTTAGGGTCACACAGTATGCAAATGGGGGCTATGGGATTCAAACCCAGGTCTCCCGGTTTGTAGCTCAGAGACTTAAACCACTGCATTATACTGCCTCCTAAATGTCAGCCCAATGTTTGGGAGGAATTTATACAGCAGATAATGATCTCAGACATAAAAGTGAGATGGACTTCCTAGCTATATGGCTTTTTGGGACCAAAGAAGAATCACTCTCTGGGAAAAATAAAGATGGCCTGGGAGGGAGAGATGTCAGGGCAAATACCAGAAGATGCCTGGCTTAACATGCTTAAATTGGCATGGCGAGTGACTTCTTCGCCCACGTGGAGAGAATTTTTTTGGCGGATTTTAGTCCACTTCCTTCAGACTCCCGTAGTGACTAAACATTATAAAACAACTAACACAGATGCCTACTGGAGGGCTTGCGATTCAGTGGGCACTCATTGGCATATCTTCTGGGCATGCCAGAAAATACCTAACTTCTGGCAGGGGGTCAAGAGGGCAGTTTAGGAAGTGCTATCTATGACTATACCAGACTCTTTTACAGACTGGGTGCCAGGGTTTCCAACATTAGTAAATCTTCCTCCACTTAGCAGGAAACTAGCCCTAGCACTTATTGCAGCAGCTTTAAAATTTGTAACGGCTCACTGGTTACTAAAAGACCCCCATGGTTTAACAGAATGGGTGAATAGAGTCAATGGGAATGGATTCAGAGTCAATCACTGCTAGATTACACTTAAGAGAGAACAATTTCAGAACACTCTGGAGCCCCTGGATTGCCTGGGAGGCAACCAGGAGGACAGATTCTCCAACTCCTTCTTTTTAGCAAAAAGCCCTAGAGTTCCAGGGGTTACCCTGGAATGGCAGAATACCACAGAAACAGCTAATTTATTGTATGACCCTGCATGACCTCACTCGCACCATGGAAGTGAAGATAAGGGGGGACATATTCAAAGCCAGACACATGCGCCACGCAAAGAGATGCACGGCGCAAGAACATGCACGGCTGAAAAACAAGGCCATTTTCAGCAGGGGTGCATGGACATGCAATCACACAAAACCAACTGAATATTGCATGGTTGCATGATCATGCAAAGCAACATGCGTAGAGCAACAGAGCAAGATGTAATGCGTGATGGGCTATGTGTTGTGTGGCACGGATCACTGCAATATTCAGCCAAGATATGCAAATGAGCTCATTACACAGTCTGTGCCCATCCTGGATATTTGCATCTCATTACCTGCAGGTATTCACCTCATTTGCATGCGGAGGAACAGATGAGCAGGGATGCACTGCCGGAACGGTGTGGTGTACACCAGGTACTGCATCCTGAAAGACAGACCCTTTGCCCATTGCTTGCATGTGTCACTCTGTATGCTCTGTGACTGCTGTATACTGCCCCAAGCCCTGCTGACAGGGCAGTAGCCTGTCATTGTGTCTCCACAGCACCAGTGATGTCACCTGGTAGGCAAAGGTGACCTAACCTCACTAGGAATGAACCCACCCCTGTGTGTGCCACATGCCACCCCTGTGCATGTACCATCTACAGGCGTCCCTTGGCCAGCAGCCCCATTCCATGCTGCCATTGTGCCCCTGCCCTCGGTCTCCTTTCACACTGTCCATGTTGCTCACCCCCCACACTAGCATGTCTGCATGCCCTGCCTCACATCGACCTGTTGTGCCCCCTGTACCTTCCCCCTTATCTGCACCCTTTGTACCTTGCAGTCACATGTGCTGCTGTATTGTTGCATGCATGCATATGTTGGCCCCATGTCAGGTCCCTGGACTCAAACTGGCGGTACTAGTTGGCTGCCAGCCAACTGCAGGCAGTATGTGTACTTTCAGGGTGGTTGGCATGCACACAGATGAGTCTCCCTGTGGTACTGCACACCACATGGTGGTTTATTGCATGGCAGCCCTTCTATTCTGGTACACCTCACTGTAACCCCCAGGTACCTTTGGCGAGCAGGCACATGGCCGCAATGAACTGTGACACCACCACCATGACATGGTGTCTATGTTTGGGTGCCTGAAGCTCTACAAGGTGCAGCCCCCAGAGCTGTCTCAGGGGTGCCCTGTTGTGTCAGTACTGCCCCACATCCCATGTCTGTTAGTTGTTCATATGTGATGCAGGCATGGTACCATCTCAGCTAGGTACAGGTATACCACCTACAGGCCCAACCTCAGCCGTCCTGGTGTTCCCCTAGTTTCCCCATGTCAACCATGCCTGCAGACAATCCACACACCCAGGTGTGCCGTGGGTCTGTTGCCTGCAGTATGTGTGTGTGTGTGTGTGTGTGTGTGTGTGTGTGCATCCCTCTCCCCCCTCTCTCCTTCTCTCTCACACTCTCTGGCCCTCTCTCTCCCTCACACACTGTTTCCCCCTCTCTTAGTGCAGTTCCTGTGCTTGACACTGGGTGGCTTGCTGATTTAGGGCTGCCTTTAGTGTTGCTAACTCTGTGTGATCGCACACACGTGTTACGCAATGCACCATTGGCATAGTCTGGTTCAATATGCAGTTGTGCAGCACATTCATGTACACGCCCCCATTGTCTGCATTATATCCACTGCTGGCATGTGACCATGCATCCCTATTTGCGTGGTGCACTCTGGTCTTCTCAATATCACGCTGTAGCGCATTTCTTCTTGTGTACGGCTCATCTGCCATTCGTACTGCGCATCTGCTTTGAATATGGGGGCCTACATCATTTAGAATAATCAAACCATTCTTTTTTTCTTTTATCCTTCTTATTTATATCTAGAGAAATGATTTAAAGGCAATTTTAGTAGAAAGTAATTCCCAGCAGATAGGTTATTTACTGGTAAATAGTTTGTATGAAATAGAAACATAGAAGTTGATGGCAGATAAGGACCTCAAGGCCCATCCAGTCTGCCCATTTCTTTTTCTACCTTATGAATGTGCCATCGGCCTTTGCTCTGTCAGTGGCCTATCTATTCATACTCATCTGTATTGCTCCCTTATGCCTATCCCATGCCTGTTTGAAGCCCTGCACTGTATTCATATCCACCACTTCCTGAGGTAGGCCGTTCCATGCATCCACCACCTTTTCTGTGAAAAAGAACTTCTTCACATTACCCCTTAATCTGCCTCCCTCTAATCTCATGCTGTGTCCTCTTGTCCTGCTATTTTTCTTATATTGAAACATGTTAGATTAATTTCACCTTGTTAACACCCTTAAGGTGTTTGAATGTTTCGATCATATCACCTCTCTCCCTCCTTTGCTCTAGAGTATACATATTGAGCTCCGTTAATCTGTCCTCATATGTTTTCTGATGCAGTCCCTGCACCATTTTGGTTGTTCTTCTCTGGACTGACTCAATTTGGTTAATGTCCTTGTGCAGGTGTGGCCTCCAATACTGCACACAGTACTCCAGATGGGGCCTAATCAATGTCTTGTAAAGAGGGATTATTACCTCCCTCTTCTGACTTGTGATACCCCTACTAATACACCCTAACATCCCTCTAGCCTTACCTACTGCTTTAGTAGTCTGCTTGGATGATTTCAGATCATTGGTGATGATGATGCCCAAGTCTCTTTCTTCCCTTGTAACTGCCAGCAACTCCCCTCCCAGCCTATAGGTGGCTTCAGGGTTTCTCTTCCCTATGTGCATGATCTTGCACTTCTTTGCGTTAAACTCCAGTTGCCACTCTTCCGACCATTTGGCTAGTTTAGCTAGATCTCTTCTCATTCTGCCCACCCCATTTGGATCATCTACTCTGTTGCAGATCTTGGTGTCATCTGCAAACAGACAAACCTTACCCTCCAGTCCATCTGCAATGCCACTGATGAAGATATTGAAGAGGACTGGCCCCAGGACTGATCCCTGAGATACCCCACTTGTGACTTGCATCTCTTCTGACTGTATACCATTTACCACCACTCTGTTTTCTGCCCTTCAACCAGTTTGCCACCCAGTTGACCAATTTCTGACCCACCCCGAGTCTACCCAGCTTATTAATCAATCTTCTATGTGGAACAGTATTGAAAGCTTTGCTGAAGTAAAGGTAAAATGTTGGTAAAGTCCTTATCAGAGTTTGATGATAAGTATTTATAAAATGGCATGGTAAAATCATGTAATCTGATTGACTCTTATTTATGTGTAAAATATGGTTTACACATGGTTAAAAAAAGGACTGCTCAGCAGTGAAGAGTCTGGAACCAAGATCAATGGGCCTTTGGAACACAGGCATTTCATTTAGCCCCCTACAGCCAGAAATGATCTTCCACCACAAACATGACTGCTACATTTACACTGCAAAAAAACTTCAACTGGGCACTAAAAATAAAACTACCTTAAATAAAAAAATAAAACAAATGTATTAAATGTTGTTTTCCTGATTATTATACTCTCCTTACATACAAAAATAAATTAGAAACAATAAGTATTGTTTATTGTTTTCACTACAACTGCTTCCTTGCTGACAGTGAAAATTCCCCCTTCTATCTTTACCTGCTCATCAGGGAATTCTCTTCTTCTTGCCCTGACAGTGAGATAATTGAGTCTCTGGCTGTAACAAAGGCCTTTGTTGTCTGTGTGTACAGTGTGTTAGGACAGAAACATTCTTCCAGTGGAACTGAGCAGAATTTTGAATCCATGTATTCCTTGGTAAACATTCCATGATAAATGTTCCATATCTTGAATATGGAGAAAAACAGAGAAAAAAAGAACAGGAAGAAGAAAGTAGCAATAATAATGACATCATCAATGACATCACTTGCAGTGGGGCAGGACTATTTTATCATAAATGTACACAAGTAAATCTTTTGTTTCTACATATAAATACTGTATGCTTTTCCCAACAGTAAAAGGTAAAAAAAGGAGCCAATTTTTATAAGTGCAATAAGGTACTCAGGGATGTGTGTAAAACATATTTTACAGCACATCCAGCAACTGAAGTCACTCTGCCTTTGGCCTCGTGCCTTACTATGCCCTGGCTGTGCTGTAAAGAGAATAATGGATAGTTTAGAGTTTATTACGGTCAGTATACCATCGAGAGTTCCAGGACATGTAGAACCCAGAGGCGAGCTGGAACGAGTTCCTACATATCCTGAACCGAGATAATACTACTGACTTGTATCTCTAAACTATTAATTATTTTTTTTAAATATTGATCCAAATATTTTTGTGCCACACTGCCTTGCTCAATCTTTCTCCTTCGGCTGCTCGCACACACAGGAGACTGCGTCACTCCGTCTCTTTCTGCTCGCTCACAGACACACAGACACAGGGCAGTGAAAAAACTGCTTTTTAGGCCTACCTTTTTTTCTTTTTGTGGGGGGACTGCAGGATCAGCTAGATAAGTCCTTTTAATTATAAAAACAAATGACAGGTGCCGTGGGCACTATGCGCTCTCGCTAAGCAAGAGGCGACCGCCATGTTGTGAAAACCATTTTTGCCACCCACGGAGAGCGGCCAATGAGTAGCTGCATTGTGAGTGTCAATAGTTGATTGACATTTAAGGTGAACGATAGTATTATCACTCTTGAAGTGTGATATTATCACTTTGGGAGTGATAGTATTACTGAAAAAAAATTGTATGCTTTAGGACACTACTAATTTCACAATCCATATATTAAAATATATTTTACACACACCCTTTCATGCCTTATTGCTTACTTGTTAAAGATATAAATCTAATGGATATCACAGAAATATCCTAAATTTTGGTATGACCACATACTTACGTTGTGAGATTCAATATGTATAGGAGGTCAAGTTTTCATTTTTGTCTTTCTTTAGTAAACCAAAGATTTTCTATATTTCCTTTGTAAAGGGAATAGATAGATGTTAAAATCAAGATCACTATGAATATATGTGTCAAATGTTTGTTTCTCTTGAATAAACTTGAGTTTAAAAAAAAAGAAAAGCTGCAAGAAATAGATCTGTGAGTAGTGCTGCATTTTAACTTGCCTCTGTGTGTAAGGATGAGGAAATAAAGGAAAAGAACATTTAATCAGTTTTCTGGGCCTTTTTAACATAGATACAGGGACAGTCTTTCCTCTCCATCTTTCGGATGAGACGTTAAACCGAGGTCCCATCTGCCTGGATTGGTGGTAGTTCAGGTGGATGTTAATGATCCCATGGCACTTACCAAAAAGAGTAGGGGCATTTTTATTAAAACCATAACAAAATCACAAAAGGGAAATCAGCAATACAAAAAAGAAGCAAACAAATCATGAACTGATACAGAAAAGTAGAAAATCAGAACAACTGAAAAATAAAACCCCAAGAAACCCCCTCCCCCGAATAAAACAAAAAATCCAAAAGGTGAAACAATTCCAGAACAAAGGTAAAAAGGTCTCCAACTGTAAGAACTAAAACAAGTAACAGAAAATGTGAAAATTCCACAACAGTGAGTAACTAAGTCACCAAAAACCCCAATATCATTCCCAAATGTTTCGTTTGAGAAGTTTCCTTTCATCTTCCTTAATGCGGTCAATACTGTGTACAATTTCCTCAGAAAGATCCACAGGGGACACATACCGTTGTTGAAACAAAAAGCAACACCGAACTTGCCAAACCCAATATAATATAATATAACAACAGCTATTAAATTTAATGTACTAGAATTATATCTATCCCATGAGTCTGGAAATAGACCAAAAAATAAAGATCTCGGGTCCCATTTCTTCCAGTCATGGCGCCAATATTTACGTTGCCACAGAAACCAAACCTGTTCAATATAGGGACATGCAAAATATAAATGTACCATAGTCTCAGTTGTCTCTACACAAGAATCTCTAAAACAATAACAATCTAGCAACTGTTTGTATTTATGGTTCCCCTGAACATTAATTTTGCCATGCACACCCAGCCATGATATATCCCACATAACTAAAGGAATTCTGGCATCAGTTGAATGATTTCCAATCTTGTCTTTCTCTAGAATGGTAAAATCTGGAAAGACTTCCTTCGAAAAACAGGAATCCACTATAACCTCATACAGACTTTTTCTAGAGAGCTCAGTTACCATCTTCATCATAACACTCCATGTTTTAAGCATGTCAAACACCACTATCCAATCAGAAGATAAAACATATTTCCACCTATTTTTGTGTATAAAACAATCAGTAATCCATTCCTGTAAAATATCCCAAGGGGAAGCCTTAACCAGCGGAACCCAAGGTTAAGTTATCCGGTGAACCAGAAGTTTCAAATTGGTAGAAACAAAAACGGAAAAAAAGAAAACAATCGGGTTAACCATATTTACCCCACCATGGCGGTAATCATCATATAAAATATTCCTCTTAACAGGGTTTAGCTGGCTGCCCCAAAAACAGGAGAAAAAGATACCTAGAAGCGGCACAAAAAACTGTTTGGGTCCTGGAAAAATGTGAGCAACATGTAAAAACAAAGGTAATAAACAAGTTTTAATCATAAAGACCCTTTTCTTTTTCCCCATAGACCATTTGTTCCATTTGCAAATCTTCTCCCTACCAACATTCAAGAGCAATTCCCAATTACACTGTGCCATGTCAGATATACCAAAAAATAGACCCAAAATTTTGTGTGGAAAATCCACCAGCCGAACACCACAAAGATGGGAACCTTCCTTAGGGGAGCCCGCTAAATTGAAACAGACACTCTTCTGAAAATTCAGCTTGGAACCAATATGCTGTAAAAAAACTGGGAGGACGTGACATAATAAACGTCCAACCGATACCGTCGGTGCCAAAACATAAATCATCAGCATAACAGATCATTTCAGTTATACAGACTAAACCAGCTATACCAGGAAGTCCAGGAGACCTCTGAAGGAGACGGATAATGGGATCTAATGCCAGAACAAACAAAAGCGGACTTAAAGGAAATCCTTGTCTGACACCCCGACGGATGTAACATGGAGACCCAATCCAACCATTCACATAGGGTCTGACATAAGCCAAGGAATAACAAAGGCTAAGCCAGTTTACAAACATCTGAGGGAAACCATAAGCCTGGAGAGTTAACCAAATAAATTCTTGGGATACACCATCAAAAGCTTTGGTCAAGTCAAAATTAAATAAATATCCAGCAAGAGTCCCACTGTGCCCCTGAGAAAATAATTCCCTTAACAGAATCAAGGCATCTCGGATGTACCTACCTGGTACAGAGCAATATTGAGAGGGAAAAAGTAAAGAAGGTAATAATTTCAATATTCTATTACCCAGTAACTTTGCAAAGATTTTAAAATCAGTATTCAACGAAGTAATCGGGCGCCAATTACCTAAATCAGATCTATTACCCTTTTTGAATAAAAAAAACATTAAACCTTCATACATTTGGTCAGAAAGTCGGTTTTCAGATAAGAACACATTAAAGATAGCCAACAACTGGGTGGGCATAATTTCCCATAAGGATTTATAAATTTCAGAAGAAAGACCATCTGAGCCGGGTGCTACCATATCTTTTAGATTGGTTATAACCGCTTTTACTTCCTCAAGGGAAAAGGGGGCCACAACAGCCTGCTGCTGTACCAAAGTCAAGGTAGGTACATCTGAGGCCTGTAACAATAAATGCATTTCTCGTGGTTGTGACACTGGGGTTTCAAAGGTGCGTTTAACAAAGTCTCCAACATATTGCAAAAGATCTGATTTCCCTCTAACAGTTCGACCATCCTGATCAGTCAGGTTAAACATCTGTTTATGAGAAACCCTCCGCCTGCAATTGTCATAAGGGTTAAACTGACTCTGTTTCCCTGAAATCCTAAATTTTTGTTCAAAATTAGGGACTTTTGCCTATTATACTGAAGCTGTGTCAAAGCAGATTTAACATATCGATTATGATCCCCACAATCAGACTGTGACAAATAAACCGCAGAAAACAGCTCATGCAATTCAGCCCTGAGGAATCGAAATTGTTGGTGCCAACTGTCAGCCAAAATTCTAGAATATAATTTAAAGTAAGCTGTCATGCAGACCTTAGTATCCACCACCAATCAATTACAGAATCATAAAGAAAAGCACAGAGTTCATATCGAGAGTAGTTCCATAAATCCCTTATGAAACTCCGGATTCAATAATAATTGTGTATTAACCCTCCACACCCCAGGTCCATGAGCAGTCACACATTTCAAATGAATCTGTAGTCCTAATAAATTATGGTCTGAGGTTTCAATAGGCAAAACAACACCCTCAAATTCCCCAATATTTCGCAAACAAAGCCAAAAATCTATCCTGGAGGTCAATCTGCCTTTAGAAAAAGTATGCCATTAATTCCGAGCAAACACATCCACAAGATCCAATTCTGCAACAATAGCCTGCAATTCATGTGCATCACAATACACCTTCCCCTTAGGCTTAATATCTAAGCTAGAGTTAAAATCTCCACCCCATAGAACAATCCTGCTAGTCAACATATAAGGTTTAATCATCCTAAAGACCTGCACCCCAGCCACTTTTTGTTGAGGAGCATAAACGTTAATAAATCTATAGGTCAAATCATGCCACAAAATATCCAAAATCATCGCCCTCCCAGGTACCAAATCCACCAATTTCTGAAGTATAAACCCAGAGGTAGAGAAACAAAACCCGAGACCAGAACAGAGGTCCTGACCAATAATAAGAAAGCCCAACAGCCCAGTCCTTAGTAGCCCTATCAACATCCATAGCAGTGTAAATCCGAACATCCTGCAAAAAGTAAACATCATAAGGCAAGGAGCGTAAGGTCAAAAAAGTAGCTTTCCTTTTATATATCGACCTAATACAATTAACATTTAAACTGGTTAAGGTAAGAGAGGTTGGTACAAGGGACATGACAACAAAGGTAGAAAAGAAGAGAAAGAAACTCAAGAAAAGGGACACAGTCATTTCTTTTTTCGAGTTCTGGTGGACCTCTTCTTTAAGCTAGTCCAGTGGTGTCTGATAATGGAACAGGAACCGTAGGAGCTTCAGTTTATGAAGAAGAAAGGAGCGACCCTTCCGGATCATCCCCATCCATAATATCTCCCCAGCTCTGCAAAGGGTCATAGGGGTTATCCACCTGAATTGAAAACTGTTGTCTGTCCTCCACCAGTTTGTTTGATCAGAGTCGCATACAAACAGGGTGAAAAACTCCTAAATCATCTTCAGACCCCATACTCACCACTGCCGGAAGGAAGGGGGTGGATCCGTCAAAGGTAAACCAGAGGAAACAGGTGAAGGAGGGGGCCCAGGGGGAGGGGGTCTACAGGGGCCGCTGGCCCTTGAGGAACAGCTTGTTCACTTCTTAAGGTAGTAGAGGGATGGTCCTTATTTACACTACCAGGAACAGGACCCGAACCTGGGGTGGGGGGACTTCATGGAAGAAGCAGTTTAGCAATATAAAATCATGTTCCACATAATTTGCGGTATTATGGGCAGCCATGGGTAGCTGCAAAACATGATATCCTCACCACAAAGGTTACAAGTGGGAGGACAGTACAGTACAGTACAGTACTGAGTAACCCAAAACTCCACAAGCTGCACACTTAAGCTGATCACAGTCAAAGCTCAGATGGGACAAAGCCCTCATCTATAACAGGAGGCGAGGCTGGCCTGGATAAAATAAAATACCACGATCCCTCATAGAAACATAGAATAAAGACCACTTGGCCCACCCAGTCTGCCCATTTCCCTACCTACTGGATAAGCTGCAGATTCTAGTTAACCAACAGCCTACTTCCTGCAACCCCCCACTATAATTGCCTTATGTCTGTCTCATGCATGTTTGAATTCCCCCATTGTTTTAGACCCAACAACCTCCCCAGGAAGGCGGTTCCATGTATCCACCACTCTCTCCGTGAAAAAAAATGTCCTCACATTACCCCTGACCCGTCCCCCCTCTATCTTTAAATTGTGCCCCCTTGTTCTTACACATCTCTTTTTCTGAAATGTGCTACCCTCCTGGACTTTGTTGATTCCCTTGAGGTACTTGAAAGTTTCTATCATGTCCCTCCATCCCTCCTCTCATCAAGGGTATACATATTAAGCTCTCTCAGTCTCTCTTCATATGGTTTCTGCTGCAGACCCTGCACCATTTTAGTTGCCCTCCTCTGGACTGCTTCCATCCTGTCTATGTCCTTGCATAGATGAGGTCTCCAAAACTGCACACAGTACTCCAGATGGGATCTCACCAACTGTCTGTATAGAGGGATAACCACTTCCCTTTTTCTACTTGTGATGCCCCTTCCTATGAATTCCAGTATTCCCCCTGGCTCTCCTTACCGACTTTTCACATTGCTTACCCACCTTTAGGTCATCTGATATGACTATCCCCAGGTTCCTTTCCATTTTGTTGTTGCTAGTACCTCCCTGCTATGTGTACTCTTCTCCTGGGTTTTGTTTCCCAGGTGATTGCTTGCACTTCTTTGCATTGAATCTGAGTTGCCATATGTCCAACATTCCTCCAACCTTGCCAAGTCCTTCTCATCTTTTCTACCCCTCTTGTGTATCAACTCTGTTACAGATCTTTGTGTCATCTGCAAAGAGGCATACCTTTCCCTCCAGACCCTCTGCAATGCCACCTATAAAGATGTTAAAGAGGACTGGACCCAGTACTGAGCCCTGAGGTACTCCACTAGTAAACCCCCTTTCTATGGAATGTGTTCCATTCACTATTACCTTCTGTGTCCTGTTGTGCAGCCAGTTTGCTACCCAGGCTACCACCCTGGGACCCACTCCCAGGCTGGCTAACTTGATTATTAATCTTTTGTGTGGGATTGTGTCAAATGCCTTGCTAAAGTCTAGGTAGGCCATATCCACAGCCCCTCCCTGGTCTATTACTTTGGTCACTCAGTCAAAGAAATCAATTAGATTCATCTGACATGACCTTCCTGCTGTAAATCCATGCTGCTTTGGGTCCTGTGCCCTGCTGGCCTCTAGGTACTCAACAAGTCTTTCTTTTAGAAGTGATTCCATCATTTTCCCTACCACTGAGGTCAAACTTACAGGTCTGTAGTTTCCTGCTTCTGCCTTACTCCCACTTTTGTGAAGGGAATCACATCTGCCCCTCCAGTCCTGAGGTACCACCCCATCCTGCTATGATTTGTTAAAAGCGTGGTTAGTGGTGTCACTAGGTCCTCCCTTAGTTCTTTTAGGATTCTGGGGTGAATCCCGTCAGGCGACATTGCTTTGTCTACATCAGTTTTAGGAGTTCTTTCAGGACTCTTTCTTCTGTGAATAGACTGGTGTCAACCCCCGTACCCAGAGTGCTTCTATTGTCTGGTTTAGGTAACACCTCCTCATCTTCTTTTGTGAATACTGAGCAAAAGTATTCATTCAGTATCTCTGCCTTTTAACTGTCTCCCTCTGCCCACCTCCCGTCTCCTTTATTAATCTTCACTATCCCTCCCTTAACCTTTCTATGCTCCCTAATGTACCTATAAAAGGTTTTATCCCCCTTCTTAACTGAGTTGGCTATTTTTTCCCTAGGTTTGGGCCTTTGCTATTCTGACTGCCTTCCCCACTTCTTTCTGCTTTAATTGATACAGTTCCCTGTCGTGCTCCTTCTGTGATTCCTTATACTTTTTGAATGCAGCCTTTTTCTCCTTAACCTCCCCTGCCACCTCTTTTGAGGACCATAGTGTTTTTACTCGCTTTGTTTTCTTTATTTGTTTCACACAAGGCTTGTTGCCTCTATGATGGCAGTTTTGATTTTCTCCATTGTTCTTCTACCCCTCCTTTTTGGCCATTTGCTAGTGCATTCTTCAGGTATTCACCCATATTGCCAAAGTCAGCCCTTCTAAAGTCCAGTATCCTTGTTTTTGTATGGCTTATCTCCATGGTTGTGCCCATTGTGAAGCACACTGTGCAGTGGTCGCTTGTTCCCAGATGTCTACTGACTTCTAAATTTGTGATCCTCTTTCCATTTGAGAGTACCAGGTCTAGTATTGCTCCCTCCCAAGTGGGTTCCAACACTAGCTGTCTAAGGCCTGCCCACTGCAGGGCATGAAGAATGACCCTGCTCTTGGATGTGGCTGCAGTACATGTCATCCAGTTAACATCTGGCATATTCAGGTCCCCATCAACAGTATCTCCCTTTTTCAGCCATTTTGAGAATGTCCTCTATCATTTCTTGTCCATTTCCTCCCATGAGATGGGGTCTGTATACAACCCTGTGTGGATTGTGATGCCATTGCCATTCTCCAAGGTGACCCAGAGTGCCTCTTGTCCTCCCCCTTTACTTTTTAGTTCTGTAGCTTTGATCCCTTCCCTTATGTATAGAGCTACTCCACCTCCTCTTTTACCTTCCCTGTCCCTTCTGTAGATTGTGTACCCTGGTATGTTGACATCCCAGTCATGGTTCTGTGTGTACCATGTTTCTGTGACTGTCACAATATCCACTGTTCATCTTCCATCAGGGCTACTAGCTCAGGAAGCTTGTTTCCAGACTACGGGCATTGGTACTCATTGCCTCCATTTAATGTTGGCTTTATCCTTTTTCCCATCCCTGCTCTTATTGCCCTTGTCTATTTTTCCATTTACCCTGTCCTGCCCTGTGTTGAGCTCTGTACCTCAGTGTTTACCTTACTACCTGCCATGTTTTGTGGGGGGAGGCTTGAAATTTCCTGCCTCTTATCAGCACCTCCCCCCTTGGCTAGTTTAAAAGCTTGCCAAGGAAGCATTTAAACCTGTCACCTAGGAGCTTGGTTCCCTTCGTGGACAGATGCAGACCATCATGCCAGTATAGACCTTTATCTCTCCAGGTGGACCTCCAGTCCCCAATGAAGCTAAAGCCCTGTGCTCTGCACCCCGTTTTGCAACCATTCATTAAACTGCATGGTGTGCAGTGCCCTAGCCTCACTCCTGCCATGGACTGGTGGCACCTGAGAAGGTTGCCGTGCTTGCTATCTGTCTGAGGCCCCTCCCCAACTCCACAAATTCATTCTAGCTGCACTGATCCCATGCCTAGCTAGGTCATTTTCCCAAGGTGGACAATGATATCTGGTTCCCTCTTCTGTGATGCTGCTTCTGCAGTCCTGAGGATTTGCTTCCTGTCCCTCAAGCCATGGCACCAGGCAGGCCTGCCTTCCTTCCTCTCCCTTCCCCAGTTTTACCCCTAACAATTGGGTCCCCTATCAGAAGCTGTTTCCTTCCTGTGGTGTCACTTGCCACCTTTTGTGGGTCTCCTTGTGGATGTCCTCAGCATCCTTCTGGGTCTCCACTGAAGGTGCCATCATAGAGGGACCTTGCACTGCCAGAATGGCATATGATTTGTGTAGAGGTACAACTAGGGGGCGTCGCCTCTGGTCCACCACCCGCACCCTCCCAGAACCCACTGTGGTCCAACTGCTCTTCATACTTGGCAACTTCTGAGGCAGTGGTTGTGGCAGTGATGTTCTTTGGGTAGGGGAGGCCTCCTTAGTCCTTGCTAGTTCAGCCTGGAAGTGGGCAACCTCCTCCCTCAGAGCTGACAGTTGCCTGCAAATAGGACAGCAATGCAGTTTCCAGAATGTCTCCCAGAAAACTGCTGCCCCACAGCCAATGCATTGCACCACTCCCCACATGTTCCTCTCCCTTATAATATACAATATGTAATATATAAATATTTTTTTTATTATTATTTGTGGTGTGTACCTACCCTTTATGCACTGTGCTGGGTTAGAAACAGTTAGGAAGATGCTAAATCCTGTCCTCAGACATTTTCAGTTGCACATTGAATTTCCACCCTCCAGTCCAAAACCCGTTATCATCAATCAGGGCATGAGGCAACCCATTAACAATACATCGCTTCTCCACTCAATAAAGGATATCCAAAACATTCACCCCTTCATTTCTAGATAGAACAGTAATCACTTTAGCAGTAGGCCTAGTGATAGGGATGACTACAAAAGGCTTCCAAATAGGGTCAGAGCGGGCAGCATATTACGCAGCCCAAAATTTATCCAATAAAGCAGTCGACCGAAATTAAATATCAAAGTTATGGTCCCCCGAGGTGTGAATGAAATCATACACGTCAGTCGGTTTAATATTCAAAGACTCAATTATCAGTCGTTTACCCACATAATTATGGTCTGGGGGGAGGTCCAGGCCACCTCTATAATAAATCCGAGCTACAAAACGCTTCCTGGCAGGCAAGTCCGAATTTTAAAACAATGAGGCATAGCTGACTGTTTTTTTTGGTGGAACATCCTGTAGGCCTTGTGGCACCGTACCCCTAACTTGACCCAAAACCGGGCCATTGCCCAAAGTAGAAGAAGACTGACCTGCAGGAGGATGGAAAGAGTGCATATAGGAGGTTCGCAGTGCATCCTGTGGAGCGACTAAGTCTGAAGAGGCAACAAAACTAGCCTTCGGTGGGCGAAACCCCAAACAAGCAGCAGAGACTGCAGGAGCAGGATGCGGAGGGCTCTCTCTGACACCCGGAAGTGGATCAACAGCACGGTCCGGCTCCGAAGCAGGAAACCCCTGCTGACAAGGCAGTGCAGAGGGTTCCGGGACCATAGGCGACCCGTCGCCTGACAAAGGAATACGTGGGTCAGGGATCCAGTTGGTGTGGGTTTTAACCCACCCGCTTTCTCTAGAGCCTGCTCCGGGGACCAGGAGGAATTTTGGGCAGAAAAAGGAAAGAACTCGTCCTCCGACAATGAAGCTGACATACGTGCATGGTTGACCGATGAATTCTTCCGGAGAATCAACATTGCTCTTCGCCGTCCCAGGGGTGCGGTGGACTGCAATCTGGGTGCTTCCTTTTCTTCTCATCCTCCACAAGCTAAGCGCAGCAGAGATGGTTGCACCAGCCTCAGATAAGGGCCCCACAGCTTCTGGTAACAAATCAGGAACTTCAGCAGGTAAGGAGACATCTATTCCAGTCATAACATCCATAATAGCAGTATCATTGAGAGCAACACAGGCAGAGACCAACGAGCACTCCACCATCACATCCTCACTCCTCAGAAGTCCAGGACATACTGAGATTGTTCCAGTCATCCCAAGGGGGCCCCCTACTGCAAGAGTTGGGGAATTTTCCCGGTGTCCTGGCCAAATTTTCCTCATTCAATAAAAATACCACCAACAGCTTAATCTGGTTCAAGGTCAGTTGGAATTCATCTGTATCCTCCACCCCAGGTCGTGCCTGAAAATAGGCAGGATTTGTCTAGTGCACTTACCTGGTCAACAAAAACTAAATAAATAAATAACAGTGTTAGCAGAAAAAGATGGTAGGTCCATCTAGTATGCCCAATTATATCCTATCCCACCAACCCTAGAGACCTATTATCTAGATGGAGCTTTTGTGCCTCCCCGAACCCTGCCTTTCTGTTACCTTTCTGAGTAACTATTAAGCCCTTCGCTCTGTCCAGCCGTGCTTGAGCCCATTTATGGTTTTTGTGCCCACTGCCTTTGCTGGTAGGCTGTTCCATGGCTCAACCACTCTCTCTGTAAGATAAAACTTTCTCATGACCCCCTCCCACCAACTTTCATTCATGTCCTTGTATTTTGACTGGCCATTCCTGCCGAATTGTTCCTCACAGTTTACCCTGTCCATTTCTTTCAGGGAACTTGAAAGTCTCTATCATACTTGTTTGTTTATGTATTAATTCATTCAGTCATTCACTTAAACATACTTTACCAGGTAAACAAGCAGAGCCCAGAAGGCTAATTTCCATTTGCGACCTGGGCGTAGGGAGTAGGAAGGTTATAGGTACAGGTAACAAGTTACAAAACATATAGGAATACCATGAGCAGCTGAGAGGAAGCAGCAATTTCCTCGAGCTCCCAGAGAAAATTTTAAAATACTGTTAAAACTTAATCTACTTTTTCAAAGTACTAGAATTGGTTCCAGTGTTTGGACTATCTACAAGTGATAAGATGGGCAAAAACCAAAGGGTCTGAGGCACCAGACAGCAACTTTTCACTCTAAAAAACAGAACAAGGAGGACAGGCCCAATCAGTGTGATGGAGCAGGGACTCTGCTGATATGTTACCAGAGGAGGCCTCGCTGACTTGTACACTTACCACACTCCACCAGCTTGTTAAAACAGTGCAGGACTTGGACAAAAATGTGATACTCTTACCCGAGAGTGTCTGCTTTTGAAACTAAAATGGAGCACTGGGAAGCTATAGTACAGCGCTCGATCCTCTATACTTAAATCGCGGACGCCACTACTAAATTGATAAAGAGAACTTCCATCTCTGTCAAAGGTTGGAGACAGTGGAGAACCAAGCCAGAGAGCGCAACATACGTGTGATTGGGCTGTCGGAGGATGCTGAAGGAGAGGACAGTCTGACCTTTGCCAAATGTTTTGCCAGCTATACAGGATTTGATGAAACTGACTCCCTCTCTCCTGTAAAGGCCTACAGAATTACCCCTAGAAGAGCTGTATCAGATTCCTTGACCCAAGGACCTTCCTAATTGTGTGCACAGGGATCGGGGATAGAGATTGGGCTCTTGTGATTGCCCAGTGCCGCACAGTTTTAAAATATGTCAGTGATGAAACCCTTTTTTTTTTTTTATTTTTCTTCTTTATCCCGTGAGCCCTTATGTCGGTCACCCATCCTGGTCATGGCCCTGGGACTTCCACCTGCCATCCATTGCCGCTTTCTCCCCAGTTACCTCAGCTTACCCGAGGGTGGGGCCGGGCACCGACCCCCATATCCGAGTCATGGATTGTATCTGGTCTGGGAGTGCAGCGATGGTACACCAAAAGCCCCAGGGAGGGCTTCACTGAGACAGAGGGCTCACCCCTCCTGTTACTTTTCTGCTTTTTCCCTCAGAGGTGAGGACGTGCAATGACGCCGCGTCTGCCCCCACTCCCTGTATGAGGCGAGCCCGGTAGCGTGGGTGACTCCTGGCCTCCACCAGGGTCCTTGTTGCGCCGGACACTATCCGCCCTCCACCTGAGAGAGAGCCATCTATGGGATGCTCCATCCTACTCCCCCGGCCAGCCCTCCGACGACCTGGGTCCATTCCTGAACCCGGGTCGCCAGCGTCGCAAGTGGAAATCCAACTGCTGCGCCGGTGGGCTGGCTCAATAATGAAATCTTAATGTTCCCAGTCCAATTGTTTAACACTCGCCAACATTGCAAGGCCTTTGATGGTCTGCGAAGCCGGCAGCACCATCTTAAAGTGCAACACCAGCTTCTTCTGCTGGCCAAACTTTGGCTGATCTGGAATGGCCAACAATATTTATTTAATGAGCCACAGGACACTAACAAGATGGTCCAGAAAATTTAAATGGAACTAGCTGGGGGAGACAAAGCAGAATCCTTGTCTGAAGATGATTGACTGTCTGTTTATGCCTGGTAAAGTAGATTTACGATGTGGGGACTGGATCTGCTATAACCAATGGTGCGCTCCTGAAACGGAGAATGTTGCATGTAGACGGGTTTATTTCAGGACTGCAATTCGGAGTCTGTTTGGTGCTAGTTGCATCTTTTAGGTTAATGTGGGGTTTGAATTATAGCTGGTACGATATTTTTTAATCGGGGACACAGTGTGTGGGAATTCCAAATTAAGGGGTCAAGTTCTATTTTACCTGATCGTGAAATACATTTTAAATAAACAGGAGTACTCTGTGCAAGGGTCCCATACTGTTGCTCTCTCAGCTGTGGGAGTAAATGGGGTCATTTGCTGTTTATAACAACGTCTTACTTAACTTAAGCTGTTGGTTAACTAGGATCTGCAGCTTATCTGTTAGGTAGGAAAATGGGCAGACTAGGTGGGCCAAGCGGTCCTTATCTGCTGTCAAATTCTATGTTTCTATGTTTCTATGTAACTTCTGCTCTAAGAAAGGTATGTTTATTATATGCCAATGTTTAGTCTAGAAGGGGAATGAATATTCAATTTCTCTGGGAAGTTAGGGGATATAATCTAGATATGTATATGTTAAGTCTGCATTGGGGAAATCTGTTAGGCTGTATAGTCGTTTTGGTAATAAGGTAAACCTTTTTGCTCAGCCTGTTAAGATTCCCTGTTGGCCTTCCTGGCTGCATGTGATGGGTGATATTACTTAGTATATGTTTTTATTTGGGAATCCCCCCCATGCTGTACCAACAAGGGGGTGCTGTACACAAGTTCTTAATAAGCTTATATTGTCTGCACTGTAAGACTCTATGTTATCCTCCAATGTAAATTCTTTTTGTAAGTTTTACTTGCAAAATCAATAAATAAATTTTACAAAACATATAGGAATACCTTTTTTCCACAGGTGTTCTTATAAACAGCAGCAGTATGTAACATAAGAATACAATGCAAATGCATTCAAGGTGCAGTATTTATTTATTTATTAATTTATTTAATATTCTTTAGGAATTACAATCTTTGAGTCAAAGACTCATTTACAAAACTCCAGCGTCAAAGGGCAATACAGACATTCAATATACAGTCACAGCATATAAAGGTTACAAGGCAGCAACAGCTTACAGTTTTACAGGTTATTTACAATATTACAGCTTGGTTGTATAATACAGTTAGCAGATAATCTACAGTTTACAGTGGTACACCAATGCACAGGTTTGCAAAAGGAAGTAACAACTTTGAGTCTACTAAGGAGTGGAGAAGCTAACATTGGTAACAAGCATGTGCAGCCAACAAGGCATTGTCAAGAGGTTAAATTTAACAGCCATGGAATACTAGACCTGTTGAGTAAGTAATTAACTGCAGCAGGTAGCATCACTATGGGGCTCAGAGTGGCATAATAAAGTACAGAGGATATAATGGCCGATGGCGACTCAGCAATGGTGTTGACACTGCGAGAAACTACCATAGGTGGAGGAGCAGCGCCAGCCGATGGGCGCTCAGAGGCGGGGTGAAATGGTAGGTTCCTAAACTAGGTGGTGCATTGACAGCATCGTGAGGCAAGTATATGTTCTTTGAGAGCTAGCTTAAAGGGACCTAAATTGGAGATGGAGGAGGCAGGTGCCTTTGGAGACTTACAAAGAAACTCACAGTATCTACCGATCATGTTACAAGCATATCATACAACAGGCATTGTGCCTTGTAGTTGGGAGGAGCTAGTTTGTGGCTTAGCATATAGAGAATAATAGCTATGCAACTGTATTATGGATTCTTTTTATACACCGAGGATGTATGATGACCCATAAACCTCGAGAGCAAAGCTCGAGAGGTTTATGAATCATCACACCAGAGTCAAAGTAAATCATAACACCACAGTTTCATAGACATTTTTTATAATTACTGGTGCAGAGGGAGTTTTTTCTGTTAAAGCTTGAGAAAGTGGAGCAGTACTCACAGAGAGCAAGACACACATATGCACACACACACACACAAGCTATGTCTGTCAGTCTCTGTCTCTTTCTCCATTCTAGACATTATTTTCTTTTTTTCTTATTTGCTTTTTTATGTTCCACTGTGAAGTTCCCCAGGACCACAGTGAGAATAGTCCGTCACCACAGTCCATTTGTGATCAGAGACACTGTCTCCCAAAGCCACAAAGCAAGTCTTAACAACAGCAGGATCAACTGGATGAAGAGTGCTTCCTGACCTCCCTCCTAAGCCTCCCACCTTCCAGCTTAAGACTGTGTCCCTAGTGTTATGGTTGCCACTCAGCTTAAAGAGACTCTTCTTATAGAAACATAGACTTTGACGGCAGATAAGGACCACTTGGCCCACCCAGTCTGCCCATTTCCCTACCTAATGGATAAGCTGCAGATCCTAGTTAACCAACAGCCTACTTCTTCCTACCCCCCCCCCTAGAATTGCCTTATGACTGTCCCATGCATTCTTAAATTCCACCACTGTTTTTGACTCCACAACCTCCTCCAGAAGGCCGTTCCTTGCATCCACAACCCTCTCTGTGAAAAAATACTTCCTTACATTACCTCTGAGCTGCCCCCCCATCTTCTAACTGTGCCCCCTTGTTCTTGCACACCTCTTTTTCTGAAAGATGCTACCCTCTTGGACTTTGCTGATTCCCTTGAGGTACTTGAAGGTTTCTATCATGTCCCCCCCTCCCTCCTTTCCTTGAGGCTATACATCTTAAGTTCTTTAAGCCTCTCTTCGTATGTCTTCTGGTGCAGACCCTGCACCATTTTAGTTGCCCTCCTCTGGACTGCCTCCATCCTGTCTATGTCTTTGCGGAGATTGGGTCTCCAGAATTGCATGCAGTACTCCAGATGGAGTTTCACCAGCTGTCTGTGCAGAGGGATAACAACTTCCTGTTTTCTACTGGTGATGCCTCTCCTTGTGAATCTCAGTATCCCCCCAGCCCTCCTTACTGCCCTCTCACATTGCTTGCCCACCTTTAAGTCATCTGATATGACTACCCCCAGGTCCCTTTCCATTTTTGTTGTTGTTAGTATCTCACCCCCATTGTGTTCTCTTCCCTGGGTTTTGTTTCCCAGGTGCATTACCTTGCACTTCTTAGCACTGAATCTAAGCTGCCATACATTTGACCATTCCTCCAACATTGCAAGTCCTTCTCATCCTTTCCACCCCACCTTGTGCATCAACTCTGTTGCAGATCTTTTGTTCGTCTGCAAAGAGACATACTTTTCCTTCCAGTCCCTCTGCAATGTCACTTATAAAGACATTGAAGAGGACCGGTCCTAGTACTGATCCCTGCGGTACCCCACTAGTAACCCCCCTTTCTTCAGAATGGACTCCATTTACTATTACCCTCTGTGTCCTGTTCTTCAGCCAGTTCTTTACCCAGACTACCATCTTAGGACCCACTCTCAGGCTGGCTAACCTGTATATTAATCTTTTGTGCAGGACTGTGTCAAATGCCTTGCAAAAGTCTAGGTAGGCCATGTCCACAGCCCCTCCCTGGTCTACTACTTTGGTCACCCAGTCAAAGAAATCTATTAGATTGGTCTGACATGACCTTATGTTGTGAATCCATGCTGCTTTGGGTTCTGTGCCCCTCTGGCCTCTAGGTGCTCAACAATTATTTTCTTCAGAAGTGATTCCATCATTTTCCCTATCACTGAGGTTAAATTAACAGGTCTATAGCTTCCTGCTTCTGCCCTGCTCCCACTTTTGTGAAGTGGAATAACATCTACCCTCCTCCAGTCCTCAGGTACCACCCCATCCTCACATGATTATTAAAGAGGTAGTCAGTGGTGTCACTAGTTCTACCCTTAGTTCTTTTAGAATTCTGGGATGAATCCCATCCCTCTTATTTATCCCTTTTTATCTTATTTATCCCTTTCAAGTACTTGAAGGTCCCAATCGTGTCCCCTCTCACTCTCCTATCTTTCAGGGAGTACATGTTCAGTGCCCTCAACCTCTCCTCATATACCTTACCCTGCTGACCTGCTATCATCTTTGTAGCCCTCCTCTGGACCTTCTCCAGCAGGTTAATGTCCTTACTGTTTTCTTCTGGTTTATTATTGTTCAGTTATCCTGAAACCATTTATGGACAGTGGAGAAGTTCTTCTGCAGAGACTCTTCGAAGCAGGGAGCAAATGGTCCAGATGCATAAATAACTGTATCGTCAGCATATATGTGTATGTCAGAGGAGAAGAGAGCTTGTAAGAGATCATTTATGAAAAATGTGAACAATAAAGGGCCCATGACTGAGCCTTGGGGGACCCTGAATGTGACCAGTAAGGGGAGAAATGTGGTTCTGGGTAGCTTGACTGATTGTGCTTTGTTGGTTAGATAGGAGCAGAGACATGTTAAAGAAGGGGGAAGTACTGTCAGAGGCCACCAGTTTTTCCAGGAGTAATTTGCAGTCCTTGCTGTTAAAGACATTGGCAAGGTTGGTAAAGATGACCCCAGTTCCCATGCCCTTGTCCATGTTGGAATGGACAAGTGTCAGTGACCCAGAGGAGAGAGGAGTTGGAGTGGTTAGGGCAGAAGCCGCACTGGTACAGGCTGGAGTAGAAGTTTATGACTTGCCTCTCACTAGCCTCTTGAACATCTTGTAAAGGATTGGTGGGAGGGAAATTGGATGAATGTTGGAGGAACATCTGCAGGACTACGTTGTGGATTAGTACGACTAATGCATGCTTCCAGTTGCGAGGAAGAGAGCTTGCTGCGAGGGACCAGTTAAAAATGAGTGTGATAGAAGCTGCTATGGAATGGGCACCTACGCTCAGGAATTTCTGAGAGATGCCATCATCCCACAGCTTGATGAAGTGTATTCAGCATGGAGGCTCTTTGCAGACTTCGTCTATTGAGATTGCCTGAAGGCAGAAGGTGCCAGATGGGTGAGGTTGTTGAATATAGGTGGGGCAGGTTTGGGGGATTAGAGCCCTTGGAATCTCAGTAAAGTACTTGTACAAATGTTTGGCTATCAGTTTGGAGCTTGAAGTAGCCTGGTCCCTGGCAGAAGATGTTAGGGGTGGGGTGGGGGAGTTGAGCAGGCTATGGATTGATTTCCAAATTTTAGACAGGTCTGAATTTTCAAGCTCAAGCTTGTTTTGGAAACAGGTGACTTTGGCCTTCCTTGTGATCATAGTGCATACGTTATGGAGAGATGTGAAGACATGCCTGCAGGCTGCTTAGGGGGAGCCCTGAAGATTTGTGACTAGTCCAGGCCTTATCTTTGTGTTGGTAACTTTCAATTATTTCTGGGGTAATCTTGGCAAATGGTCGCCTTGAACGCTGAATCTCTTGGCAGCTGCATGCTTATTACGTATTGCAGAGAATGCATCAGTAAAGAGGGCCAATGCTTTATCTGGGTCAGCAGCTGTTAGGCTGGGCGCCCAATCAGACGATATTTGGTCCTGCAAGAATGCATATGCCTTGAACCTTTTTGAAGTTTCTGTCTAGGGTAATCCTGAAAGGAATTTTGACTGTTTTGATCTTACATGGTGGGTCATGCAGTGGCCACTAAATATGTCTGGGAACGTGCCTGTGTCCAGGATTCTGTGTGGGTGAGACAACAGCACTCATTCAATTCTGCTATGGTTGTTGAACTTGGCATTGAATCGGGTGGGAGAAGAGATCAGCTGAGTGAGGTTTAAAGCTTTGATTTTTGAGTGAAAATTGGAGGGAGGTGAGGGGCTAGACGCAGCCAGCCAGTTGACATTGAAGTCCCTTAGCATGATGTGCTCTCTAGTAGGCATGGCATTGAGCAGTTTCTGCAAAATGTTCATTATTGCCTCAGGAGGAAATCTGTGGGAGCAGTATGCACTGGTGATAACAACTGGGATGGAGCCGGCCCGCCGGCGCAGCGGTTGGATTTCCACTTGCGACGCCAGCGACCCGGGTTCGGGAATGAGCCCGGGAGCTGGAGGGCCAGCCAGGGGAGGAAGCTTGAGCGCCCTAAGGGCAGCTCACCTTCTCCGGGGAGGGGATCCAGGGCTCAGTGCATGTCTGACTCGGGTGAGACCCAAGGTACGGCAAGCCCAAGCCAGTGAGAAGGGTGGCGTGCTGGATGTCAGTGCTTAGCGCCTTGACATCAGGGCACACAGCACACCAAGAAACGGGAAAAACATCCTACAGCACCACCGATAGACGGAGCACAACAGTCCCGATCCCCAATGCCCCTACCTGCCCTAGGTGACGGCATCCCGACAAAAACAGGAAGGACCTCGGGGTGTAAGGGCCCCACCTCGTACCCTGCCTGGGGGGCATAACCAAGGCTACATGGGGGATGGACCATGCCAGGCTCCAGGTAAGAGGGCAGGGACTAATAAAGCCATATGTGTGTTTCCTGAAGACTGGGGGCGCTGCGGGTAGGGGGAGATTAAAGAGAAAGTGAAAAAAAAAAAAAAAGATAACAACTGGGATGGAAAAGCATCTAGTAAGTACCCCTGGGATAATCTCATAAGATTTTGATTTGGTCTCTTGAAATGAGTGGAAATGATGATGTTTGCAGGCCGGTATGAGTACTCCTCCTCTTCCTTTGTTGCGGTCCTGCCTGTTGAGTGCTAAAAGGGCACTAAATCATAACTGCGCCTGTATGGACAGCACTGTCAAAAACAGCACCATCCAAACAGCACTGATCATAAAAGTGGCAGGGACACATGCCACAAACAAACACAGCATCACTTATAGCGATCTCAAGTCTGGTTTGCAATCGCTCCCCACCCGTCACTTAAAATAACCATCCCCAAGTCAGAGTTGGATTGCGGAAAAAATAACATTTTGGAGACCAGGATTAGAACCCTGATCTCCATCACCATTCTGGTCCAAGCTGCTCATGCGTTAGCTTCACACCACAGGAGCCGGCTTGAGCTAGCCTCAATTACCCATCCCCTTGTGCCCTCCTCTAGCACCACAGACAGCGACCTGGGGAGCACTTACTACATAGCGCTGTTGTTCCCCCGTCGCTGTCCATGGAAGCGCTGTGTAGACCGCGCTCTTCTGAGAAGCGCTATTATTGTAGTGTTGTTCTGACCGGGTAGGCTAAAGGCGGATGTCAGTGACAACAGAGGTGATGCAGGAGCACGCCATGTTTTAATGAGAATATGGAAGTAACGCCCCTCTCCCTTCTGGCCTCCAGCTATTTTGATTGTGTTTAACATTTAGAGCCTATGTGATTTTAGTGAATAAAGGGGGCAGCCATATTTGTAATGGCAATCAGGAATTTAACAAAAGGCATAGATATTGTTAGTGTGGTGTGTCCAGCACTTTTTTCACCTGTGCATGTGCTAGCTCAACACACAGGTCTTTGTCAGTCAGGATGCAATATTTTCCCTCTTAATTTTAGAATACCCAGTACCGACACTGTAGTGCAGCATGGGATGGGGGGAGGGGTGGTACTGTTAAAGTGCCATCTGTCAGATAAGCTGTTAGACAAAGGTCCCTTTTTTCTAGAGGAAGTCAAACATCTCATGGCACTTATCATAAGAGCAGGGACATTTCAGTTACACTTTGTATCAGTTAACTACAGTGTAAGTGCATTGCAGCTTTATTTATTTATTTGGATTTTCGGAGAGATCTTTGAGCCAGAGACTCTTTCACAGAGGTTCCACATCATACGCACAGACAGGAATAGACAGAATAGTTACATACACAATAGGGATACAGCAATGTGAACATAACAGGCCAAACTAAAACAATAAGTACATCAAGTAGGTTATTAGGTCATAGCCAGAACATGCAAAGAAATAGTTCTGTTGTCAAAGTTGCATGCAACAAACATATAACTGCACTGCAATTACCTTGTTGCATGTAATTAATGATTAGTTACATTGAAATGGACACTTAAAGTATAACCAAAATTTCCCTGGTGTACTGGCCAGCATTCCTTCTGTCAGTAAAACAAATCATGTAACCCACCCCTCAGGCTGCACTTGGAAACTGGCTGTCACCACCCAGTGTGCTTTCCTTGGCAAAATTACAAATAAATAATAAATACATGAAAAGTAAACTTGAAAGCATACCCTATTCCTGACCCGCCTTTCCCTCCCCCCTCCCCAACTCATGCCTACTCCTTGCCACAGTTGTATCCCTCCCATTTCTCTGCACTTTGATTTTTTTTTACCAGTTGCTTGGTTATGATTTCAGAATGTAGAGTGTATTTCTCATTCCTAATACCTACATCTTTAAAATATTGCACTTTTCTCGCACTTTGCCGGTGACCTGGGTTTGGGAACGGACTTGGGTCATCAGGGAGCTGGCATGGGGGGTGGGAGCAGCATTGAGAAGCCTGAAGACAGCTCTCCTCTCTATGGATGGCTACTGCCCCCCTGTAGTCCCCCTGCCACCAGGTGGAGGTACAGGGGTCAGCGGAGGCACAACACACAGTGGGAGGGCACCTCAAGACATGGCGTGTGCGTGCCTCCACATGCGCATGCACATCTGAGGTACGGGGATGGGTTACGGGGAGAAAATAGGAAAAATGCTACAAAAAATATATATATATATATATATATATATATATATAAAATGTTTGCACCTTTGCCAAATTGCACTACAGTTGTATAGGGTTAGCATAGCACCATATCTGTTCTAATGTATTTGCTTGTTGTTCTTCCTCTCCTCTCTTCCCCGAGTCACACCTGTAAATGAGTCATAGCTTAGTGTACCTTTCCTGGTTACCAAATGTAAATAAATAAATAACTAAATAAATACCATTTCCACAGAATTCTGAGATTCTGAGCAGGAATTGCTTATTGTGGCTGCCCAGTGGCGCTGAGGCGCTGGATGCCTCACCTCAAGCCACACAGTGACCCGGGTTCTGGAGCCAACTCGTGTTGTTGGGGTTGGCAGAGGAGGAGAGGATTGAGTGTCTGAGGACTGCTCTCCTCTCCTGGGGAGGGATGAGGTTTGTGTCACCTATACTTGCAACCCCCAGTGGAGACTGGAACTTGCTGCAGCAGGGAACACCTATCAAGGGGGAATGGGGCAGTGGCAGACATCCTGTGTTTGAGTGTGTGAGTCTGCTCATCATGCACCAGACTTCTTTGCATGTCCATGCCCCCCGGGGCTTAAGAAAGCCCCCTCTCCAGCACGCGCCATGATGCCCACAGGCTACCACTCCACTCGGCTGAGCAACGCCCAACGTAGGTCGGGGCAGGGGCTCCAGGGTGATGTTGGTCTCCCTCCCATCTCCCTCCGGGACGGCCCCTCCATAGGGGGCAAGCTACTGCCCTCCCCATTCTGCAGTTGTGGAAGAGGCCTGCTGAGGGAGTGTTGAAAGCCTGCATACAAGGGTTAATAGGGGACAAGGCACCATCCCCGCAGCTAGAGAGGAGACATAAACAGAACTAAAAAAAAATTGCTTATTTGCCAGTTTTTGGATGCAAATTGTAAAATTTTGTTGCAGACACATTTTTTGAAAATAGTGGCAGGGCTGCTCGGACAGAAGTGGGCAGATGCTGACGTAGACACAACTTGCATTTGTGTCCGTATCTGACCCATTTGAAAAGCTGGCCCCTTGCCTCTGAGCTGCTGGTTTGTGCCACATATTGCATCTTTTCTGCACAATCTTAGGGACGGTGGACCACAGTGGGGGTGAACAAAGCATGAGAGATATGGAGGCATGGCAAAGAACTATATTAGTATAGTGATAATTGGGGTGATCAGCTGTGTGTTAGGAAATAATGGCACTGAGTACCATTGACCAAGACCAAGGCAGAGGCCAAGGCCTTGTTCTACGATACCCAGTGCAGTTATTCCCAAGGACTGACCTCCCAGTCCCCTATGATTATTGCTATTATATCAAGGTAAGTTTCAGACACAAGAAAGACAAGATAGTACCCAAGGTCAAAGACTCTGAAAGCTTGTACAGACTCATTGCTCATCTCAACATTCTGAGGGTGTTTATTGAATAATTTGCATAATCCTGGACCATTTATTGAGTACTTTACATATTTCTGGGTGTTTATTGGCCAATTAGCAGATTTCTGAGGCTTTAACTGCTTTCTTCCTTTTTAACAGGACATTCTCACCACACAAAGCCCTGTAAATTAGCGATACGATTGGCTGTATGGGGTTCATCTCTATAAAACATGATGACAATGGGAGGCATCGGAGGTGTATGGGGAAAATAATGGCACTGGGAACAGTAGACAGAGACCGAGGTCAACCTCACCATCTACAGTTCCCATTGCTATTATTTTCAGGACTGACCCTCCAATGCCTCCCATTGTCTTACTTGTAGTGAGGTAGAAAAGTAGGAGACAAAAACTGAAGATTTTAATGTTGGCCAAGAGGTCAATCTCAGGCAGGAAACATTTCAGAGTGCTCTACACTTCAGCTTGTTTAAATGGATTAAAACATAATTTTTGTTGTTACATGAAGATTAAGTTAGTTAATGTACCTTTTTCTTTCTTGCTGTATGTAGTTCTTGCTCTAGGAATGGTAAATCTACTAAATATGTCTTTTTGCTAAATGGATAAACAGCAGTCTGTTATGACTGCATCACACCTGCCTAAGTAAATTCTACCTTTAAAGGACTCTCCTTGGTGATTGAGATGGCTGCATTTTCAGGACATTTCACTAGAAAAGTTGGATACCCTCCTCCCCCACTTTTAAAGATGATGGGTGCTTGAAATATGCATATCAACTGTATGTATAGATATTAGTCCTTGCTATGCCTATTACCCTGTATGAGGAAATGTGTGTATGTTTTTCACACAAAATAATAAACACAAAGTTAAAAAAAAACTGAAGATTTTTAACTTGTTAATTTCTGACAGCTCAAGGAACAGCAAAGATGGACATTTTTTTTATTGTGAGTTTTATGTGTTTTTTCCTGTTTTTCGCCCGCCCCCCAGTCCCAGATGTGCCTGCACACGTGTGGAGGCACACACACACCATGTTCTGAGATGTCTTCCCACCTGTACTGCCACCAGACCTCCATCCACAGTGGAACTATGGGGGGTGGGTGGGAGGACAACCACCCCAGGACAGTAGAGCTGCCGTTAGGTGCTCGATCCTTCTCCACCCCCCACGGCACCCCATGACCTGAGGTCATTCCTGAACCCGGGTCGCCGGCATGGAGATGAAGCCATCTCTGTTTGACAGCTGGGTTTCTGATAGAGTGTTCTTAAGGTGAATGTTAGGTCAGAAACTCATTTGTATGTTCTGATTGCCTCACTGTTCTAATTTGCTTATTTGAAATGCCTTCTGCTTCCCTCTTTACATATTTCAAAGGTATATATTAAGTAGCATATTTGAAATGCATTTTCTCTTTCTCATGTAAGCAATAGGACCTGACAGAGTGTGGGGTACTGGTGGATATTTGCATGTCCATGGGGTGTGAGGAAGCCCAACACTGTAGGTGGCGGGCCTTACAGCCCTGGAATGTGGGTATCCTGCTACCCCACACTCTAAGGTCTTATTGTGCTTAGAAAATGGGTTGGACAAATTTTAAAGAAAAAGCTCTTAAAGATAAACACACACACACACACACACACACACAAATGTAATAAAATATTGTTTAGAAAATGGCAAATTTTCCCTTCACACATGGTTTCTACCTGTCAGTCATTTTCTTTCTATGCATGCAGTAGAAAGTTTCTTTGTCTACAGTGGAACATAGAATTCAATATTCTGCAGTATTCCTCTAACAGAATGCCCCCATTCCAAAGTATGGAATGTTAACATGGAATGCATGAATTCAGAATCCTGCAATATGTCACTGGATTACACTCACACAGACACACATATGCCTCATTATGGAACCAGAGGTGTAATTTTATCTGGGAGGGTTAACAGCAGAATTGCTCTGTCCAACTGGTTAGATCAGGAGGGATTGTTCATGATTATCAAAGAAACATCAGAAATAAACAATCTGAATGGCACTTGATTTATTTAAATTCATTTGTGTGAATAAGAAAGGGATCACGAGTAGAAAAACATTCGATTATTTATGTACCTTTTAATTTAAGGAAGTTATATTTTTAGGGCCTGTCATCAAGGCGCAGGTCAGGACTCATAAGAAAAACCAGGAGCAATAGTAGAATTTGCAAAAAGTGTTTATTAGTACTAGCAGTAACAATAAAAAAAATTGTTCAGAATAACTATTTACAAAAGCAGAATAAACCAAGATCCATCTGAGTTTTCCTTCCATTTCTGTGTGTCCCAAAACACTGCAGCTCTCTCTTATAAGTCTTTGCAACCTTCCTCCTTAACAAGCATCCTGTTTTTTTCTAACATGTTCTTGTAAATTTCAGGCGGGTGCAGCAAGAATGCAATCTCCCAGAACTGAGGCCCCTTCTCCACAGCTTCTGAGAAAGGGCTTAAAAACTGCTCTCAGGTTAACCCATTGAGTTCCCAATAGCTTTTGCAATGATCCCAAACCTCTTACTCTGGTATTACTCTCAGTTATTAAAAGTGGAAGCAGGCACTAGGCCATTGAGACCACTTTCCCCACAATAGGGGAAATTACTTTAACTACCCAGCAGTAGCCTTTCCTCCAATTCCATTTTAAACTGGTTACATGATGTCTGCTCAACTATATACTGTGGCAAAGCGTTCCAAATTACCGCAGCTCTCACGGTAAAATAATATTTCTGCTTGTTGGTAATTGCCTTTGGTATTTTAATTTGCCTGTTATTACATCTTAGTCCATATAATTTATCCAGATATTTTAATCCACTTAGCTTCATGAGGTATTAAACAATAACAACAGATCCCCTCTATCGCGTCTTGTCTGAAAGTCATATAATCCCAATGATTTTACCCTATCTGGATGTGATAAAAATGTTATTTCCGGTATTAATTTAGTCATTCTTCTCTGAAGACTTTCTATCATTTTTTTATCTTTTTCCAAATATAGTGCCCAAAAGGAAACAGCATAATCTGTATGGGGTCTAATATATGATTTGTACAATTTTATAATACATTCTTTATTTCATGTTATAAATGCTTTTTTAATCGCATTAATAATACAATTTCCTGTTTGAATTACTTTGTTATATTGGTTACTCCAGTCAAATTTATTATTTACTATTACTCCTAAATCTTGTTCATAACATCCCATCTTAATTTCATTCCCACATAATATATAGTCAACAATGGGGTTCTTTTTCATATATTTCAGCAGTAATACTATATAATTTCTAAACAAAGGGACACCAATATCAGTTACATTTCCACCTAATGATTTGCATATAATTTTTATACCAGCAGATATGCAAGGGAGAAAAAGACAGAAACAGCAAGAGAAGACTGAGAGGCAGTGAGAGGCACAGAACTGCAAGACTGTCAGGGTGATCAAATCCTAGGTCTCACAGGAAAATTTGGTTGTGCAACCAGACATACAAGAGACAGGAAAGGAAAGAACAGAACAGATCCCTGCATTCAAACTCTCCATAACAACTGGGACAGGTCCTCTTCAACCCTGTCACATACTTCCCAAGAGGGAACCTGTTTTATTAAACAGGTTTCCAAAACTTTCTATTAATTCTCTAATAATATTAGCTCAACTTTCAGAAATTAAGCACATGTGCAGTATCCTTTTCTATAACAGTACAGCAAACAGTAAAGTTCAAACCCATACATTTGTTTTTCAACCTTCAGAACCCTCAATTCCTGATCCATATCTTGACAGAAAATCAGTATTTCTCTTTATCAGATTTGTGTATCACCTTGAATTTAAATGGCTGTAGTGCCAGGTACCACCTTGTGATTCTGGAATTTTATCTTTCATTTGGTTAAGCCAATGGAGAGGATTGTGGTCTGTTATAAGTACGAAGTCACTTAAGGGACTCCATGGCCCATTTTGCTGCTAAACAATCCTTTTCAATGGTGGAGTACCCTTTCTCTCTGTCATGCAACTTCCTACTTATGTACAGAATAGGATGTTCCGTCCAATCTATATTTTGACTCAGGACTGCCCTAGACCTACCTCTGATGCATCTATTTGTAACAAAAATGGTTTCTCAAAGTCTGGGCTTCTTAAAACAGGGGCTGAACATAATGTAGCCTTAATGTCTTGAGAAGCTTCATCACACTCTGGGGTCCATTTCACATTATTTGGGTACTGTTTTTCATTGAGTTCAGTGAGGGAGTAGATGACTCAGCAAGTTGGGAACAAATCTCCGATATAACCAGCTAGCCCTAAAATGACCTGACAATTCTTTGTTTGGGACAGAGCTGTTAGCTACAACTTCTATTTTAGAAATTTCTGGCTTTACTTCTCCATTTCCCCAACACATGGCCCAACTATCTGGCTTCCTGCATGCCTAATGCACATTTGGTAGGATTAATAGTAAGACCTGCATTTTGATAGCTTGGATAATTGCAAGTATGTGTTCCATGTAGCTTTTCCAGTCTGGACTATACACCACATCATCCAGGTATGCAGCACAATAACCAGTGTGAGGTGATAAAATTACATACATGTACCGCTGGAATGTAGCTGGCACACCATGTAAACCAAATGGCATGGTGGTGAACTGACAGAATCCAACAGGAATGGCAAATATAGTTTTGTCTCGGATTCTTTAGCTAAAGGTATTTGTCAGTAACCCTTGGTGAGATTGAGGGTATTGATGTATTGCACTCCCAGTCTGTCCACCAAATCATTTATTCTGGGCATAGGATAACTGTCAAATTCTGACACTTGATTACGTTTCCTAAAATCAAGGCAGATTCTAACACCCCCACCTTTTTTTGTTTACAATTACCATTGGAGATGACCAAGCACTCCTCGGCTCTTCTATGATACCCAGTTCTTTAATTTTTTTGTATTTCCTTAACCACATCCGCTCTTAAACGCTCTGGCAACCTGTATGTCTTTTATCTAATTGGGGGAGCATTCCTTGGCACTATTATGTGCTAGACCCCTTTTGCTTGGCCTGGTACTATGGTAGAAGTACTGTTAAATGTCTTTAGTACATTACGAATTTCTGCAGCTTGCTCTGAGGTTAAGGAAACATTCATCTTTACAGCATCAGCAGTTACAGTTTGTTCCAGTAGTCTAACATAAGCTACATCAATATATTCTTTATCAGTTTCTGGTAAAACTAGCAAAGCAGCTTTTGGCATTTTTTCAACCCATTTCTTGAGGAGGTTGCATGGTATATCTTAATAGGAGTTTTTCTGTCAGGGTCTCAATCTCTGAGTTAACGGTGCCAGTACTGTAATGCCTAAGCACTCCTATAAGGCCCTTGCCATTTCATTAACCATTTATTTTCTGTTGTGGGTAACAGTAGCAAAACCTTTTCACCTGGCTCAAAACCTTTTCTTTTACCCCATGGTATAATATACCTTCTGCTGGTTTGGGGCCTCTTCCTGATTACTATGGGCAATTTCAACATATTTTGCCAGCTTCTTTCTTAGGGCACATATAAGACATTATGGAGGCAGTATAGCACAGTGATTTAAGGCTCTGAGCTGCAAAGCTGGAGACCTGAGTTTGAATCCCATAGCACCCACTTCCATACTGTGTGACCTAGAGCAAGTCACCTAACTTCCTTGTCCTCCCAGGTTGCACCTGTAAACAAGCTTTCAGCTTAGTGTGTCTCTCCTGGTTAAAAAAAAAAGATGTTATGGATTGTTTCTGAGTGGGGTTATCTTCCCACATTTCTTTTATCACATCCAGTGGCCTTCTTGGCTTCCTACCATACATCATTTCAAATGGTGAAAACCCTGTTGATGCCTGTGGCACTTCTCTGTAAGCAAAAAGTACGTTAGGCAAGTATTGGTCCCATTTTTTCTCCTCCCCTTTTACAAACCTTTTTAACATGAGTTTTAGGGTTTGGTTAAAACACTCAACATGACTGTCTGTCTGAGGGTGATAGGGGGAGGTTCTTATAGTGGTGATACCTAGTAGTCTGTACAGCTCCTTAAGTAATGCAGCACCAAAATTACTACCCTGATCAGTAATAATTTCTTTAGGTATGCCCACTCTGCTGAAAATTTTTGCAAGCTCTGCTGCCACTTTTGAAGTTGTGACTCATTGGAACTGCTTCTGGGTATCAAGTAGCATAATCGCATACTTCAGGATAAATCTATTACCTTTTTATTTTTGTCTAAAGGTAACCACATCCATTGCAATTCTCTCAAAAGGCACGTCTATCAAGAGTAGGGGCACCAGGGGCACCTTGTCTTTTCTAGTGGCGGGGCTACTTACTGACACTCCTTAGGGAATTACAAAGGTAGCAACATCTTCATGAATTCCAGGCCAGTAAAATATATACAGCAATTTGGCAAGGGTGCAATCCCTTCTGCAATCCCTCCTTGAGTGACCAGCCATAGGACTATCATATTCTATCTGTAACAATTGTCCTATACTTCTGTGGTATAACCAATTGTTCTGTCTGTTCCTGTATCTGAGGTTTAAGCCAAAACTCTGTACAGTAACCCATCACATTTTTTTAAACATTGGTTCACCATGTTTTGGTTTCACCCCCAGCTGCTTAAAATAACCATGGAGAGAAACATCGTTAGCTTGCTCTGAAACAAAATCACAATCAGTTATCAGTTTAGCTTCAGCATTTTCATATTTTAACCCTTTATGTCCATCAGTCTTTTGTTGCCACTGTTGTTTCAGACGTCTTCTTTCTTTCCTGGACTTCCAGATCTTGAAGCTGTTCTCAAACAAGTCCGAATCAGAGTCACTGAAAGAAAAAGTGTCCCCACCATTTGAGATTTTCTTTGCCTGAGCTCTTGTTACCACTGCTGCTGAAGCTGCACAGTTCAGTTCCTCTGAGATTAACTCAGTAAATCCTGGATAGTCATTTCCAATAATTACGGGTACAGGTAACTTGGGTACTACCCCCACTTTCATTTGGTGTGACACACCCTTAATAGTCAGAGTCACCTGGGTGGTGGGATAGTATTGAGTATCCTCGTGGATGCAGATGACACCAGTACCTGGTCTTTTTGCACAGTGTTTTCGCAGCACTTCCAACATACACTAAGGTCTGTCTGCTTCCTGAATCAATGAGTCCCTTTCAATCTTATCCCCCACCTTCACATCTGTTAAGTACTTGCCCCAATTTGCCAAGGACAAATCTGATCCAGTGCCACTCTCCTTACTACGACAGTTTCTTGCAGTATGGCCTGGCTTGTTACAGTTATAACAAATAAAGTCTTTGGGGGCAGATTTGTTACCCCCACCAAAGTTCGTACAGACTTTGAGTTTAAATGGGAAAAAGGGGGTCTTACCGGTCCTTGGCTGTTACCTTGCTGATGCGTGGTCTGTCCAGCCATCTGATAGTCCTTGGCCAAAGAAACAGCCTTTTCCCCTTTCTGATTGATGTTCTTTCACTCAAAGCTGCACATCTGTAGGCAGGATGTTGATGAATTGCTCCATTGCAAATGTATCGATGAGCTGTGGGACTGTTTTGCTCTCTGGCTGGAGTCATTTAATAAGGAGCCCTCTGGAGTCTGGTGAAGGCTTCTCGAGGATTGTCGAATCGTTGTACTTCAGGGACCAGAATCTTTGCCTGTAGGTCTCTCCTGAGTTGTAAGTATCTTTCAGAATTTCTTTTTGACAAGATCACAGTTTTCCGACTGTGCAGTGTCCATGTGCTGTAGGCAAGTTGGGCTTACCTGTCAGGTAGGATACCAGTCTGACTGTCCATTGCTGCTTTGGCCATTGGTAGCTGTGACAACTCTTTCAAAAGTTGTCAGGTATGCCTCGATATCATCCGAGGGGACACAACTTTGTAAGTTTAAAGTATTTTTAAGTTGCTTGTACCTTGTTGCTCTGCTGGACCAGTGCCAGATGCTTCTGCTTTGATAGCTGGCAAGGTGTCCAGCCAATGCTGCTCCTGTCGCTGCATCTCTTCTTTTCCTTGTTGCTCCTCACGCTGCATCTCTTCTCTACTCTGTTTCTCTGTCTCTTTTTATTGTATAGCCCACCATTTGAAAAAGTCCATCATGCTTTCAGGTTCTGTCACTACCTGTTATTTTTCCATAACTTGTGCTAGCTGTACAATCTCATCTTGGACTTCTGTCTCTGCTAGTTTGGTTGCCATTCTCCTGGTAACCACTCCTGGACTTGCTGCTGCAGAATTCATACGTTTCTTTATGCTTCCTGGTACTAGGTCCAGCACCACGCACAAAACTCCTGGCTTGGAGTATGCATGGCATAAATCTCACTTAGGCTGACACCATCTGTTGCTGTGGTACAGGTCAGGAAGCATAGGAAAAACCCGAGCAGTTGTAGAATTCACAAAAAGTGTTTATTAGTACTAGCAGTAACATAAAAAAAAATAAGATTGTTCAGAATAACTATTTACAAAGGTAGAATAAACAGAGAGCTTTCCTTCAATCTCTGTGTCTCCCAAAACACTGCAGCTGTCTCTTATACGTCTTGGCAACTCCCCTCCTTAACAAGCATAGTGTTTTTTTCTAACATGTTTTTATAAATTTCAGGCAGGTGCAGCAAGAACACAATGTCCCAGAACTGAGGTGCCTTCTCCACAGCTTCTGAAAAAGGGATTAAAAACTGAGATTAACCCCTTGAGTTCCCAATAGTTTTTTGCAGTAATCCCAAATTATAATTATATACATTTCAACAGTAACACTGTATAATTTCTAAACAAAGGGACCCCAAAATCAGTTATATTTCCACTTAATGATTTGTACTTATCACATTTGTATGCCTCACATTGTCATATTGTACTGTCCCCAGGGCGATCTGTAATCGAGCGGTACTCCACTCAGTATGCCTTCCTGGTAAAACTCTTACATAAATAAAATATATTTTATACCAGAAAATATGCAAGGGAGGAAAGACAAGCAGTAAGGGAAAGGTTGAGAGACAGTGAGAGGCAGAGGATTGCGAGACTTTCGGGGTGATCAAATCCTAGGTCTCTCAGGAAAATTTAGTTGCGCAACCAGACATACAAAAGACAGGAAGTGAAAGAACAGAACAGATCCCTGCATTCAAACTCTCCATAACAACTGGGACAGGGTCCTATTCAAGCCTGTCACCGGGCCTAGTTGAAGATTTTTATGTAAGAGTAAAGGTGGCAGCCATATTTGTGATGGAAATCACGAATAAGTGAAGTGGCTCATGAATTCTTCATGTGATTTGTCCAAATTCCAGATGACATGTTGGACCTTGTTCTTTTTTTTTTTTAACTCTCTTTATGTTCCCCCTTCTTTCTGGTTTACCTGGACTCTCTCCAGTGTAGTCACAAGGCGTGGCCGGATCCCATCCACCTGAAGCCCCCCAGTCTTGCCCTCCAGTATGGGCCCATCTCCACTTCACACCTACTAATCACCCGACCCCTCCTCCCAGCTCTGAGCCACCCAGGGTGGGACCACTGACTCCTCCTGGAGCTCTGTCTACAATCTAGTGGAGCAAACAGGGCATGGAAAGAGTACTGGAAGCAGACTGGAAAGACCCAGCATTGGGTGTGGGAGCTGTCCACCCCACCTTTGCCTACCAGGAGCCAGGGCTTTTCCATTTTGTCCCTCCCCTTGAGCAGACATGCAATGCATTCCAGCCGCGTGTGTGCTCCCCATGCGTGCAAACATGGATGCCGCTGCAACCAGTCCCCTTGGCTGGATCCCAAAAGCTGCTGTACCCCCTGTCTCCACTGGGAGTCTTCCAATCAAGGGATCAAAGTACCCCTCTCTCCCTCTCAGGACAGGAGAGCAGTCTTCGGATGCTCAATTCTCTCCTCCCGTCGACCCCTGGCTCCCAAACTCGCTCCTGAACTCGGATCACCAGTGTGGGGCAAGGTGCAGTGATGCCTCAGCCCTCAGTGCCACCGGGTCTGGACCTTGTTCTTTACATGGGGGTATTGGCACACAACAGCCAATCAGAATACAGCATTTAACTTGGCAATGTTCTAACTTATTTATTTGGCATTGTCACTGCACAATGCCATGTAAGTAAGCAATCTGATTGGCTAGTGTAATATTTATTTATTTACAAATTGGTAACTGGGAGATGAACACTCAGCTAAGGTTCGTTTCTAGGTGCACCCTAGGGGGAAGAGGAGTACATTAGTACAACAAACACAGCATCACTGATGAGGTATAAAATAAAGTGCATAACAGTGTACAACTAACAGGATAAAAGTACAGTGACAATGGTAGAACCGTGAGGTAGAACATTGATAGCATTTATGTCCAATATATAGAATAGTGTATGGGTGACCATACACAACAAGGCAATGTTTCCATCGGTGATGTGATGATGTCGCCCAGACCTTGAGGCTGAGCTCGAAGGTCCATTTATCATCATCACATCCTAAGACTCTGAACAAAGTCTTGTTGTAAGTCTGGTCCATATCTATTTTTATATAGTATATGGTTCCCAGAAATGTCTAAATGTAATTTACCTACAAGGCTTCATACCTTGTGTTCACACTGCCGCTTGCTCTCTGTCATTGCTGCAGTCCTGTTCTGCTTCCTTTTCTCTGATGATCTTGGTCCTCGCTACGGTTCCACTCTGCCCCTGACCTGATATTTGAAAGCACCGGTGATTTAAAAAAAAAAGAAGAAAAGTGCCAAACTGATAGTTTGGACACACGGAGCCAACAGTGGCATTTCGTGTCCAAACTGTCTTAGTGAACAGCTCACTCCTATGCTCGTTAAGTGGTGCCGCCATTTTAGCCTGTTTGTTTTTTGAACACAGAGCTGTTTTAGCCAATCAGGTAACAGCTCAAGGGGGAAAGTTGTTGTAGTAGCGTCATGGTGTCAGAATGATACTACAACAACTTTTCTTGACCTCTGAACTGTCCTACAACAGCTTTTGGAAAGCCACCACTCTTTGTCCACAATAAGCCCGAACTGCATACTATAATGCATCCAAAGCGGTGCAGGTGGGAAAATAAACTGGAATAACTCTGGGTGGAGTCTAGTTCAGGCAGCGGCAGTGCACAAGTGACAGCAAATCTAGAACACAGGTATAGCAGGGCTTGGCAGAGGTAGGGGTCAGGTGGAGGACTGGCAGAAGCAGGATGTGGCAGGGTGAACTTTTAGCTGAGTTTAAAGGAGCAGGGAGAGACAGAGACTGGAAGGAGCAAGTTCAGAGGAGGGAAGGGGCAACAGGAGAAAGCAGACTGTTCAGCAGAAAAATGCAGGTGGGAAGAGGAGAAGGTGCGAGAGTCCCTGGAGTGAAGGGAGAGGAGGCAGAGGGATGGGAGAGGGCAGTAAGGAGAGGTATGGAGGAAGGAACCTGAAACAGTATTTGAAGATGAAGGATGCATAGTGGGACTGGCGATGTGAGGGGAGGGGAGGGGGCGATAGATAGGGAAGAGTAAAAGGAGCAGTGGTGAGTTAGAGAGGGAGAGTTAGTAGTGAAGCAACAAAAAGTTACAGAGGGTGTCCAGTCTGGTGAGGGAAGGGGAGGGGGCAGTGCTATAGACCACATCCACATAGTGAAACACCAGGGGCTCGACACTCAAAAGTTTGCTTGGGGGCTAACGTGTCTTTGCCCGCGCAAACTGGGGTTTGTGCTGGAGCCCTGTATTCAAAAGGGCTGTTTCGCAGGCAAAACACAGAAACACAGAAGTTGTTGGCAGATAAAGACCCCTTTGGCCCATCCAGTCCACTAATTTTCCCTGCCTACTGTGCCACCCGCAGCCCTTGTACAATCTGTGGTCATCCCCACCCCTTGAGTTCCTTCCTAGGTCCCCTTGTAGTGCCTTGTAGTGGTTTAAGGCTCTGAGCTGCAAACCTGGAGACCTGGGTTTGAATCCCACAGCCCCTACTTGCATACTGTGTGACCCTGAGCAAGACACTTAACTTCCCTGTGCTCCCAGATCGCACCTGGAATCAAGCTCCAGATTAGTGTGCCTATCCTGGTTAAACAATTTCCCTTTTCCCCCTTGTATCTGTTCCATGCATGCTTGAATCCTGTGACTGTTTGGCACCTACCACCTCCACTGGAGGCCTTTTCTGGCAACCACCATGCTCTAAGCCTACCCCTCCAGTTTCATAGTGTGATCCCTTGTCCTCGTGTCTGTCTGTGGAAAATGCAACCTTCCTGTACCTTATTGATACCTATTATGTATTTGAATGTTTCTATCGTATTCTCCTTTCCTTCTTTCCTCCAGTGAGTACATATTGAATTCTCTTAGTCCCTCCTTATTGGACTTTTGATGCAGTCCTACCATTTTGGGTGCTCACCTCTGTATGCTTCCACCCTATCCCTGTCCTTCCTGAGGTGTGGCAACACTACCTCCTTTTTCTACTGGTGATACCCTCCTATGCACCCAGCATTCTACTAGCCTTTCCCACTGCCTTTTCACTCTGCTTGGCTACCTTCAGAAATATCCAAACCCATTTAACTTACCCCACATTACCCTGGAACAGAATGAGGCCATATGTGCACCAGTCAGAGCACAGAAAATGAATTTAGTCATTAAAATAATACGACACATAAATGCTTGCGATCGGATGGATTACTCGCAGAATTTTATAAGTGTTTTAAAAAGGAGACAATACCTCTTTTGCGGCCGGCTTACAAAGAGGCATTTAATGAAGGGGATAGGCCCTCACCCCGGAATCAGGCAGTTATATCCGTGATACCCAAGCCTGAAAAGGACCCCATCCTATGCACCTCCTACTGCCCAGTTTCTACCCTAAACATAGACTTTAAGTTCCTGACTTCAATATTAACTAAACTTTTCAAGTGCATTATCCCGAAGGTAGTCAGCTAGGATCAGATTAATTTTGTGACGGGACGTTAGGTGGCAGACATCATACGTACATTACACATCACAGACACATGAAACAGGCTAAAATACTGGTCACTGTAATGAGTATGGATGCAAAGATAGGGTCTTGTCAGGTCAATTGATCATACTTGTACAGGGCCCTTGCCATGCTTGGATTGTAGCAGTAGTTTGCTCAACAAACACAGACACTATACAGGAACCACAGGTCTTTGTTAGAGAAAATGGATGTCTATCATAGAGCTTTAACTTAGGCTGGGGCACCAGACAGGGATGTCCCATTCCCTCTGTATTATTCGCCCTATACACTGATCCACTGGCCAGCAGATCAGAAGGGACCAAGAGGTACGAGAGCCATGAGGGGACATACACAAATACAAAATTGTACCATATGCAGATGATATTCTCCTCTGCCTTACAGAACCAGAAGTTTCCTTACTCCGGGTGATGGCCTTGGTGGACAAATTTTCTAACCTGGCAGGGTATACGTTTAATGCCAGTATAATGTAGGTGCTCACTCTGGTCTATACTTCCTCCCAGGACCTACAAACCCATTTTCCTATCAAATTGGGCCTGGTAACAGGGGTTGGGGGGGCCTGGTAACAGGGGTTGGGCTGTGGCAGACATCCTGCGGGTGAGTGCAGTAGTGTGCTCACCGCACACTGGAAGTCATTGCATGTCCACACCCCAGGGGTTTACAAGTTCAAAATCCCCTCACGATGTGCAGGATGATGCCTACGATGGGTGACCTCCCCCCAGCCAAACAAAGCCCAGAATCAGTCAGGGTGCAGGGGCCAAGGGTGATGCAGTCTCTCCCCTTGGTCTGTCCCCTGCCCGGGGGGGGGGCCCTCCATGAGGGGTAAGCCCGCAGTCCTCCTGACTCTGTATCCCTGGCACAGGCTGACTGGTGAGATAGTTGAGCACCTCGTCACAAGGCTGATCAGGTAGTAACCCCCTGCCGTACTGAGGAGCAAAAATAGAGTTAAAAAAAAAGTAAGAGATTTGAAGCATAAATTAGACTTACAGTTTTGTCATGCTTCAGGAAATTTTATTTATTCATTCATTCTTGGATAACAATACCTTTGAGCACATAACAGCTCTTTTACAAAGGTTCCACGTCAGTGGGAAGGGTGACAGACATACAACGAATGGTGGAACATAAAATTTTGACAAGAAAGTATTTAAAATGACAATATGACATTAACATTGCAACTAAGATTAAAACTATGAATCGGCAGGAAATCAAAAATAACCTAATAAAAGGAGGCAGCCCAAGGTGCTTTGTCAAATAGGTATAGGTAGATTTGGGTGAACAGAAGTTCAGGTAAGTGAAGACAAACAGTGGAAAGAAGATGGAGGGTGAGATGGGTGAGGTGAAAGAAGGATCGGGGAAGGGGGCAGGAAATAGGGCAGAGCGGTTAGGGTGAAAGTGATCATTTGCAGAGAAAGGGGAAGAAGTAGGTACACAAGGATGTGTCAATACTGCTGAGGTAGTACCATGTCAGTTGAAGCAGTCACAGGAGCTGTTAGCTGTAAGATGCTGATGAAGAGTGCATTTAAATGGTCCCAGTTTTGGTAAGGAAGCAGTATCACTGGGCAGTGCATTAAACCACAGTGGTGCTCTATGTAACCCTAGGTGGCACTATCCCAGGACTATTACCCTGCCTCGTGGCTAGTTGCAGGTTAGGGGCCTGGTACTCAAGCGGGTGCCTCCACCCGGAGGTCAAGTTGCTAGTGGTCAAGCTAACCTGGGCACAGCCCTCCGGGACACTGTAACCCCTCTTTCCCTTCTAGTGGCTAAACAATTAAGCAATAAGGCACGACAAGGTGTGTGTTATCGTGTAATGCGTCAGTCCTGGGTGGGTTGAAGCACCAGGCCGAGTGCTCCACACCCCAGACGGACATTATTTTACAATAACACACAACTTAGAGTGCCTTATTGCACTATACAATGGCTCAATGTTATATGAAATAAACAAAACATTAAAAATGTTTTAGCAGATTTTTGTGTTTTGAAGAGAAACAAGTGGCAATGTGCTCATGTAAATTCATACAGTGATGTTATTATGTAATAACATCACTGTCTTTACCCACTGACCAATCAGAATACAGGAAATTTCCTTGCCATTGTATAATATTCAATAATCACTTTCCCAATTACCCTTATTCACCATGCAATTACCCACACTGTTTGCACTTACCATCAGGGCTGGTTCCTCTAGCTCAACCTTGAGACCCCTGTAAAACAAGGTTATGCACAGCAAATAGCAACAGTACAGTACTTTTGTCACAAACTAGAACCACAGTCAGGTTAAATGCAAAAAGAGTTAGATCTGATTTATTCAGGGGACTTGAACAAAGGAGGGGCGTAATCAGGATGATTTGCTCAAAGGCTATATCAATCAGGCAGTTATGCATGCAGTTCAAAGTCCCTACACAGTCACACACTCTGGGTACCCAGGTAGGAAAACGGTGGGCTAGCCAGGAACATTGCCCGGGGTAGGCCTGCATTGCAGCTGGTTGGGGCCCTGTGATGGAAGAAAGCAACATGCACAATGCACACTATTTGTAATCCAGAGCCAGAGGGCTCAGTTCGCGACAGAAAAGACAACAAAGCAATCAGATGACAACACTTTAGATTTCGCTGTTGCAGGTAGCTACCCTGATGTTTACTCATGATACCCAATACAGGACACAGGCAGGATGAAATCAAGACAGCAGGTTGTTGAACTGGAGAGCTAGGAGAAGAAGGGCCCACACAAATCACGGAGGCGTCATTCCTCTTCAAAGCATGAGTAGGGGGCTGATCCCCAGGTAGGTCTCTCGTCGATGGCTTTCTCTGTGCAGTGGGTAGTCTGGCTGGGCCAGTGTGGCAAGGCCCTGGCCCAACGGAGATGAATACGGGTTCAGTTTGTGGGAGCTGGATGCAGCCTCCAGCAAGCAGAACACAGTTCAGCACACAGTGGGGAACCAAATCACGATCCACCTAACAGCACACAGCACATTTACATGTAAGAAATTCTGTACCAGGCAAATTGCTATCCAGTCGCAATTAAGAGTCTCTGCACAACCTGGAGTTCAGAAATGGAAATCCTGCCAGGTGGATCGCATTCAGCAAATCTTTGGTATTCTTCAGGTTAAAGCCTGGTCACAGTCCAGTGGCTTAAATCATTCTCACAACTTCAGTTCAGTCGAATCAACTCTATTTGCCTTCTCAGGGACAGCAGGCAGGCCAAAACTCAGCCCTGTCACAGTTCTCGGCGAATCCATGCAGGATTGCTGCTCGACTATCTCGAGCTGTTACTCCTTCACTTCCCAACTCAGATCTGAACTGAAACTGCAAGCAGTCTGGGACTTTCCCCAGGATCCAAAAGGTTTGGTTGGCTGATTCCTCTGTCAGTCACAACAAGGGCTCCCCCTCCAGGTTCATTTAGGCACCAAAAACCCAAAACTACAATTCCTACAGAATTTTGCTCCCACAAAGCTCCTGGGGACAGACTCCATTTTAGAGTCTCCAAAGGTACTGATTGGCCCATTTTAGCAGTCCAGGACCAAGATGGTGGCGATAAACAGAAATGTCCATGCTGCAAAGAAGGCAGGTTAGACAAACTGCAATATTAGTACTATTCTAATAAATGATCAGCACACAAGTACATCTTCTAACAGAGCTCCCTCTGCACTAATAGCTATGGCAGAATGGAGCGATTATTTGGCAGCCCAGGCGGGACTCGAGCATAGAAACACTCGGCCCCCTCCCAGATTAATTATGACTGCAATCCAGGCAGCTCTTAAAGAGACAGTACACAGAGGCTATACAGGCACTCTCTGGCAATATATTTAAACTGCTAAAATGCAGAACACCAGCCTGGCAGTGAGCATTTAGGCAAGCTCAAGAAAGACTTTTGGAACTCCCATTTGTGGGGTTACATCTATATGCAACCATTGCTGCCCTTGTGTAGTCGGGCATCTTGGGACAGAGAAGAGTTGGTTGACTGAGCTAGGCCTGTGCTGGGAGCTGCAGAGCGGTTCAGTATATTTGTAACACCAGAAGGCAGGAGCCCAAGAAGTGCCTTTTAGTTAGCAAGTGGATTTGATAGTGAATCCTTCCATTTAGCTGAAGTCAATCTGCTTGAGCATACAGTTCACATGTGTACGTAAATGCCTGCTCCAGTAAGAAGTCAGCATGCTTTATTGCATACCCCTCATCCCCTCAGCATTAAAATCATAGCACTGGCTGTCAAAAATCATAGCAAAGGGCCAGAATGTGTAGCACTTTCTTATGTTAAACAATAATATGTCTATAAATAATGGGCCCCACGTAGTTGATGATAAGGAATGATTCCAGCAACCTGTTCAATGATTTAATATTTTTGTGTCCAGAAATAGCTCTAACACTATGGGAAACAGTAAACCTATGTAGCAGTGGTAAATTAAGTGTGAAAAATCATAGCGCTATTGGAAATTCATAGCAGTTGGAGAGGTATGCTTTATTGAGTACCACTGATATTCTGCCGAGGGTAGTGGTGGAAGCTGAGCCATAGATAACCAGAAATGCTTTCCACACTAAACCAGATAGTGTCACATGCGTTTTTAGATGATATTACAGGTTTTTTAAGGTGTGTCCCTGATTTTGGTAATTTGGCCCTTTATTTTTTTTTTCAACAATACCCCATTTGACAAGCAGATGAGAGGGCATGCTTGCAGACTTAATCAGGATTCATATGCTTGTACTTTGTACCATGTTATCTGTTGTATCTTGATGTGGATTATTTGTAAACGAGTCTCTAACTCAAATAGGGTTACCACCTCTTAAGAAGCCCAAAGTGGACATTCCTTGCTGAAACGTGATTTTTCGCAGGACAGTATGTAACCTTGACTAGTGCAACAGACTTGTTTTCTCTACAGAATCAGAATTAAGGCTAAGTATTGTAGTTTCTTGGTTGCTTCTATGGTTTCATATCATTGTAATATATTTTAACTAAGGTATTATGGTTTTCTGCAACATTTAGTGGAAAGTTAGAAAATATTTTTCTACTGTAAACTCAGGACATGTAGTATTTTCATGTTTTTTTGCAGGACACAGCTGCCCAAATCAGGACTATCCTGCGAAACTCCGGACAGGTGGTAACCCTAAACTCAAAGGGTTGTAATTCCGATACCATTTTAAAATAAATAAACTCAGCCATTCAGTAGCTGTGATAAGGTGCGCGCTAGGACCCCAGGAATCACCGCCGGGCTCACGTGATAGATTCCTTTAAGTGAACTCGGGGAGGCGGGGTTATCTTCAGTGACGAGGGAATCGGAGTTGCTAGAGGACGTATTGTGGCTGTAAGCAGTAACTACCTTTGGGCGTGAGTTTGGCTACGGTTTCGGTCCCTGCTTCTTACCTGCTTGCTGTGGATAATGAGAGATGATGGCGAAGCGAGGCGATGATGCGGCGGGGCAAGTGGGTCCGGCTGCGGGGTCGGTTACTGCACACCGACTCCCGGCTGCTGCGGCAGCAGAAGACCTGGGGCCGGTAGTTAGTGGTACTGTGGAGGACGTGGGCAGCGGCGGCTCTAGTAGCAGTTGTGGCGGTGCGGATCCTGGGCGGGAGGACGAGTTGTCTCTGGATGAGATTTTAAAGCTTTATAACCAGCCGATCAACGAAGAGCAGGCTTGGGCTGTGTGCTATCAATGCTGTTGCGCCCTGGTGAAGCGGGAGCGCAGCCCGTACTCGAGGCATCCGCCGAAGTAGCAACAACCGGCGGATCGGGGCAGCATCAGAGTTCGAATCCGCAGGGATGGCACCGTGTCAGTGTCCGAGTCACCGCCTCCTTTGAAAGGTAAAAGAAAAACCGCCAGCATGGCATATCTGTTGCCGGTTCATCCCTCTATCTGTATCATGGTTATATAAATGTTACTTGGGGGCATAATGTCTGGCATGTATATAAGGTATTCTAAGTGTATTTTGTATGTTTACCACACCTCATGACTGGGCTGGCTAAAGGTTTACCCAGTCACCTTCCTGGTTAAAACATATGTCTGACTCTAATTGATGGGATTCTCCTCTGCCAAGTACGGGTACGTGAGTTATGGATATCTTCTGTTTTTCTCCGTGTATTTCGGATTTGAGTGGTCCGCAAGACCCCTCAGTATGTGTCCGTGGTTTGTGAAGTACACAGCTGTCACATCTGATATGGCAGCCTATTTTTATTTATTTATTTTTTTGGTTGGGGATAACGCACCGAATTGTCCCCGTGATGATCATCGTATACACCCACTGGGAGCTGAGTGCTCATTAACATGAGCGCCCTTCACATCGCATGATTCGCATTCATAAAATACAGATTGAAAAGACCCAGATACGTGGAAGGAAACCTCCAGTACCCATGTGTTTGTAGTACAGATGTGAACAAACTTTTCGTGGTATTTGTAAATGGTGGTCCTGTCAATCTAGATAGACGAGCATGATTGAGGTGGGCAGCGGGCAAATCATAAACTATCTACTGATATCAGTCCCTTATGTATCTTGGGTTTCTGCTCACACTACACGAGAGGGCCGCATCATCCACCTGAATTATTGGGATCCTAACGAGTGGTGCTGTTGTACTGCAGTTACTTCTCCCGACAAAAGAGCTGTGTCTTCTTTTACCGAAGCTCAAATCAGACGGCTGATCGCGACGATGCTGAAACTGGAAGGCATTAATGAAGCCACGTATTTCTATATTTGAAATTATCATAGCCAGCAAAACCCCATAAGATTCAGCATCTTATTTTCCGGGGGGTCTCTGGGAGGACAGCATAGCCCAGTAGGAATACTTATTCACCAGGTAAAAATGTAAATATACGAAGCAGACAATTCTCTGTCAAGCTAAGTATTTGCATTCATACCAGTAATCAAAACAGGCGGATAAAGTGGGATCTAAGCAAAGGGCATACGCACTGCCATGAAAGATGGTCACGGTCGGGGAGAGGGGGATACACTGGGCCAAAACTAATCGGCAAAACATGGACCATGAACGAGGCAGTTAGTGTTGCTCATATAGAGAAGGTGTGAGTTGTTGCTGCTGCTGCTGCTAAGGATGCTAGGCGTTAGGTCTGCGCGGAGGTGACACATGAGCTGTTTAATTCAAGGTTAGTCATTCAGTAAAATTGCAGATTAACTTGGCGTGTGGCGTATCCCATTGATTTTCAGGGAAACACTTAGCCCATACTTGTCTGTGCAGGTCTTATTAGTTCCAAACCGTGAGTCGATTGCCAAGCTCTGCTTTCGCACTCTGATACATACTGACTGCATTAAACACTAGAATGCAACATTGCAGACATGCTGCGTCCCGAAAGGAAGAGGCGCTCGCCTTGGACAAAAGGAATCTGCTGTTGGGAAGTGCTGCTCAGTGAACAGGTGGCTTTGCTTGAGAGTGTTGCTGTAAACTGCAGCCTTTCAGACTCTACAGAATCGTCACACAAGGGCTGCAGTCATCTGTTTGGGACTTGCAGAATGACTGATTTGGATTTAAAAAAAAAAAAAATGCTCCTGCGTACATATAGTGTGTGTGCTTAATATAGTAACTCATTGTACAATATTTACAGTATTTATTAGTCGGTCTCCACGTGAAGAGATTGCAGATTTAACGGTTTGAATTGGTAGCATAAATGGAAGTATTGGGCATCCATTTCTGTAAACAAAGGAGGCCTGTTTGTCTGTCTGTGGGTGTTCCAGTGAGGGAGTCTTAAAGGAATTGGCATCTCATTGTTGAATTCATTCTTCCTTTGTTTGACAGAGGGGCCGACTAATAAGAGAACGAATTTGGTTTTAATTAAAAAAAAACAACAAAAAAAACAAACAAAAAAACAGAAGGATAATTTCGGATACCTCTGGTGTGTTACTGAAAGCAGAAAATCTACCCATCAGTGAAGAATAATGCATGCCACCAGCTCTATAGCGGTCTTTCTTTACTGTTTGTATGTATGATCTGTGGTATTTTGACACATTAAACATGTATGTTTAAATCTAATTTATGTAAACTCATTTTCCAGATTAGCAAGCATAGCACTGGAAGGCTGGTTTCCAGTTGCAGGCTGAGGGGAGTGCTGGAGGAATTTACAGAAGCAGGTAACCATAGGCAGTTAAGACAGCATAGGGAACACGTTGCAAAAATAAAACCAGCACAGATGACACTATTCAAGAATCAAGTCACCGAATTTACAGTATTTACAGCTTACAGTAATACACTCAGACACCCAAACTTCACTGCTTTTTTTTTGAGTTTCTATTGTTATTATTTAGTTGTTGCTTTGCTTCAGGGGGATTGAAAACACTCCTCTTCCTGACTGCCAGTGCTGCTCTGTGTGTATATGGTGCTGCAGCAACCTTTTGATGCCTTCATCTGGGGGAACACTGGGTAGAAAGCTTCCTAGTGAGAACAGCTGGGCAGCAGGGCTTCAGTCTTATTACTGATTTCTGTTCCCAGTTGAACAGGACAGGCACAGATTTCATATTTCATTAAACATCTTCAGTTCCTTCCACAGCCATGATTCCTACTGGTGGTGGAAGTCTACAGATCTGTGTTTTGTTTTATCCTGTCCTGAGGTCCATGGGCAATCTTGAAAAATTTCAAGGTTCTTTTTCTTTTTTTTTTCTCTCTACTTCCTTCTGAATCCAACTCTGTCATTAGTGCACAGTGAGCCTGACAGCAAACTCTCAAAGGGCCAGGAACTGCAAGGCATTATTTAATAGTAGGTCTTGCCTTTGAGAATACTCATATACTGAATTCTGACTCCTCATTGGACTGCACACTGACTACAATAATGATGTCTTACTGCAGAGCCCTGTACATGAAGCATCATTTTAACTGGCAGCTGAGGTGTTTGATACAGACATAGTATGACGTCTGAGTGCTGACGAATGCCTCTGCTTTCTGCTGTGTGGGGAGAATTCTCCCCGTGTTGCTTTGCTTGGCTAAGTGCATTTAGTGAAAGGTGGGATGTGATGGTAACTGCCCTTTTATTTTTTTGCTTGCTCATTCATCAACAGACCTTTGAACAAAAGTAACGATTACATTTTCATAAGTTTCGTAAGTGTGAGTTCAAGACAGTAGCGTTTGCCAATATTGTCTTGCCATCCAGTACAACTTGGATGGTATTTATTTAATATAATGTTGGTCTAATCTGTCTTTTAAATGTGTTAATTGTATTACTTTCTATAATTTTTTCTGGTAACTTATTCCGTTTATTCACAACTCTCTGATTAAACCGACATCCTTGCTTGTTAGTCTTATAGATTTTGTGAGTTTTAGAAACTGAGGGCCCAGTCTTTAAACTGGGCTCCCCCTCAAAATTATACCTAATTTTAAAGCAGTCCAACATTTTCCTACAGTCACAGTGCAGAAACATAGTACCTATTATTTGGTGTGCAGATGCCGCCATGCATAGATTACCCAGCATTTGTTCTACTCCTGCTGTCTTCTGTGCCTCACTTATGTTTCTGACAGACTGCCACTCTGCTGCTCACTTTAGCTCGTAATCTAGTTTGATAAATGGTTTAAACAAAATAATGCCTCAAAATGTTTCCACCATTGTGAACTTGAGAGCCACCACGATAACACACCTTTGCAGCATATAATGTCTTGTGGGACTGTGTCATTTCACGTTCTAACAAGGGGGGATGGACAAAAAGTACTAAAAAAAGAAAACTGTGTTCGTTTTCTAATGGAGGCTTCTGCCACCAGCAGTTAAGATGGGTATTGCCTGCCTGACTGTCTTCAGTTATTTCAGTTGGTGGAGACCTGGACCTGGTCTCTCAGCATCTGTTAGGTATGTCTGGTCTGGATCTGAAACTAAGGCTTCCAGCTGAAAGATATGACTGGTCTAGCCCTGGACATGGTCTCTGCAACTATATGGCTGATCTAAATGTGGACCTGGTTTTGCTGCTGAGAGGTATGAGTACACTAGACCTGAGCCTGGCCGTTGCAGTATGACTGATGTGACCCTGGGCATGGTTTGTGTAGCTGGGAGGTACACCTGGTCTAGTCCTGGGACCTGTCTCTGCAGCTGTTTCATAACTAGTTTGGACCTGGTCTGCACAGCTGTGCGGCATGCCTAGTAGTGACTACTCTAGTCCTAGGCCTGGTGTCTGCAGCTGTGCAGTTATGACTGGTCTAGACCTTAAACTGGTGTCTGCAGTTGTGGTAAAGCAAAGTATTGTTATTGCACTAGCAAAATGCCATGGTAAAACAAATCATGACATCATACAAAGAAATGCAGTACGCATCACATAACTAATGCAATCACCATGTACACAATTATTACCCCATGTCGCCTAACAAACACAAAACTGGTCCTTCAAGGATTACAATTCTTAGTCTCTCCCTTTCTAGGTGTCCCAATTTCCAGATACAGTGGATGCAACAGGGAGTTCATGTCTAGTTACATACAACCCTCTAGGCCTTCATATCATTCCCTGACTAAATTAGCATTTCCCCATCATATTGGTTTCCCAGATAGTGGGCAGTCCCCCCAAATTTCTCGGTAAGCTGTATTCTGTTGGCAGGCTCTACAATTAGAACTAAATAATGGTAGTAGATATTAGACACGTGACTGGTGTAGCCTTAGGCATGGGAGATGTGACTGTACTAGGCTTGTACCAGGCCACACAGCTACTGATCCTTGAATGTCTCATCTAGATGGACCAAGTCGCCCAAAGCCCTCGTAGTAAATACTGAGGTGAAGTGTTCATTTAGCCTTCTTGCCACCAAGGCACAAGTGATATTGTCCCCTTCCCAGATTCTGTGCTTGGTGGTCCCACTTAATCCTAAACTGCCCTTTCTCTAACTAAAGAGTTTTTTCATTATCTTTTTAAAAAGAAAACTGTTTATTGATTTCCCCTTGGGACAATACTAACTGTACAGAAAGTATTCATATAGGTTTTCTAGAAGTTACGTAAACCGAGGAGGCAAGAGCTATGCATTTTCACAAAGTTTTATCACTTTTATGAGCAAAACGCTAATCAATTTTAGAGTTAACTAAAACCCTGCCAAAGTAGGGTCACAAACCCTGGCTTATACACACTCTGTGCATTCTTTTTACACCTTTGCAAAATCACTAATACTCCTAATGGAGGCCCCTCTAAAATCCACCACAAAGAGACTTCTCCTCCCAAATTGGACCCAGGCTATGCTTATTGGGAGCGCTGGGGTCTCACTGCTTTCTTCAGTGTATGGATTGTACAGGCGGTCTCCCTTCCTCTAGACTGAATGAATGAAATTTATACCTCCACCAAGAGGACCAATTCGATATTTACAGGTCTGGAACTTTATACACCTCTACAGACATCCTGCAAAAGTTACTGACCAGACTCTGTTAGAATCCTTTTTCACGATGCGGTTGTTTAAAGATAAATTTTAGGTATTTTCAGCTCTATGCAAGATATTAGCCTTCATGTACTCTTTGTCACTGGAAGAAATCTGGGGTAAATGGAAACTGTAAAGTGAGTGCAGATTCTGCCTGCTCAGTGGTCCAGTCGGCTTCAAAGAGGGTGGTAGGTTACCTCCTCTCCAACATGGAGTGAATTTAATTGGAAGGTCCTGACCCATTTCTTTCAGACCCCCAACAATAGCCAAATATTTCAATCTTAACCGTATGGAGGAGTGCTGGAGGCATTGTGGGGAGCCTAAAGGCACTCATTACCATATCTTTTGGGGAGCTGTGTAAGCGTTTTTTTGGCAAACAGTTCACAGGGGAAATACAAGGGTTGCCCTTTTCTTTCACAGATCTTGTCTTGGGTTTTCCTGACTTATTTTCTAGGAAAAGCCAGGCAGCACAGCTTGGCAAAACTCTGAGAGTTGTGACCCTTAAATACATAACGGCCAACTGGCTCTCCGCTACATCTCCCACAGTAAATTAATGGGCTTCACGGGCTGCAGAGATAGAGCACATGGAAAGGATAACATACACCATACCATATGCCTTGAACCTGAAAAAGTTTTGGCAAATTGCACCACTGGCATATGAGGGAGGCAGAGCAAACAATGGCAGACCATGTGTAAACTATTGGGACAGGGAAGTTCTTGGAGGAAGGGGCCCAGATTAGGTTATGGAACCCTGTTTGGGTTAGATCTTAAGTCACCTTAACTTGAAAAATTGTATTCCTGTTTTACTTCCAGCTTTATAAACTTGTTCATTTAACGAGGACTAGTTTTGCTTTGTATAGGTTTTACTATCTCTTTCCCTTTGGGTAAGTTATTTTTTTTTTTATCATTAATAATGTTTATGAATGGGGTGATGTCAAGATTTCTAAGCTATTATATTGATTGATCAAAATATGTCTTGCCCTTCTTTTTCGTTAACTAGATCTATGAAATTCTATATTTTGGTTTTATATGTTCTAAATTGCTGATCTCTCTTCCTCTGCATGCTTCTCTTCGGAACAGGGCCTGGAAGTGCAAAACAAGTACAACTTATCATTTTAGAGGCATTTAAAGAAAACTGAGTGGCATAGCTATGTCCCCAAGCTCCAAACATTCTGTCTGGGCATGGAACCAAACTGCCCTCAGTTATGCCTGACCCTTAAAAGATTAGAGTAGGATTTAAAATGGTACGATCTAGTAGCTCACTTACGGACCATTTGTACATTTATTGGTGCTTCTATGCAACCTTATTGAAAGCAGATTGAATTTGCATTAAATAATTAGTATGACTACAATAAATATTTATTTGGTAACCCCCCAACCCGGCTGCCTCCCCTCTCCAAATTCTATCACTATACAGCAGCAACTCCTCGTCATTGGTTAGCAGTAGTAAAAACATGTCCCTTTCCAGTTCACCATTTTTGTCTTTGAGCCCATGCTTATGACACTGATTTACCCACCAAATCAGAGAGACAGGGTCATTACAGAGTTGGGCCAGGCTGGAACTCTGTTGTGTTTTTTTTTTTTTTCCCCAACTCTTGGACGTTTTGGGGGATTCTCCCCTTCCCAACCCTGCAAACCACCTTTCATTGCCTCACAACGGATCACTACTGCTATTTACAGTTGGGATCATTGCTGGGGAAGAGGCACACAGCGTACTGCTGCTTGCCAGCTAAACTTCCCAAACACTTGCAGCTTCTCTCCTATTTACAAGGCAGTCTGACAAGCCATACAATTGGTCACACCCATAAGGCAATCCAAGAGGCTTCCACAGACGCCGCACTCTTCAGTTCTACAGTGGTGGAATTCGGAAATGGATATCACTCACACAACAGAACCCAGGAACAAATTTGCTTTTTCTGCTTACTGATTAACCTCCTCCACCTACTGGAGGGAAGTCTCCTGGAAATGCCGCTACAGATTTTTCAGATCACCTGATATAATGGCTGAGTTCGCTGGAGGGGAAGTGACCACATGCTGGAGCTGATGTGGTCAACTTTCGGCAAACACATCCCATATCTTCTGGGCTTGTCTGCATCTTTAGCTGTTTTTGGCCGGCTATAGTACAAGAGCTGGATGCCATATTTGATTGCCCTGGGGGAATTACCCCCTCCCTCCTTTTGTTAGCAATCCCACTAGATGGCACCATTTCAGACCGCGCGAGAGTCTGAGATATTTATATCAGTGATAGCAGCTAAAAAAGCCATCGCAAGGTTATGGCACACTACTGAAATTCCTACGCTGGCAGGATGGAGAGCCATAATGATGGATATTTATAATATGGAACACATGACGTGTATGTACTGTATATGGACAGACTTTCCTAATTTGAGATATACCATAGTGAAGAAAATTGGATACTTTCAGTTGTCACACTGTTCAAACTTAATAGGGCTCCCCTAGTTTCATACACTCTGTCATACCACTGTATGTACTCTTTTTTTTATTATTTTTCTCTCCTCTATTCTTACTGTATTTTCTTTGCTCCTCTATCACATAGGAATCACTCAATAACAGCTGTTTTTGCTATGTTAAGAATGCTATCACAGTAATGTGTGTTTTTTTTTTTTTTTTCCCGAAGTTCTCACAAGGTATGTCAGAGTTTGTACCTGCCAAAATTACTATCTCTGAGTAGGACATTTATTCAATATATGCAGGTTCTTTCGCTGTACATTTGCATGCCTCTTTTCAGGCATACCGTGATATTTGGACTATTTTGGACTTTTTGAAACCACATTAACAACTTTTCGGGATGCTGGTGATAGGTGGGAGTAGATATAAAGGTATATGAACTAACATGAGTGGCACCCTGAATGTTACAAGTATCTTTGTAATGTCTGATTTTTCATATGTGATCTCTATCGCATCTTTTATTTATGAAAACAATAAAGATAAAGTTTAAATAAAAAAAAAAAAAGTTACAGTAGGAAGATAAAGGTAAATGTACAAGCTCTGTAGTTAAACTGTGTCGGCATCCATTTCCAAGTGACCTATGTCCCTTGTCACTGACACATCCACTCTGCAGGCAGCTCCCTCCAGATTTCACTCCAGTTCAGACTCTAGTTCCTGCACTGGTTTACTCACCTTATGTGGGTTTGTAATGTGGGTTTTAAGCCCACAGTAATTTGAAGCAGGCAGAAGAAGGGCAAAGTGTAAATCCAATGTGCAGTAGTTTCTTGACTCCCTCAAACTCCTGACTCTGCCTTTAAAGGAAAGTTCAAAGTAAACGTGGACACTGGCCTCCCCTGCTAAATGCTCCTAGTGCTGTCATGTGGATACCACAATGTGCAGTGGAAAAGACTAGTTTGGCGGTCGGTGGGTGGGGGGATGACTGTCAACCAGGGGCACCATGATGGCAGTAAATAAGTGCCAGTTTGAACATCAGGTTTTTTTTTTTTTTTCTGGTTAATCTATAATGGGTGATGAAAGTTTCTAGAAGGGTTGTTTTACTTTAAGAACTATATTTCACATACACAACTTTAATTATCCCACCAGAGCTGGCACACAAGATGTGTATTAAGAAGGTGCTAGTAGGTTTTTAAATATTATGTTGGTTTGGGCTCATAGAACAGTGATTCTCTTTCCTCTCTACACCCCATGTGTGTTTTTTTAAAGTCTCTAGTTCAACGAGAGGGCAGGAACTGAAACATTCTGAGAGTCTAGAGAGAGATGTACATTTTGGAGTAGTGAGGCTAGAGGAAGAGGCTGAGAGTGGCGCCCCCTGCTTACCCTGCATCACTGGGCTCCTGGCCAAAGCCTGTTCTTTTCAAACTAAAGGTATGCAAGTGAGCAAGCAAAGTGCGTCATTCTACATGTACGCATGCACTCACTGTTGCCTTACCTGCCTGCTTTTGTGTTTTTCTTGCACACTAATATGGGCAGTTTACTGTGCTGCATGCATCTAGTAGCCAGATAAGTGTGGCACAGGTTGACAATATAAAAAGAATCAGCTTATGTGTGGAATCGGCACACATCTTGGTAGGTACCAGTTTCACAGTCAGAGGCCCCAAGGGGTGATTGCCCCTTCTTGTCTCTGCTACTGACAATGTGATCTCTTCACACTAGTGCGTGACAAGGTACGCTACCATGGGCTGCAGTGAATAAGTGTTGTGTAGTGGGCCAATAGGAATTGACCTGATGGTCCTGTATAATAAGTCAGAGGGACATCCTCAGAGAACTGTGGGAAGGCTCCGCTCAAACAATGGGACTGGATCAGCAACCTCACTGCCTCCATCAGCCCTATGATCCTAATGTTGCACTCTCGCCATGCATTCTCCATATGCTCAGGTCTGAGCCATAATTGTTTCTGTTCCGAGATCAGTTTCTACAACATCAATTTGTGAGTGCCTCACCACTGTATCCACTTTCAGTGCCATCCCCACCACATATATCTGCACCCTGTGGCGGGAGTTCTGGTGGTGATTGTGCCTCTGACTTGGAAGCCTGGCCTGGCCCTGTCTTTAAAAATCCACCGACTGTCGCTGAACCTTTTGGATGGCCTGTATTCATCCAGAAAATACTGTAGGAGGAGAAGAGTTGTTTTTCTATGGTAATAGTTGCAGTCTGAGGCTGAGAACAGTATCAAACAACAAAGCTATCTGCTGCAGGAGCAGGAAAAGTCTGTGTCCTTCCGGTGGCTGCTCCTGTTATCTTTAATGTTTAGTGCTGTGCCACACTCGGATTTATTTTGTGCCAGCCTGATGCCAGTTTTACATTTTTCAATGTCTGTTTACCTGTCCACATTCTCCATTTCTTATTTTTCCCTCTTTCTGATATCTTTCTTTTTTCCCTCTTACCAATTCTGTGGCACTTCTGTCCAGCCAGACAGGACACTTCCTTGATTTTATCTCCTTACTCCTTGTGGGAACACAGTGATCACTAAATTTTTTTTATTCTGCACTTCAGGAGTTCTACAGTTCTTCCACCCCTTCTTCAGATCCACCTTCCCCAGGTTACCGTTGACCAATCTCCTCAAATATCAATCTACCCTTTTAATGTGCCCACTTTCCATTTATACAGTAGTGTCTCTCTTCAGGCAGCAGAATTACAGTCCTGTCAAAATACATCTGTCCATGTGGTTTGCTGACAAACAGATACGTTATTTATTCAAAGGGACAGTGTCTACCTGTTTTGCGTCATTATTTCCAGTTAAACCCACATTTTATGATTGCTTACCTTCTCTAAAATTTATTAATGTTGCTGTTTGTTTTGTCTGTCTTCTTGTTGAGTAGAACTGAAATGCCTGGTAATGTATATTTGTAAACCACTTTGTTTTGTTTCAGATCCTGAATCTGTTCTTAGTAACACTTCCTGAACATTAGAAGCACCCCAAACAGTGCAGTCACTCATGAGGCAGTAGCCACCCAAACTCACACTGCATCATGAGTGGCTAGACTGTGTTGGAGGTGTTCCAAAGCCCAGGAACGATGCAGTGGGAGTTGATCAAGGAATGTAATCAAACCTGTTTTTGTGTGGTAACACCATTAAGGTGGGCAGTCTGATTTGTTTTTCACTTTTTAAAAGAAAAAAAAAGAATCAAAGTACTAACTATAGCAGCAATCTTTACAAAATGTTAGCAATCCATAAAATGTTTTTTTTTTTGTTTGTTTTTGGTTTTTTAGGGACATTTTCAGGCTTAAGGGGTTGACCGTGTCCCTTTAATGTAGGATTACAGAAGGAAGGGAATATTTGTAGTCCTAATACAGAGTTTAGATATTTCTGTAAAATAGCACAGTGCAAACCAAATCTGTAGTTATTTATTTTCCTTCCTGAATTCCGAATCCTACTCTCTCATTAATTAACTCCCCCCCCCCCCCCGACAGCAGCTAATAACCCCTCTTACTGTCCCCTTTCTAGTATTTCTCGCTTGCCTGATAGGTAAGTGAAAACGGTTATCACATGTTCATTTTTCTGGCATAGCCTGTTTTGCACTGTTTGGAGTTACTGTCTATTATATAGTATTTAGTTGTAACCATGGCTCATGTGATGGAGTTTGAGGGCCTTCACTGAAGTGTGTATTGAAGCCCCTACAAGCTGGGGCCCTATACTGGCTTTATTTAACTCTAAAATTGATTAGCTGCTATCTATAAAAGTGCTAAAACATTGTGAAAATGCATAGCACTTGCCTCACTGTGTTTAACAAACATAACACTTCTAGAAAACCTATATAAATACTTTCTATACAGTTAGTATTGACCCAAGAAAAACTGCTAATCAACTATTTAAAACCCTGTCCTATTGTGATTAAAATTCATAACTGCTTTCTGTACACGCAAATGGTGAGTTGACCAAACTCCATTGAAAGGTCTCCTGGCATCTGTGTAACAACAAACGCATTCCACTTTCAGAGTTACTCTCCTGCATTCCATTACTAATACAAAGGTGTAATGAACATAAATACACAAACCAAATGAGAAAGGACATGCGTCCATGGGTCTTTCATGACAGCAGGCACACATGGCAGTAACAGATACAGAAGGAACAGTTTGTATGTGAGTCACTTCAGAGACAATTGCTGGACAAAGAGGTGTGTTTAGGTTGGAGTGATTTGAACACTGGAACAGAATTAGTTTCCAGGAGAGGGTAGTTCTGGGAAGGGAGGAGATGTGAGACTGTCACCAGAGCAGGAGGAGAACTCGAAGAGAGATTACTGCAGATGGTGATTGACTTGCATCATAAATGCATTGTGAATTGGGGTTCCTATAAGTCACAGCTACACTTGATTTATTAGAGCTAATATCCCATTTATTGCATCTCATTTGGGCCATAAAAACAGATTATTCATCTATTTATCCAGGGAGATTCTGTCTCATTTCAATGAGGTCATAGGGACAGAGGCAGAAATAAGACTCTTAACATCTGTCAGCACAGCTGCAGAGCTGCCACTCTCAGTGGCAGCAACCAGAGTTCGGAAATGAGCCTGGGGTCTGGGGGGGGGGCACATCTGAGGGGGTGGAGAATCACAAATTACAGTGGATGCTCTCCCCTTTGTTTAGAAACATTTCCATGAATGTAAACTTGTAGTAATGACACTAGATCACTCGTAGTTTTATTGAAGCAGTGCGTTGGATTGTGTGGACTATGAAGATCTAGAAGAAGGAAGAAAAAAAAAAAAAAAGAAGGTAGCAGACGTTGTTGCTATACCA